>CM052029.1:14075000-15319649 GCA_028476575.1 Platygaster robiniae | reverse complement strand
TAACTGCAGCCAATGCAACCAATTTCCATTGTGAATGATTTTTGTAAGAATGCCAGTAATATTTAGTACAATTTTTCAGTGTAATTTCAGTAATGATTCATTAATACAGACCCAAATATATATATATTTTGATGTTATTCCGATAATATCAAACAGGGATGACAGAAATATATTTAAAGAGTGAATTTTCAGAAAAAAACTCAGTATACTTAAATCTTCTGGCTCTTCCTGACAAATAACGTCAAATAGCAGATCACAAACAGTGAATTTATATCCAACGCATCTCATTTCAATTTTAAATAATTTAAGTTTTTATTTTAATATTTATCTATTCGAATTCTCAGTATAATTTCAGTATAAATTCATTCATACCGACCCAAAAAAATCAGAATTTTCTCATCCTTTTTCACGATCTTCAAACATAACACATAAAATAATAAAAAAACAACACATTATGCATATTCCATGTTTCTGCTTGTTTTTGAAAATGACGTGGAACTGCAGGGTACAGATTTGAATATTTAAACTTCATTGAATGCAACTAATTTTGCGTTTAATTATTTAAGTACTAATTTTTTTCAAATTAAGTACAAATTTTCAGTATAATTTTAATGTCTGTAAATTCATATATACATCGAGCCAAACCAGAAGAGTTTTTCCACGCTTATCTCAAGATTTTTAAAATTGCTTAGAAAAAATAATCCGAATAGTGCATTTTCAGAGAGGAACTCATGATTTCACAATTGTATTCATTTCTTATTACGTCCAATGCAAATAATATCAATCGTTATTAAATTAAGTTCAAAACACAGTATAACGCAATTGAAATTTCAACAATAATTTCAAGATTGATCTATGACGGAAAAAAAAGAATTTTCTCATGTCTTTTCATGTTTTTTGGATTTTTTCAATGCTTCTTTTGGCTTATAAAAATTCATAAAAATAGGGCATTAAAAAAATTATGAAAAGAAATGAATTATGTTCTAATCTCTTTGCTACTTTACGAAAATTACGTGAAATTGCAGAGCCTAAAAATTGAAACAACGATCAATGAAACAAATTTTATTCGGAATTTCAGTAAAAATTCAAGTTCACCATAAGGCACTACAAGTTTTTAGTATGATAAAATTCTACTGAATATACCTAAAAAAAATGATTTTCTTATGTTTTTTCCAAGATTATAGAATACTGCTGTTAGAAAATCATCTGAATAGTGCATTTTTAGAAAAATAAATTATTGTGTTGCAATTTTTTCGCTCTTTTTCTAAAAGGACGTGAAGTCACAGAGAAAAAATATTTGAAATACATTTAATGTAACTAGTTTTTGTTTTGAATAATATAAGTATGAATTTCAGTATGATTAACTGCAAATATTAAGCATCATCAATCCATTATAGATCGATTTATACTAAAATACTGACACACAAAAAGAAGAATTTTCTTACGTTTTTCGCAAGTTTCTGAAACATGGCTTATCAAAACGTATCCAGATGCTGCATTTTCAGAACAAAAAAAAACTCATTAAGCTCCACTCATCCTGCTCTCCTCCGAAAATGACGTGAAATTGCACAGAGCAAATATTCAAACTAAACCCAATGCTATTCCAAACTAATCCCAATGATATTACAGAGTACTGCGAGACACTCAAAATTCTGACCACTCGTGTAATCGACATTGTACGAACAAACTAATTACCTTTCAGATTGAAGAATTTTGTACTGTGAAAGCTCTTGTTTAAAGCGTACTCCATTTAAGTGAGCTATCATCAACAATGCATAATGAATATAACAGGAATTTCGCGATGTATTCACGACAAAGGCTGCAATCGAGTATTCTTCTGCCTAAAATCATGAGAGTACTAGATATGAACAGTGCGTGTTGTAATATGATTGGCGCGTTGGATGAAGCTTTGGATCGTCAGCGATGTAGGCAAATTCAAATATTCATGGCTTCGCAGTGGTTGTCAGCTCACGTTCGGATGTGCACATACGCATGACGTTAAAATGCACGCTAAACTCATTAACCTTCTGGAAATTCAATCAGAAGCATAGCGTTGGGTAAATCGACACACGATTGATTAATTGTTCGTGCTGAGTAGAAAAGTAAACGAGTATTACATTCAATATTCAAGCTTGATGTAATCATAGAACGGTCATAAATCTGCTTTCTCTACTTTTTGCATGAAAAAGATGAGAATTTGAAATTCTCTACTTTTTTAACGTCGGGTATAATATATTTCTTTTAGTAATAGCAGAAAATTCTACAAAAATGGAAAATGATGGAAACTTGTGGGTAAATAATTTTAGAAGTCTCTCTTGGAAAAATTGTCATGACACTTTCCAGGGATATTACTTGATTCGATTTTTTAAATAACAGTCCTTATCATACGAGGAGGAGCGTGAATTACGCGATGAACCACGTGCTGAGTAGCGAGTCTCAAGTTGGGGTCGGAAAGTCAATATCCATTTTTCCTCATTTATTCCGTGAAAAGAGAAGCGCAAAAGCAGCATCCCATGATGAAACTGACACGGTTCAAATTTTCGCAACGTTAATAGAACCTGCCAGACTATGAGTTTTATGAATATTCGAGTGGTGAGTATAGCGAGGCGAGCACCTTATCCGTTCCCATGCTACGTTTTCACTAAGGATTCAACGTATTTATCGTCAATTATCGTCGATTATTATTTTACAAGTTGGCGAATCCTAAGGAGGAGAAGGTTCAAAAGTTTGTATTCATTTGCAAGTGTATGTAGCATAAATTACAAATTTGAATTACAAATCGACATTATTATTCATTGTGTTGATTTATTAATGCTCTTTAAAAGCTCACCAAAAGTACATGGAATTCACTTCGTAAGTCCGAAAATTTTGTTCATATTTTAGGGTTTCAGAAAATTCTAGTCATTGTGAAAGAATTCCTGAAGTTCGTAACACCTTCTGGGAAATCGTCACCAAATTGTCCACTCAATTTAGGGTGTATTTCAAATATTGTAAATTTTGAAAAATGCATACCCATCGTTTCATAGACTTTTGAAAAAGTTTTCATGTATTTTTGAAAATTTTCATAATTCTTGAAAATTCAAGCTTTCCAAGGATAAAGATACGTATGACATGCATGATACTAATTACACAGAAATAAAAAAGAGCAAAATCTACTGAATTCCTCAATTTATTTCACTGCAAACATTGACACTTTTTTTGTCATCCTCCAAAACATACAATTCTTTAAAGTTGTGAGAATGTGCAGCTTTTTGAAGGTCCAGGAAAAAAAGTTTTAAACCACTACTATTTTTGCAAGTATCCTGAACCTGATGAACAAAGTAAAAATGTGTTGTAATTTTTTATACCAAATTTCAGGAAACAATTTTTTTTCAATAATACCTGTGGTTACTTTTTGCTAAATTGGAAGACATTGACAACCATTATATGGTAGCTGTACGAATTCGGCTTGCAGTCAAACCCGGGTACTTATTTGTCGCATACTGTGAAACGAAAAATATTAGAGTTTGAACTCTGTAGGACTAGCTTTTTGTTAAAACCTGTTGTTTTCAAAACACGGAAGAAAAACGTGCGTTAAAAACTTGAACCATGGCATTTTATACGTCTATTGATGAACAGTGTTTGACATTTTTTAATGCTTCAGATGTTTTTCAAAAAATTTCAATAATTTTGTCACTTTTGGAGAATGCATATTTTTTTAACCTTGTTTAAATATCAAAATTCACATCGATGGTTGTATTTTTGGACAATCGTTTTCAATAGTTTTCATATAACTTTTGCACTTTTAGACGGTTATAGTAATTTAAATAAATAATTCGTTTCATATCTTATAAAATTTTGGCCTTTTTTAACAATACCTATTAATATTTATTGTTTTCACATTTTGCTCATGTAATTGATATTTTTGACGGCAACGACACTACGCGAAATTAATTTACAGTTTTCGACACTTTAACTATACAGTCATGACAGTTTTGACAGTTTTACCATCAATTGGCAGTTTTTGACACTTTCTGACTCTTTGCTATTCCTAAAACATTTCCAATTTCTGAAAGTTTTGATAGTTTCTAAAGATTTTTAATCTTTTTCACAATGGATGATATTTTCTGATGATATTCACACTTTTTGTCAGTTATCGACAACTTTTCAACATCCGAACTCTTATTGAGAATACAAATGTGATGATTTTTGACCATTTAAGTGTTGGCAGTTTTGACAGTTTTAACATTCTCCTAAAGCTTTTTCTCATTTTTCTACTCCTCGTAAGATTTTTTTCAACGACTTTCTATTCATTTTGAAATGTTCGACAATTTTCGAACATTTTTTTCAGTTTTTACATTTGGAAACAATTATTCTTGCACCTTTAACAGTGAACTAAGTTTTTTTTTGTTTTTAATTTTTTTTTTTTTTAACTTGTAGATGATTACGGATAAATTGAATTAACGTTTATCATTTTTTCAAATTTTAACAGATTTTAACTATGTTTACAATTTTTTATAATAATTTATTGTTTTCGATAGCTTCAAGATTCAAGTTTTTGCCAGTTGTTGATGAATTTTGAAAGTTCAGACAGTTCATTGTAATATTTTATATTATATGAAACCTTAACTTACAGTTTTGACAGCTGTAGTAGATACTGCGAGTTTTCAACATTTTTAAACACTAAGATTCTTACACTTTTGTAAAAAAAAGACACTTGAAGATAATTTTTAACTTCTTACATTAAAAAACAGCTATTCTTGCATTTTTGGACAGAACTACGTATTTTTCGTAGTTTCTAGATAGTTTCGGCATTTCTGCACAGTTATAGAATTTTCAAAAAATTGTTTATAGGTAATTTTATAAAGTTTTTACAGTTTTCAACATTTTTAACACTTTTTTTTAATACATACTCAATAACTATTAACATACTAAACTCAAGTGCACATCTAACCATGCTATCTAATTTTTAAGTGCAAAATAAAATTTCCAACAAATACAATTGAGTTCAAAGTTCAAAAAATTTCAGAATCATACTGGGAGAAACAGTAGAATAAACTAATAACGAATTTGCATTTAAAAAGGCGTTGAAGCAGTTATGAAACGATTCGATCTCTTCATTTTTGGTATCATCTGTATCATTTTACAAATACTGCGACTTCATATGAGGTACAATTTTACATGATTTCTTACCTGCGCTGATTGCGATGATTCGCAGATTTGCCACAATCAATAACGATAAAATTAATTTCGTGAACATATTTACAACTTGAATTCGTATAAAAAATAGTCCGCCTCTTTAATAAGAGTGAGCTTTTAAATACTTTGCTCAATAGTAATGAAATAATTGATATTGATCGATATATATACACTTACTAAAACAATAAATAATAGACATGTGACAGAAAAAAAGTTATTTTCTTCATGTATACACCCTTCAATACATATCTCGAGTAATAAAATCTGCATTTCATATTTTTTCTTCCAGCAAGATATGATGCAAATTGAGCCCCCGGATGCAATAACTCGCCGAACGCTCGAAAACGCTTAGAAGTATTGTCCGCGTGGTGATGTCACGAGTCAAAATCAAAATCCGAATTAAAAAAAATGAAAAATACTACTCGATAGCTTTTGAAAAAAGAATGTGAGTCTACATTTAAACTTTTTTTGTAAACGTGATAGTTTTAGTTGAAAAAAATAAAAACTGATGCTTTTTGAATCGAAAAATCAATGTTTTTTAAAACTTACATCGCCGCTGAGCATTCATTTTTCAAAGTATTTACATAACCTTTGTACAATTTTGTTCGGGAAAGTCTAGCGATGATCACAGTATCAAAATATTTAAAAAAAGTTATTAACAACTGACTTATTTTTTAATCCGACTGAAAAACCATGTTTTTTGACGTTTGCATGAAAAATGTATCGAAGGAATTCTCGTTTCTAACGGGGTTTTCACGCTTGTCATAATTTTAAGTGTATTGTCGAACTTTTTGGAATGTTTGAGCTCTCTAAAACTATTATTTATAGTAAAGCTAGCAGGTTGAACACAACGCGCAGCGCGCTCTGATTGAATTTTACGTGCTCGAGCTCCGTGGTTAGTCTTACAGCGAAAAATTCAATCACACCGCGCTGCGCATTGTGTTTAACCTGCTAGCTTTTCATAAATAATAGTTTTAGAGAGCTCAAACTTTCCAAAAAGTTCGACAATACACTTAAAATTATGACAAGCGTGAAAACCCCGTTAAAAACGAAAATTCCCTCGATACATTTTAAATGTAAACGTCAGAAAACATGGTTTTTCAGTCGGATTAAAAAAAAAGTCAGTTGTTAATAACTTTTTATGAATATTTTGATACTGTGATCATCGCTAGACCTTCCCGAACAAAATTGTACAAAGGTTATGTAAATACTTTGAAAAATGAATGCTCAGCGGCGATGTAAGTTTTAAAAAACATTGATTTATCGATTCAAAAAGCATCAGTTTTTATTTTTTTCAACTAAAACTATCACGTTTACAAAAAAAGTTTAAATGTAGACTAACATTCATTTTTCAAAAGCTATCGAGTAGTATTTTTCATTTTTTTTAATTCGGATTTTGATTTTGACTCGTGACATCACCGCGCGGACAATACTTTTAAGCGTTTTCGAGCGCTCGGCGAGTTATTGCATCCGGGGGCTCAATTATGATTGTCATATAGTATATTTCGTAACAGGCATGGATGTGCGAATTTGGCGAAACGGGGAAATTCGCACATCCGTGCCTGTTACGAACGATATTTTATGTACCGAGGGCATAGAAAACGCGTTAAGAGATCTCGAGCTGGCATAGAAACGCGTTTTCTATGCCAGAGGTACATAAAATACATTATTGTAGGCCTAAATGTTGAATACACGTCAGAAAAGGTATTGTTGATATACTGTTTGAAAAGACTTACTCGCGTAAGTTATTGAAATTAATTTGCTGAAAAGTTATGAAAGAGCAAAAAAGTTCTCACTTCGCATTTTTCACAATTAAATGACTATGGAATAAATTAGGATAAAAGACTCAAAATTCAGTTTTTCTTTCTCATTTACTAAAATAAAACAATTTTTTTACCTAATTTTTATTTCTTCATATCCTTATAGTTAAACATTATTCTTTAACATCTTTGTAACTTATACATATTCTATCGATTAATTTATTATTCGGATACACTGTTAGAAAAAATCTCGACAAGTTGCCACCGAAGTGGAAAGTTGTAATGCCGCGGTGCGATATTTCGGTGCGAATGAGCATTTTTTACACTGTCTCGGTGTAAAGTTGACGAGCTCACGAAATCTCCCCTTCGCGGTGTTCGAAACATTATTCAATCGCGCCAAAAAGATGTTAGGCATTACAAGAAAGTGCTAAAGTTCACTGTACTGTAAAAAATAGATTAAAAACTCTGAAATTGAAACCACAAATAAGTGTTAACCAAAAAAATATTTGATCATCAATAAATAATTTGTTGTTCCCTCAAAACTTAAATTTAATAAGATCTTAAGTCAAAGCTTTTTCGTCGGGAATTAATATCGCACGTATTTTATCATAGTAAAAGAGTTATTTTACATAATTTCATTAGAACCAACAACAAATTCTTACAATTTTTCAATAATTTGTAAAATAATTTCTATCACATCACGCATGGAAAATTTCCAGAGAAATTAATAGGAAAAATTCTATACAGGGCACACGTCAAAAACTTCAATAATTTTATTGAAAACTAACCAAACTTTTTTCAACAGCTGTTGCTACACTAGTATAGCAACAAGTAAGATGTCTTTAAAAAAATTCATTAACGATTTTTCACCTTTCCTGAACCTCAAATATAAATTATATGAATTAAAGAAAAAGAAACTTCCTTTCAACCTTGTTGAAGTTTTCATAATAGGTACGTCTTTTTGTTTATTCTGCCTGCAGAATTACACTTTTAGATCATTAACAAAATTGGCTGATTTGAGAATGAATTGCTACTACATTTTCGTTGCTTAGTAATTAAACAATTTTTTTTCATTATCATTATTAAAATTTTAGCTTCTTCACTGAGTATGTATTTTTTCAATTTTTATCACCATTTTCTTCTACACTTGAAAAAATTTTTGAGTAATTGTAAACACACAAGATTTTGAACAATAAAAAGTGAACTCAAATTTTTTTTCTCTTCAATAACATGGCTCTGTTATGATTGATGAAAAGGATATTACCATTTGCTATAGTGAGAGTAATTTTCTGTAAAAAATATATACATACATTTGGAAATTCAATAGATGAAATTCATCTTTGAAAGTATATCCTGCAAGTAGAATTTTTTTGAATCAACGGAATATGTTTTTACCTATTTTTCATTTCTACATTCATGACATATTTCTACATATATTATTCATCGTATAATTTGATCAAAAAATTATCTAATAATTCGTAATTATAATTAAAATACTAAATTGTTCCTTGAAATTATCATATTAATTATATTTGGTATATAAGGGTGTTACTTATTTTGGTGACTTCGGAATTTTTCTATTCCAGGGCTGTAAATCAATCAAGATAGAAAAAAAAAAGTTTTTGTAAAGTTTAAAGCAAATCGGACATGATTAATACGTGCCACAAAACGACTGAAGTTTTGAATGGGATTTACATGTAACTAATAACATGTTTTCTTCAAAAATTCATACTTTGTGAAAAACTTGCGATAAATGTTTGAAACTTGGCATAGTTTGAGTGTACAATGTGACGTTCAAGACCGAATTTTTCTGCAATTTTCTATCGCTGTTATCTATGTTTTACGAGTATCGAAAAAGTACTTGTTTGTTTTTTTTCAGTGCTCGTAGGACATAGATAGCAGCAGTAGAAAATTTCAGAAAAATCTGGTCTTGAACGTTACATTATACGTCTACACTCAAACTACGCCAAGTTTCGAACATTCATCTTTATTGTTCAGAAAATTTGAAATATTGGATAAAAAAAATTATGACATTATCCCAGAACTCCAAACTTGAACATTTTTCCGATAGACAAAATAGACCCACCTTCAGAATTCTAAATGAACATAAAAATGTTATCAAATGTTTCAGATAAATGGAGACGAAAGTATTTCGATGAAGTTATGTGTGATTATTAATATTTTAGCAATCTAGTGATCCACACGAAAGCTTGGTTTCAAATTGTGTTCCGAGGCGTCGAACATCTGGTTAGGTTTTTGTTTATTTTTTTTTGTTCATTAGGTTTTTGTTCAGAATTTTTTGTTCATTATTTTCGTTTAGAATATATATCATCATTAAATGGAACATATTACAACGTCTTAAGATCAAGAAAAGTAAAAATATATTGAAATTTCATTATCACTTGTCAATGACAGGCTGGAAAATCGGTAAAAAATTCTCACTTACGAACAAAACTTTTTGGCATGTAACGATTTTTACAGAATGTAGTTCATACTTTTACCGATCAATGAAAAAAAAAAAACAAAACGGGAAGAGAAAAATGATGTGATATGAAAACTATTTACTGAAAAATTTTTTATACTTTTTTCATTTACGCTAATAACAATTCAACACCGTTACAAGAAATATTTTCAATACATTATTCATAAATTCCGTACAATTTCGAACGTTTTCCTACAAAAATAATTGAAATCTATAGATTTTCTGATGAGAAATAAGGATTTAAAATAAAGTTTTCGACAAAAGTGAGGTTACTCTAAATTTGACAACCAAATCTTAGATCTGAATCTCTCGACAAAAACAAATTTTCAGCCCGAAATAAAAAATACGTTTGTTTTAAAACAAATTTACGTGACTATTTACAAAATTTGAGAGAAATCGGTGATTTGGTCAGTGACGACCAAACTGGTTTTAAAAATAATAATGAGCCTTTCGTATTACAAATTTCAATAATTTAATTTCAAAAATTATCATCTTAATATGAAACGACAGTTTTTCTATAATAATAATTTTATGTATAAAATCACACGTTTACATAATTTATTATCATATATTATCACATAAAATACAACTATTTCATGTGAGTTTTTAAAATAATGAAATAGGAAAACAAAACTTTTATGCAAAAAACTGAAGAAATAATACGTATAGCTAAACATTACTTTAAAAACTCCAGAAAGTAAACAATCATGAAAATTTGGTTTTTTCACGAAAATTAAACGTTGAACGTAAAGCGTTTTGATCCTTGAATATTAATTTATAAGGTTTAGGTGTAAGGCATGTAAAATTTTCCATGTATTTTGATAACTTTATTAGCGAGGAAAAGATGTTTGTAATATCTTGGAAACATGCAAGCATCTTGACAGTTGTAAGGTCGCACTGAACGGTGGTTAATTGAAGCCTTCAAACACCAAAGAGTGCGCAAGATTTAGTTTATTTTATTGAATCGCATCGTACTTTTACACTCGTTCGTCTCTCAACATTTTACACCGAAATTTCGCACCGAAAGAGATGTGGAATAACACACTGAAAGTGCGAAGAGGAAACTCTCGCACTTTTCAGGGTGATTGTGAGTCCTTTTTCTGTCAGTGTATCTCATTATGAAATCTCTTATCTGAAAGCAAAATAGCCTTATCAACAAGTTCATAATTAATGCCAATCTTCTGACTAACACTGTACAACATAAAAAAAATCCCAAACAAAAGTAGGCTATAATGGTTACTTAAGACCTCTTGAATCGAAGTACCAAAGATTTTTGCAGTCTTAGATCGTTTTGTTGATTTATTTGCAATTCATTTAATTTATTGACGACTTGGGCAAATTTCAATCGTTTTTCAATGTTCACAAACGGATATACATATTTTCAGAGATAAGGATCTCATTTTGGAAACAAAAAATGAAGAAAAATATTTTGTTAACGAATTAGAATGACGATTCCCATTTGTTTTCAAAAAGTAAGAATATTCTTAGTCCCCGAATGAAGAGGGCAATAAAAAACCTGCCTCGAAGATCCCGAAAGTCATTCATGCTTTTTCTAAATGAGAAAAATCTGTTCGAGGGTTCGAGACGCTACACAAAGACCGCCCGTGACGTGAGGAAGATGCAGATCTTATTTCTTCGAAAATTCATGGGGATCGTCCTTCTAATACCTAAAAAAATATTTATTTGATTTTTTGTTTCAGAAATGGAATCCTCATATCTGAAAACATATATATTCGTTTTTGAATATTGAAAAACGATTGAGAATGGCCAAAGTTGTCAATAAATTTATTGGATTGCAAATTAATTAAAAAAAAGATATCAGATTGCAAAAAACCTTTGGTAGCAAGAGGTCTTCAGTAACCAAAAAAGTTGAGTTTCGTCGAGGGTTTTTTTAAAAAAACCCCATTTTTCAAAAAACCCACAAAAAAGAAGACTGAAACCCTCATTTTGTTGTACAGTGTAATAGGATCTTTAGAGTAGTAATTGATATATACCAGAAGAAATAGCCTTCCTAAACCAATCAATTTCCAACTCTTTAGTTAAAAATTCCTAATCAAAGTAGTCTCCGAAAAAACCATCTTATTATCTTCCTCAATTTCGAAATTGAGAAATTTTTTAAAAACGTTTCCAATTTCTAAAAGTTTTAACTGTTTTTTGTTGATTTTGAAACTTCTTCACAGTGATTGTTTCTGATGGTTTTTACTATTTTTGTCAGTTATTGACAATTTTTTAAGATTTGAGATCTCTTCTTGACAATACATATTTGACTGTTTCTGAACTTTTAATTAAGTTATAAAGTATTGAAAGTTTTGACAGTTTTGAAAATTATGACATTTGCAATATTTCTAACAATTCGTTTAGTTTTGATATTTGAAAAGAGTTGTTCTAGCACCTTCAACTGTAAATGAAGTTTTTTTTTTTTAATTAATTGTTTCACGTGTAGATGGTCATGGAAACAAAATTAAGTTTTTCATTATTTAATCTTTGAAAGTGTTTGACTATTTTGCCACTTTTGTATAATAGATTAGATTTTTCGATTGCTTCAAGACTCAAGTTTTTGCCAGTTGTTGACAATTTTTGGAAATTTTGAAAGTTCATTGGGATATTTTATATTTTTTTTAAACTTGAACTGACAGTATTGCCAGTTTTGATATTCACCAGCAGTTTTCGACATTTTCCGATACTTGAGATGTGTGTAATACTTTTTGGAAAAATGAAGACTCTTCAAGATAATTTATAACACAACTGTTCACGCAATAAAAAACAGTCGATCGGACATTTTCTAACAGCATCATTATTTTTCGTAATTTTCGAATAGTTTCAGCACTTCTAGACAGTTATGAAATTTCAAAAAAAAATTTTCAAATTTTTAGAAGTTCCTTTTCTATTTGACAATACTTACAATACTTTTTTTTTATACATAGATAATGACTATAAATATAATGAACTCACGTGCTTATAAAACTATTCAGTTAATTTTTACGTGCAAAATCAAATTTTCCACTTTTTCAATGGAATCGGAGAAATTTGAGAATCATACTGGGAGAAACTGTAAAATAAACTGATAACGAATTTTCATTAAAAAGCGCATTTAAGCAGTCATGAAACATTTCGAGCTCTCTATTGTAAATATCAATTCAATTTATATTTGTGCATCTATAGCAATTGTTTTTTATATTTTATTTGCATCAAATAAGTAAACGATGCGATTTCTAGATATCGTGTCCTTGTTGAAGGTCAACGTGTTTACAACATTAACGTCAAATACGATGTATTTATGTCGATAATTATCTACACTTTCGTTTTGACTTAGCAGCATTTTTCACAGTTAAACAACAATATTGAAGCTCACGTTCTGTAAAAATGTTCGCGAAATTTTTTTTGTTTTCACTCATTGTAGTGAGTTTACAAATAATCGCAATCAGTGCAGGTAATTACATTACGATTGATGACTGAAAAATAATTCAAATTATTTTGACAATATTTATGCACGTTAGAGTTGAAATAAAATCTTCATATTCTTTTACCATTATATCTAATAGTATAACTTAGAAATAATCAAAATCCAGTTGATGGTATATATGTATAAATATAAATGTGTATCGTTTATTTCAGAATGTTATAAACAAGTATCTGGATTTACGTGCACGCCAAATCCTTACAGTTACAGTGGTTGCACATGTTTAAAAAATGGGGATCCAGCTACAGGAAAGCTTGGTAAAAACCAATTTCACAAACATATTATATTTAGCAACATTGAAATAGTGGTTGTACTGCGAGGGACTGAAGCATGCTTTTGGGACAATAGCTATTGTTTATGTTCTCAAAATTTTTGTTTCCGAAATAAATGTTTGGTTTTTTTTTCATACTGAAGTATACAATTTTCACCTTTCACATTTCGAATTTTCGACACGATTTTTTAGTTTTTTTATGTGAATGTCAAATATTCGTGTTCTGAATTAATAAAATTTGATGCAGATTTGTAGTTTTATACTACTAAATTCTAGAAAAATTTGAACTGTGGATAGGCGTAGAACTTTTCATACACGGTGGTAAAATTACTCCAGATTTTTCGAAATCGTGTATCAAAAAACTATCGTTCTTATGAGTACTTTGAAGCAGTATCAAAATCGTTGCGAATAGTTTCTCCATGTAAAAAGCAATTCGATATCCTAAACACTGTTAATAATTTTCGAAATCATGCAAAGTAAAACGAGAACTTTCAAAAATTCGACAAAAGCCAAAATCTTTGAATATTTACTGAAAATGTCACTCCATGCCATCCTGCAAAGAATATCCGAATTTAATATTTTAACGCGCTTGGTCAAAAAAAAAAAAAACATTATTATTCAGAAGCTGCTTTTCTGAACATCACTCTTTCGAATCATTTCATGTTTACAGTTTGCACGAGAAACGAGCCAGGATTCACCTGCTATCCAGATAAGAAAAGTCTTAACGGTTGCCGATGTTATGAACATCATTATGAACCAAAAAAAGAGATCGGTAAAACCAATTTATCACATCTGTTATAATGTTTCTCAACATTCAAATAGTACATGTGGAAACCATCAATAACTGTCAATAAATGTCAGATTTATGTAAATTATTATTATTACCTGCACTGATAAATCCATCATGGTAAATGATAGAAACCATGTTTTTAATAATTCACCAAAATCGTACGTTTCGCATCTAAGGAAAAAAGAAATTTCGCACGAGGGTGTAAGTTATATCCCGAGCCTAAGTCAAAAAAGTAGGCTTTTTAGATCGCTTTGATAAAAAATATGTTTTTGAATGCTTTTCCCTGAACTGGGAGAAAAAAGTATTATATTTCACAGTGAATGATACACTACAAGTATTAGAGACCTATTTTGTTGCATGTTTTGAAAAAAAAGTATCTCAAGTTAAAGGTTTTGCTGTTATGTTCTCATTTTGAAAAAAAATTTTTTTCCAGTTTGTACGAAACAAGTGCCTGGTTTTACTTGTACGCCATATGCCCTCAGTTATAATAACTGCAAATGCATTGAAAATTAGTTAAAATCGGACGTAAGTAGGAGTGTAAAAAATTTTCTGTATAAAATCCATAGAAACAACAGAATGACTTTTTATTTCAGGTTTCGAAAACCAGAAAAAAGCGTTAGCCATTTGAAAACGTTACCTTGGATCTGTAAACATTTTTAGATGCAAATTTCGCAGCACCAAGAAAACTTATGGTGTGTTTTACAGGATGTTAGAAAAAAAGTGTACGAGAATTTGCCTGGGTAATACATACATAGATCAGTTTCATCAGTTTTTTTGTCTTTACACGTTATTGATAGCAAGTTATCTACTTCTGCACTGTGTAATTCTCTTTTTTGCTATACTTAACGGTCTTTTGACAACCTACTATAAAATGATTAAAAAATGATAATAAAAAAAATTGAATCTTCATAATTTTTCCATTTTTTCCTAATATGTTTCGACCATGACCTAGCCCTCTATAGGAGATATATAATAACATTAAAAAATTCCTGTCTACGTCATATAATAATGTAGCACATTCTCTTCATGATTCCCAATAACTCAAACTGATTCTGTCACAGATCCTCTTGTAATGAAAACCGTCTTCGAACGGAAAAATATAATACAACTGAATAAATTTGAAACTGTCGTCAATTCACGAAGCTCAATAATATAAAACCTGTGTCCTGGTCAATGAGAATTGCCATTACTGTAGTAGCCCGTAACTTCTCCGCCCTTTCGTACTCTCTCTGCTAATAAACTTTAATTATTGAAGCAAATAAGTCATTTCAAAAAGTACATACGCAGTACACTTTATGAAGTGTCTCTAACATTAAGGTTTATATTAATGTAATTATAAAAATCATTATTTACATCATATTTCCCAAGAAAAAATATGAAATGTAGTTCTTCTTCCTCGTATTATTTATTAACGGACATACATACGAGGATAATACATTTCCTGACAAGTTGTATTCAAGTATAAGTATATGTATATATGTCGATCAATATCTACTATTACGTTCCTAAGCATTTAAAAGCTCACTCTTTTTTTCATACGAATTCAAGTTGTGAAAATGTGCGCGAAATTCGTTTTATCGTTATTGATTGTTCCAAATAAGTATTACGGGATATAATTCATTACTTTTCATAACAATTTACCTGAATGATAGAGGCTAAAAGCTAAATTTTTTTGGAAACAGATGACAATATTTAATATTTTACACGTTATTTCTAGTCTAACGAAAGAAATATTCGGACATCTAAGTGCAGAGTTTTTCATTCACTCACTACGAAATTTTATTTGCGTAATTTACGTGATTAATTTTTTAATTATACTTGCGTGACTCACGGACATGGAAAAAAGATCAAAATTCAACGCATTTGGAATGGATATACACAGCACAATGAATGCAGTGGATGATGTGATAATCGTTGAAAAACAAGTGCAAACCCAAAATCAACCAGAGTATCTTAGAAAAAAAGGCCGGATGAAGATAAGTTTATTTTCAACTAAAACGTCAAAATAAAACTAATGGTTCATCCTGCATAGGCTGGAATAGAGGAAAATTTTGAAATCACATTTTTATTCTGGAATCCGTCATGATGATGGAAAAAGTTAGGTAAACGTCTAAACTGTTTGATTTTCAAGCTCAATCGATCAAAAATTGAAATTTGAAGTTTTCATATCATGACCACATTTTGATGGAGTCACCCAGACTGAAACCAAAAAATGCAGTGTCAAAAGCAAAATCTGTAGGGTCCAATTCTGTAATGTCCTTAGAAAAATTTCGTCTCAACGCCTGAGTGAAATCAAAATGTGTCGTTTTCAAATTTGTAGTGCCCAAGAAAAAATTTTATCTCCACCCAAAAGTTTAATCAAAATCTGTAGTTTTTGAGCAAAACGTACATCTCCAATATCGAAGGGAAAGGTTCAAGGCGGTATGAAACAAAATTTATATTCTCTAATAAAAATCGTACTATTGGAGGTAAAGCATAACCTTGAAAGTTGATAAAAATGTCGCTGCAGTGAATTGAAACCTAGTAAAATAGGTGATCGAAACGAAAATCTGCAGTGCTGAAGGGGAAAGTTTTAAAGTGTACTGAAACAAAACCTGTGTTGTCCAAAAAAAAAAATCTTGCTACTTGAAGTAAACCATAATCTTATATTTGGTGAAAATATACCACATTAAATTGAAAGGCGGTACCAAGATCTTCTTTTCAAAGTATAATATGTATCTCCTCATCGAAAGAAAACTAAATTATTTTCTAGTTTGAATTTTAAGTAAAAATTTGTATTGATATCGTATTCATATATTTCAACACTTCAATTAAATTATCAAAACATAAGTTCGTAAATTCTGTATTACAAATTGCAATATTCAATAGTCTATAAAATTAAATCGAATATTTAATATTGCATCGAACAAAATACGAAATTGAATCTTTTGTATAAAAAATTCAATTTTCCATATTCTTTATCACAAAATTTTATACAGGCGTTGTTCATCTTCATGGCGATTGGCAAGTTTACCATCTTGCTATAGTTTCCGAGACAAGATCAAAAATGTCTTGATACTAGGCTATAATAATTAAATATTACAAAATATTTTGATGCTAGGATATGGAAGCCACGCGTATTATTATTTTTTTTTTTTTTTTCTATTAACAGAGTTTTTTTAACAGAGTGAATATATTCCCGATTCTTAATTATCTTAGTCCATCAAGGTTAAAGATACGTATGACATGCATGATACTAATTGCTCAGGAACAAAAAAAGCAAAATTTACTGAATTCGTCTATTTATTTAACTGCAAACATTGACACTTTATTTTTCATCCTCCAAAACATACAATAGTTTTGAGTTGTCAGTACGTGCTGCAGATATAAAGCTTTTTGAAGGTCCAGAAAAAAAAGTATAAACCACCGTCATTTTTGTAACTATCCTGAACCTGATGCACGAAGTGATAATGTGTTTTGTTGTTTTACCTTTTATGAAATTGCAAGATTGAATTTTTAATTTGTACCTCCAATTGCTTTTTACTAAATTGGAAGGCACTGGCAAACAGTATGACTGTATGAATTCGGCTTGCAGTCGAACCCTGGTACTTGTTTATTACTTACTGCAAAACAAAAAATGTTTCAGAGTTTGAACTCTGTAGGATTAGCTTTTCCTTAAAACCTGTTGCTCGCAAAACAAGCAAGAAAAATGTACGTTGAACAACATACGATATTGACAACTTTTACGATTCGGACACTACTTTATCTGAATTAATAGTTTAATGTAATACACTTTTATTATACAGTCAAGACAGTTTTGACAGTTTTACATCATTTGGCAATTCCCTAGTAACTTTAATCCTGATCAAAACCTAATGAAAAATGAAATTTTTTATGAGAATACAATTTCCTAAAAGGTGCACCTTATTAGAACCTTATGAGAATTCGATTTGTTATAAGGTGGCCTTGGAAAAAACCTTACAAGAAGGTGGAATTTCTTATAAGAATGTATTTAATAAAATCATACAAGAAGAAAACCTTATACAGTTTTTTCGATAACTTCTTTATGGGAATTTCATTTTCTTATAGGGTTTTTGTAAGGTTCAAATCACTAGGGTTCTAACCGTTTTAAAATTTGACTCTTTATTTCGACAGCTTTTTAGATACTTTGACACTCATATGCATTTTGATATTCAAATAGCATAAAGAATTTTTGAAATTTTTGACAGCTTTCTCAGTATTTTTGATAGTTATGAGTTACAACATTAAGGACATGTGTGGAAAGTTAAAAAAAAATTCCAAAAACGTTTCTAATATCATTTTACAACCAAATATTGGGGCCTTCATAAAAGGTTCAATTTTACATGACTACTACATGCGCTGATTGTGATGATTTGCAGACTTGCCACAATCAATAATGATAAAATGAATTTTGTGAACATTTTCACAACTTGAATTCGTATGAACAACAGTTCGCCTCTTTTATGAAAGTGAGCTTTTAAATAATTTTTTCAATAGTATCAAAATAGTCGATATTGATCGATATATATACATTTACCTGAACAATAAATAATAGACACCTGCTGAACAAATTTTAATCTCTTCATATGTGTGTCCTTCAATAAATAAAATGAGTAATAAGAAATGCATTTTATATTTCTTCCAGGAAAACATGATACAAATAATGATATTCATAAATACATTATTGTAGGCCTAAATGTTGAAAACACGCCAGAAAGTGTATTGTTTATGTACTGTTTGAAATGGCTTGCTTGCTTAAATTATTGAATTTATTAGCAGAGAGGTTGTGAAAGGGCGAAGAAGTTGTCACTTTACGTTTTTCCAAGTTTAATAACTATGGGAGATATGAGGAAGAAAGACTAAAAATTGAATTTCTTTTAATTATTCACCGGATTAAAACAATTAATTAACATAATTTCTTTTCTTACTTAGTTACAGCCAAACATAATTTTATAGCTTCAATGTAACTTTTATACTTCCAATGAGTTCAGTATTCAGATATTTTCATCATGAAACCAACGGTTTTTACCAGAGTTTTTTCTTTTGAGATTTTCATTATAAAGAATTTTTATTATAATTTTTTTTGAAGCAGAATTATCAAATATTGATATTGTACAAGAAATTTTTCAAACTTTACCAAAAATTGAATTCGTGACAATGAAAAAATTTCAAACTGATTTCGCTCATTTTTAGTTCTATTTGAAAAAAAATACAAATAAGGAATCTTCATTCTGTTGTTTCATCTCATTTTCAAATTATTTTTTAGCATAGTCGATTTTATAATTCCCAATTTTTTTACAGTTTAATTTCAGTTTTTTACCAGCTTTTATTTTTTTATTTTTCTATATGATGTTTATTCCGTATTGTCAAAGGTTTTTCGCATAAGACTATTGTTGTTGTTTATCTGTAATTTTTTGTAATTTCATTCTCAGTATTCATAGCGTTCATAATCATTCTTCAAAATTCAAATTTATCCCATTAGGTTTATCGAGATTTTCGTTCATTTTTGTGCATTTTTGTGTCCATTTTTTTTTTTTTTTTTTCGAGCTGCTTGTAGTAATTATCTTCAGTAGTTGTTTTTCAATTTCGTATATTTTTTCTGAAGGTTGACATTAAATTTTAACATATATATAACTTGATTGTGATTTTCCATAGCATTTTGAAATGAATAATTAATTTTCTCATGTAACTTTTTATGGCTTTTTATTGAATCCTGAAATTTTCAATCTATAAATATCTCAATTTGAATGACATCAACTTATATATTTATTTTGATATCTCTCGCTTGAATCATTATTCCTTTATTATCAATATTATTATACTTGAAGAATGAATTTTCAAACCTTTACTCAAAAACTTTTGGAATTTCGAATGCGATTCTTAGTTCAGCATGAACTTTTCATCAAACTTATATTTTCTATCATCATCCGTTGGCTCGATTAATTTTTTTTAGCATTATTCTTTCATTTTAACTAATTTTTCAACAATGGAACATCAACAAAGTGTTTCTTGTTAATAATATTTCATTTCCAACATCAATCATCGATAAATTTTTTTCCTTTTTTCATTTTTTTTTATCAATTTTTCAAAGTACATATACTGTCGAAAGATCGTTTCACACAAAAAAAATATAACCATACAGTTTTTCAATAGGTATCTTGATATCAAAAATTCACGAAGACAAAAAAACTGTTGGAACTCATTCATTTATTCACAGGTAAAATTCTTTTACATTTTTTTAATATCCTGTAAAACACACGATAAGTTGTCTTAAGTGCTCCGAATTTGCGAGTAAAACTGTTTGCAGATCTATGGAAACATTTGCAAACTGCGCAAGTTTTTCTTTTCGTATTCAAAACCTGAGTTACAAAATCTTTGTGTTTTTTTCTTTCAAGTTTATACAGGAAAGTTTTTACACTCGTACCCACGAAAGATTTTGACTAATTTTTAACGCATTGGCAACCACCATAAATGGAATATGGCGTACAAGAATAACCAGGTCGTTGATTCGAACATCCTGTAAATAAAAATATTTCAAAATGAGAACATCATAATAACAGCTTTAATTTCAGATGCTTATTTTAAGAAACATGCAAAGAAATATCTTTTGAATAATTATAAGTGTAGCATTTAGTAGGTCCATTTAAAGCTGTTAAAAGCTTTTTTCTCCTGTACCAAGGAAAAACATTAAAAAACAGATTCTCTGGTAAATTCATGAGAAATATTCTTTCTACCATCTATCATGATAGATTTATCAGTGCAGGTTATAATCATAATAAAGAAATTATATTATGTATATCCACAGTTTTTGTCGATTTTAACGGTAACTAATATATAGTTTAAACACTCTTTGACAGTTACATTGACGATTATAAGATTTGCTGTAGTTTTTTAAATATTTAGTTTTCTTTCAAGAATTTCAAAAATATATAACACTCCGTAGCAGTTAGCATCGTTTTAGGCATGTAGAAACTTGCAACTATTGTAACACATTTTCACGAACGTTCATTTTTTCAATCTTTTCTTTGCAGTTTCGATATTCCTTGACAGAAACTTATAAAGTTTTTAATAGTTTTGACAGATTTTTACTGTTTCAACTCATAATGAAATAAATTTTAAAAATAAATGAAATTAAACCTATTAAAATATTATGAAAGTATTTTTTAAATAATGAAATGATCAATTATTTATCATCACGATTTTGATCATTCTTGTGATTTTGAGCAATAATATAATAATTTTTTTTGGAGATTTCAAAGCATAATATTCTGAAAGTATTAACTGATATTAATGGGCCTTTTTGGGTCTTAGACAATGCTTCAAACATTCTCTATGCGTGCATGAAACTCTAACTTGCAATTAGTTCGAAAACATAAAAGTTTTGCCTCAGAAGCACGTTTTAATCCCTAACAGTATAGTTTACTATTTCACTTTGAAAAATATTGAAACATTTTTGAGAAAATGGTAAAAGTAATACTTGTTGTTTCTTGCGCTCCATTCTTGGTACATTCACAGCCGCTGTAACTGTTCTTATTTGGCGTGCACGTAAATCCAGGTACGTTTTTTGTGCAAACTGTAAACATAAAATTCGTCAAAAATGTCAAACTCAAATGTCAAAAAAAAAATGTAAACTGATAGTTTACACACTTTTCAGTAAACATTTAAACATACTGCCTTTTTTGACACCTTTAAAAGTTTTCGTTATTCTTCTGATGATTTCAAAAATTATTAACAGTATTTAGCAAACAGGGCTGCTTTTTACATGGAGAAACTATTTGCAGTGATTACGATACCTTCTATAGGTACTCTAACGGTACAACAGTTTTTCATGAACTGTTAGAAAAATCCATAGTAATCTTACCGTCTTATATAGGTAAATATATATAATCCATCTCATTGTTAAAATTTGTCCATAATATTGCCTATTATGCAACAAAAAATTAACATGGAACTTCGTTATTTCGGAACGAAAATATTCGACGTTCGAATGGAAAAATTGAGAAACTCGTATAGAAAATTTAAGGCAAAAGAATAAAAATTTTTGACGTGAATATGAAAAAAAAAAAAAAAAAAAAAAAAAACAATTCATACAGCCCAGTTTTAACACTTTTCGACAGTAATTCGCAATTTATACAACATAGACAGTGATAAGCATGAAATTTTTTCCCCTTGGGTCGCAACAACTAATTCGTTCTATCCACTTTTATTCGATTTTTACTATCAATAAATTCAATGAGTGGAATCAATTATTGACTGGGAAAATCGAGTAAAAGTGGATAGAATGAATTAGACAGTGATAATTTTCATACTTTTGAAAAATTTTAATGGTTTCGGGGGTCGTTCAGTTTGGTAAAATTTTTTTATATTTGTAATAGCTTACTACAGGTTTTTTATAATTATATAATTTTTTGACAGTTTCGAACAGCCTCTATAATTTTGGGTATTTATAAATAGTTTAAGAAAGTTTTGACCTCATTAGGCTGTTATTTATAGTTGAAAGAATTTTGTGACGGTTTTATAATTAACTAAACAATTTACTGAAAATATCAAGTGTGTTCTATAACTGGGCTGCTTTGAGTCTCAGATGATGCTTCAAACCTTGTCTAAACGATTAGTTCTTTTACTCTCAGTTATTTTGAAAACATTGATTCTTGCCCTAAAAGCATGCTTTAGTCCCTAGCAGTAAATGTACCATTTCACTGTTGGGGAATATAATAACAGATTTAGAAAATCGGTTTTTGTGAATACCTCCTGTTCGTAGATTTTCTTGATTTTTAGTACATTGGCAACCAGTATCACTTTGCTTATCTGGCGTGCAAGTGTATCCAGGCATATTTTTTGTGCAAACTGTAATTATAAAATGTATTAAAAAATGAAGTTCAAAAAAGCACTTTCTGAATATTATTGCTTTTTTTATTTCAAAATGCGTCAAAAAATTACATTCGAATATTTGTAGAATCGCATGGAGTAGGCTCATTTAGGATTTTTACAGTATCTGATAGTTAGCACACTTTTTAGTAAATATTCAAAGATTTTGGCTTTTGTGTAATTTTTCAGAGTTTTCGTTATTCTTTTGATAGTTTCGAAAATTGTGGACAATGCTTAGGACAGAAGACTGCTTTCAATACTTTCTCAAAGTACTTCATTGTAACAATAGTTTTTGATACACTATTGGAAAAATCTGTAGTAATTTCACCATCTTGTATGGAAATTTCTTATTTATTCTCATAAACATGGACTACAGCCCGAGTAGCACGCTTCACTCTGTAGCAATAAAATTACTATTTGAATGTTGATAAATTTAATAAGAGATTTGAGAAAATTTGTTTTTACCAAGCTCTCCTGTAGCTGGATCCCCATTTCTTTTACATGAGCAACCACTGTAACTGTGGTGATTTGGCGTGCATGTAAATCCAGACACTCGTTTATAACATTCTGAAATAAACGATACACATTTATATTTACACATATGTACCATCAACTGGACTTTGATTATTTCTAAGTTATACTATTAGATGTAATGGTAAAAGAATATGAAGATTTTATTTCAACTCTAACGTGCATAAGTATTGTCAAAATAATTTGAATTATTTTTCAGTCATCAATCGTAATGTAATTACCTGCACTGGTTGCGATTATTTGTAAACTCACTACAATGAGTGAAAACAAAAAAAATTTCGCGAACATTTTTACAGAACGTGAGCTTCAATATTGTTGTTTAACTGTGAAAAACGCTGCTAAGTAAAACGCAAAAGTAGATAATGATCGACATAAATATATCAAATTCGACATTAATGTTGTAAACACGTTGATGTTCAACAAGTACACGATATGTAGGACTCGCATCGTTTACTTATTTGATGCAAATAAAATGTAAAAAAAAATGCTATTTGCTTTAATGATTATAGTATTGAAAATAGATATCATTATATGAATTTTGGTTGAATATATGTATTTAACCTGAATTCATTTATTTAAAAATCCATGCTAATTATATTTTTTAAATTACACATTGAATATAGTTACATATATGAATTTAGGTTGAAAACTAGATGTCAAATGTAGACATCCAAGTGCAGAATTTTTTCATTAACCGGTTTGTCAAAATCATTGCATTTATCAATTATTTACTGTTCCATCCTTCACAGTAATTGTTTAGGTTAGTAAATTCGATTAAAAATAAGTGCACCCTGGAATTTAAGGTTTTTTTTTTGGCTCTCTACGTTGGTTGGAGGTACATATGATGATATTCCAGGGCAAGGCTGTTATGCATAAACACGAAAGTACATCATGAAAAACATGTTTTCCGTGCGCAACATCAAAAGAACTTGCTACTCACCGAATTGTGACTCTTGACTAGCGTTGCGTGAAGAAGAAAAAGCCAAACTCGCTGAATGGACTGCTAAGAAGACGCCGAGTTTTTGTTCATATTATTGATCCTGGATGCCACGTTGTTTTTGCCAACTAAATTTGTCCGTGAACAAGACGGGAGTAAATAGCATTGAAAAGTATCCAGTCTCTCCGCCAAATTCGACCCTGCTCTATATCAATGCAACTCGTGCAATTGGGAAGAATTGAGTTTTCTCGAATAAAAAGCACCGCCGTGGTTGCAAGTTTTTGATACTTTGAGAGTATTGGTTAACTCGAAAAAACTTGCGTGGTAACCACGGTTATTTGAAAAAATATTTGATAAACTTTCTTCAATGATTTTTCTTCGTCATCATAGCCAAATTGTCATCAAATGAAAATTACGTGTAGAGTGAAAATTCTTGAAGTCTACTATGAAAAAATTGTTCCAGTTGCTTCAACTGCATTTTTTTCGAATATCCTCTTAAAAAATAAATATTTCTAAATATGAACTCTACAAAAACTAGAAATCTAGCTACTTTACTGTTGAAAATTATTTGAAATGGATTCGAAAAAATAGCAAACTCATTATTTTAATTTTTACTTTTGAGCTACTACTATAAATATAATCAAAAGTAACAAATTGTTATTATTGTGAGCAATAACATAATCATAACTATCTGTTTGTGAGAAATTCTAATGTTAGTATCAGGGGCGCAGGCAGAAAAAATTTTTGGAAGGGGTTGTTCTGAAAAATATTCTTCCTTTGGGATTTTATAATTTTTCATCCTTGGATATATGGTTACAAAAGAGCAATTTTGAAATATTCTAAATAATAAAACTTCAAAAAATAAACATATATTTGAATTGATTTTCCAGCAAATTTTAACCACGCAGATAAAAGGTACAGCATAAATTTAGTTTATTTTCGTATGGTATATTATTGTTTATATTTCGCAATACTTTCTGTTATTTTTGTATATTTCTAATATTTCTATGGATCGCTTAACAGATTTTTAGAAATTGATGGTATAGTATTGAAACTTTTAACGATATTGAAAATTTTATTTGATTTTTAAGACGATAGTTCCTTTGATGAAGATTTTCAGTACTTTGATTGCATTTTTTTTTGTATTTCTACAATTAAAAGTATGTTTAATTTTATAAAATGTATAAATTGTCTTGGATGTATTTTTATTGTTTTGTGTATGAATTTATATAATAATTATTAAAAATATAGGTAAATAATTTTTATATCATTTTAATGAATATGCTCCAGGACAGAAAGTTTAATAATTTTTTAAGTAAATTATACCTACATAGTTTTTATGCATTGGAAGATTTCTAGTAAACTAGTAATCTAGCAAACTAGAGAGCTAGTAAACAAGTAGCCTTGTAAACTAGTAAACTACTGAAATCGTAAAATAGTAGAATACTGAAGAAGTTAAAAAATCAAATATGAAACTAGCAAACTCGTTAAAAAGTAAAACAGTTAATTAGTTATCTAGCAAACTTATCAAATTTGTAATAGTAAACTGATAAACCAGCAAGCTAGTTAACTAGTAAGTTAGTTAAAAAAATAACTAGTTTATTAGTATTCTAGTACGCTAGTTAACGAATAAGCTAGTGATTAAGTGAACTCGTTAACAAGTAAAGTAGTAAGCTAGTTAACTATTTAACTAGTGCGCCAGTAAACTAGTAAACAAATAAGTTGTTAAGCTAGTAAACTAGTTAACTTATTATTCACATTGTTATGGTATTATACATATAATATAATAAACTCTGGAGGATTTCTAAGTATTTTTATAGATTACTTATATTTGTGTAGATTGCTACAGAGATTTATAAAACTCGATACTTTGGAATGTGAATTTCGATCTATTCTCAGTAATTTCAAGAATTAATGACGAAATCACATTCATATAAATTTTTAATGTTTTATTTCTTTATTCTTTTTTCGCATTTTTGAAATATTCAAAAGATTTTGTTACGTTTTCCATAATTCTCATAGATTTGCAGTATATTTAGTATTTGATGCTCTAGGTTCCCAAAATTTAGAGATTCTAGAGGCATTTGTCGAGATTTTTCAGAAAACATTTTTTTCATAGAATTCAATTATTTTCATTATTCTTTTAGAGATTGTATGAATCGAAAGATGTTTAATACTTTTGTATGGATTTATATGGATTTCTAGAATTTGATAATCTAAGATTCAGAGTTTTATAACTTTTCAGCATTTTTCTAGATTTTTATGTTTCTTGACCATTCACTGGGTTGCGACAATTTTTCTGATTCATATTTTCTACGTAAACCTATGATTTGATAGTTTTTACTTCTTTATTAAATATATACCGCTGACTTTTTCATGTATTTATTTGCAACTTATATTTTTATTGTTTATCGATGTAACTTTTTCCATTTTCACATGAAATATTGATTCATTTTATCAGAATTTTGGGAGGGGTTTAAACCCCCAACACCCACGTCTGCCTACGCGCCTGCTTAGTATCATTCAATGCGATTTTACATTGATATTACCTGCGCTGATTGTAACGATTTCCAAACTCCTGACAATGAAAAACGATAAAATGCCTTTCATGAAAATTTTTATAACTCGACTTTGCATAAAACACGGTTCGACTTTTTAATGGGCGTGAGCTTATTATTATGCTGCTGAGCAACGACGCAGCAGTTAATAATGATCGACATGAACATTAAGTTGAACGATAAATATTGTAAACGTGCCCAAGATATCTATTTCGTGGATGTATATAAATCATCATTGGTAATTGATACACGTGTTAAGGTATGAAAACTGGTATGAATATTTATTTCGATAAAAATTTCATCCAGATTTTACGTCTGTTTTTTTATGTTCTTGAAGTTGTACTTGAAGAACCCTTGGCCAACGTGTTGAACAATACACTTGTGAGATTACACAAAGACAACCAAATGGAACCATTTGCATGGAACACAATTAAAGCTATTCTTCAAAATTTTCATAGTGTTATACGAGCATTAGCAGATAGTCGATCATCTTGTCATCAAAGACTTACACAGCTCTCAACCCGTTGTCAAGCTTTCCATTTACGGATCCTCATCCTTCGAACGTTACGCTACTTTCAAGCAACCCCTAAGTATGCTAATTAAAAAGGCGCCAAGTGCACAAAATAATCAATCTTACCGATCCGGCTCTCGGCACGTTTTCAATTTCCCCACCCATCCAAAATGTTTCCCATCTTGGAAAACTCGAGTCGTTTATTTTTACAGGCATGATTAAACCACATTCAGCTTAGTAAAATCAATAGCTCGTCAGTGAAATCTCATCAAGCAACCAACTACTGGACGGAAAACACGGGACCGGATTTCAAGATTCGAGCTTGCGGTAGTAACGAGAATCCGAAAGCGTTGACGAAATTCCACGGGGCCGCGAAGAGTAAACGCCGCCAAGTGCGATTGATATGTGGGTGACTGAAGTGTACACTTGCTCCAAAATAAATGGAGCAGACGTTCCAACAGCGGAGCCCGCGTAACGAGAGCGGAAAGTGAATTCACGGTGCACAGAAAGGAGCAGGTACACGTGGAGTTTGTGTATTCACGGATAACGAGTTTCCTCTCTTGCTCTGCTAATGAGCTGCCGTCCCGTTCTGTTTTCTGCTCTTGAACCATAAAGTAAGCGTAAAGTCGGTCGAAAACGCGTACCACGCGAATAGCTTTGTATTGAATTTCAACGCTAAAGGAGGAGCGCATCATTATTCCATTACATTTTGGATTTGTTGTAACTCCGATACCTGCACCATAATGCACCTTATCCCCCGTTTCGCGTTCACTTCAAGTTTCATGAAAATTGAGGGCTCATTTCGCGCTTACAAACTCGTGTTGATTCTAGAAAATTAATGCCTTACCGACGAGTAGTTAACAAAGTCAACAAACTTGTGTACTTTTCTGAGTCGTACCTAAAGTGCGTATGGAGAGATTTCGGGTTACGGCTGGGAGGCGCAAAACGCATGCACTTATTGGTGGTAGGGGATGATTGGAGTAATCAGTATAATGTCGGAGATTTCTTCATTCAATTTTACAGATTTTCTTCGAAGCAGATTTTTCATACTGTCTGTTAAATTGTCTGTTGAAGTTATGGACGCATCTATGGAAAAAATAGACAATGTCGACAAGTCGATAAATCGAAGTCTGAATTATGTATGTAGCATATGTGAACATCATTCCAACTGATTTCTTCATAAAAATGTGAATCAAAATTTTCCTAAATTATTCCAATTCTGACATAGCGCATTTTTTTAGCAGATTTTTTTCTGAAATTTAATAAATCAACAGCTATTTCATTCAAAAAATAAAAAAAACTGTATAAAAATTTTTCCACGGAAATAAAGAAGCTACGTTCATTTGAAGATTACTCTGAAAAACTTGTCTATAGATGGACTCGAACTCAGGACGTAGTAATTACTGCTCTCTACCTACCTAGCCATAACACACTCGAAATCACATCGAAAATACAAGAAAATTCATATTACCAGCTAAAAGTATATAAAATAATTGTGAAGATAAAAAATTTGTAATTGATAAATAATTAGGAGACTACCTCACAAATTAAGGTTTTCAGCCTGAGGGAAATAAATACGTTTCTATGAGAAAAATCATGTATATATACAAGAGTGCATTGAGATGTATAAATTACTACATACGAATATTATTTTTCGAAGACCTGGGTATATTTTTCGACTGATATAAAGGGGTTATATACCTTTTTGTGCGGACGAATTGAGGATGGTTTGAAGTATCTTTTTAAGTCTGTAGCAAAAATGTTATATCACAAAAGTTATAGTTCATTATTAGTTTATTGTCCAGTTGAAACAACACGTATTTGTTCATAAAAAATATCAACAATTGGCGGAATTATGGCTCTTTCCCCGAAACAACTTTTTTTTTTGAAGAGGCTTGCGCTGACCACGATGCAAGTCGAACAAGTCAAGTTACATTGGAAAATCCAAAAAATTTCATTAGTCCAGGAATGTATCTAGTTCTTAAACGATTGAAAAAATGAATATTACGTTTTTTCTGTATGCATAAGAACGTTTTCCCGAGATTTCTATGTTTTGAGCTCTGAAAATTTTGTTTCAAATGTCTTATCTACAAAATAAAAACTTTTCTATAAAAAAGCGATCGTTCAAAAACTATACATATTCCTAGACTAATGGAATTTTTTGGATTTTCTAATTTGACTTGACCTGTTCGACTTGCATCGTGGTCACTGCAAGTCTCTTCAAAAAAAAAGTTATTTCGGGGTAAGAGCCATAATTCCGCCAATTGTTGATATTTTTTTATGAACACATACTTGTTTTACCAAGTGAACAATACACTATGAAAAAACTGTAACTTTCGTGACATAGCATTATTGCTGCATACCTTAAAAGTTACTCCAAAGTATTCTCAATTTTTCCGCACAAAAAGGTATACAACCCCTGAAATTTTCTTTTTAAATACTGCTTGAATTTTGAAGACACGTTCGTGTCAAATGTCTTAAGATGTGCACCTTCGACAATTATTTCTATTACCACTTTTATGAAATTTATAAGACAAATTTTCAAATATAGTCTCGCAAAACTCAATCAGTTTTCATAAAAAATATCAAAATTATGATACATCCAATATGAAAGCAATAAATTTAATATAGATTACTTTGAAATCATTGTCATATACGTGTCCATGAAATTACAAACACAATTTTAAGAGAACGTCTATGAGGGATGTTTGAAAAAAACCAATTTCCATTGACAGTATACTTTTTTTGCAGTCATCCTGATGATTTATTGATAGTGATATTCCTGGAGTTTCTTTCTCTAATAATCACTTTCTTTAAAGTTTCTTCCGAAGTTCCTCTCTCAAAATACCTTTTTCCCAAACGAATTTTCAAACTCTCACCAAAAAAAAAAAAAGGAAAAAAAATTATGGACCAGTACCTTAAATTAATTTTTCCAGGTTTAAACACTTGAAGAATCATTTCCAAGCTCGATTTGAAACTTGATTACCATTTTATCAAACACACAGAAATTACAGTGTGGCGCGAAAAATATAACTGAACTCATACATATTTACAAGTTTTTCTTTTTTCAGTTTTGTCGTGTGAGTAACGCATATTCTGCGTCAACGAGGAAAAAATTCACTTTACTCTTTTTCAAATATGAAAAATTTTCATAATAAGTACTGCGATTCCCCATACATTCACTGTATACTCAACGTTTAGAATTTTCATTAAAAATAAATTATTCTCTTCTATTTAAAAACTTTTTTTGAGTATCGTTTACTCGATAATGTAAATGAAATTTCTTTGAACAATTTCTTTCATTGATAACATCCATGAATACGTTCAAGATAAATTTTGTAAATAATTTCAATAGTCCGAGGATCGTTTTTTTTATTGGTCATTTATTTTTTCTTACTATTTCACATTATGAAAGAAAAATACAAGAAATTTACATCCTCGCCACCATCTTCACCAACATGTACAATAATATTAAAAGAATTCAAAGATGTAACGACAACGATTAGAGAACATCATGGTGAAAATGCCTCAAAAATATAGAGAAATATGAATATAAAAAATTATTTAAAACACTGTTCAACTGCTTTCAATGCGCTCGCAATTTGATCCTTTTGAGGTGTTTCTGCAAGACACGACAAATTAAACGTCGACCCTTGCAGAACGATGTCTTCTGCTTTTGGAACCGGTTTTGTATTTTCGAACATTTCATACGCAAGCTGTCAACATTTTAAAATAATTTAATCCATAAGAAACAATTTAAACAATATATGCAGTAGTTCAAAACTCCTAAAATATACTTCAATTCACCATAAAATGAATTTACACAAAAGAAAATTAAAATTCAAAGCTTTTTCATTTTACTAATTACATATTCAAATAACTTCTCTTTTGACGAATATCAACTACTTTCATTGTTGCTAAAATACACATCAACGATGTTTTGAATCATAAAACATTTGACATTCAAACACAAAAACAATTTTTTTTAGATTCAACAGGATTTTACTGTATCAGAGAACATAAAATTTTCGATTCATTGAATCAGTTTGAGCGAATAATTCATGTCATAATATTTGCGACATTAAGCAAAAAAATGAATATATACAAAACAGACTTACATTTGTCAGTATATCTTTGGCTCTCGCGTACATTAGACCTTCAGTATCTTCTACAAAGGCCTGTGTTATTTTATTATTATAAGCTTCACATTGCTGACGCAATGTATCATACTTCTGCAGATTTTCTGTATGGTTTGTAGCTGAATCCTTAATTGGTACTTGGTTACAAGGAGCGGTAGCGTTGAGAAAAACCTTTTTGAAGTTTTCAACATCTGGCTTGCATGTGTGCCATTTTACGGTGCCTGCAATATCTGTCTGTTGGAAAAATTAACATCATTTTCCACGATAAACTTAGCACACAAACAAATTGATGGAGAACGTCATTTTATTTTTTCAATAACTGCTTGTGTAACATGATTATATTATGTACTTTTAAAGCTAGAGAAACTGAAGTTATTTTTTCTAATGAATATTAGATGGAACTACAGTAATTAAACACTTAAATCACGCAAAAGTTTTTTCGACATAAAAAAAACTTCGAACTCTATTTTTTAAAAACGAAGCGTAACATTTCGGGAAAATGGAAAATGGTAAGAAATGATCTCAAAACGTCATTTGTAGTTGCACACCCACATGTTTTATAAAATTTTCACGCAATGCGCAATCATTTGCTGGAAGAATATTAAACGCTTCCAAAATGGAATACCATCTACTTATACAGATATTTTATTTTGCAGAGAATACTTGATAAAACAGATTTTTGCACGAACTTTTGAAAAAAACTGTAATTTTTTTTATATAACATAAGTTGATCACTTTAATAATGGAATATTCAGTGGATCATAATATTCTACATAATATTTTATGAAAATGCTTTTTTAAAAGAGGAAGAATATGAAAAAATATTAAATGTTTCCGCAGTTACTAAGTGGGACGTCATTTAGTGAATTTCATAAGAAATAAGCTTAATTTTTTCTTTACTCTTTAATATCATCGATAAAAAAGATTCAAAATTTCATATATCTACAAGTATTTTTTTTTTCTTTCGTTTAAAATGGCATCATGCCATATTTTGTATGGTAGAAATTTCTATAAGTTATGAAAGGATTTTTGAAACATTTCAATATAACTAATTATGCGAAAAACTATCAAGAAAGAAAAAATTAAACACTCTCAAAAATTTTTTCACTAAAGGATTTGTTGTATTCCTATAAAAACCCAAGTCAAAAATGTTGCATATTAAACGAAAAAATTGTTATTTCAACTTTTTCGAATTATTATATGAATCATAAATATGAAAAACTCAATTTTATTTATCTCAGTTCATAAAATTTGGTATACCTTATTCAAATGATGGGCTAAAAAACTCGCTATGTTCACTTCTCTCGTATCATTAACATTTTTAGCCACTTGGCTTATGAAAATCTGCAATTTAGATTTTTCTCTTTCAATCTCAGACATGCGGAGACTCACTATTCGCCTTAGTTGAGTTTCTATATCTTTGGCTTCATCGTAATCAGGAAGTCCTGAATCGGGATAATCGAACTTGAATCCAGAAACACTTTTATAAAGCGCAACCTTAAAAACAACAAACTCTTTTCATTCTTTAGGTATTTACTAAAACAAAACGATAGCAGATTTGGAAATATAGAAATCAATTTTAGGATAGATAATAAAAAAAAATGACACAATATCAGTTTTATTCATAGAGTTTTTAGAAATAATTACACGTACCGCGTAAAGTAAACCAAGGAAGACAGTCACTGACTTTAACATATTTGCTTGTTGTACATTCAAAAACTTGAAGGATCTAGAATTTTGTTCAGCTTTTCATACTCTTCTTCTTATCATAATAATTTGATAAATCATATCACATCATTTTAATTTACTTAAGGATTTTAAATACCGTAAGACAGTGATTGCCTAATTTTGAAGAAATGAAAATTTCATTTTAATGTCTCCCCAGAAAATTATAACAATTAATATTTTTATTTTAATAACAATCATATTTTCAATTTGCAGCCCAGTATGTGATCAATATACAATTTAATTTCATCATGGATTCATTTTTTAGCTCGATCATTTCCTGCTTCATTACTTTTTTTTTTTTTTTTTTTTTTTGAAGCACTTTATTTTTCATCGCCAGAAACAGTCTTGAAATGTCGAATTCACGTATGTATATTCAACTAACTTCTGAATGGAATTTTTATTAAATAAATATTAATAAAATATTCTACTTATTCAATCTGAAAATCAGCTTATTCATCATTGTAATTTTATCATTCAGTCAGAGAGAAACTAATTTTACTTTTAAGAATTCACTCGAACTGTAATTTTCGTTGCTTAATTCTAAGGAAAAGCTTACAAATTTGAATCGTAGTATTTTGATTTTTTGCAACTTTATTTTGTTAAGAATGTCATTATGAATGTCAAAGTAGTCAATATGTAATTTATTCGATAGTTAAAAATATTGAACAGTAGTTAATAATCGAAAAATTACTATTTAAATAGTCAATTTCAGCTTCAGATAGATAATTTTGTGTAACACACTATTTGAGTAGTCAAAACATGAGTGACTAATTTAAACAACCAAAATTTAACTATTTAAAAAAATAGCAGATTGATTTTCTAGTTCTATCGTTTTGAGCTATAAAAAATCCTTTCTAAACGTGTAAGAATTTTTGTTCAGCCCGAAAACTATGCTCACGATTTTGATGAACACATCAGTTATGCTTACGAAACATCGATAAATACTTTGGTAGATTGTTCCTATAATACTAAAGTTCAATGTGGCTCTAATCCGTTGGTCCAATATCCGGATTGAGCGCAAAAAGCGAGGAGGCGTACACTAATTTCATCGTTATTTGCATCGTTCAGTTCGCTGAAAGAGAAACAAAGCTCATTTTTCTTTACGACAGAAACGGAAAACGTTTACTCGGTCATGACCTCTTTAACGGGAACATCTTTACAAGATTGCGGAGCAAATAGCCTTTCTGTATTGCCGAAGCAGTCGGGAATGCTCAGTTAAACGAATTTTGTTTTTATATCGAATGCTTGTGCTATGAACAAAAATCATCAGTTGGTTTTACAGTGAAAATGTTTGTGACGAGCGAGGTTTTGCTCACTCGTCTATATTTTTATGTTCACAATAATATGAGAAAAAAAAGAAAGACAAATTCAATGTTCTATAAAATGTTTAAGGGGAAGCTATTTTTCTAAACGTTAAGATAACGCGCGACAATATCAAATCGCTATGACTCGCCGATATTGATAATTTATGACGCTAATAATATCAATTTTTGGGCAGGAAACGATCGGACGAAAATCGTTCCGTAAAGAATGATTTTCAGACGGAAACGATATGCTCATATCTTTCTTTTAGACAATGAACCATGATTAGACTTTTTACAAAAATGATATCTAACGATTTCTTGCAATTTACACCGGATACAAACGAACGAAAAGGAAGCCGAAACGAACGAAAAACGTTCCGTGAGTACGATTTTCAGGCAAAAATGATAAACAGGTCAATTTTTCGAATAATGAACTACGATTACCACTTCTTTCTTTCTTCGGTATATAAACCAAGCAGTCGTGGCCGAACTTTGGCACTCACACTCCCAAGCACTTGTATTCCTTATTGTTAATAGTTTAACATATAGTATGTAAAAGTCATAAGTTTAATAGCGTGCGGAAAGACAGTTCTCAAATTTTATTCGAAGTTTATTGATATTGAAACATCTCCTGAATCTAGACGTTATTTCGTTTGTAATAATTAACAGTGAAACGTGTGATTTTCCCAAGAGCAATCGATCGAAGGTAGGAGAGTAAAAATTATAAATACTATGTTGAAAATAAGTAAAGTTATAAATCAACACACTGTTGTACATTGTCAGAGCCATATTATTGTCATGTAAATTGTTTTGTGAATAAGAACTTCAGAAAGGATTCGTAATGCATCGAATATTTTGTATGAAAAGAGTATTTGAATAAGATATAATGTTTATTTTATCATTTTGTTAGAAAAGTCTTTTGTCTTGATTGATGGATCAAAATGTAAATGATTGTATTCGGAAGTGACTGCTCATTTTATACTAATAAAGTTAATGTTTTGTAAATTGAAAACCATCCCTCAAAAGCATTTCTTTTCCCCTGGTCCATAAATATATAGGGAACCTAGGGTCGTGTAGGGCAGAGCCTCCTACAACGGTCCTAATTTGGACGAGTTGGCCTACTTTCGGGATTTAAAAATCAACGTTGGTTTTCTCGAATTTGAGTCCGCTCGTCACATGTTTAAAAACAAGAATTTTCACTTTTATTACAACGTAAATGTTACACTTTTTATTCATCCTACTGTTTTGTAACTTGTTAAGCCCTTCATCGAATGCATAAACTTTAGATGATTAATAACTTATTAGTGAATATTAGGTGAGTAAAATATTTGGTATTTCCAATATATTGATTGGTTTTGTGATTGATTTTGGTTGGGTCACGGAAAAAGGTCTGAAAGTATGAAGTTTCCGAAGTACAAATACGTTCAAGTGTTAAGTAAAACTGATATGGAACAGTATTCAAAATGTTTGCTGATTTCTGTCTTTCTGAATAATGAAAAATTTCTTTAAATGCAAAGTTACGTAGATTGAAAAAATCACTGAATGAATCATAAAACTCGTGAAAATCAATAATAAATGAACACCAGCAGGATCCTGGAATATTGTAAGTGACTGACTCAAAAATGAATCAAAGGTTATCTTAAAAATACTGGACAAGTTTTTCAAAGTTGTCGAAAAAATTGATAGAATTCTGGAGCTACACAAAACCTACAACAAATTTCGATTATTCTAAATCCTAAAATAAAGTAGTTCTAATGTAAGTTCTACACGATATTATTCTGGAATTCTCTGTTATATATATTCAACAGAAATCAAATTCGTGGAACCTTGAATCAAGAGATATGAAATTCTGGAATTCCTTATTTTGGAAATCCTAAAATCGAGAATATCAGAATCATGAATTCTGAGCAGGTATTTACAACTCTGAATTTTAGACTACAGTATTTGGCAATTCTGAAATCTGCAAGAGAGTATTCTTTAACTTTGATTTCTTGAACTACAGTTCATAAAATTTTTTTTTTTTTTTTTTTGTAAGATATAGACTTTTTGAGTTCATTAGGAAACAATGAAAAATTTTTGAATTGTCAATCTTCTATTAAAGAAAAACCGAATCTTGAATTCAAGAATCGTTGTACAAATTTTTGAATACCTTAGTATAAACTTCTGAAATCTCAAATTCTGCAGCACAGTATGCTTAAGTTTTTTTTTAACTTTAACTCTAATAATTTTGAATGGAAGGATATAGACTTCTTGAATTAGTATAAAATTGAAAATTCTGCAATTGCAAATCTCTATTCCAGAATAAATGTACTAGCCTAGAAAATTCTAGAATCTGAAATTCTTAACTAAAGTATTCTAAATTTATGTTTTCTTCAACAACTGAAATTCCTGCAATTTTGAATTGAAGCATATAGACTCCTTTGATTCATATGTATACAAATAAAAGTTTTTCAATGTTCAATCTTCATATAGAGAATTCCAAAATCTTGAATTCCATAATAGTTGTTCAGGTTTTTGAAAATCAGAGTACGAAATTCGAATATGTAAAATTGCGGAGAACAGCATCAAAAACTCCGTTTTCTTGAAAATCAAAAAATCAGGGATTTTTGAAATGAAGGTATAGACTCTTTGAATTCCTTAGTATGTAATTGAAAATTATGGAATTGCAAGCTTGAGAATAGAGTACAACCGAATCTCACATTCCAGCAGATTTTCGTATACTGGACTACAGAATTTAAAAATCCGAAATTCTTCAATGCAATATTTTTTATCTCTGTTTCCTTGAAAAGTTTAAATTCATGTAATTATTAACTGAAGCATATAAACGTATTCAATTCATAGGTGTGTAATGGAAAATTCTTCAATTTTGGATCTCATTACAAAGACGTAACAAATATTGAATTCTAGAACAGTTATACAGATCTTTGGATATTAGACTTCAAAATTCTAGAATTGCAAAATTGTAGAATGAAGAATGAAGTATTCCAAAACTCTGTTATACCTTGGAAATCAAAAATTCATTCAATTTTTAATTCGATAATACTGATTTCTTGAATTTTTCACATGGAAAATTCTGGAATTGTAAATCACAAAATAAAAAAGATCTAAATAGTGGATTCCGGGAAAATTTGTTGAGATTTTCAATAACCAGAGAATATAATTTTAGAATCCCTTATAATTATACGAAAGGCTATTATAAGCCTCTTTTTTCTTAATGAAATCAAATTCATGGATTTGGAATTGAAGGTACAGACTTCTCGAATTTCTTAGTATGTAGGTATATCATTAAAAATAATAGAATTGCAAACCTCAAAATAAAGGACAATAGAATCTCACATTCCATAATAATCGTGTGGATTTTTGTATACTAGGCAAGAGAATCCAAGAATCCGAAATTCTTCAAAATAGTATTACAAATCTCTGTTTTCTTGAAATACTGAAATAGATGTAATTTTGAAATTGAGCATATTTCATAAATATGTGATTTAAGATTCTTCAATTTTTAGTCACATTATACAGAATTACCGAATGTTGCATTCTACAGTAGTTGTTAATATCTTGAATATCAAAGAACAAAAGTCTAGAATTTCAAATTGTGAAATACACTATTCTGGACTCTGCTTCCTCAAAAATCTGAAATTCATGAAATTTCGAACTGAAGCGTACACACCTCTTGAATTTTTTAATAATGTCGGCATGTAAACATTGAATAACTTGAAAAAAAAACAACCGATTTCTGTAAATGAGGTATTTTTATTTAGTTTGGTCCTTTACAATTTATTTAGACTAGTTTTTGAACACAACATCAATCAAGTGGCCGCCCTTATTGTTCACAGCAAAATATGCCCTTTTTGCGGCGTTTTCCATTACCTTTTCGAGCATCTCGGGTGGTATAGCAATGATTTCGGCACGAATATTTTCCTTAAGCTCTTCAATGGTCTGCGGCTTGCTGGCGTACACTTTACTTTTCAAATAACCCCACAAAAAGAAGTCTGGAGGGGTCAAATCTGGAGATCTGGGTGGCCATTCAATGTCGCCTCTTTTTGACATCAGACGTCCAGGGAATTTTCGTTGCAGAAACTGGATTGTTTGATTCGCAGTGTGGCAGGTCGCACCATCTTGTTGAAACCAGTAATCTTCAAGACCTTTTTCACGCATTTGTGGGCAGACATAGTGAGCCAACATCCACCGATATCGGTTTCCATCGATCGTTTGGTTCTCTTTGAAAAAATAAGGACCAATGATGGTTTTGGCGCAAACGCCGGCCCAAACAGTAACTTTTTGGTCATGCAATGGCGTTTCATGGATCTCGTGTGGATTCTGCGTTCCCCAAATGCGGCAATTTTGCTTATTAACGCCTCCAGAAAGTTTGAAATGTGCCTCGTCGGTCATTAAAATTCGCTTCCAAAAATCAGGTTCAGTATCAACTATTCGAGCGATTGTTTGTCCATATTCCAAGCGACGTGGATGATCTGTAGGCAATATTCTTTGTGTTAATTGCATTTTGTACGGAAACAAATGCAAATCATCTTTCAAAATGCGCCGTAGAGTGGTTCCACTGATGCCGAGATGCTGAGCGCGGTGACGATATGAAACTTTTGGGTTTTGGGCAACGCTCTCTCTGACAGCTTCAATCAGTTCATTTGAACGTCTTGGTCGTTGATGAACGGGTTGTTCGCGATCTTTCACTGTCCCGTGGTCACAAAAATTCGACACCAAACGACGAATAGTGTTGTCAGATGGTGCCTGTTTGCCAAGATATTTTCGACGATATGCTCGTTGAGTTAACACAACTGAACGACTATTTTCAATGTACAAAGTAACTATTTCAGCGCGTTCTTTTGGTGTGAAGCGATACATGGTTGAAATTGTACTGAATTGACGTTTCCAAAACAAGTGAAGTCAAGTAAATCGGTTGTCAAATGTTTAAGTTATTCAATGTTACAATACCGACATAAGAAATGGCGCACCCTGTATAAAATTGAAAAATCAAAAAATCAAAAAATTACAAAATCATTCAAATTTTACAATAAAAAATTCTAAAACTCAGTTTTCTTGAACAACTGAAATTATTGAAATTTAGAAGTGAAAGGTATAGATTTTTGAAATCCATTAGTATATGTTCGTAATTCTGGAATTCATTATCCCATAGTTGAGAGCTGTCGGACCTTGAATTCCAGAATAGTGGAAAAAATTTTTATACTAGACTACAGAATTCTATAATCTCAAATTCTCAAATACTGTGTGTATATTAAGAATCTTACTTATTGAATTGAACTTGATAGAATTTCGAAATGAATAATACATATACATTTCATTCCTAGAATCCTGACTTTTTTATCTTGGAATGAAGAAATACCGAATCTTAAACACCAGAATAGTCGTTTAGATTTTGGAATGCCAGAGTACGAAATTCTATAATTTTAAATTTTACAATACAGAATTCTGAAACTTTGTTTTCTTGAACAACTGAAATTAATGAAATTGAGAATTGAAAAGGTATAGATTTCTAAAATCCATAGGTGTATAGTTCATAATTCTGAAAATAATTATCTCATAATAGAAAATTGTCGAAACTTGAATTCCAAAATAGTGGAAAAATTTTTTTGTACTAGACTAAAAAATTCTAGAATCTCAAATTCTCAAATACTGTGTGTATATGAGGATTCTGACTTATTGAATAGAATTTCATAGAATTCCGAGATAAATAATACATATACATTTCATTACTAGAATCATGAATTTTAAATGTTAGAATAGAAAATCATATAATGTTCCATTCCAGAATAGTCGTTCAGATTTTGAAATACCAAAGTACTAAATTCTAGAATTCCAAATTTTACACTACAGAATACTGAAACTCAGTTTTCTTGAACAACTGAAATTAATGAAATTGTATAGTTCATAGTTCTGGAATTCATTATCCCGTAATTGAGAATTGTCGGATATTGAATCCCAGAATAGTGGAAAAATTTTTTCACGCTACACTACGGAATTCTAGAATCTCAAATTCTCCATTACTGTATGTGTATTAAGGTTAAGACTCTGACTTTTTGAATTGAACTTCATAGAATTTTGAAGCAAATAATGCATATACATCTCAGAATAGAGAAGTGCAGACTCGTCCATTCCAGAGGAGTTATTAAGATTCTGGAGTACCAGAATACAGAGCACTTGAATTCAGAATTCAACAAATCAAATTTGAGTAACCCCCTCCCCTTTAGGTGGGTACCTGTATCCACCATTGTTTTAAAGTCAGTTGGAAAAACGTGTCGCCGGATTTGGGGAAGAAACGAAACGGTTGTAAATCTAACCGGACGTATCCGATTATTGGTAAGCACTGCCACTATTTACGGCACAACTCGAGATGATGTACACGTTTCTTGGATAAAATTTATGGAGCAATACCAAGTTGGACAGTAGCCCAGCTAAGCAACGAATCTCTCGGCACTAAACAAACAAATACCGAAAAATCGGGGACGTAATTTTTCAAGATCGATGACTTTGTGCGCCTTTTTTCGACGTGGCGCGCAAATCGTCGTTCTTACTTCGCGAGCAATTTAACGTATGCATTTCTCGACAATGAGATTGCATCGTTGCAGACGTCCGCCCTGAAATATGCGCGCATAGTTTTCTCGCGCGTGCATAGTTCACTTCCCAGACACTTTTCTGCATTTTCTAAATGAATCTAGCGTCTATATTTCTCGCCGTTCAAGGTACTTTCGCTCGATGTTCCCAGTTTATTCCGCGGCACGTTCGATATGATTACCAACCGCAAAATTTTTCTCGCAAATATGGTTTCGCCCACTCGCGAAAAGCACGTTTTTCAACGCGAATTTTCTCAAGTCACGTAAACAAGAACGAGCGTTGCTTTGAAAACATGATCGAAAGAAGAAATTCGACGATTTTACGTTGCAATGTTAACGACTTTTCTATTTTTCAAGTATGCAATTCAAAGGAATCGCGAGAATTCTCAAAACCTTCACTACAAAAAAAATATGGAAATTTCCCTCACCATGGTACTGCGAATTTATTATTCTTTCATGTTTTACACTGAAAAAAAGAATAAGTTGTATGTAATATAATATGGTAACTATTAATAAATCGCTTACTTGGATATGGCGAAATAAATATTTGTCTCAAACTAACGATAGATTTATATCAACTTTCTCATAAAGTTCAATCAAACTGCTGTATATTAATAGTTACCATATGGCTATTTGGAAGAAATATCCAAGTAACTTGGCTCAAGTTCGAAGTTAGTTACTGGGAACTTATCGACCTAGGTTTTGTACTTTACCTTATTTGATGCAACTATTTGTCAGTTATATGGAAAACGAAGAAACATAATTCAACTCAAGCCAATATTTATTGCAAGTGTCAAAATACACGATACAGTGGAAAAATAAAATAAATATGGACACATTTCTTTGCAAAATTATACGATAATTTATTCGGATCAATTTTGCATACAAACTTACGCACGTATACATGACTCTAATTATAACTAAATGTAATAGATATAAAAACACGAAGAGATTCACTGTTAATTTTATATAGGACCATCCACGAGATCACTGAGTCTTTGACAATGTTTTGGTAATTTTTTGCCAGGGTTTGACAACTTTGATTTTTATTCCAAGAACCAAACCTTCATTATCTATAAAATGAAAGATTTTTCCATGAATTATCAATGATCTAATTCCACGATCGAACACCATGAAAGAGTCGAGGCAAAAAAAACTGTCGTGTTGTTGTATACAAAACCAATAAATGTATATCAAGCGCATGCCCACACCGAAAGATGTATACAAATTAAAGCGACTTACGTTTCAAAACGTTGCAAATGCCGGTAAGGCCACACTCTTTGAGGGAATTCTTCATTATTTGGTAGATCAGTTGAAATTTGATTTATAATAATAAACTGTGACACACTCGCGAGAAGCTAGACCCGCTGCAGCGACTGCGACCAGCTTGTCGAAATTGTCGAAAATTTTCGACAATGTTCGTCAAGTATCCGGATATTAACTATTACTATATGCGAATCAGCTGCATTAACTACGTAAGTCAAGTATCGGTATATTAACTGTTACTATATCAAACAGTTGCATCAATGATAGACTGCTTATTTGCTATAAATTTTATATTTGAAGCTAACATTGATTTCTTGTGTTGTTCAAGTGTATCACTTATTTAATATTAATGAATGGAAAATTGATTCAAATAAATAGAGTCAAATAAATGTTATATTTGTCGCAAATATTGCAGAATCCAAAGAAATTAGTTCAAAACACACGCTATTTTTAGAACTAAGATATATATATAACTTACAACATATATATATAACTAATGAATATTTGAAAAAATGATACAACTATACGCATATATTTGTATTAATTATACTGTTTTTTCGGTGTACATACTTTACTAGGAAAATTTCATTAAAATATGGAATATTAGTGTAAAAAAACTGGAAAACTCGAATCGCGTATAGTGAAATTATGGTAAAATTATAGTAAAATTGCCACAAATTTCTTTCAGAGTGCTCAGCCATTTTGTAATTCATATGTGTTGAAGTTTTCTCGTTAGTAAAAGGACGTAATTAAGCAAATCTGGAAAGTATCTTGTTACAATTTCCTCGGGGAGGACTCGGTGAAATTTCTCCGAAATACTTGTTGAAGTACTTTTGGCATTTCGCATCGGGCGACCCATAGCTCGTGTAACTTGTCGAGTCAAGCGTGTAACGTCAAACCCTTCGGGACACGCTTCCGTAGGCAAAGCAAATTCGCTCAAAGTATATTGTTATTGACTTTCGCACGTAACCCTTTCTGAGCATAATTGATGTTTAACTGATGTGAAAATGTTTGGCGTAGAAATTATGTCACTCTGAAGAAGCAAAATTGCTCGTGTTTACTTCATTATCGATCATTTCATGGCTCCCCTTTGAGTTAGTGGAATACCATACTTTCGTTCGAGCTTGAGTAGATAAAATGAGGCAAGTTCAATTAGAGCTCATTTACCCAAACATCAATGGTCCTGAACGTTTTTTTTTCCGTAATGGCAATTTTCAAGAGTATTTTGACACATGATGAAGTTTATTTAAACAAACTGGTTCTTGGAGCTGACAGAAGTAACTAAGAAAAATGGAAGACAAAAAATGTAAATTTTTATTTCAAGCTTTCGATCATCAATTGTGGTCCTCATCAGAAGTCTGCAAATTAGTGTACATATATAATGGATATGGCGAATTATTACATAACACAAAAATTATTTCAATTTCGTAATTCACTATTACGTAGATATCCCCCTTCTCTTTTATTTTAATTTTCATTTAGACAGTAACTTTTAATTATTCCAAGAATGAAATTCAAGATAAAATTTTGAATAGATTGTTTTATGAAGCCAATAGATGATTACACTTTTATTTCTGTAATTGATATCATATTGGAAAAATGTATATGTCAGATGATTAGCAGTAATTAAGATGCGAGCGTTTTTTCTTTAACCTCTTGTTACGTAAATTCTAGACTGGATGGCAACCCAAATCGTGATAATACAGACGTTTGTTTTGAAAAAATCTCGATGTTAAAGCTCTGATTCTAATTAAAAAATAATATAAATCGCTTTGAGTAATTTTCATAATCATTGATGAAATTAGCGTTGAATTTTTTGTATCTGTCAATCTGTAAATAGCGTTTTAATTTACTCTATTTCAATCATTTTATTACGAGAAAAACTTATCCATTATCACATTTTTCATTAGGAATAGTAACATTTAAACAGCTAAAATAGATTTTTGAATGAAATATTGCATAAATTCACCGGAAATTTGGATATAATTATTGTACTTTATATTATACGAGTAATAGAAAATATATAAGAAAATGATATTACTCATGATATGAATAAGTTATCAATAATTATAGTTAAAAACAATAAAATAAGTAAAATCATGAAAAATGTTCTTCCTTTTATCTAATGGACATAGCAAATAATTTATTGCAAGTTTTGAGAGCTAAACAAAATGTAGAATTTTGCATTTCGCTAACTTATTTTAGAATCAAAAACACTCTTGGATTCAAAAACAAGCAGAATTCTACGTATGAATGTTTTTCTGGGATGACGTAGAAGATAAAAATGTGGAAAAATGTTATGACTTAGAATATTATGAAATATAGGGATCTACAAAAATATTCAAAATCTGATAAAAAAACTTTGAAAACTAGAGCATCGAATTATGGAAATCCTTATAGCAATTTAGAGAAGTACTTTAAATCTGATTTAACAATACAATATTGTTCAACAACTATAAGGTTGTTCCTCAAAAATCCATAGAACTGTTGCTTCTGGAGAATACAGAATCCTAAAAATTTGAAAATAAATGAAATGAAAACCAAAAAATTTTTACAATTATATTAAATATCAAAATATACTTGAAACAGAACTAGAAACCTGAGTAAAAGTTACTGTTCTCTAAAAAATCAATAAAAGTTGAATTTTCAAATAATGTAGCTTCGAATTCTACAAATTTGTAGTAAGACAAATAGAAATCCAGAAAACTACGAGAAAATACAAAAAAAACGAAAAAAAAAAAAAACATACTGTAAGAAAATTCTAGAAATCTATGAAATTTTTAACTTTTACTTACAGATTATTGAATTCCTGAAATGAGAGTGCAAATCCGTAATTATATCAGAATATTCTTCAAGTTGCATGAATACTGAGAAATCAATGAAAGATAACAAATAATGAAAAATAAAACTACCTTCCCCACCTTCAAAAATTTTATGATCCAAACCTATGAATACAAAAACTTATTAACAGCTGTCACTTTTATTGCCATGCCCAAATAAACGACAACTTCATTGCAAAACTCTAAATCATTTTTTTTTTAAATTAATGTTGTATAAGAAAAAAGTAATAAATGAATCACCGTTTAATGTACTGGAAACATGTCACTTTGTAACCATGATTCAGTAACTTTCATGCTTCCCTTAGCCTTTCAAACACGTTTTATCATCCCTGCTAGAGCAAGTTAATTAATTAACACTCAGGTCTTAATTGATAACACTTCATTCCGCGTAGTAAAGTTTGAAGAGAAAAGACATACAATTATTAACATCTGGAACAAGAAAGCTCGACTAATATAAATGACCCGCTCCTTATTAAAAAGTTTCGAGATTCATTTATACGTGTTAAGTCTCCCCGTTTTCTCACTAAAACTTTTAATGACTATCATGGAGTGGACTTCGCAAGTTTTAATCTGGAATAAGTTCGCCTCTCCATGACGAGTGCTTTAAGTTGCCCTAAAAGTATTATTCTCGTCCGCAGATGTGTTTTAGATTGCGGTTTGAAAAGTTGCTATAATGGATTTTTAGGAAACGACTTTTGGAACGAAAATTTCATCCACTCGTAGGTGTAATTTTCTGATAATGAATGCTTCCTAAACTCCTCGGCGTTGTTTTTGGCTGGGAAAAGTTCACGGGATCGCTTTTTCTTTTGCAAGGTCAAAGTGAACTGTAAATCTTTTAATCGATTTTCAAGTAGCAGTTGTGGTACATAGACCGAGGAGCTATTGTCCGGCCATGGCGCTGTGTCCTAGCAATTCTTTTAACTCGCTACTGGCATCGACCTGCATTCGTTCCTACTCCTGGCGTAATTTACGACCCTCGGCTGGATCACTTTACAAAATTGGACATGTTATTTTCTTCGTTTAGAACTCGATCACAATGGTCAGCGTTCGTGTCGACGCTGTACTTTGTTCCGAACCTAGTGTAATTTTGCAACTCGAAATCCCAGGTTCGGGACATCAATCATGTACAGGGACGTTAGCAGAACAAATTTGCTAGAGGGGTTTTTCCAAAAAATACATTGAAACAGAATATGGTAATTATTACAATACTGTATTGTATTGCGAAATATTGTATCTTTTCCTAGATATTTATAGCAGTTTTGGACATTAGAATGTATGCATCGTTAATAAAATCAAATTATATTGTAGAAGAAGGTATATTTTGTTGTAAAAAGTCATATTAATATTTCGTTTTCCATTATATTTTTTCTGCACTTTTTGCAATATCATACTGTAAGTCCTACTAATCCAGATTCCAAAAAGTGCCATGCAGTTTTACTAGTATTCGGATCTGTAGTTTTTTTCTATATTTTTTTGTAATTAAAGTATATCATATGGTAATTATTGCAAAAATGTGATTTTACCCAATCCTATTTTCCGAAAATCACGTTTTCTGGAAAGTTTTTTTTTTCAAAATTCCAAAAACAATTTTTCCATAAATTTTCTTGCATTGAAATTCTCTCCGGAAAACCACTTTAAACGAAAAATATATTTAAGGATATCGAATCCATTTCGATAAGGGATTTTCTAATGTAAATTGCTGTCGAGATCACGTATTCTAAATAATGACTATTCGTTTGAATCAGCAGGTTACAATTTACTTTATAATGACGACGATAAACCTAATGGTTTCTTATTACTTTTCGCTTATTTTACTATATGCAAGTTACTTTATATTGATAAAATTTCTGGGAATCCCGCGAAAAATGACGTCTAAATCCTTATGAATAAAAGAAAAAAAAACACGTTTTCATTCAATTTCTTGTACGAGCTTAAGTTTGAAAATAGAAAAAACAAGAACTCATAAAGATACCTTATTTAAGTTTTACATGAGTACTGAAATTTGGGAATTCCCATTTTTTGGATGATATAATAAAAGTAAATAATATTTATTATTGTAAATGATGATAAATTTCGAATTTTTATTTCACAAAGTAATTTAAGTGAAATAATTTAGATTTTCATTTCGGAAAATTGAAAGGGGAAAATGGAATCCAGAAAAAAACATTCGAAAATATGGCATGTGGGAAAATGAGTGTACGGAAAAATGGGTTTTGGAAAAAGGTATTCGAATTAATGATCAGCAGAGGGTACGATTTGCATTCTGTAGATATCAAATTTTGTGAAATCGTTCATTAAAAACTGTCATGAATATTGTAATTTCTACAAAATGTGTAAATAACTATAGTCAAAATAACGAAATTGGAAAAAATCTTGTAAAATCTGCAATGTTATTGTAAAAGTTGGAATATTCTAGTATATATTTCTTACCATAATATGTACGTCAGAAAGTACAAGGTTCTTTTCTCAATATATATTTCTTTCTTATGTTTTTACGATTTTAAATTTTCGAAAATCTGGTTAGTGAAAAGTTTTTTTTACCGATGAAGTTTTTGAAGTTGAATGATATCACTTGTTGAAATTCAGGTCATTCGTATGTAAATTACAAAATTAATACTTTTACGCAGACAATACTTACGAGTGATATATTACATAAGATATATCATGACACACCAGAACACCCCTGTTTTTTTTTGTTTGAGAAATGAAAATAAAAGTAATAAATACATTATAAATAAGGATAAATTTTCGCGGTAACCAAGTTCGTGTGAAGTTTATTATGATTTTCATGTACAAGTGATAAAACAATGTAATACTTTATAATGAAAAAATAAATGAATAAAGAATTATACAAAAAAAAATTTATAAAAAAAATGAAATTATAAAAAAACCTATAAGCATAACGGTAGTAAAAATGAGTAAAACTTTTTGAAACAGGACATACTAAAATCTAAAGGACACAAAAGTACTCTCATATCCCCAAATTTGAACGGAATTTAGAGTCATAAATAATTTTACTAGCTACAAAACAACAACAATCTTGCCTATGAAAAAATTTGTCTTTAAAGAAATACGGTTTTTTTAGGTTTCGTTAGAGTAACAAGGAAAATAGAAATTTTCCAAGTTTTTCTAACAATGTGAATAATAATATAGAAAAAATATACTAAAAATCGAAAACTCTTCAATCACGCAAAATGGAATTCTTTTAGTCAACATAAAAATCAATTGAAATACCAAAAAATCTTTCGAATCATGCCAACACTAAATTATACTAAAAGTAACAGTAATTTATGAAAGAATTGTTTTCTGAAAATCTAAACTAATACTGAAGATCCAAAATATCGTTAAATTCTAGAGCATCTAATCCCAAAAAACATAATATAGCCATCTATAAAAATCTATAGATCTATTAAAATAATAGAATGCTGTAAAATCTCACTATTTCAAAAAAAAATTCAAGAAACATATAGAACAATCAAAATCTATGTAGATGTATTCTCCCTAGAAACCTATGAAAATAATAAATATTTGTTGACATTGGAATTCTCGAGCATGAAATTCTACAAATCTATATAGACATCTACGAAAAAGCTAGAAGTCTGTAAAAGAACAATAGAATCCTATAAAAATTTTGAAAAATAAACAAAATAAGAAATAATAGCTATCTAATAATAACAAAGTACTGAATGGATATAACTTTTTTAAAAATTCTTAAACCTTTGAACTCAGGAGAGTATAATTTAAAAAATCAGTTGAAATAAATGAAAATATACCCGAAACCGATTCGAATTGGATTTATACTAAAAAAAGTACATGAAATCTTTATCAACTTGGCTGTTTTCTGTAAAATTAATTTGAAAGCTTAAAATTTTTGACATTTTTAGTACTAAATCTACAAATTCTAGAAATCTATATAGTGATCTAGAAAAGTAATAGATATGTATAAAAATACCAAAAAATTACACTCAATCATATAGGTAGTTAGATTACAAAAATTCTAGAAATCCATAAAATACTCGAAATTCCTAGACGGGAAAAATGTTTCATTCATCCAACGAAAATTTTCATTGTCCAAATATTAAGCACATCTTTTTCATTGGTATAAGTGAAGTTTTTTGTAAGACTAATAATCTAAGTTTTTAGTCTAACAAAAACTTTACTTATACCAATGAAAAAAATGTGCTTAATATTTGGACAATGAAAATTTTCGTTGAATGAATGAAACTTTTTTTTCCGTGTAAAGATATTATTTACCGATAAATATGCATACAAAATTCAAAAACCTTGAAAATTTTGATTCCTAGTAGTAAATCTAGAAATATCTAGAAACCTATACCTATAGAGTGTTCTATTAAAATAATGTAAATCTATAAAAATATTAAAAAATTACACTAAATCATATGGGTAACATAAATTTCCAGAAATTCTAGAAATCCATAAAATACTCAAAATTCGTAAAGGTATCATTTCCGATAAATATATATGAAGAGTTTATGAATATTTAAAACTTTGATTCCAGTGGTAAATCTACAAATCTATAGAGAAATTGACAACTATCAAAAATTCTTAAAGCTGTATGAATACGAAGAAATACGAGTAATACTACAAGTATTAGAAAAAAAAGGTTTAACTTAAATAATTTCCAAATCATAAAAATCGTAATCTGTTACATAAAATACTTTTTTGTAAAAAGTGTGACTCTGGACTTCAAAAGTTGTATGATTTTAAAATCCGGAATTCCGAAAAAATAAGAAATCGTTTTACTGTAATAAGTATAAATGTTAGGAGATCCCAAAGACAATACATTTATCAAAAAATTCCTGCCGAAAATTTGTTCTGCCTATGCCACAAGCCAAAAAAGTGAGACTTAACAAAATATCATCAAAGAAAAATCAAGCAAAATTTTCAAAGATCAAATACTTCCAAAAAACTGCTGGTGATGGCAGTGGAAATACTCTTGGAGACATAATCTCAGCCTTTGGGGGTATATTTTGCGTCTTCCACGTGAGAGTTTTTTATTTAAGAGTAACAATCCATAACTAAAATTACCCAGAAACAACGTAGATGAATTTTGAAAGTCTAAATTATCACAATAAAAAGTTACCACTACCAAAAGCCAAAATATTCAAGGTTCCGAGAACCCCATGGCCACAATGGAAAAAATTTAACGTGGCAATATTTATTCCCACAAAATTCATTAACTTCGTCCATCTCAAAAACATTGTGTACCAGAAAATCCCAGGAATAAAAAATCACCCTAAACGAAAAACTCAAGTTAATAAACCCTTTCCTCAATTCCGTTATTGCAGCGAAATTGAAAGAGGAATAAACAAGTGCAGCACTTGATGAAAATCCTGTTCCGGTTTGAAATTACGCTCCATTGATATACATCGCTTATTTGTGTACACGAATGGCAGGAACTTGAAAATTGTATATCTTATCCACTAAAGACTCAACGCGAACAGTTCATCAAAAAATACATCACGCACAAGTATGGCCGAGTGCTTATAATAAAATACCAAAATCTTGCTTAATATTTTCCACGAAATCGCCTCGAAATTCGTTGGATTCGCTCGAAAATTCAGTCGAGTGCTTAATTACTTAAGTTTACTCGCTGCGAAGCCAAGCTTGCAAACACTTAGTGGGTAAATTACAATTTCATAACTTTCCGACATACTTCGGAGTGCGCGGCAACCGTAGTAATATTCCCTACGAGCCGAGCTGTGACCGCTAAATTTTCCTAATCGTTGATCGTTGAGTTGTAGTTTTCCGAAGTATGTATTAATAATTACTCGTACGTTTCGCTCAAGGACCCGGGTTAGTTGGTCTTACGTGGCCGTAAAGGCCCTTGGGCGGAGACAATTATCACGCCACGTACTGCGCTTGATGGCTCATGTAGGTAAAGAGTTACATCGGTTCCCGCGTAATGCGAGTCGGGGAAAAGTGTGTTAAGTAGTACTGGAAAGAACAGGTGCGCGTAACGAGACTCTCATTCCGCAACTCTCACCCCTCGCTTTTCTAATTTCAAGCAATCAGGGGGTTTCTGTGCTTCTCAGTTTCACACCGAGTTTGTCGCCGAGGTCGGATTATAGCGTAAAGTGGGCGCCTTAAGTTCCTCATACTTCTGTCATTTGACTTCCATTTTTACACAACTTTCTTCTAACGACATCGAAAGTTGAGAGTGATTTACTGGACTATGCATTTTCTTACATCTCTATGTATTAATTTATTCAATAGCATCAACAGGTGGATACCCGTTATACATATAATGCAAAAGAATTAAATTGGTAACATATAACATAAGTAAATATCGTATCGTACGCAAGTCGAAGTGTGTATATATTCATGATTAATCAGAACCAAAGTAACCGAGATCAGAAAACAATAATCGACGAAGCGAAGAACAAAATGAACTCTGGGAGATATCGAAAAATTCCTGCCCCCCAGAATTCTTGCTGGTCACACATTATTAATGCCAATATTGGTCCTACTATGGGGAATCACAAAAAGCTGATTCGGTCTACTTCTCAAAGGCCTCCCAGGTGCATAGAGACCAATTAAATTTCTTAAACTCTAACTTCCTAAAGCGCCATCAAGAATTTTAAACATGAAGCATAAGTCAAGACAAATGCGGCGTTTGGCAAGAGAAGGAATTTTGGCCTGTATTTCAATACCAGAGTAATCATGACTAAATTTGCCCATTGGAAAATCAGCCCTTGACGCCCACTGCCTTAGAAAACGATGCTGTACCTTTTCAAGAGAGTAAGAGTCAATATGAGCACAAGGGGACCAGATCACCGACCCATACTCGAGAATACCATACATTTTACAGGCATTTTCTCTTACGATTAGAATGTTTGTCAAGAATTGATTATCTCAATTAACCATCACGGGACTCTGTCATGTTGCAACAGGATTTGGATGCATTAGGTATCGGGTTCTGTATGAATGGAATGTAAAGTTATGAGATTCTCAAGACAGAGGAACAAGTCAATGTTTTACTACAGATCATCCGGGGAGATCATTGAAGGCGTTATTGAAATTAAAGATTTAGGTGTAGTAACAGATGATAAATTATCCTCCGTGTCGAATATTAAGTATGTAGTCAATGATTCTCTGAGAATGTTGGGTGTATTGAAAAGACAGAGTAATGCGTTAGTACGACCCAAACTTACGCATTGTTTTGTTTTTTGGTCCCCCTACTTACATAAGAATATTTGAATCTGAAAATAGAAAGAGTGCAACACAAATTTTTTTCAATTTTTAACGTATGGATCTAACATGCGGTATCCGGGCATTAGTTATGATTATAAGGAGGTTTCTCTTTTTCCTGGCCTGCATACTCTGAAGTCTAGTCGAAAAGTGAATGATGTTCTTTCTACATGAAAAATTTTGACAAGAGAGATTCGGTGTGTGGCATTTATGGGCTGTTCATAGTTAATCAGATATTTTATGGGGCAAGAAGGGAAATCATTCACAAGGAGAGATATTGTTGTCACAAGGAGTTGTGAATTGTTGTCATATATTTAGAGAATAATTATATTATAATTGTGTTATAAATGACAACAACAATAATACTAATAATAATCATGATAATAATTATGTTCTATAATAACATTATATTATTTTATAATAATATTCAAAATTAACGACTAATTACATTGGATTTCAGCCTGGATTGTCGGTAATATTATTTTATTTCTCTTTTGAAGTATTTACTATAACTTCTATTAAAATCGAGAAATTCAAATACACGCACATAATCATACATTGGAGCAAAATAAGCTCCCTATACATGTAAATAAACATTGAAAACAGTATAAATTATATTTATTTAATGTTTTACTGCTAGCGCAAGTCTATGTAGCTAGAAAAAATAAGATTTTAAAGAACGATGATCACCCAGACTGTGAAACGTTCAATGTTTGATCGTTGAACGTCTCATGTCTTCTAGTACGCAGTATTAGAAGATGTTTGACTGCCAACAGTCAAGTTGACTGTAAAATAATCAAAGTTCAGTTGTCGAGAAGTCTGAATTTGTATTTTAACTATTGATTTGACTGTAAAACGGTAAAATATTTACTTTTATCACTTAAGTTGATTGTTCAACGGTCAAATTTTAACTTTTAACAGTCCATTATGCTGTGAAACAATTGAAATGACTAGAAAACTGTAGAACCAACTGTTAAACAATGAAATTTATCATAGAGAAATCCAATTAACCGCAAAACAATCGAATTAACTGAAAAACAATCTTACAGGCTATAAAACAATGTAATTGCCTGTAAAACAAATAAATTTTAACTTTCAAAAGTCAAAATTTATCTTCCGACTGTGAATTTGTTTCATTTTTTTTAATATTTTAATTTTGGTTGTCTAAATTTTTGTATTTTTTCTAACTTTCTACAGTTGTTTGGACTTTAAAACAATTGAATCAACTGTAAAATAAATGAATTGACTGTAAAACGGTAAAATTTCAATTTTTCTTGTAAAGTATGCATCATGATCCAGCAGATATGAATAAATATACCTTTTGTACACAGCGTTTGTATTTTTGAAATTTGAAAATTTCAAAACTATAACCTGTAATTCTGGAATGTCAGCCAGATTCGTTAATCACTCGAAACAATAAATAAAGACGTACATCTCAGAGAAAGACAGACATCGAGCGCAATATCACCGGATCGATCGGCAATCCCCGCGGACTCACTTTTCTGTTCGGCGCCAATTCCAATTTGGACTGCGATAAACGTAGACTGTCCGATATTTTCGGAATAAAGCGCTTTTCACTATCGCTATAAAGATTTGGCTTGTTCAATGTTATCAACAGTTACCAAATGTCTCTATTTCGTAGCAATTTATCAAGCTAGTTATTCTGGTACGTTTTATATAAAAACTCGATCGTCGTTTTCACGAATACTGGTAATTATTGAGTGTGGTTAAAACGCTGAACTCGGAAACGATTTCATCGAGCAATAGAACAAAACTGAAGTAAATTGCTTCTTTTCTGATCGAAAATTGTTGGGAAAATGTTGCGATGAAATAGATGAAAATTCAAGCTGGGAAGTAAAAGTTACGAAACTTGTGTATTCCTGATTTATTGTGAAAAATGAGAGAACAGCAAAACTTAACAAATTTGTTATTTCCATTGAGTCGAAAATGAGATTCTTATTTTTATGAGATTCGTGGATCGAATAACTGATAGAGTAAAAAACGTTACCTGAAAAAAATGGAAATTACGGTTTATGAAAGGATTTCAGGACCCTTCTTCATCTTTCTTGCTCCTTAAAAACAATTTCTCGCCGAATTCAACTCTGTGGAAAGTAATTGTTTATTCACAGCCATCTTAGGAGTGCATTAAACTTCGCGACCAGTACCACGAGTGCTACATCAAAATGAGCAAGAAGGTCGAGATACATTCTACCGAAAAGCCTTTCGAAGTATCGGAAATGTACGTGTTCGGAAAGTTTAACACCTTCGAAACGAAAGTGAAAAAGACGAGCTGAGATTATTTGAGTTTCAAAGCTTGTTATAGAGACTTGGAAAATATGCCTACAGAAACCGAATAAGTTACGGATATGTTTTCAATAAAAACACGACGCCTGCCCTTCAAATATAACAGTGCAATAGTTGACCATAAATTGCTTAATCTGGTTGACTTTTTTGAATCAGTTTGAATTTACTACTAATTGAAACAAGTGGATTTTTTGTCTGCAAAGTTCATGAGTATAAAAGTAATGACAATTTTTTTCGGTGTCATGGAGAAAATATGAATAAATTACGATTGCAGTCAAGTTTTTCGAATATTTGATTATATTTCTTGCAGTAATGGTTTTCTTGTGGGAAACTTTTAAAATGCACTGATTCAACTTATTCATCTTTGCAATAATGACATTCAGTCAAAAAGAAACTTAGTTCACTCGTGAAATTTCCCTCAAATTAAAATTTTGATTGTTAAATTTTACTAAAAATCAATAAAAAAATCATAGTTTCATTTAAATTTCGTAAATAATCTTACGTTTCTTAATGAGTATCAATTATTCTCAAAGGGATTAAAATAGTAACCTAGATTTTATGAAAGAATTCAAGGTTGTAAAAAAAGTTGACTATGTGTCACTGAGGGTATACACATTTATTCAAAAGTCTTCTAAAGTCTTTGACACTCGCTGGGGATCTCTAATTTAGATAGTTTATTTTTTATAATGAGCAAAAAAATTATCGTTTAAGTCTTTATAGTATCTTGAATATCCTATTTTATCAAATGGATATACTCATTTGGAGACTTTAGAGACTCAATTTTTCAATTTAGAGATTCGAGTATCCCGGCAATTTGAATTTTGCAAAAAGTGAGTAACTTTAAATAACTAAAAATCTATATTGAAAAAAAAAAAACAAGTTGTTTGAATAGTAAAAATTTTTAAACTTTTGATACTCACTGAATAACTTTTTATCGTAATAAACTGTCAAAATATAACTCACACAAATATCGTAATAAAATTAAAGTCAATAAATATTTTTCTAGAAATAATTATCTAAATAATATGAGCTGAGATGAATTATCGAATTCATTAATATTTGATCTTCAAAGTCTCATGATCATTGGAGCAGGGGAGAAAGAACACACACAATCCTTTTCCTTCTATTTTCCTTATTATTGTGTATTTTCAATTTCGAGCTTTCGACCCCATTTTTGGGGTCCTCTTAAGGGACTGTATTTAAATGATTTTAATTTAACAAGCATAACAATTTTGGCAAGTTTTGAACATTTAGAACCAGATTTTTCAAAAATTTACCATGATTTATTCAAGACAAGTTCAATAACTTCCGGCCCATCAGTGCGTCAAAGAGTCTATCTTCCTTTCTTTCAGACGATTAAAAATAAAAGTTGTCTTTTTTCTCCGGTATTTCTATTTACACTTCTGAAACCTGAATCAATTTATTATTTTTTCTTTTTCATATTTACGTTTAAATTTAAATTGAAGTAACAAATATATAAATATTTCCAAAACTTACTCCGTCAAATATATGTTACACCAATTTAGTTCTTTCGAATGCACATTTCATTATGAACCAATTATTCACTATTTTCATAGAAAATTCTTTTTACCAAACATAAACTAATAATTTTCCAACATGAGCGAAATGAACTTTATGATTCAAGCGACAAGGACCACGTGTAACTATTCTGAAAGAATCAAACCACCCAATTGAAACTTTGGTTCAGATAAGAAATCAGATAACACTGATAAATTTCCTTCTTATTCGAAAAATATTACAACAAAAAATTTTGCTAAACAATTTATCATAGTTCGCATTTAAATTCGATGTGTCCATCTGTTTTTTTATACTATTTTTCTCTATTTTTATGTATATCATTTCAGCTATTTGTCTTTTATAATAATTCTTCTCAAAATTTAATATTTTAGCGTCTTCCCAATTGAAGTCATGACCACTTTCTAGACGATGATTCGTGACAACATTGTGTGTATTCATTGCATGTTTTATATTGTTCTTATGTTCCTTAATTCTCGTTTTCAACTTTCTCTTGGTCTCACCTATATAAACTAAGTTACAATCATTGCATTTCAATTATTCATAAACTAATCCTTGATTTTCTTCTTTAGCAAGCTTATCTTTTTGTTTCTGTATGATTTTAGTGTTAATTTTATTTTGAGTTTTAAATGTTGACTTTAATCCGTATTTTTCATTGATTCTCACAAAGTTCCTTGATAAACTTCCTATGTAAGGCAATGAGACGAATCCATTTTTATCTTTAAGCCTGATTCTTTCGTTTTATTATGAGAATTTTTAATAGTATTCAATCTCTTTTGTATATGTTTATTTATCAATTCTTCTGGATATCCACTATTCATTAAAATTGCTCTAACAATATTTAGATTTTTCTGATAGAACTCTTTATTCGATAATTTTGTCGTCTTATCAATCATGTTATAGATAATTTGAATCTTTTGAGAATGTGGATGGTTGGATGAATAATGAAAAAATCTATCAGACGAGGTAACCTTCCTGAACCAATCAAATTTTAAAGTCTCATTATTTTTAGTAATATTTAATTCTAAAAAGTTTATATTTCTTTCGTTTTTGATTTCATATGTGAAATTCAATCTCTTGTGGTAAGAATTAAAGACTTTCAGAAAACTATCAATTTTATCTTCAGGGATCGCCGTTAAAATATTGTCTACAATTCTTATATAAAATATTGGTATAAAATCTAACTTTTCTGAACTTTCTTCTTCTAAATCTCTCATGACAAGATCCGCTACTATTGGATAAATAGGGCTACATATCGGTGTACCATGGATTTGTTCAGAAAAATTACCATTGTAAACAAAGCTTGTAGATCCCAGTAAACATAAATACATCTCAGTAACTCTATTTTTGGAATGTTTTTGGCGGAACCCGGCATTGCCTCATATCTTTTTTCTGTTGCTTGTAACAGTAATTCTTTTGGAACGTTAGTAAAAAGGGAAGTTACATCAAAGGATACTAATTTATAAATATTTATAAATCAGATCTTCACAAAATAAGATTTTTTTTTTATTCATTTATTAAAATTAGTTTCACTTCTGCCTTTTTCTTTGCACACGTGTCATAGACATGAATTTTACGTCTTTTTGAAGAAGATATGAAAATTTCAATGACAAGTCTTTTGAAGATAATATATTTTAAATAAAATATGAGTTTCTCAAATTCATTTTTTTTTTCTTGCCTGTTCTTTTGCACACATGTCATATGTATGAATTTTACGTCCTATTGAAAAAGAAATGAAAACTTAAATGAAAAATCTTCGCAAAATTACATTTATTGACAGATATTTTATTATTATTATTATTATTATTTATTCCTATTCTTTTGCACACGTGTCAAAGATATGGATTTCACGACTTATTGAAGAAGATATTGATATTTCAATGTCAGATCCTCGCAAAATATGATTTTATTTTCAATTCATTTTCTCAAATTAGTTTTACTTCTGCCTATTCCTTTGCACACGTGTCATGTATATTATGGATTTTACGTCTTTCAAAGAAGATATGAACATTTCAATGACGAATCTTTTGAAGATTATATATTTTAAATAGAAAATGATTTATTCGAATTGATTTTTCTTTCTACCTAATCTTTTGTACACGTGTCATAGATATGCATATTACGTTCTTTTGAAGAAGAAATTAATATTCAATGAAAAATCTTTGTAAAATGGGATTTTCTCAAATTCATTTTTTAAATTAGTTTTACTTGCGCTTATTACTATGCACACGTGTCATAGATATGAATTCTACGTTCTTTCGAAAAAGAAATTAATATTCTAATGACAAATCTTCGCAAGATTATATGTTTGAAATGAAATCTATTTTTTTTTTTATTCTTTCTTTAGGCCTATTATTTCGCACACGTGTCATAGATATGGATGTAACGTCTTATTGAAAAAGATATAAATATGGCATTGTCAGATCTTCGAAAAATAATACTTTTTTTGCAATTGTTTATCAAATTAGTTTTACTCCTGCCTATCCCTTTGCACAGTGTCATAGATATGGATTACATCTTATTAAAGAAGAAGCTTTTTTTCTCGATGCATTTCCTTTCGTTTGAGTATTTAAAACTTGAAGATTTTTTTATTTAATCATATTTTTAAACTTGTCAGATTTTTAACTATGTATTATGCACAGATCCAACATAAAATTATTATTATCAAATTAATTGATTTAGTATGTTTCATTGAAAATAAATATTACATTTTGACTTTGATTTTCAACAGTTCTAGGAAACATTTTTTCTTAATTTTTTTTTCTTGCATAATGAAGGGTTATGGGATTCAAATGTATTTGTATACAGAATTTTACAGCTTCAATAGGTTTTGAGTTGATTTGGAATTTCAAATTTTTTACGGTTTACACAGCCAGCGTCAAACTTTGGAAGTCCTTGGTGAATTTTTTTTATTTTTGATGGTTTTCTAATAAATTTTATAAATGTCAAAAAACTTAAAAGGTTGAACAAAGTAATTGGAAACTTGCGAATCGATCGAATTTTTGACTGCTTACTGTTTCAATTTATTGATTTTTGGATTGAATTGTTTATAACAATGTAGAATCAGATATGTGTTCTTTCAAATTATTTCATCTTTTCCCGGAAAATTAAAATGAAGTACTGATACTGGAGTTTAATCATGAAGAATATTTATTACATCCATCAAGATCGATTTCCTAATGATCCAGAAATTCAGAAACAAGAATTGTCTATTTTAAAACTGATATTGTTTAAAAAAAAAAAAAAAAAAAAAAAAAATAGTAAACGATTGAGCTACGAAACAATCTAATTACTTGATTCGAACACCAATATACTTGCGAAATTTTGTCAAAATAGTAGAAAATTTTTAATTTATCACCATAGGATTTAAATCTCCATTATTAAAAACTATCCAGGTGTTGTTAAGTATAAAAATAATAAAGTATTCGAATTTCATCAGCTAAAGTAAAGTCACCCAAAAAACCACTATAAAATGAAATAATTAAAATCACTACTGTTTCTAAAAAACATTTTCTCAAATATTTGTTAACATATGATGCCGTAGATTTTTCTGATTCATGAAATATACTATTCTACAAATATATAGGTATTCATGAACACTGATTGTAAGTGCTATTTTGAACCAATAAATGATATTAGTAAGATGCAGATTTAAGAAACAGTAAATGTAAGGAAAGTAAAGTAATTTTTTTTCTATAAAAAACTTTTTTACATACACTCATTGCCGATAAAGCGACAACTGCAACAACTTGGTGATAAATCATTTCAATGATTTCAAGACGTCGAACAAAAATTTACGTTCTCGTAAGTTGTTTTCACGCACTTTGCAAGAATGAAACTGAAACAGTAATACGCAAACAATTATCGTCAATAGTTGTGCACAGAGCAAAGTAAAAAATAGTAATTATCTTTTTTATACGTGCACTGAGAAAATTTTTTAGCATTTTTTCCTGTAGTTACATTTTTTTCTAAAGTGAAGTTCAATTGCATTTTTTTCATTATCTACACTTTGCCTGGGGAACCATTGTAGAAAATAGTTTAATTTATTGATTTCTTACGTTCATAGAAACATTCTTGAAACAAAATCTTGAATCAATTTTCACATGCAGGTACGAAAAAAAAGTAGGATTTGTCTGTGATAGTTGTGAATATTATAGCCTTTTCAATAATGTATCATTAGAAAACTTCATGTATGTTTTAATATATGATGTTACTTACCAATCAATGTCTTCTCACGGGAAAAATTGTCCAAGAAAAAACTATGGCCGACTCCTGAAAATGCGAGTGCTTTTATACCCGAAAATTCTGTGGTACGTGTGCAATTTTCCTAAGTGGGAGACCACGCATGCTTGCTGTTTTTTTACGACAGAAATTTACAATTAGAGAATTTTTTATACTCATAAGTAAGAGATAAGAAAAAATTGAAATTCGTAATTTTACTATCACTCTATTGAAGATTTTTTAGGCGCGTAAGGAATAGTTCCTTGTCAACTTGAGGTTTTGAAAATTATATTTACGCATACATTCTCAATTTTCTATTCATTTACAATTAAATGTTCAATGTACATCATCCACTACATAAGTCATCTAAGAAAAGCACACTAGAATAAATACACTCTGGGAACAATTATTACTTTTTAATAATTTTATGACATTCTTTTTGCTCCTAGGACTATAAGAGGACGCGAGTTATAAATGGTTAATAATATGTAAATTCTATGTCATTGTGAATAAATAAAATGTATGTTTTCTCAAGTAAAGATTTGTATTTTTTGCAGTCCATTTTATAACGTTGTTTTTATGTTAGTTTTCAAAGAAGATTTTAGTTATCTGCAGTACATTTAACAAGGTTTTACTGTTGTGAAAATTCTGTTCTTGACAGAATTTGTTCATGGAAACCACCACCTTCAAAATACTCATCGTTAGTTACTTTTATTCCGTATTTATCACTTCCACTATATAAATTTGGATGCGACTTTCTGAAGTCAATTAGCTAAAAAACGGTTTCGAAATCTAACAATTGAATCTATCATTATTACGTGACGATTTTTTTTGTTCACAATGAAACAACTAAGTAATTTTAAACATTCCTATTACATTTTAATGTACCTTCATCAGAGTTTTTTTAGTTTTCGATGCATAAAACATAATATTATTTCATTTTATATGTTATACGATTTTCTTTGCTGCAATTCTTCATCTAAGGAACATGAAGTGATGTAATAAAATGTTGATGAACATATTAAGAAAAAAGGATCATTTGAAGTACTGTATTGATTACTTAAACGACATTAATTTTAAACTTGATAATTAAACGACTTTTATTTTATCAAATATTTTAAAGTAGAATGTGTATAAATTATTGTCTTTCAAAAACTGCATTTGATGAAAATACAAACGTGGGTTCCATCATGATTTTCCAGTGTGCCACTTACAATACGATTTGGTTGCCCGATAACCTCAGCAGCCTGTAAATATAGTTTGAAAATTTCAAATAAACGCCTGTCTCTAAAATATTTGTTATTTTTCATAATTTCTTTCAATCAAAGTAGTCAACAATGTTTGTTACCCATAAACATTATATATTCAGATGTTTAACAATTCTCGAAAAGAACTGTCCACATTCCTTTAAAACTTCAATAATTCAGAGAAATCACCATCATCAAATGTAATCGAACTGTTGTTTGATGAAAAAGTTATGCAGTATCTCAAGAAAAATTATGTCACACAAAAAAACAATATAAAATAAAAAAATTTAATTACTAATTTTCGCCAATTACAGTTCAATAAACATTTGTTTATACATGATGCAATATGTTTACCTAAGTCATCAATGTAATATTCTAGAGATATCCAGATTTTCATAAACACTATTAAATGTTGTTTTAAATCATCATTGTTGTGGGTAAAATGAGATAATATGGAGTAGTGAATCGGAATAAACTGATTCAAGTATTTATTCATTTTTTTTTTTTTTTTAATCTTTTTTACTTACCGTCATAGTTAACAACGTGATAACTACGGCAATGCGAAAAAGAGTCATTTTTATGATTTCAAAATGTCAAACAAAAATCACGTTCATATAGGTTAATTCCACGCACTTTGCAAAAATGGAACTTGCTCAAAGCTTGCTTTTCATCCGGTTTTATAGCCAACAGAAATCCAGGAATAGGTAAAAAAAATTATCTTCCAAAGTTACACAGACAGCAAATGAAAAAGATAATAATAATCTTCTAAATACATACGAAAAGTTGAGTGACATGATATTATCGATTTATTCAATAGAATTGTCATTTACTCTTACATCTCGCACCTTGAAACCATCAGTTAATGATCCTTTCGTCTCACATTTTATGTTATGTATTAAAGTAATTATAAGTCTATATTCAATATGAAAATTTCAAATCGCTTTGAAAATAATGGAAAATTGATGCATATAAATAATTATATCAATGAAATGATTACTCTATAATCAAAACTTGATGAAAATCTAATTTTGTGCATGGAATATGTATATTGAAATAAAATTCTAATAAATAATCAGTAGCATTCATAGTAAATAATTTCATAATCAAATATAAAATACAAAATGACAAAAAGGCATGAAAAAATAAATAAAAAATGAAAAAAGGATAATAAAAACTATAATTGTATGTACACTGAGAATCGACATTTTTGAGTTAGTATGATCTGGTAAATTATAACTTAAACCTAAATTAGTAATTAATTAAATAGTTTGTTGAAATTACCATTATTTTACTACAAAACTATAAAAGTTGTCAAGTTATTGTCATATAATGTGAAAATATCAATTGAATGATAACTGATAAAAAGAACAATATTTTAAACACAAAAAAAGTTAAGAATACAAATGAAGCAATTTAACCTACTGCAATCAAACTTATCGAATTCAAAAAATTTTGATAATTTTGTATGGATTAATATAGATAGAAGAATATAAAAAAAAATGATATTAAAAAAAGAAAGAAAAGTGTAACAAATTATAGAAAAAGGTTATTACATATATAATTCTTAGCTTAGAATTGTGTACGTCAATAAAAGCCCCTAGTCACTTAGGTTTTTATATTACACTTTTAATAAAGCTCCTTATAAAATTTCAGTTTTTGAAAATGAAATTCCGCCATTTTTATAGAGTGACTTTATAAAAAGAGCAACGTTATAGTTAGTTAGTTACTTTAAAAACTGTATAAAATCTGCATAAAGTTTTCATGAAGTGACTTCGTAACAACTAATAAATAATATTAGTTATAATAATGATAAATATAAAAAAAGAATATAATTATTTCATAAGTATAATTGAGACAATAATGCGATGAATAACTTATATAACTATGATGTATGTTTTCTCTATTATAAAATAATAAATTAATTACAGACATGTATTTCTCAATAGATGTAGAACTGTTTAGGACTTACTAGGAATGCTTTCAAAAAATTTCAGAGACCGTTATTAATAAATTATTGTTCATATTTCCTGTAAAAAGTTTGTTGTTTCAAAGTGATGCATAACAATATTTATTCGTCATTATATTCATGATTTACTTATGACACATATCGGAAGACAAGTATAGTTTTAACAACTTGAAGAAAAAATATCGTGATTCAATTTTCTGTGATTGTTCACAATGTTCCTTTTGATCATTCAAAATAAGTGCAATGTACGTAATTGGAAAATGAATGTAATTATTTACAAAGTATTTCGCAAGTACAAGAATACAGCTAGTAACATTCAAACGTAATAGCTGTACATATAAAACCACGTATATGAATACGCTCCTGCTTTGAGGCGTGACTCGCCGCCAAATCGTTGTCCATCGTAGTGCAAGGTGGAGACCACAAGTCTTGCACTACGATGAGCATTACTATAGTGTTACAAGCGATAGAAAAAAGATATGAGGCAATGCCGAATACCGCCAAAAACATTCCAAAAATAGAGTTACTGAGAAGTATTTATTTTTTACTGGGATCTACAAGCTTTGTTTACAATGGTAATTTTTCTGAACAAATCCATGGTACACCGACATGTAGCCCTATTTATCCAATAGTAGCGGATCTTGTCATGAGAGATTTAGAATAACAAAGTTTAGAAAAGGTAGATTTTATACCAACATTTTATATAAGATTTGTAGACGATATTTTAACGGCGATCCCTGAAGATAAAATTGATAGTTTTCTGAAAGTCTTTAATTCTTACAACAAGAGATTGAATTTCACATATGAAATCGAAAACGAAAGAAATATAAACTTTTTAGAATTATATATTACTAAAAATAATGAGACTTTAAAATTTGATTGGTTCAGGAAGGTTACCTCGTCTGATAGATTTTTTCATTATTCATCCAACCACCCACATTCTTAAAAGATTCAAATTATCTATAACATGATTGATAAGACGACAAAATTGTCGGATAAAGAGTTCTATCAGAGAAATCTAGATATTGTTAGAACAATTTAAATGAATAGTGAATATCCAGAAGAATTGATAAATAAACATATACAAAAGAGGTTGAATACTATTAAAAATTCTCATAATAAAACGAAAGAATCAGGCTTAAAGATAAAAATGGATTCGTCTCATTGCCTTACATAGGAAGTTTATCAAGGAACTTTGTGAGAATCAATGAAAAATACGGATTAAAGTCAACATTTAAAACTCAAAATAAAATTAACACTAAAATCATACAGAAACAAAAAGATAAGCTTGCTAAAGAAGAAAATCAAGGATTAGTTTATGAATAATTGAAATGCAATGATTGTAACTTAGTTTATATAAGTGAGACTAAGAGAAAGTTGAAAACGAGAATTAAGGAACATAAGAACAATATAAAACATGCAATGAATACACACAATGTTGTCACGAATCATCGTCTAGAAAGTGGTCATGACTTCAATTGGGAAGACGCTAAAATATTAAATGTTGAGAAGAATTATTATAAAAGACAAATAGCTGAAATAATATACATAAAAACAGAGAAAAATAGTATAAAAAAACAGATGGACACATCGAATTTAAATGCGAACTATGATAAATTGTTTAGTAAAATTTTTTGTTGTAATATTTTTCGAATAAGAAGGAAATTTATCAGTGTTATCTGATTTCTTATCTGAACCAAAGTTTCAATTGGGTGGTTTGATTCTTTCAGAATAGTTACACGTGGTCCTTGTCGCTTGAATCATAAAGTTCATTTCGCTCATGTTGGAAAATTATTAGTTTATGTTTGGTAAAAAGAATTTTCTATGAAAATCGTGAATAATTGGTTCATAACGAAATGTGCATTCGAAAGAACTAAATTGGTGTAACATATATTTGACAGAGTAAGTTTTTAAAATATCTATATATTTCTTACTTCACTTTAAATTTAAACTTAAATATGAAAAAGAAAAAATAATAAATTGATTCAGATTACAGAAATGTAAATAGAAATACCGGAGAAAAAAGACAACTTTTATTTTTAATCGTCTAAAAGAAAGGAAGATAGACTCCTTGAAGCACTGATGGGCCGGAAGTTATTGAACTTGTCTTGAATAAATCATGGTAAATTTTTGAAAAATCTGGTTCTAAATGTTCAAAACTTGCCAAAATTATTATGCTTGTTAAATTAAAAACATTAAAATACAGTTCCTGAAGAGGACCCCAAAAATGGGGTCGAAAGCTCGAAATTGAAAATACACAATAATAAGGAAAATAGAAGGAAAAGGATTGTGTGTGTTCTTTCTCCCTTGCTCCAATGATCATGAGACTTTGAAGTTTGCATACTGCACGGAGCATTAACTTTGAACTATTAATATTCTACTAATTTGGTAGTCAAATCAATTGATAAATTGTAATCATTCGAAAAATGACTATTTAAATAGAAATTTTTAGCTATCGTTTATAGTCAGTTGCGCGTAAAGGACTGTTTGCTCTTTCACATTGGAATTATAAAATCGTGACCCTGAAACTCGTAAAAATTACAGAAAGAAAAAGTTGAATCTTCGATTTATTCCCGATCGTTCCATAATTACGTTACTTGACTATTTCATAAGTCAAAATTTTGTCACTAATCTAATAGTCATTTTTAACTGTTTGGTTAATTGTATATTTACAACTACATTCTGAGTTACTTTATTCACCATATTTTAGCATTACGCTCGAATTTCTCAATTTACACTGTGATTTCAATTTTATTTTACAGTACAATTATAATTACAAATCATAATTTTGATTACAATTAATAATTATAATTAAAATTTAATGTAAGATGTAGGATGTTAGTATTGTAACTTGACTTTTCAGTGATATACTTGATATAGCAATACCTAATTCTACAAAAAAAAAAAAAAAAAAAAAAAAAAATTCAAGAGAAAACTTGTCAAGAATCAATGTATGTATACCCCTTTTAAATTAATTACTTTCATGGTCATTTTGTACTACGAAAATAGTCCTAGAATGACTTATTCTTTTGTAGAAATCGATTACAGGATTTGTAATTTTTACAAATTTTGCTAGTAGACGAGCTACTAAAGAACAAGTTATGCTTGACCATGCATTCAGTAGAAAATCTACTGATTGATTCGTCTTTTTTTACCTTTATAAATTGTAAACTTGTTTTTATATTTGCATCTATAATGTTTGATTCTTAAATAGTAACCCAATTCCTGCTAATTTACATAGTAGAAAATTACCTAAAAGCAGTAAAATTTCATTAGTTTGATTTCAGATACTGATTGGTCAAAACATTAGTAGCTAGTTTTAGTAACGGAAGTTTGGCTATTTACAATGTAGGTAGCATATTATTACAATCTAATTTTGAAAGACATGGTTCAAATTTACTACTATGTGTCGCTATTAGAATCATTTTTTATTCATTTTTCATTCATTTATGTAATTTTTTCAATCAATATTCTTTCCATTGTTCCTATTCGATTCTAAAATTGTGATTACCCTCTTTCCTAAAATGAATACGTGCTATTTTACCATAGATTGAATTATTATTCAAAAAATCCCTCATGTTCAGTAAAACAATTTTTTTCTATTCAAACGAGTAATTTTCCTTTTATTGAAAGTCATTTGTTACTGAGTAAATTAAAATTTATCGATTTCTCAGTCAAAAAATATACCAATATATTTCATACCAACGTTTCAACTCCTTTTCGAGCCCTTTTCAAGATCAGCAATCTATACATACAACACAACAATCAGTACAACTATCACATAAGAAAAAACACAGAAAACATATTCAATTTATGCCCACTTTCAGTCGGAAGAACAATAACATAATCAATGTATAAAACATCGGTATTGTAAAACAATGAGTACTTCATGAGAGTTGAAAATAAAAACATAAATACAACAGCAAAAACTCTCGTCGAACCATTACATAATATAAAATCAGTCGTAACATAAGTTAATCGTTATCAACAGTTCGTATAATTATGAATCATAATTTTCTCAATAAACGACAAAGTATCAATCTTAACGCACTAAATGTGAACTTGTCAATCACGAAAAAGCAAAAATAAATAGCGCTTATCTATGAATCACTTCATAAATTCCATCCCAATCCTGAATATCTCTCTGCTTATTTGTAGTTGATTTCCAAATTTTCTAACGAAAGCCATCTCTGAGAAAAATTTCGTCCTATAATGTGTCTATTTGTTCAAAAATTATTACTATTACTGATACGATGTAACTTTGTAATAATTATATTAACAACCATAGTGTAATATTTCTAGTTCCAAGTAGAAAAGTACCAATTGAACAGTTCATTGTCATTAATTTATTATTGTCTCATCACTAACAGGAATAAGAAAAGGTTGTTACTAATTCGTGATTCGTCACTAATTTCAAGTCATTTTCTTCTTATTTACTTTAAAATAGTCTTCACCGTCACTAAGATGGAGGTGAAGCCGTGAATTTCTTCCAGAAAAATGATTTCCATATATGGCACCAGATATTGTTCAAGCTCTGCAGCTTATAAAAAGACACGAGGAAAAATTCACGTATTTTTCATTTTTCTCTTCTCACTCCCAAATACCTGAACGTTGCCGGTATAAAAGATTCCAATTGAAATCGAGGATTTTCAGGTATGTGCATATATAGCTTCGTGAAATTGAATTTTAAGTAGCATAAGATTGTTCGAAAATATCTCGAGTTCGTCGGGAAAAGAAGCAGAGGTACGCAAACGTTACAACGAGGACAGATTGAAATCCTTCTACGCCGCGAAATGTTCCACCCATAAGTCATTCGAATTCCGTGGATTGAACAGCTTCACAATCGCGTTCAATTGTCCATTGCAATCCTCAAAACGTTTGCCATAGCTTTCAAAACGACGTGAAAAACGTTCTAAAAACTCACACTCTTAATGCAGCTAGGTTGAAACATTTCCTAAAAAAAAAAAATGGAAAATTTTTAATGCTGCATTTTCTAAAACTCATGCACTTCTTCCAACGAAAGCTTCGAGAAGTGAAACACTTGTTTCAACTACGTCTGAAAACACTCTACCTCGTACAAATCATTAATTTTTACAAGAGCCAAATTTTCGAATCCTGAAAAGTTGGGAAACTTACTGGTTCGAACAATTCTTCGGGACCAAAAAATTAGAGTAAACTTTTAAGAAGACGAGACCGAACTTACGAGACGTTCCATGCTGGAAAAAACTTCCAACTTTTTCCATGCGATCGATACTATCTTTATTTTGGAATGTAATGAAGCTTTTGTTCGTGAAAGTGGAAAAAGCTTTTCAACTGTGTTTGTCCTTCGTGACCTGGACCTCCTTACAGATTCCTCAAGTTTAGTTGGGCTAGTTATTCACGGCGTGGTCATGCTCTCGATTTACATTTGAAAAATTTTTTACTTTCGTACCAGGATTCGTAATTTTCAGATATCCGTCTCATCGCTATGAAGAATTTAAAAATCTAGAAGTTTACGAATGTAAAAGTATTCTTTCTTCTTGTATTCAGAGGCGTAGGCAAAAGGGGGGTGTATCGAGATTCAGGTATATAGAAAGGAAAAATAGCTATATAAATGTAAAAAACGTAATAAAAAAATAAAAAATTGAAAAATAGTGTAGGTATGAATATGTTGATGATTGTTGTAAAAATAAAACAAATCAACATTTTATGACATAAATCAGCGAAAAATATCAAAAATGCACCTACTGAAATTCAAAGGACCTTGGGAATAATTACATGTAAGTTCTCCTAGTACAATGAAATTTAACATCCTTCTTTCACTAACTCGTAGAAACTTCAAAAGAATTTCTCCTTCAACAGAATGAAATTCTAATTATGAATGTTTTGCAAATATAGTACACAAAAAATTGAAATTTGAAAAATAATGCTAACCAAGTAATGCAAGAAAGTTTTTCTAGAATAATGTTACAACGTTAACAAAATTTGAATCTTGGAGCGTCGAAAATATCATAAAACGTGAGAAACGTGAGGAATATAAAAAATACAAAAAAAAAAAAAAAGAAAGAAATCTATTAAAATACTCAAAATCTATCGAAATGCCATATTTAGAAAAATTAATAAAACCACTCAAGATCAGTGACGATTATAACTGACACCCATAATGTGTTGCAGAAAGAAATGTTTTACAAACTTTATTTTGAGCATGTGAGAAAATGTTTTGTTTATATTTATTAAAATTTCTTGTAATTGTTTATACTTTTTTAGTGAGAATCCTGATGAGGACCCAATCTGGGTCGAAGTATCTATAGTTTGGGGGTTTTAAATGAAGATTATTACAAAAATACATCTAAGAGATCATGACATACATTTCCTTTATTTCTGATATTGCTTAACAAAGCATAAAAAATAATAAGTCTACCTAAATTATGATTGTTTTTAGTTCTTCCCTTTGCAAGTACGACAGAACTTTTTGAAGAATTTCGCTTTCTAATTTTTATCATCTTGACAAAGATTTTTATTCTATATATATTCATATACCTTCGCTGAAGAAGGTCTTCAAATCGACCAGAAGCTCAGCATTTCGCAATAGAGGTGCAATATTTGTACAGGTCGAAATAATTTGTTTGATTTCCTCGTCACTGGCTGCAAGTAACCATTCCTATAACTTGAACAACATTTATTTTTCTATTGTTAAATTGCTAATTGCTAAATAGAAAATTTGTAATTTTTCAAAAATTTGTGAATGTTGCGAATAATTTTTCGGTTCAGGAATTGCGAAACTTGAAATTCTTTTAATTGCAATTATAGCTTTTTGAAAATGCAATGAATTCGATTTTTCAATGAAAATCAACGATTTATTTCTTATTTAGTTGAATTAAATTTTAAAATATCCTCACAGAACAATCATTTAATCTTAAATACCGAATCGTTCATTTATTGTTGACGAGTACAGTTTTTAATTCAACAAATCATCCAGAATATAATAATCGCAAAATATTTTTTTTTTTTTTTTTTTTGAATTAATAATATGTTACGTTCATTAAGCTTACACTTATCACTATTTTCCATTAATTTATTTCGAATTATTTTAAAACACTTTCATTCCACAGTAAATTCGATTAAGAACATTTCATTGAAAATTAACGAATTTGAAATACTTAATAATAATGGCAAAAATAAATTTCACTTATCTGCACAAATTCATGAAACTTCAGTAGATTCAGTTTTTGGATGCAAACTATTTAGAGTTTTCAAATTCATCATCCAAAATATCAACATCACATATCTCGACATTTTCATCTCGCAGATAAAAAAGTAGATCTACACAGATCTCGACTAGATCTACAGAGATCTCGAGTAGATCTTCATTTTGACCAGATCTACATTGAATAGATCTCTGTAGATCTTTGTAGATCTACTTGCTGCAATTTTGACAAAATTAAGAGTTACTTGTAGATCTAAGTAAATCTACATAGATCTCGAGTAGATCTATAGAGATCTATGTAGATCTATTCAAGATCTACGTAGATCCAACACTGATTTTTTTCTTGAAATTTTCGGTTACATGTAGATCTACAGGGATCTCGAGTAGATCTACATTGATCTCGGGGAGATCTACATAGATATACTCGAGATCTATGTAAATCTACATGTGACCAAAAATTGAAAGAAAAAATCAGTATTAGATCAACATAGATCTACAAACAAAATTTTCTAATTCATATGTATTGTGATTGAATTGTAAGTGACTTGTAGAAATTCAATAGAACGGAATTCAGTTTTAAAGTTACATACAATTGAAGAAATTTTGTAGAATTCAGAAAAATGTTAATAAAATCTGTAAATTTTTGGTCATCATCATATTCCTTTAAAATACGCCATATATTTTCTTTCCATTTTTTAATAAAAATCTGTATAACTTGAATAGTATATAAAAATTTCACAAATATTGATACGTTCCAACTATTGCATTAATATTTACGAAATTTTCAATTGTATGTATTATGTTTAGATTGAATATAGCTTTGTAAAATGAAAAAAAGTTCAAAATTTGAAAAGTTTTAAATTTTATAAGATCTGAGAATTTTTGAAGAACTTTGGAAATTGTTTTCGAATTCTGTATATTTTTGTTATCATATTTTTTTGAAATATTCGTTATCATCTTCATTCTATTTTCAAATAAAAATTTGGGAAACCTAGAAATTATTAAAAAATTATGGAAGACCTCAAGTTTTACATATTTTTAAAAAGTTTGCAAAAATGCTAAAAGTATATATTGTGTTTCAGTTTAATATAAATTTTTGAATTGCAAAGAGCAAGTTAATTTCAAAACTAAGAAGTTTCATATGATAAAAAATTGTTTGCAAAATTATATGAAATGTTCATGAATCTTGTAAATTTAGTTGATCATCTTTTTTTTTCTAAATATTCACTATGAAGTTTTTCCGTGTTTGAATAAAATCTGCATAGCTTGAGAAGTATTGAGAAATTATCATTAAATATTATTAATCGAGATAAATTTTACCGATATTAATAAAATTCACAGAGTTCTGTTAAGTATGTATTCTGTTTTAAATTTGTATATCTTTTAAAAATAAGAAATCATATAAAATTTCGTAAGTGATAAGTTCAAGAGTTTTTGAAGAATTCTGTATTATGTTCATTAATTTTTTCTCTGTTGGTTATTGTCATACTCCTGTAAAATATGCATGATAGCATATATTTTATATAAATATATAAAAGTCTAGAAAACGTGAAATAATGAAAACGTTCCGAAGAATCTTTACGAGTTCTATCAATTTGAGTAAAGTTTGAAAAGTTCTCCATAGTATGTATTGTGTGTGTAATTTATTCAACTTCCAAAAAAAAAAAAAAAAAAAAAAAAAAACGTAGGCAATTTGATAAACAATAATTTTTAGAAGATTTGACAATTGTTGTGAAATCCCGCAAATATTCAAAAATCTTATTGATTTAAGTTATTATCTCATTTCTTCAAAATAAACATAACAGTGTTTTTTGCATTTTGAAATAAAAATCTGGGTAAGTTCAAAAATATTGGAAAATCGCGATAAATTTGATAACTGTAAGGAGTAGTCAAAATATTCCAGAAGTTTTCAATAGTATGTATTATTTTCGGTGAAATATTATTTGAAAATAATAAACATCGAAAATCAAAACGTTAAACGTTGTATAACATTTGAGAATTTCCATACATAGTCGGATTCTAAAAAACTCTTGTAGAGTTTTGGGAAATTTTTATAAATTTTGTTATTTCCGTTGTTATCATGTTTCTTCTTACTACGAAAAAAAATGTTTTTTTACATTTTTCATGAAAAATATGGAAAACTTTAAATGCTTCGTCGTAATATTACGAAAAATCTTTATGAATCGAACGAATATTTATAATATTCAAGAAGTTTTCAATAGGGTGTATTTTGTTTAGAATTGAAACGAATTTTCTCACAAAATTAAAAAAACACATCAAAGAAAAAAAAGTAAAATAAAAACAAGTATTCCTTTTAGCCGTAATTTGGTAAGTTGTTGAAAGCAAGCACTGTCAATCGATTTTTTTTCTTTTGTTTTGAATATGAAACATCAGTTTTAGGTTACAAAAAAGGTACTTAATTTGATTTTTGATATAACAATTATTTATATAAACAAAGTTTTTTGAATGATTTTTATCAAAAATACCATAAACTTTTGATTCTTCGAGTCTCAAGGAGGAACGGACAATAAATACAATAATCGAACGAAATAACTTATTGCATCAGTTCTAGGAACTGAGAAAGGTATTTTATTCAAGCTTTTCCTAAAATAAAATGGTTCTTAAAATTAGTTTTTGAATAATTACAACAAAAAATAACATAAACTTCTTTTTTTCGTGAGTTTTATGGATGAACACAAATTTTATACTCTTATTATTAGAAATAACGAGTGCAACGTAAATGCAACGCTTTAGCGTTGCACTTACGTAGCACAAGCTTTGCCAGGGCAATTTTGAAGATTAAAGTTTTGGTACATTAAATAATGATGATTTTTGGTAAGTGGATATTTGCTTGATAAGAATAGAATGGAAGATTATAAAAAGATTTTGATTAATTTTATAGATTATAAGGTAAAAACTACCTTCACAGATATTAAGTATTTTATTGATTGCTATAATTTTTGCATTTCATGTGATTGACACAAGTTTTCATTATTTTCTGCTATTTGTATTGATTTTCAGTATTTTCATGGATCGCTCTGTAGATTTCTAAAATTCGGCCGTCACCAAAAACTGACATGAAAATAGTGACCTCGTTCACTAACACCGTTGTTTACCTAAGGTTCCGTGCTTTTTCATATTAATTTGTAAATACGAAACGTTTTTCCACGTGCTCCAAAACATCGTTCGAAAAGGCGGTCGTAGGCTTTCTATGTACGCAAAGATCGAAAACGCGCGTATTAATGTTCGAGATATGATAAAATCGTTAGGTCTTTTATTCTTAGAGCATTTGCAGGAAGCTATATATAGAAATCTGATAATATCAGAAAAAATTTTAGTTGTATAAATACTGAAGAAATATTGGAAATCCTAAATTTTTTTTTCTTAATATAACCCTAAATAACTTGAAAACCACCTAAATCGAATCCCATTACATTATAGATGTATATCGAAAACGTATGACTCTGGACTCCGAAAGTTGTTTAACTTTTTAGTACCTGAATTCGAGAAATAAAAGAATCATCTTTTTGTAACCAGATTATCAAAGATTCAAAATAATAAAATCTCGAACGAATTATATTTGTCAAAAAAACCCACAGGAGAATTTATTCTGCATAAGCTCCTGCTTATGATTGAGCTCTTCAAATCCTCGAGTGATCAACAATCAATCCTTTTTTTTTTACATATTTCGCAGCTTATTCGTTGAAACTAATGTCAACGTCATGAAAATAATTAACCTCTCTGGTTGTAGAGGAAACCAATGTAAATGTTGCAGAACATAAAAATGTGTTGGAATTTCTTCAGTTATTATTCATAGAAGAAAAAAATACGGTACCTCTCGAAAAATACTGTAATTAATTCAGTGAATATGTATTAAGTAGAGGGAAGAAAAGTTTTCCGACATGCAAAAAAGATGAAACAAGAAACGCATCCATAATTGGACGCGCCGAGTAAAAATTCTCGTGATATTATATTTCAAAGTGTTCATTATTCAATGAGCGTCGAGAGTGGCGATTTACATACGACGCGGGGTATTTATTCCATGGGTTTTGTCGGAAAAGTGGCGATGTTTTTGCAGAGTCGACATTTCCGATTTCTTAATGTAAGATTTAGAGCAGACGAAAAAAAAAATTGGGCTTGAGACTAACAAAAAATACTGTCCTGAATAAATGAAATCGAAAATTTCAAAACATGGGAATATTGTGGCTAAAAAAGTTGCATGTGGACTTCAAATTTGTTGGAAAAAAGAGAAAATACAGGAGTTCGTTAAAAACCAAGTATGAAAAAAATATCTAAACTACAAACCTGTATAAAAAATTTATAACCTAAGATTTCTAATTTTACTGTAAAGTAATGAAAGTAATTACGAAAAGCCATGTATGGAAAAATTATTAGAAACTACGAAATATGCATAAAACAATAAAGAAACTGGAAACGAAAAAAAAGTACGAAGAAAATCTGGAAAATGCAAAATCCATCCAAAATTACGAACAAATGAAGGAAAATTCTAAAATATATCGGAAAATACACTAAATTGCGGGACGATTGGATAAAAATTCATAATTACTGAGATCTACGATATTTTTAAAAACCGCAAAACATGAAAAGTGATATACAAAACTTTCGTGAACCTAAAAAATATGAAAAACTTCCAATTATCACTGTGAATTGCCAAAAAAAAAACTCAAGACTTTTTGGCAACTACAACTACATAGTATACAATTTCACTGATCACCGGAAAATCAAGGATGAATTACGGAAATTATGTATAATTACAAAAATAATTTTTGTACACCATGTATAAACTAAAGCAAAAGCGTCTTATCTTTTTTTTTACTATTATATTTTTAAGTTAAAGGTGTTCCTTTTGCAATTATTTATCTTGAAATTTTTTTCTCTGAATTCTTTAGTAAATGTCTCAGTATGTACATTTCTAAAATTAGGCAAATTTTTAGTTATTAGTTTTCTGAGCTCAATGAGTGATAAATTGAATAGTGTTTTCTAATAAATTTCTATGTATTTCACAAATTTTTTATTTTTAGTTTTTGTATTTTTTGAAGTCACAAATGATTATTCTAGGTTTTGAAAATACATATTTAGCAACTTGGGTTTCTGTAAAAATTTCAGAATCCCTTTTGATATCTCCTTTTTTTAATAAAAAAAAAGTAAATTTTATCTTTAAAAACCGAGATTTTATAAGGGGTTCTACAAAAAGTTGATAAAAACACAAGTTACTGAGGATACAGGATTATTTTTTATCAATCTTGCTATTGTTTATACATTTTTCCATGTTATTATAATTTTGAAATACTTAAAAAAAATTTTAACCTTACAGAATAAATTTTTTTTTCTTTTGTACAGTTTCAGATTTTGCGATATTAATTACCTGTTTTCGACGTTATTTTGAAAAATCTGCATTTTCGTAATTGCTCTAAAATGTACATCATTTAGTGTTTTTTTTTATGGTAATTTTCAGTATTTAAATATTATTTTTGTAAGATTCCGGAAATTTTATAGCATTTTTCGAAAATCGTTTTAATCCTTTTTTTTTTTATTTCATCAATGTATAATAAATCAGATTCTCCGTTACTTTTTGCAAAAAATCAAAACTTTTTGAGATGATACAATAAAATTTTTAGAATTTAGTTATAATTCGTATTTATAAACAACACATACACATTACTTCAAAACCACAAATATTATGGTCGATATAATTAAAATTTCGACTGACATCCAAAAAAAAAGGCAACGTTCAATATCAACAATTGTGTTGATTTTTTTATTTTGGTTAATTCTGTTTCATCGATACCAATTATTTGAGATTTTCATCGGAACCTTCTATTCTTGATTCAGAATTGATCTTCTTGAAAATTTTTTTTAAATGAAGAAAAGTTGCTCATGCATGCCCAACTTCTAGAAGCAATACCTACCAATTAAAAAACGTAGCATAGTAAAAAATTGTATATATCAATTGAGGAAGTCGGAGAGCAAAAGAAAATTGTACCTTCCCAAGCTCTCCAATTGTAGAAATCAATCAATACGAAAGCAAGGGTTTCGCTTCTACCTTTTTTCATTCGCACTCTCAGCAACATGTTTAAAACATTCTCCAGAGTATTTTCATTTGTAACACCTATTGTTTCGTTCCGGCTGGATTTGAATGGAAAAAGTACAAAAAAATGGTGACAATGCATTCTCGTGAGTGCGAGAACGTAGGTTTCGAAGAGAAATTGATGTGCGCGGGAGGAGTGGAAAATTGGTTAAATATGCTATTAAAAACGCATCAGCACGGCAGCGTTATTGTCGAGAGTTTTCGGTCCCCGCCAACTCCGGGACATATTAAATATCGCTTTTAGACGACTCCATTCTTCTCGTAACATTATTTCACGATTCTGGCTATTTCGGTCGCTGAAATTTTACACCGGCGTATACTTTTTTACTCGAAAATGTGGGAATACATACAAAGAAGCCCGTATAATCATGAACAACAGCCGTCTTAGCGCGCGTTTTGATTCCTTCGCGGCAGTAAGACGTACCCAGCATCTGTACAAAACACGGCAGATGAAGATTTTTGAGGCGTTTCTTTAATGGGCTTTTCAATCTGTTGGGGAAAATACGAAAATGATCACTATTGGCCTTGCTCGGTACAAGTCGCGGCATTCAGGTCGGCTTATTAGAGTTGCAAGTTTCCTGCTTTTGGGATTCTGCCTTTCAAACGAGACAGAACTGTGTTGAAGAAAACCAATCAGAGATTTCTAGACTTGTTTAACGAGCTCGTAGGGGTTATCAGCAAGCATCTGACGGATACACAAGAGCCAAATGCGAGGCACTGATTAGGACGCTTTTTAGCTTAGCATATTCGAAAGTATAAACATCTCTTCTTCCATTCAACCAGTCCACTTACATTACAAAATATTTCAACTTTCGCATTCACGTTCGAAAAATATTTCCCTGTGTGAAAACTACACTGGGAAATGGAGAACACATTATCAAGGAAAAATCGTTTCAAAATTGTTTCAAGATTTGCCCGAAATAACAAACACATCGACATCAAAAAGTAACATACAAGGAAAAGTGCTGTACAGGTATTCGAAATATTTAATTCATACAGAATATGTACCGTGTGATATTTATGTAAGTTATTATGTGAAATCTTCATACATATATTTCAAATTCAGAAAATTTATTTGAAGCAGTACGATAAAACCATAAACATTTTCACAAGTGCATGAACCTCATTAATTTATTTAAAAGTTTTTAATAAACTGGTTTTTTAATAAAAACAATAAGACAAAAATCAACCTGTTTCTTGTTTATGTGGTTTTGTGGCTATATTTTGAAAAAATTCATAGTTTTTCTGGTTCACGCACTTGAGACAATCCTGCTGATTAATTTGTATGTTTGGGACTTTAACTTTGGAAGGTATCGTGTGAACAGAAAAAAGTCTTATTATATCGGGAGATGCTCAATACGTCCGCCATTTTGAATTTTTATGATTTACAAAAATGTTTCTCTTCTTCCTTAAAACTAATGCCTACACATAATATTTCAAATTGAATTTTTCTGTCTTTTTCTGTTTCTGTACAATGAAATAAAGAAAATTGACTTTTTTTTGTCGCGTTTCATAGAGTGCCCCCCCCCCCCCTTAAGTAATAAAACTAAGGTCACGCTCTCAGAAATTTCTCTATTAAATTTAACAGGCTGTCTTTGAAGCAGATTTCCAATACTGCCTATTGAAATAGACACTGTCTATGAAAATAATAAATTATCCATGAAATCTAACAGTTTATTTATTATAAAACAAACATTAACATCATTTTAACTTCAAATGATTTCTCATTGAAAATAATTATTCAAATTTTTTCTAATTCCAGTGAATTTCAACATAATACATTTTACTTAGAGCAGATTTTCCCAAATTATCGACAACTATTTCAGTTAAACAAAAAATGTATATTGTATGGAATATAAATATTATGGAAAAATTCTATTTTTAGTTTGATTGTATACAACATTTACTTTCAAATATACAAATATGTAGTCTCTTGAAATTGAATAAATGGTAATAAAAAATATTAAAATTCATACATCCAATGTAAAAAAAAAAGATTCAATACCAATTTCTTTGATATCCCTTTCCTATACGTGTACATGAAATTTCAAACACGATTTTAGGAGAAAGTTATGAAAGATATTTAAAACTTTGAATTTTTTACAGGGTAAAATAGTAGCCAAAGAAACTATTTATTTTGTTAATTGTACACTTGCACTACGTTGAATAATTATTTTTTTTCTAATCCACGCACACTTTACTGATAACTTTTCCTCGCTATGTGTCAATTAATCTTATTCGCATTCTTTATTTATTTTTCAACAAACCATGGTTTCCTGTTTAAAAAATTTTTACTCATTATTACGCTGTCTGAAAATTACAAATTAAAAAAATATTCAAAATCTTTTGAAGAGTCTGGGATTTATGACACTTTTATTTACCGAAAAAAACTAATTTGATTACTAACTGCTATGTCGAATTGTAAAGATAAAAATACATCTTTTTGCATGCGACAATCAGCAAAATTTAATTGCTCCCCATTTCTGTCAATAAATGGATTTTTGTCTCTTAATCACACCGATCAAAAATCAACTGTACCAAAAGTTCATTCTTTACCTCAAGCTTTCATACTGCCATATTATTTTTTCATAAAGACGTGATTAAGAATATTAATTGGTTTTGTTTCTTTGTGTAAAACTCTGAATTACAAAAAAGCTTTACATTCACGTAAAATAAAAAAATGTTTACCATTCAGTTCTGGCAAATTTATCGCTAATACTTCGATTCTCAAACGAATAACAACAATTTAAGAGCGATAGATTACATACAGCTCTTTAAAAAATCGGAAACCAAAGTGAAGAGACTAAAGCCATAACGTTTAAAAGGCCAAAAAGGATGAATGGAATGTGTCTTCATACTGCATCCGGAAAAGGAAGCATACGTAATAAGCGGGCCGAGTTTATCTGTACGATAAATCGTCGTTATGCGTCAAAAACTCGGGACAAGTTTCCCCAGGCATTTATTCCCCGGAGAAAATTGCATGTCCTCGTTGGGCAAAAAAACAAGTGTTTTTGACACGCTAGACTGAACGTTTCTATCCCGCTATGATTTTTTTATTGTACAGAAAAATTTAAGAAATTTAAAATCTTGGAATATCTGGAATACGAAATGTTCAAATGCAGAACTTTTCCGTTTTTACTCGGGAAGTTTTCCAGCTCAGAAATTCTGATCTTCTCAATCCCAAAAAGCTTCTTTCTTGAATCTCAAAAATCTGTATAATTGTCATTCCAGTATTATTTGTAAATGTAATATTTCTTTCTGTGAACCTATACATTTTATAAGTGAAAAAATAACACTGTCCTTTACCTTTCCCCTCCACATACATTTTCTTTGAATTGAATTACTTTCAACATTTTTGAAAATAATTTTTCCTGTTCAACTTCGTTTTCAATCTCATTCTCACACCTCGGGAAAGACATAAATTTGATGAATGGATTGATGAAAACCAATTCTCGTTTCTTTTTCACGTTCATAAAATGTTTTCCTGGATCAAGCTCGTCGCCCAAACACACAAAAAGCTGCAAAAAAGGAATAGCTAATGCCACGACCGCGCTTGGAATAATGAATCATCCTAAATGGAACTCGAAGACTGTGCAAGTGCATTTACAACGTTTATGCTTGTTTTTTATACTCTCCTAACTTTGTCAGCTTTAAGCGAGCTGGAATACAAATGTCTCTGAATTTTCCGCAGACGTAAAAAGTATTTTTCATATCTCGACGACCACTTTATCATCGCACTAATTAACTCCGAAACAAAAGAAAAGGAAAAGCATGATTAGCATAGTGTATAATATAATTTGGGATGCAAAATTTATTATTGGAAGTATTCGAAAATAATAGCATGAGGAATTCTAAACTAGTTATTTAGACTCAAGAAAGCTTTTTCTCAACAATTTATAATTCCAGGTTTGTTATTTAATTTGATTGTCAATTATTATATCATTATATGACATTGTTCAAAAAAAGTGAAATTTAATCGTTGTATTTATCATTTAAAAATACTCCAATTTTAACAAAATTCTGTAAATATAATCATATTTTCTTCGTTGTGTTTTTTTATTGTTTCAAAGACTCGTGGTTCTTTTTCTCGTCGGCTGTGATAAATCTTATGTTTCGATAAAACAACAGGATTTGTCGTATTTTATTTGAGACCTTCTCTGTTCAACTCCTGAAAAATCCGAGATCAAAACGCAAAATTCAGTGATGAAAGATTGATAAGCTCCGCATATACCGAACCAAGAACAACATGACCATTGGTGAAATGATAAAAAAAAGTTTTTTGCTTTGCATTCGACGTCCAGCTTTGAACGCTTTTTTCGTCGCCCTTTCATTTTGCCCCCACGTTAATTCACCTCTTCCGCGTTGCCTTTTCTGCCTTTTATCGCATTTTATAAATGGTACGTCGCTTTTCGTTTTTTTGTCGTTATTCCGGGTAACAGCACTTTGGGGTTGAGCATGTTTCAAAATTTTTGCTCGTGACGTTAAATTCGAGCTTGGAAGCAAAACGGGTGCAGATTGTTTCGAACGAATCGATTAAACGAGAAAATTGAGTTTCGATATTGAATGTTCGTTGTAAATTCAAAAGTTCACTTTCACGAAATATTTTCATCTCGAAACCCTCAGTGTTTCAGTGACATTCGATTCACGAGTTTGAAACCGATCTAAATCGAAATCCGAATACTTATTTCTATTCAATCTCGATGTAAAAAATGAATGTTTGAAATGTAATTTTTCGATTACATCGAGATAAAATTTTTCATTTTGAATTTGAACATGATTAATGAAGGAGATGGGTTAAATTTTTTGATAACATTATATGTGCTCTTTATTATTTATCTTAATTATCTACTCTTTAGAAGAATCTCGATTTACTTTTATTCTCCATCACTTATTTAATATTATTTTCATCAATTTTCATCTAATTTCTTGTATGAATAACGCTGAAACTCATTTGACCACAACATTATGAATTTGATGGCTGATACCATCAAAGTGATCTAAGCATTTTCACAATTAAATTGGAATATACTTCAACAAATCACAATGAGATAAAATTTAATTTCGAATGATAAACATCATTAAAACTTTTCAATCAAAATCATTAAAATTGGAAACGCTTAAAATAATTTTTTTCGCGATATCATATTTTAAAATCAACTTTTTCGTGCTTGTTTCGTCCTTTTGAGTTGGGATTTTCTCGATCCAAAAATTAAACAGCATTATGATCGAGCTCAATAATATTATTTGTTATCCTATGATTAATTACTATCGTACGTGTTTTATACACATGTCTAATAATTTTATCATGAATTCTTTTACACGTATGTATTTTAATATTATTATATTTTCTTATATTACGCTCGTGTACACTGTATCACGATCCTCATATTAAATTTTATACACTATTTATTGCCAGTCATCTACCTGTGAATTTTTAAATATGAAAAATCTGCTCAAATCGTCAAGTTGATGGAATATTAAAATCTAAATTATTTCTCATTCAGGGGCGTAGGCACGGGGGGGGGGTCAGGAATACATTGCCCCCTTCTTACAATTCTGACGAACAAAGGATATTGTATATCTATATATATAAATTTATTATAAATGTCTCCCCCCAATGGGAAACCGTGCCTACGCCCCTGTTCACAATGAGTTATTTGTAAATTCAAGGCTGGATAATAAATATTACAAATAATTATAAAAAATATCCTTGAATATGTTTTTACGTAGGACCAATATTTCGTTAATGAAGGTGAATATAAAAAGAAAATTATTTATCTAACATGTACATAACTGAAAAATACGAGCTGACTTTCAAAAACCTATTGTCAATTGATTGATAAAGGATCAATTTTGTAGAAAATAATAATATCCAAAATAAATGAATATCATGCAATGTTTGCATTATAATAAATTTGGTAGGACAATTAAATTAAAAGCAGTAAGTATTCCTAACCATTTTTATTTATTAAATGAAATTCACGCTTAAAATCGTTTATTATACGTTACATAATTTTTAGAATGGAAAAAAAAATTGTTGTTAACTCTACGCCATTGTAGAAAAAGGTGATCTATGCCAAGTACGTGATTTTGACATTATTTTCATACGCATGAAATGCATTTACTATCTTCTAGTAGGAAATGTAATAAGAGAAATATAGAAAATTGCAAGGCCAGATTTTTGGTCGTTGTAAATTTTATTCTGATAATAAGGATCCAAAATTAGAGAAAACTTAAATTTTTTAGAACGTTAAGTTATTGTATGTGTTTAATGCATTATTTATAGAGAACTTTTAATTTCCATGTCATTTCAGTCTTACAACTTTATAGTACTTTATATGCCAAAGACAATACCAATTCACAAAACACTCCTTGAAAGCATCATTTGTTCCTTTCTCGAACAACTCGACTCAAAAAAATTTTTTTGAAAATATTATAACGTATCTCATGTTAGAGTAGTAAAATTTTGGGTGTACTTTGCAACTTGGAAAGCCCTTAAACAACGCGTTGAACGATATACTTCTTTGACAACACGATGACAAACAAATGGAAACATTTGCATGAAATATGAACCGAATTATTTTTCACAGAGAAGAAAACAGAATAATTATTACATTACCGCATTTTACTGTGAAATGAGTTTCAAATATTTTACTTTTTGTTAGATATTTTTAGCAGTGTTTTCCATACTATATGGTTAATATTGTCAAATGAAATTGTAAGAGTAGATAATTTTTGTTGTAAAAACTACTATACATATTTCGTTTCCTACTATACTTTTTTCGAACTTTTGGCACTATCATATTGTAAATCTTCCTCATCCAGTTTTCAGAGAATGCCATCAATTTTCCAGTATTCAGATCTGCATAGTTCTTCTTGCAATACTTTTGTATGCTTTCCAGTATATTATATAGTAATTGATACAATATTGGAAAAAGTCGGAAACATATTTTAGATTTTACAATATAATATGAATTTTCGCGATGTACAATATTTTTTCTTACAATTAGAACATGAAGTATATTATACGAACTGAAAAACGAATGATCAAAGGTATAATTTTTTTAACTGTCATTTTACACGGATATTTAATCATGTGTACTTGTATAGTAAAAGTTGCAATTTATCTAGTACATACAATTCACATTCTGTAGATTTTTCATTTTTCGAAATTGTGTAGTGAAATTTGGCGTAGATATTGTAATTTCTACAATATAATAGTTTCTGCTATACAATATTGTAATAAGTAACATAAGAATAAATGAATTTGCAAACATAATGTAATACCTGCAATATTACTGTAAAACTCACGATACTCTAGCACTTTTTACCATAGATGTGTCAAAATGTACTTGATTTTTTTCTCAATGTTTAATAGTTTGTAAAGATTACTGAATTTAATTTGACTGGAATGGTGTTAAAATTTTGAACAGGGAAAACAATTATTTTAGGAGAACGATTGCAGAAATGATATACATATATTAAGAATAACGAGAATACAATCAATAAACTAACTGACAGGGAAAAATTAAATTCAAATTATGATAAACTGTAGAGGAAACTATTTTGAACCTATTTACCCTCGAGATTTCATTTTAGAGTGAGAGAGTGTTTATCACTGAAAATGGGATTCTATCTTATCATAAAATTGTTGAAATTTCTCCCTATTAAATTTGGAACTAAATGATAGTTAATCATTCTGATTGTTTCCACCGTTCCGAACGTGTCGAATAATATCTTAGCCTGGTTTTTTAAATGAAGAAAAATGAAGGAGAAAATAATATTGGGTTACACGACAAACGAAGAAAGTCAGATGAAAAATTTCAAGATTTTTGATTTACCTACATAGAACTAAGGGACGCGGAATGTTGATGATGGGGTTTTTCGTCACTGTGATTGGTAATTTAACGTCAGTACAATGTATCGAGAAGAAAGATTTATTTTTAAAGGCGCTTAAAGAGAAATACGAGTTTGAAAATAGGAAGTCCCTATGATTTCTACGAGCAGGTCAACTTTGAAACTCAAATATTTATGCAATACAATAGTTATATAATTTCAAGATTAGGCTCGTAGTTTTTCTCGTTTCACGCCACAAATGATGATTTTTGTTGTTTTTTTGGAATAATAGTATGGAACAATTCTCCTGGAGAGGACCGAAACAAATATGGTCGAAAGCTAGAGTGAAAACAATTAAAAACAAAATATATTCAAAGAAGTCAGTGGTTTTTTATTGTGGTTCATGACTTCATGATTGGAGGGGCGGTTGGCTCTTAATAAGGATCATTGCATCATGATGAATTTTATTTAATTGTCCAAGTTATCGATATTACGAAATAGTCGATCATCGCGTTGCCGAAAAGTTGTTTTTATAGGTCTCAATGAATCGTCAACGGGAGGTCAGATTTTCCATTTCCACCTAAAGCTCGATGCATTTCCATCCATTAGACAGTTTCAAAGTCAAAATTCTTGCACCCCCGACGAGAGAGGCCCTACATAACTGCGAAGTTCCCAAATCCTTCTTATCCATCAGAAGTATTTTCCCGAGCCCCCATAATCGATTTCACCGTTACCATAAAAGGTTCTGCTTCCTCTGCTTCAGCCACTGAGTTCTTGGAATACTCGACAAAATGAAAAAAAGCCCTCGTGAGATTGAAATCTCATGTTGAAATATGTATAAGTCTGGAGAATCAACTATTGAGGAGAAAAAGGAGCTTGAGGCACAGCGTACGTAATTGATCGCTGACGTAAACGCGGGCCAGCGAAAAATCGAGGAACTCGGAGCGAATTTTCTGCAGAAATTAACGATCGTTCAGCTTCGACGTTTCGTCCTTAATGAAAATGTCCTTCACGTTATTGCCTGTCTCTTCGCTCGCAATGATTGAGGGGGCGTTCATCATTTTTTTTTCGCCTGTAATTTTCCGTGATTTTATTATAAATTATTGAGGACACTTATCAGACGTGAAGAGAGTGGGTGCCACAAAAAGAGTTAAAAATGAAAATTATTTTCCAAATGCTTCACTTGCTAAAGCATTTTATCTTATCTCAAGTACGCGATATGTTTCACATGAAATTGTTGGGGTGAATGTGTGGTATCAAGCTTTGTTTGGAATATTATTGCCCAACACATAACGAAATACAAAGACGCGTGTGTTTTACTGAGCGTGAACCTTCTCAGCTGGAGTTTATGTAGCATAAAAAAAGCGTAAAAATTTTTACAATGGAATTTATCAGGTTCTCATGGGACACCAGGAATAAAAATGAATCTATAAAGTGATTAATATGATTTTTTAGGAAGTGACCCATAAATATGTTGAATTCACTTGGGAATTCCCGATATTTAACAAATTTTAATGAGATTTTTCCATTCGACGAAAAATTTCACTTCAAATTTTGAATATTTATGTTGCTACGAAGATAAATAACAACTTACTACCCTACGAATTTCAATTTCTCTCATTTTAATCTTCCTTATTTAACGCAATGTGAAAATTAAATTCTTACAAAAAATTTATAACAAACTTTACGTTCCACATATTTTACGAAAATTCTATTCATGCAGCATATTTAACACTGTTCAATAATGCGATGCAATATCATTTTTCGATATTATGAACGCGTAAAAAATGTTCATAAAAATCGGAGATTTCGTCCAAACCCTCGTGTATGGCACTGCATATAACCGTTAACGAGAGTCATATAATCAATGAATATATACATGAAGTGAGAAATTATCCAGATTCGAGTAATTATCGAGCTCGTGCAAGAGACATTGAAATATCTTTCGTTCACTATAGATAGCATCATTATCATGAACAATGAGAGTGCCCTCTCTAAAAATTATGAGAAATTGGACCATTTTTTTTTCTTTTTTGAAGAAACTCAGGAACCTGGAACGCAGATTTCTTTCATTTTGAAAACCATCACCTGATTTCAGGGGCGCAGGCAGAAAAAAATTTCGGGAGGGGTTCTTCTGAAAAATATTTATCCTTTGGGATTTAATAATTTTCAATTTTAGGAAATATGGTTACAAGAGAGCGATTTTGGAATATATTACATTTCGGATTTTAAAGGTAAAATTCCTTTCAAATTCAAAATTGTACATTTTTTATGTTTGTAAATAGTGGAATTCGATTTTTGTTATTTTCAATTAGTAACTGAAGTTTTAATTTTCTTTACTAATACTTTTTGTATTTATACCACTTTAAAGATAATCTGATATTTGATAATATAAGTTTCTATAGAGCTTTCTGAAATTCGATGCTCTATCGGAATCAAACTTCTAAAAAATTATTATGTTTGAAATGATTTTTCAGCAAATTTCCACCACGTAGGTAAAGGGTACATCATTAATGTATATTTTTTTCGTATGATATATTATTCATCAAATTTTGTAGTATTTTCTGTTATTGTTATATATTTCTAATATTTCTATGGATCGCTCAATAGATTTTTAGAAATTGATGCTACAGTTTTGAAACTTTCAACGATTTGGAAAATTTTAATCGATTTTTCAGACGACAGTTTCTTTTATGAAAATTTATAATAGTTCAATTCCATATTTTTCAGTATTTCTACAATTGAAAGTATGTTTCATTGTATAAATTGTATAAATTGTCTTGGATGTATTTTTATTGTTTGCGATAAAAATTTCTAGAATATATTATAAAATTATAGGTAAATAATTTTTCTATTAGATTAATAAATATGCTCCAGGACAGTAAGTTACATGAATTTCTGAGATAATTATATCTACATAATTTTTATGTATTGAAGGACATCTAGTAAATTAGTAAACTACTGTAATTGTAAAATAGTAGAATAGTAAACAAGTTGAAAAATCAAAGAGTAAACTAGCAAACTCGTTAACAAGTAAAACAGTTAATTAGTAATGTAGTAAACTTGTCAAATTTGTAATAGTCTACTGGTAAACTAGTAAGCTAGTTAAATAAAAAAAAATAGTAATCTAGTAAGCTAGTAAACTAGTAAACTCGTTAACAAGTATATTAGTAAGCTAGTTAACTATTTAACTAGTGAGCTAGTAAACTATTACACCAGTAAGCTAGTAAACTAGTAAGCTAGTTAAATAAAAAAAAATAGTAATCTAGTAAGCTAGTAAACTAGTAAACTCGTTAACAAGTATATTAGTAAGCTAGTTAACTATTTAACTAGTGAGCTAGTAAACTATTAAACCAGTAAGCTAGTAAACTAGTTAGCTAGTAAACTAGTAAACGAATAAATAACTAAGCTAGTAAAGTACTTAACTTATTTTTCACATTTTTTTAGTAATATACTTATAATATACCAAACCCCGGAGGATCTCTAAGTATTTTTATAGATTACTTATATATTTGTAGATCGCTACAGAGATTTAAAAAACTCGATACTTCAGAATGCGAATTTAGATTTATTCTGAGTGATTTCAAGAATTAATCATAAAATCTAATCCACACAGATTTTTCATATTTTATATCGTAATTCTTTTTTCGTATTTTTGAAAAAAAAAAAAGATTTTGTTACGTTTTCGAGAATTTTCATAGATTTATAGTCTATTTAGAATTTGATGCTTTAGAATCCCAAAATTTATAGACTGTAAAGGCATGTCTCTTAAGATTAATTCTTATTTTTGGACTTATTATTTTTTAGAGTTATTATTAATTAGAATTCATATTTATTTAATATTAAATCTAATATAATAATGAAATCTAATATTTTTCGAGATTTTTCAGAAAACGATTTTACCATAGAATTGGATTATTCTTTTAGATTGGATTACTCTTTTAGAGTTTGTATGAATCTAAAGATTTTTAATAATTCTATATTGATTTTTTATAGATTTCTCGAATTTCATAATCCAAGAATAAGAGTATTGTATATTTTCAGCATTTTCGTAGCTTTTTATTTTTCTCGATTATTCACTTGGTTGCAACAATTTTTCTGATTCATATTTTCTGCGTAATCCTACGTTTTGATAATTTTCACTTTTTTATTAAATATACACTGCTAACGTTTTCATGCATTTATTTATAACTTATATTTTCATTTCTCATCGATGTAACTTTTTTTCAATTTTACATGAAATATTGGTTCATTTCATCAGAATTTTGGGAGGGGTTTGAACCCCCAAAACCCACCTCTGCCTACGCGCCTGCCTAATTTTCTACCTAATTTTTCAACCAATCATGGAAATTTGATGCTTTGCTTTGATTACACTTAATATTTCAGATTCAATGAAGAAGACCTCGCATTTTCTTTTTTCAACAGGGATAAAACAGAAAGTAAGCTCATGAAATCTAGTCACCGAATAACGTGATATTGCTTAACGAAGTGACACGGTTCATCGCCGGGAAAGTCAAAAGTGCTCCAAATCTACGTACTAATGATATACATTTCTTTTTATTCGGAATTTTCTGCTTTTTCAGCTTTTGCCTACTCCCTTACTTTAATGACGTGCATTCTGGTTTATTCAAGAAAGTGTTTACTTTTATTACAGCTTTATTTCGTGTTTTGAAAAACATCGCAGAGGGCAAAAAAATGAAGCATACAGCGAGGTCCAAAAAATAAAACACTGCCCATGCTAATCCGGACGTGTGTGTTTTCATGAAGCATTACTTTCAGGACAAAAACTCGAGCTATATCAAGTTTAACGCTTAGTTTTAAAGGGGTGTTTTTTTTTTTGTATAATACGACTTTTTTTTCTCTCAGTGTGAAATAGATGAAGTAATTAACGTGAGCTATTTTTGTATCAGTGCCCAGGAGTATAAACCAATCAAAAAATCCAATAATTGAGTCATTCTGCTCTGAATTTTTACTGGTTTTTCGTTCATCGGAAAATCCCACTAGAAGGACTACGGTAATTTAAAAAAAGGAGAAATTTTTAAATTGTTCACCATGGTTAATGTTATGATTGCCTTGAAAATTTTCATGATTTAAAATATCGTCTTTGAATTGTTTGTAATTTTACTTGGTAAAATCTTGATTCTACTATACACCCTTTTGTTCCACACAGTGCACTGTTTTATTAAGCGGTCATGAGTTTCAGACGTGTCGCGTCGTTGACACGTCGCTAGCACCCGGAATATACAAAGCCGTTGCGCTGTAACGCCCCTGATTCAACCGCGGTATTTTCTCCTGGAGATATCGCGTGTGATATAATTGCATGAAGTGGAATCTGCATACAGCACAGTGAATTTTTACGCCAGGTTTCAGGCGATCGCATTACCTGAGAAAATCAACTCTCCTTTGACTCATTGCACAAGAAATCCCCTTTGTTCAAAATATTTTTTTTAGATTTTTATTACTTTCCCAAATTACTGAAAATGACTGGAAATAATAGAGAGCAGAAGATTGACTTGAAAGATTTCCGATAATTTCACTGTGGTTGAAAAATCCATCGTCTTGTAAATTTTGTCGTACCAGATTATAATTGGATTTCGATTCGAAGTGATTTAGCCAATTACAGTGAAACTTTTGGTTCAGCGAACAACTTTATCAAGAGGATGGAATGTTGGAAACTTGAGCGAAATGCTCGTTGAGACTTATCAGTTAATGATCTCGGCTTATAACATACTGGCTGACGCGCTGTAATCGCTTCGAAAGGGTGAAATGAGAGGCGCCGGTAGTATCTCTTTCATCGGATTCTGATTGAAGTGATGCTTTTTTCGACCACCTATCGGATCGGGATTAAATATCCCAAGAAAATCCGTATAAAATTTTGAGCACGAGGCACGAGGTAAATTGTAATTAATCGAGGGCAAGATAGTTTATCGTGATAAAAATACCGAGAATTCATGGTTCTGCAGGGGTAGGATAAGAAAAATATTTTTTTTTTTTTCTAAAATTTTGTAGTCTTCCATTTTTTATGACCTTTTTCCAAATTTTTAAGTTAGGCTTAATTTGGGAGAACAGATTTTTTATTCTTGTTTTTTTTCGTTTTTGTAAACTAAATATCATCGAATTAGATTTTCTTTGTTTTTATATTTATTCAAATTAAAAACTTTTGATTTTTCTTAATTTCAGATTAAAAAAGAGCTTTTATTAGGTCTAGAATGTTTATTGTTGTACGTTTAAAAAAACAAAATATTTTGGTTTGACAACCTTTTTTGTTTTCAAATATGTATAACACTTTAGTACATACTTTACTCTTGAAATGTACTATACATCAAGTTATAAATATTTCTAATTAATTATTTAGTCAATGTTCCGAAATTTAGAAATAAATAAACTTTTCAAGTAAAATATCTTTGGGTGGGGGTCAAAACGCCTGGCACGAAAATCAAAAAAGATATGCCAAATACTAAACTTGGCAATCAAATTTATGTTTTTTTTTGTAAGTCAGACTTTTATATATTTTATAACCATTTCAATCGATAAGTAGATTTGAACAAAACTCACCAATGGAATTTTTTCCGAAAATGCGCAATTTTCACTGTGAAATTAAAGATGTTCAACAGATTTACTTTCCAAATTTACATAGTTAAATAATGAATTTGAAAGAAATAAAATTCTCTAACGATAGGCTGCGATAGCTAAAAATGTTACAAGTGAAGAAGTCCATATTCATACAAAACTTTTGTTTTCAAACATGTTCTTTCAGGTAGTATTTGTAAAAAACTATTAATTTTCAGTGGGGAACTTTTCTCTTTTTTAATTAGTGATGTTTCACTTAAAATTAACAGTTTTCAATATATAGTTAACGAATTTAAACATATCTTGAAAATAATAATTAGGAAGTGTCGATTAATTGTAAACAATAGAAAAATCAGTAGTATTTAGTAAAGAATCACTAATTATGAGTGAAAAAAAAACTAATTGTAAAAGAAAAAAGCGCGCCTTAAAAAATTTGTTACTTTTCACAAATACAACCTGAAACCTATGAGAGAAAAAAAAATAAAAGAATTACATGTCAGTATCAGAAATGGTCAATATTCCATATTTTCAAATTCGAGTGGTAAGTTGTAATTTTTATAATGTGAATTTTCAAAATAATATTTTATTGTGATTAGTAAATGGAAAGGATTTCAATATGGAAAATACAAGGGTATTTATTTTGAAAGAATCAATATTTTCGACTTCACTTTTTAATGATTTGATGTAGCTTTTGAAAATGAGGAACTCAAAAGTAAAATTATTGGCAAATGAACCTTTTTCTCGGAAAGTAAACATCTAATTTTGAAACGGCGTTCAGTAAAAAATGATACATAAATAGTTAAAATCGAACTATACAGCAAAATAATTTTGAATAACTCGTATGGAAATTTAAAAAACTGATACCTTAATTTAAATTCAAGTAATTCTTTGTATATTTTCAAGGCTGATAATAATCTAAAAAATACATGTTTAGACTGAAAAAAATTGTGCAATGGAAAGACCCTAAAACTTCGCAGATTTAATGTAAATTATACTAGAAGAAAATTTATAATTGCCAATTCAGACGCATAAAAAATTGAAGAACTCATAAATACCAAAATACTTCCCTTAAATTAAAATATACTTTTAACAAAATATCGAAATTCAACATGCGCAACCCGGAATGAAAAAATTTGAAAATCTATAAAATTCAAGACACGAAAATGAGGATACGTAATAAATAAAGTAAAAATATGATGATTCGCATTTTCTTAATTTTTCAACAAAAAATACATGTACTTCTGAAAAAACACTCATGAAATCTTTTTCAAACTGCACCCTTGTCAACCACGTATTATAAACTCCTGTGAAATTTCATAAAAGTGACCCTTTTCCAATTTGCAACCGTTTTTCATCATATATTCTATTTGAAACATTTGTCGAGTAAAACACGTAAGCGACATTTCACTCGAAAATTTTAATGCAAACTCGTTTATTCCGGAAAAATATATAACGCGTGCGTTGTGCAAAACCACAATTCTGCACATGTATCATGCTGTCCGCGACCCGCTCTCAAATTTGCATTTCAACGCTTGCCTCTCGTCCATTATTGCCAGAGGAACAGCTTGGTTAAATTTCGCACACACATCTCGACGCCTCCCTATAGCCCTTGGGTTTTCCCTTGTTTCTTCACGATCGAACCAGCCCTCAGCGGCAAGGCAAAAAATTTCCGCGATATTCAAATTGATCATCCTGTATAAAACGATCAAAAGCTATCTTCGCAGCGGGGCAAACTTGGTGATTTATAAGGCGTGCAAAATAATTGCGACCGGCGTTTGGAAACAGCGTTTTTTGGTGCTTCGCTAATTAAAACGCATTGCAAAAACTTGCCCGCCAGAGGCTATAAAGCTGACGTTTTAAAAATTCGTAATCTCGATTTTCGCCTCGTTATTGATCGTCCTCGGTCGAGGAATTTTCGTATGCAAGTGGTTTTTTTTCGAGTTGGAGGCGCTTTTCAAGACGCTTTCGATTTTTCGACTTTCGTGTTGAAAAAAGTATTGCAACTTCAGTTTACTCACTCTCATTATATTTGTCAGATTATCCCAGGGTCATTATTTTTAAAATCAGTTTGGTCGTCACTGACCAAATCACCGATATCTCTCAAATTTATTAAATAGTCACGTAAACTAATTTTAAAACATACGTATTTTTTATTTTTAACTGAAAATTAGTTTTTGTCGAGAAATTCAGATTTTATGTAAGGCTGTCAAATTCGAAGTAACCTCACTTTTGTCAAAAACTTTTTTTTTAATCCTTATTTTTCATCAGGAAATCTATGGATTTCAATCATTTTTGTATGAAAACGTTCGAAATTGAACAAAATTTATAAATCATGTATTGATAATATTTCTTCTTGCGTTGTTGAGTTGTTATTGACGTAAATGAGAAAAGAGTAAAAAATTTTTGAGTAAGCAGTTTTCATATTGCATCAAAAATTATTGGAATCCATAGATTTTCAGAAGAGAAATAAAGATTTAAAAATAAGTTGTCGATCAAAGTGAGGTTACTCTTAACTTGATTGCCTAATCTTAAATTCATATATGAATATAATATTGTTAAAAAATATATGGAAGTCATCAAATTGTTATGAAAATTTATCCTAGAGCATCCAATTCCCATAATGTCTATAGTTGTCCTTCAAAATACTAAAAAATTCACTACAATGTAATAGTATCGAAAAAAAACAAAATTTACAGGATGTGTCAGATATCTGCCACATACAAGAAATGTATGAAGATGCTGTTTACCGATAAAAGCACATATTTTATAGAATTTTCCCGGAAACGGAATTTTAAAAGACATTGTTATACATTTTCAAACCATATACGGTATGTATTCACATCTATTCAGGATTCTTTATTTTTACTACAGCAACTTTAGTTTTCAATGGAAAAATCCAATGATTCGTGTCATATACATACATAAAAAGTTGTTTTTTGTGAAGCTAAAAGAAATAATGAACGGTCGCAGTAAAGAAACGATTCATACTTATCACTCTTATCGTAGATTCGGTAAAAAAAGTCCATATGTTCGGGGATTTCCAATTTTTTGTTGAAAATATAAGTAAACAAACTTATGTCTCTTGCAACACATGAACTACTTCTACAAATTTTCACTAGTCAGTCTCATTATACTAAATCTATGAAAAGTATAAATCGTTCTTTTTTTCCGTCGATTAATCATCATTTAAGTAAGCTTTGATAAAAAAAATACTTTCACGTCTCAAACAAGATATTGGATTTTTTTCTACGAAAAAAAATGTCGCAGGTATGAAAAAAACTTGTGTGATTTGAGAAACTCCCGAGAGAAGTGAAACTTCTCACGGCGAACTACGGCACGTTTAATGAAACAACGAAGAAAGTTGGTTCAATAATGAGAAGAAACACTTTGAAAACCATCAAAATCGAAGCATGAATTTTGGTGTTGATAGTGATGTAGTTTAGAATGATGTAGCTCGTCTAAATTCTCAATAGACAATATTTTTCATTCTATAAATAATACCTCCGAGTCTATTAAAATTGTATATTCCATCTGATTTCACTCAAAGTTCGAAAAAAAAGTGCTTATTATACATAATCTAATCGCTCCTGATTATAATTCAAGTAAGCCACTCAGAAGTAAAAAAACTCCATTTTTAAAACGAAATATTGCACTCCATTCTATGTGACAGCGTAGACCTGGACAAATTGGCACTGCAAGCCGACAAAATCATCGAGGTTTCACCCCTGAGCGTAGCAGCGGTATCCACGGCCCCTAGGTACAACCAGGAATCCGACTCCGACAACACCCTCACAGATCTCGTCAAGGCCATGGCGGCACTCACCCGCGAAGTACAGCAGCTCCAGCGTAGCAGCCAGCATCGATCAAGAAGCCGCTCCAAATCACGCCCCAGGTCAACGAGGGCAAACAAGGACCTCTGTTTCTACCACAAAACCTTTGGTGAAAAAGCGAGGAAGTGCCAACAACCATGCACCTGGAAAAGCAGCAGGGAAACTAGCACCGCTGTCGTCGTCAGGGGCAATCGCCGATAGCAACAGGGAACACCGGCTGCACATCACGGACCACTCCTCCGGATATAAATATCTCGTTGATTCCGGCTCCTCGATCTCAGTCTTTTCCCGCAATCTGGTGCACAGAAAACCTGCCCCAACCTCACTCATCCTGTATGCTGCCAACTCAACCAACATCAAGACCTACGGCGAGCAACTTTTCACTCTCAACTAGGTCTCCGACGACCGTTCCAGTGGCACTTCACCATCGCGGACGTCACCAACCCCATCATCGGAGCCGACTTCATAGCCAGGCATGGTCTACTCATCGACCTGCAGAAGAGGCGACTCGTCGACGAGGAAACCACCCTGTCCTCGCCAGTAAAACTCGTAGAAACTCTCGAACATGGAATTTCCACAGTGGATACGAGAACCAGCCCATCATCACCAGGACAAGGACCGTTTGTCGAGCTACTCCAGCAATTTCCTGAAGTCACCAGAACCAGACTGCAGTCCAAAGTCAAAGAAACCTCCGGCACAGTGCACAGAATCATAACCGAAGGTCAGCCAACATCAGAGCGTCCACGATGGTTGGCCGGTCACAAACTGGAAGTTGCCAAGGCAGAGATCAACCAACTCCTGGAGCAAGGTATCATGCGACCATCATCCAGCCCTTGGGCGAGCCCATTCTACCTTCAAAGCAAACCTGCAGGCGGCTGGCGAGTTTGCGGAGACTATAGGAGGCTCAACGCACTGACTGTACCCGGCACCCATGATTCAAAATCTCTTTCCGAGACTGGAACACAAAAAAATCTTCACTACCCTAGACTTGCGAAAGGCCTACCACCGAATTCCAGTGGCTCACGAGGACGTCCAGAAAACGGCTCTCATCACCCCCTTCGGACTCTTTGAGTACGTGACCATGCCCTTCGGTCTGAAAAACGCTTTACAAACCTTTCAGAGATTCATTGACTCCATATTCAGGGACCTGGACTTCGTGTATGTATACATCGACGATATTATCATTTTCTCGGCATCCAAGGAGAAACACCTAGAACACCTGAAAATCATCCTAGAACATCTTAAAAAATATGGCCTTACAATCAACCCCAGCAAATGTCAGCTAGGCATGTCCAAAGTTATCTTCCTAGGATTCCGGATCAACGAAAAAGGCTATCAACCACCGTAACACCGAGTCAAGGCCATCGCAGAATACAAACTCTCTGAGAATGTCGTCGAGCTGCGAAAGTTCCTGGGCATGATGAACTACTACCGTCGCTGTATTCCCAAGGCTGCAGATCTTCAGGCACCGATCAAAGCCTTCCTGGGGGAATCCATCAAAAATGACAAACGACCAATACTGTGGACGGAAGACTCCAAAAAAGCATTTGAAACATGTAAGAACAGCATTACAAAAATCACCAACATGCATTTTCCATCACCAGTGGCACCCGTTACTCTGACCACCGACGCTACCGACGTGGCCATAGGAGCATCCTTGGATCAGCTGATTGATAGCGCGTGGAAACCCTTAGGATTCTTCTCGAGAAATCTCAGCTCAGCAGAAAGAAACTACAGCACGTACGACCGTGAGTTACTCACCATTTTTGCTGCGATCACGAGCTCGAGTGTCGAGACTTCATTATCAAGACTTACCACAAGCCACTGACATACGCATTCGCTTAACGTTCAAACAAGGCCTCACCTCGACAAGTCAGGCAGCTGGATTTCATATCGCAATTTTCAACGAACATTGTCCACGTCAAGGGCGAGCACAACATTGTTGTCGACGCACTGTCCAGTGTGGAGACCATCCAGATGCCAACAGTTCTCAGCGCAAAGGCTATCGCAGAAGAGCAAGAAAAAGACGAGGAACTCCAAGAATTCCTGCAACGACTGCAGTCTCTCAACCTCCAACGAGTAACCATGGACGGCACCGTACTCCACTGCGACATCATGAACAACGTAGTCCACCCTTTTATTCCCAACTCCCTCAGAAGAATGGCTTTCGACTCTGTACATGGATCAGCACACTCCAGCGCCCGGGATACAGCCCGTTCGTTGACCGAGAAATACGTGTGGCCTGGCATCAGAAGCGACTCACTGAAATGGGCAAGAGAGTGTATTCCCTAATAAAAAGCTAAAACTCAAAAACACAATCGTGTAGTCCCGCAACATATAACTGTACCGGATGCACGATTTCACCACATTAACCTCGACATTATAATTTTACCCACTCACGATGGCTTCAGATATTGCCTAACAATAATCGACAAATTCTCAAGGTGGCCAGTGGCAGTACCACTCAAGGAAACTACGGCAGCCACAGTAGCAACAGCGCTGTTCAATCACTGGGTCAGTCACTACGGCACACCACTCACAATTACCACAGACCAGGGACCTCAGTTCGAGGCCGCACTGTTCAGGGCCCTCACGAGATTTCTGGGAACGAAAATATCGAGAACGTCACCATACCATCCGGCGTCAAACGGCATCGTCGAGAGGTGACATCGCTCGGTCAAAAGTGCACTTATGTGCAAACTCGACATCCCCTGGGTCAACGCACTACCATCGGTCATGCTGGGACTTTGCACATACCTGAAGTTCCGAGCGTTCGAAAATGAACAAAAAGATAAAATGAAAAAATATTTTTGTGGTAAGCATGAAGTTGTTTTAACGAAAAAGTTGTTGAAAGTAAGAGTACAAGTGCTGTATTTCACAAACTAAAATTAAAAGCTGAAAAAAATGAGTAAACAATTTTCATGTCATGTTAACCTTGACTACTTACTTTTAATAATAAAATATAAAAATATAAGTAAGAGTATTTTATTCATATGCAACACACGACGAAAAAAATGATGATACATACAAACAAAATAACTATAAAAAAAATTTATAGATATTAGAATTTTTTTTAAGATTGTTGAAAAATTTTTCTCATTGTGAAGTTACATTCAAGGAAGGCTTACAATATTCACTGGCCGAGATGCTTTATGGAACGCCACTCCGGCTACGAGGTGAATTTTTTGTCCAATCCAGCATAACCTCAAACCCTAAGGATTTCATCGAGGAACACCACCAGAACATGAAAAAAATTAGACTATCACTGACAGCGCACCACAGCAAACCGAAACCTTTCCGGTGCAAGAGCATCGATACTTGCAAACACGTTTTCGTACGCAGGGAACACGTCAAGGCCCGCGCGAACCTCCGTACACTGGCCCGTATCAAAACCTGTTTGCAGTCGACGTCGAGGGACAGCACAAAAACATCTCCGTCGAGCGACTGAAATCCGCTCATTTACCACTCGAAGAAGAGGATGAACCAAGCCCAGACACAACCAACACCGAGGAATCTTAAAATCCACTCCAAACAACTCTCGAAACAGCTCCACGACGCGAAGAAAAGCTAGGATTTCGAGAAACGCCAAGACCGCCAAACATCAACAAGAAATTCGTGACGTTTGCCGCAACTGTCAAACGCACTGAGGGGGGGGGAGTTGATGTGGCGGCGCGTTCCCACGAATCTGAGGGAGAAAGTAGACTAGAGAGAGAACGAGAGTCTACTGGCTCGAACTCGGTTATGCGGAACAACACGACAGCAGCGCGCTCTACCGCAAGGAGGAGAAAACAAGAATTGGTACCACAGGAGGATAGCCAGTGATCTTCGGTGGTGTGGGATAGAAAAAAACCCAATAATAAATCGCTTGTTCTCAACCTCGTGCTCGTGAATCCGATTTTTCACAACTGTTACGCGTGTAATTACCCAACTCTGTAAAAAATTGTGTATAGAGGAGCTAAGGAGGTTTTACTGTAAATAAATCAAGTGTGTGTGTTTATTTCGGCCTTTTTCATCCGTATTCGAAAAAGTGTGGTAAAAGTGTGATAGATTTTTTTCTATTTAAATCAACAATTGTAACATGAAATAATGCTTTTAAGGTAAAAAAAGATACTCTGTTTACGTGGAAATGTATTTGAAAGCAATAAATGTTTTCGGTCATGGTAAATAAGCCTGTAAAAGTTTAATGAAAACTTGGTGGTGAGTAGCTTTTGCGCATGCGCGATGAGTACATTCCTTTCGTGGCATGGCCACTGAAGTAGTTACCAAGGGGCCAAAAGGCGCTCCTGCATATTTGAATTTATTTGAATGTGAAATCTAATTAAGATTGGATAGTAATTTAGAAATAATAATAATTTTTTATTATAGTAATTTTTCTAACTATTTTCTAGTTAAAATCTTATAAATCTTATAAATGTCTAAGTACACTGTTTTACGATAAATTTGATGTACCAAATAATGCTTATGGCAGTTTTTTTCTGCCATTCTTACACCTATACCTTGAAACTCATTTTCTGAGTACGTAATTTACTTGAAGACTATAATTTTGCTGTCTTTGGAATATACGTTATGACTGTTATGACAGCCTATACTAATTTTTTATAAAATACTCAACTATAATTCCATTTATGTTTATAAATGTACTTTTTATTATTATTTATACAATTATCCCCGCCGTGGATCCGCAACTAAATTCCCCTAGTAATTTGAGTTTTTATAAAGTTTTTGTAAACATCCTTAAAAAATTTAGGTATTTTTAATAAAATTCCGCTTTTTTTATAAAGTTACTTCATGAAAAGAGCAATTTTCTATGAAGTTTTTATTAGTTTCAATAAAGCAACTTTTTAAAAACTTTACAAAATCTTCATAAAATGACGACATTGTTATATAGTGGATTTTAAAATCTACTTTATAAAGATTTTGTCTTATAAAGATTTTATGAAATTTTTATGAAGTGACTTATAAAAAATAATAAAAACTTTATAAAACATTGCTATTTTTATAAAATGGATTTATAAAAGAATCGGAAATTTCATGAAAAATACCTAAATTTTATAAAGAGTTTGATAAAAACTTTATAAAAACCCAAATCACTAGGGTGAGGTGATCCGTTCAAAAAATTCTGACACTAACGAAATAAAAAATATAATATATCTAATATTGTGTATTTTGATTATGATGTAACATAAATTACAATGATAAATTATAAAAAAACATAGTAATTACGCATGTATATATAATAATGAAAAGTAAATTAATTATCATAAATGAAATCATTGTTCGGTAATTTATAAGTGTTAAAAATTTTACATATGTTATAAAAACTTTTATAGGTTGTCATAACGGTCCTTAAGTAGATTATAAACACATGTGCTATATGGTCTAAGCGAACGCGTCAAACTGTAGGGAAGTCCATGTTTCTCAACGTTTCTCGCTCTCGCCGATTGCGAGCGTGTATGTCATACTACTACATACACGGTTGCCGAACGCGCATGAGAAGAGAGAAGGAGTTCCCGCCTCATCGCAGTAGGCCATGGGTAGGGGTGAAAGGGTACTCTTTCGCTAGTGATTCACAAGCTGATTCTTCCACCATTCAGTCAATTTCGATTTTACATTCAATCAGTCAAGTCGCAAAACGATTCGCTCGCAATGAAATTCAAGATTTCGTTGCTGTCTTTCGTGTTATCGACGTTCTTGGTCGGTGTATTCATCGACAATACTCACGCGTTGCCTCCAAGTTACGACGAAAATGAAGAATCGTCGATCGAAGTTTGAATTCCACGGAGTGAATGCAAAGAAATTATCTTAGAAAACAGCACAAAGGTTCACACCTTGCGCGAAAAGTTGATGGATTCTCTACCGCAACATTATCGCAACGAAAATTGCGCCGATTTCTATTTTGTCACAAAGAGAAATGAAGTGATCCAGCGTTCTGAAGAAAGGAATATACCTTATCAAGATATTGTGAGTAACGGTCGTATCAGAGCATACAATAAGTTCACTGATAATAGCAGCGAATTACAAATCATGTGGAATTTTTCAAGTTATCGAATGCGAGTGAATATGCTTATGCCACTAAGTAAATTGCGATATTGGCTAACAAAACCTAGCGCTTGTCCGAATTTGAAAACAGAGTTGAATTTACCAAATGAGCCGCTGTTTCCGAATCCTAGGGACGATCTAGCATCGAATTGGCTATGTAGGGATAAATACGCAGATCTCAATAGAATACCAAGCGATCGTGTACTGAGTACCATATTGTTTGCAACACCCCGATTAGAAAAATAAGTGCCCATAGAACATTTCACTTATAAGATTCAAACATCGCACATTCGAAGATTATACTACGTTGACGTTTCGGAAACACGGAGAACTGCTTTCACTGGATAGCGAACCGACGAATTCAATGGTCATTACTTAACAGTCAAGGTTTGGGATGGGCGATACTAGTATCGATACCCATGGTATCGATATTTTAGTAAAAAGTATCGAGTACTTTGCGCCGATACTTGGTAGACGGATACTTATCGGGTATCGATACTTTTAATACGATACTATCGGAGAGTTTTTTATCAAAGCGGTAAAGCGACATTGTTGCCACCAGTGGCCAATGCGCAATGAATCTAGTTGTTTCCTAGTGATTTAAGTGGGATTTGTTTTTTAGTTGGCAGAATTTACACTTGCATCACTTATTTGCTCATACTTATTCAAATTATTTACTGACTTATTGACTTATAACGAAACAAATGATAAACGATACGAATCGACTGAAATTGGTTATGTGTGTCGTTGTCAAAATAATTTTGCAAAGGCAATTATAAGAGTTTCTTTTCTTCGTTGGATTTTCATAAGGTATGTTGTTATGTTGATAAAAATCAAAACTTCAATTTTCTGAGCATGTGTAAAATAAAGCATTATATTGATTATATACATATTTACGAAAATTCGGGATTGTTTATATAGGTGACAGGTAATTTTGATCAAATATGGTCCGGCAAAATTGTAAGAGCGGTGTATGGGATTTTGTTGCAAAAATCGATGGTTCCAAGAAGGCTAAGTGTAAAATATGCCACAAAATGTACACAACATCCGGAAACACCACGAGTGTTTGGAAACATCTCCGCAATCATCAAATCACTCCCCAAAATTTCAAGAACGCGGTCATCGGCGAACACGGTGGCGTGCAATTTAAAAAAGCTAAAGAAGATTCTGTTGCTAATGTGGTAAGATAAATTAATGGAAACTATGATGAATTTCCATACGGAAAATTTCCGTGATTTCTTGATTAGGCAAAATATAAAAGTTTGTAAATTTGAAAAAAACCTTAATTGACAATAGAAAAATTTTAAGAGATCGTTAATTCACATATACATTGATATGTACAATATGAAAGATACTGAATCTTTTTTGTATTATTTTTCAATAATGAAACTGCTAGATTGGTACTAAAAAACGCAATATTTAAAAAAAGTCAATAATTTTATAAATTAAGAATTAAAATACTTCCTAATGATTGTTTGGGGAAAAATTGTGTATAAACAATATTGTAATAATATTTTAACTTTTATACTATCACGCAAAACATGTTAAAAAAATTCTAGTGAAAAAGCAATATTTTATATTATAATATTCCTAACTTATTGATACTTTTATACTCATTTTAACTTCTGAACATTTTTATGATTTTCTTCTAAATATTGCAAAATCAATTGAAATCATAAGTTTCAGAATTTATATTAATAATTTCATTTCAAAAATTGGTGAATGTCTAATTTTTTTCCACTCTATAGAGAGATGAAACCAGGACATCAAGGTCTTCTGCGACGAGTACTACACATTCATCAGTGCAATCAGCATCATCTGCATCATCAACTTCTTCACCTCAACCTCACGTTAATCGACTACTTGTTCAACCAACCCGTAATTCCATTGTGGAGCAAGAAAAATCTCTTCAAGGCATCATTGAGTATATAAATATCCTGAGATTCCTGAGTAATAAGTGAAAAACATTGTCAAAAGTTTACATATGTAATATTTGAATTCATTTATCATAAAACAGTTAATTTTATGTAAATTTTAAACACTTGTACTTCATGTTCTTTTGTATTTTTATAATTAAAAGTATGTTGAATTGTTTAAAATGTAGAAATCTAATTGGACGTAGTTTCATTGTTTTCCATATCAATTTCTAGAATTATTTCTAGAATAATTTCATGATTGAATAATGTATAGAAGTTTATTTATAAATATTCTCTAGACATGGAAGTTGTCAAAATTTTTAAGAAAATTGACGGGTTTGGAGCAAAAGTGACGCAAGTAGAGACGGAAAATATGGGTTTTCATACCTATCTGTCTCTTTGTCTCGTACTTGTTTCACTTTTGCTCCAAGCCCGTCAATTATAACTACATAGTTTTCATGTAGGTATTAAAAAATGTCTACTAGTATTTTTCGCATTTTTCTAGTATAGTACAAAACTCTGGGGGATTTCACAGCAGTTTTATTAAATTCTTATATTTTTTGCAGATTGCTACAATGATTAAAAAAAACTCAACCCTTTCAAATGTGATTCTCAATCTATTCTCAGTCATTCCATAAATTTATAAGAAAATCACATTTGAAAATTTTTTCGTTTTCATTTTTAAAAAAATAAGTATAAAATAAGGTATAAGGTATATTATAAAAATCATACATATGTATACATAAAATTAGTGGTGTCCCTAAAACATTTAATTTTTGTTTTGCAGAAGGTGGCGCACGTGATACTGTTATTACCGATGCACTACTGTATATGGTACTACGTGATAACCTGAGTTTATCAACACCCGAGAATGAGGGATTTCGATATTTTTGCAAAAAAACTATACCAATTTGGAAACCGCCCAGCAGAAAAACGTTAACTAGAAAAATGGAAAAAAATACGACGTGTTATCGAAGATCGTACCTACCGAGCTGTCAACACTTTCATCAGTTTCAATCACAATAGACTGCTGGACTGAGCCCCATCAAACCCAAAGTTTCCTAGGAGTCACTGTCCATTATGCAGTTGCAGATACGATGAAGTCGGCTATATTGGGAGTTCAACCGCTGATGGAAGCTCATACATCCAGGTACCTTGAAACAGAAGCCTTGGTATTCTGCGAAGAGTGGGGCATCACGTCAGACAAAGTATCCCAGGTCATCACTGACAATGTCCCAAATATAGTTTTAGCGGCAAAGAATGCTTTTGGGCCATCAAAGCATATAGGATGTTTCAACCATACTCTGAACCTCATACCGTCAAGTGCAGTTGGTTTCAAAGTCGTTGATGGAAAAAAAAAACCAAGCGTACCAGGCGTCCCGGAACTTATCAAAAAAGTTAAAGATATTGTAAGCTTTTCTCACAGGAGTTACAAATTTTCTAACGAGTTCCGGAGAATCCAGATCGAGCGAGGGGCTACTGAGGGCACCCTGTTGCGGTTACCACAAGATGTATGTACGAGGTGGAACTCTACATATTTGACCTGCAACCAATTTCATAAACTGCAAGCAATCGTTTCGGAAGCAGTTCTGAAGTTTCCAGAGCTTAAAATGCTTACTGCAGCCGAATCGGCTACTTTGAGAATCGTTCTCGACCTTTTCTGGCCGTTTTACGATGCAACTGTAGAAATGTCAGCTGAAAAACTGACTACTGCAAGCAAAGTTATCCCCATCGTTTCCATGATCAATAAGGCATGTTTTATTTTTTCTAAATTTTTAACTTTTAAATGTAATATTGGAAAGAAAAATGCTAGTTCCATGTGATGAATTGTTCTTTTCAAAAAAAAAAAAAAAAAACCTTAGTGACAAGTTGCATGTCTACATTATTTGTATTTGTATCTAATCAATTCCAATAAGGCAATTGAAAATATTTGTGTAAGATAACGATGGATTTCTTTATTATTTTTCGATTTTTTTTGTTTCACTTTCTAGGTATTGGAAAAGGTTGGGATTCCAGCCTCGGATTGCGTAGCACAGGAATTCAAAAAGTTTCTCACCGAACAAATGGAAAAACGATTCAAAGATGTCGAATTCAATATGCTGCTAGCTATGGCAACTCTACTCGATCCCCGTTTCCTGAAAGTATATTTCCCTCCTCTGTCTCGCAAGCTATCACTCTCTTTGAAGATGAAATCATCAAAGAACTTGAAAAAGAATCCTTAGAAGGTTTCGAAAAAAATCATATACCAAATACTTCCCAAGAATCAACCTCAAATGAGAACTCGATTTCCCAAAAGCGAAGAAAGTTGTGGGATGACCACGATGAAATCGTCAGTAAAAATAATGCGTCACATTCATCGGATGATTTCCGCAGCGCAGCTCAACAAGAAATAAAAGCATTTTTTTCGAAGAACATCATTTCGCGGTCATCCAATCCCCTTACTATTTGGAACGCGCAGTTGAGACATCAGTATCCGCGACTTTACAAGTTGTCGCTGATATTTTTTCCAGCTCCCGGAACATCAACACCGTCGGAGAGACTGTTTTCTTTAGCAGGACGGATTATGGATGATGAAAATTCCCGATTAACTAAAAAACATATGTAGCGGAGAATATTTTTAGTGAGCTGTGATGTTAACATTTGGAATGAATAGTTTCTTTCATTTCCAATCGTGAATTCAAAATAATTTTAAGCACAAAAGTGGTTTCTTAAATATTTGGTTTCTTAAGTACTCCTTGTAATAACAATATATGTGTACGAGGTTATTCTTACTTTGTTGTTGAAAGTTAAAAGTTTATTATAATTATAATGCCAATAAAAAAATTTCACTATGTATTGATTTTTGAACAATTCTTACGTTGAAATTGCTCAAACTTTTAAATATTCTACTCGATACTCGATACTATCGAGGGTATCGATACTTCCATGGTCGATACTCCGATACCCAGTATCGGAATGATCCAAAGTATCGTGATACTCGAGTATCGATACTTTTCTCAGTATCGCCCATCCCTAGTCAAGGTATCATCCCGCTCGCAAAAAGACAAATTTCTTTTATCAATGACAGATATTCGATCAACTAATAAACAAAGTATACCCTATCGCACCGTGGTCCTAGCATCAAACAATACATCAGTCAATATAAACGTTAAATGGGATAATCATCAACCTGGATATGCATACATGTGCAGCTTATTTTCTTTTGGTCCAGGATGGCAAAAACGTGATTTTTTAGTTACGTAAGCGACGACGGTACTTGCAACTTTGATAAAATTGATGATAAAAGTGCCAAAGACTGGCATGATTTGATTTTAAATAACGAAAAACGCACCGAAAATGGAGAAGATGTTGGTAGATACCGATACGAACTCGGAGTGGTGATTAATCCTCATCGTCCTGGTAAATGGAATTGTCTTTTTCCTGCTCTTCGTCAAAAAAGAGAAACAGGAACTGCAGGTAATATTGACCTGATTAGCGATCATATCGTATTAGGCGGAGCAGGGAAAGGTGAAAGATTGAACAGATATGTCGTTGAAGATTGCTTTTTGAATGACAGCGAAGATTATCAAAGATCGTTTGATTTCAACGTATTTGTTTTCAAATCCCAGGAAGTTGCTGAAAAATTTGTAGAAGATATTCCCACACTTTGAAAATTGTCTGAACCGCCCTTTTGTTTTCAATATATATACTAACTTTTCACGGCACCTTCAAAGTTTGTAAAAACTATATTCACAGACTATAGATTCTAACACAAAACTAACCCCTAATTTAAAAATGTGTATCTTGTTGAAGTGATAAAGTAAAAGATGTACAATCGATTTTGTTCTTAGTTTGTGTACTAAAACCTCGCTGTGTTCTTATGTTATTATTCTCTTTGGTGATATTGCACTAAGCCGAACTTTTGTTGAGGGCTTCTTCATTACCACATCTTTCCTCATGTGACTTGCGTCGAATATAAAAACATTATACAAACGAACGCTTGGATTAGGAATTGGAAAGTATCTATCAAACTTAATTTCTCGTCTACGAGAGCTGCGGAAGTAAGTATTAGAATTTCTTTCTAAGGAGAAGGTGTTAATGTATAAAAAGAATTGAAATATCATACCACGGTATATATCTAAAAGGCTGATATTAATTATTTCTGAATAGGTGCAATGCTGACTCTGCCAACTTTCTTCTGACCTGTTTCAATTGTAGTTCTTCAAATCTCTAATAATGATTGCAAAATCAAATTTACAATTTTTTCAATTTATCCGGTTCAGAAACGTTGATCAATTACCGAACAAATGATTAAGCAGATGATGGAATGAACAGTATTACACGATGACTAATAACTCACCTATACATATTCTGCGTTAAATTAGAATGTTACCATCAAAATTTTAATCCAAAATCATCCAGCAAGAGCATACATTGACTTGTGTTTTTGGTGCAAGCTCCTCGAAGATTAATAATGTTTAAATGCTGGTAGATCACGTTTTTCTGTTTCGCGGCAAGATTTTTCATGCTGTTAGGTAAGCAGTCTATTGGACCATTTGAACAGCCACTGCTTTTACTTTGTTGTCTCTGAGTATTTGGAAAGCTTCTCCTTTTACGAAAACCCCAGAAGCACTGCTACCTAATCGTTAACCTGTTTTTACACCGTCGAACTAATGATTTTCTTTTAAACCAATTTTCATGTTTCTGATAAAGATGACATGGTTGACAAGCATATCATTAGAGTGTCGTATTTATTTAGATAATTACGTAACACTTTTTCATTCTAATACCAGTCATCTTGTTGGTAACCTTAAGTTAACCGCAGAGTAAAATAAATAACAAGAGTCAACGAAATGAATGATTTTGCATGATCTAACTATAGACACCTACAGAAATGATTAAATCTCAGAAACTGACAAGCTTTATACCCATGACGAACTATGCACCCTAAGATGTTTCTTAAATAATTTATTTATACAGAGTTAGCTTTGTTGACTCTGTATAGTTAACAATTTGTTAATATGACGAGCTCATTTATTATGACCAAGCAAGGTTAATAAAGAGAACTAGCCACACTGACAAATATCCATCTAAATCTAGGTTTTGAATTTGTGAAACCTTCGCAAGTGTCATCAAGATTTGTCTCTGGCTTTTGGAAAACACGATCATGTGTGACATCTGCGAAACTCACTAGCGATGGAGAGCCTTCAAAAATCAGCATGATATTGTTACATATATGTGAGAAAGTTATGAAAGTTCAATTTGATTACATAAGTATGTCGTACCCCGAAAAAGTAAATTAAAATCGATTCGATTGGAAATTTATTGTGGACTCGGAGTCAATATGGTTGCAGATAAAAATGTGTAGTTCCTCGTAAGCACTCCATTTCATCTCGAGCTTTAGATCTCTTATCCAGATCCTCATCAGGAGTCTGTCGTCAGTTACCCAATTCGTAGTTAACGTCCCTTCAATTTTCTCAAAGATAATCACCTCTTGATGATCATACGCTATTAATTTCATTTTCTTAGAAAATTTTTATAAGGATCAATATCACTAAGGCAGTAATTCGGAAAAGTAGATTCTGGAACAAATTATTAATAATTTTTATTATTTTAATTCACTCACAAGACATGATCATTTCATAATCCAGAAAAAAAATCATACACTTTCATAATAAATGAAAATGATTAAAACATATTATGAAATATTTAATCACATGTTGATAGTTTAATAGTGAGTTGATATTCAGATATTTCACGAAATTTTGGATACAAATAGAATGTGTATTTATATATTAAGGAATGGATTATATATTAAGGAATGGACCTACAAAGAGGTATACACCTCTTTGTAGGTCCATTCCTGGTCCTCACAAATGTATGCAACTCTATCAGAATGCTCGTCAACGACTCGTGTAAAAAATCGAGGTACGTTCATATCATGATATTCTAAATATTGGAGGTAGAGGTTCATCCTGACTAACTAATATGCATTGCTCTAAAGACAATTTAATCAATATGTCTATTTTGGAAATTCAATTACAAACGAATTTTTTCATTAGCGTATTTTAACTGGTAAAGAAGTGTCGGAATATTGTAGAGGGCGACAACTCTCGGTTTAACTTGTCGGCGCACAGTTGTTTCATGCGCGCTCGCACTCCTCCGGTCTTCTCAGAGGGACCGTGCAGCGAGACAGATGTACGGAGCATACAAGAGAGAATAAATTTTAAGTACCGAGTATAGATTCTCTATTGAAACCTACGCACCCGACACAAGCCTTTCTACAGGTTATGGGCAAAGCACGCTTCCACTGCGCGTTTTTTTTCTAATCCCGGGAGTGAGAAATTTAGCTCGTAGGACCAACTGGGAAGTTCGGGACAAATCACGTAGCCACGTCTTTTTTTTCCACCGCTACGACTTGTTGCGACGGCTTCGCCAAACGTACACCTGGAAACGCATCCTACGGGAACAAAGGTAAATGAACGAAAAACGGGACGGATCTGGGAAAGAAGGTATGAAAAATGGGAAAAGGAGGAAAGGAAATTGGGCTTGTTGGAAATGTGACTTGAGGGGAACCTTGGAGATCTAATTGTTTACTATGTATTGTGACGAATGATGGGGACTGGGTGACGGAAATTCGCGAGTGATGAACGGACGATAGAAATTTGCGAGTGGGAGACGAACGATGTGATCCCGCGAGTGAAAAATGATCGACATGATCTCGCGAGTAAGGGACGGACGATGAATGACGTGACCTAAAAACGGGAAGGGAAATTTTCGGGATTGATGGGAAATTAGAACGAACGGAAATAGGCCGGGCGACTAATAATTGAATGATGAAATTTTGGACGACCGTGCATTTCTTCCCCGTGAGGGAGTCGGGAATTTTCAAGTGCTCGCGGGGTGCCGTCGTGCGTGTTAGGACAAGTCGGGTGACGTCAGCACTGACGACAGTGGCGGGCGGCCCGGACACGCTCGGGCCTGTTCCGTAGATTTCCACGTGCTTGTGGGGCGCCACCGCGCACGCCCAGGCCCGCTGGAATAGGAACGTGGGGCCCGGGGCATGTCCGCCGACGAGTGTGTTTCGCTCAGGGCCGCGCGCACATTTTGTGAATGGGACTCGAATATTTAGAGACAAGTTAGGCGGATTGCGGAAAGATAATTGTCGAATTGAGACGGAAAATGGAATGATTAACGAGAGGGGAATACATGGATCGATAACGAAGGGTAGGAATAAAGACAACATTTAACGGGATTAAATTAATTAATTTAATTTAAATAATTAAAAAAAAAAAGCGAGGAAAGGAATAATGATAACTTTAAAGCATTTGACAGAGTTTGGAAATTGGAATTGGACATAAATTGAAATGAAGGTTGACGACAACAAATGCGAACAAGAGGATAATTGGGACGAAATGACAATAATGCTTACTGGTATGTGTGTGTGTGAGTAAGGTGTGGGTGTGAGAAATCATATTTATGTATACATAAATACATTCTACACTCGACCACATTAAGGAACAAAATGACCTCAAATTTGAAAAGAATAGTGACAATAATGGCAAATTATTAACTATTCGACCGTCGTTGAAGAGGCAGTCATTTAAATTGGGCCAGTTAAACGGATTTAATCGAAAAGAGTTGATTTCACGATGCTTAAAGTATAGACAAATTGCTTATAACGAATGAAGTTAAAGTCATGATTAAAACGGAAAGTAATAACGATTAGCAGAACGAAAATTGAACGGAAAGTAACGATAACAAGGAATTATCAGCTGATAAACATAATTTATTGGATTTATATATATATTTCCACTGAAAAGACACTGAAACCTGCCTCTCGGGTGATAGTATTTTCCATTCTAGTTGTGTTCACTAGCATTGGGACTTGCTATCACTAGGGCCATTACAGGCATGCGTGGTAGTAACATGTATGTATGTGTGGTTCGTTTCAGTTGAAAGTACTTGCAGTCTGGTACTGACAATTAGAAGCAAGATTCGAGGGCATGGTGAACTTAGACGTTATGGATTATTTTAGGCTATGGCCGAGTTCGGTAGGATCATGGATCACGATCAAAACCGAGGGGACGGCGACGGTTCCAGGCAAAATGGAATGGATGACGTAAAGATCACGGAAGGGTTGGAGAATACAAATCAGAACGAGCACGAGACATCCGGTCTCGAGAATTTGTTGCAAAACGAATCGAGAATGGAAGGTAGACTTGATTTCTGGGATAAATTTCTGTGGCTTTAACGATGTAACGAAAGAAATGTCAGAATTTTTCACGACAGTACAAAAAGAAAGAAAAGAGAAAGAGATAAAACAACATAACTATAGAATTATGATAAATGACAATAACGATGAATGACAAAAATAATGACAGGTTATTTGACGAGACAGACTTAATGAAATTCATTGGGAACTCGGAAATATATGGAATATGAGAACGAAGAAAACGAATCTGCTAACTGTAAGTGTCTATTCTGCAGATATTTTGGATTCTGACGTCATGGACGAAGGCCTACTGTCACAAGAAAGTACTTCCAACTTAGACACTCACACACAAACACTTGATTCCCAAGCACTCACAAAATTACTAGACCAAGCCAAAGAGGCACAATTAAAGGCGCAAAACGAGCTGAAAAAATTCATGGAAAAGAGGCAAAATGTCCCAGTTTTGAACGATACTGAAGTAAAACGAAGTCTTCAAGTAACAAACGATGTTGAAACGAAACAGAACTCGCAAATAACGATGGATCCTACTGATTCCACACAAAATCCCATCCAGACCAAGCCCATAATCAGATCAATATTCACAATCCCACGACCTGATCAGATCATTCCACGAACTCAACCTCAAGAGGAAACCATAAGAAAATCATTCAGGAGGAACTTAGAAGCATCTTCCAAAATAATCCTATTTTCCGGAAAAATCAATCGAGTGGAGAAAATAACGACACTCACGACATTCAGAAAAACGATGTGGAAAACAAAATCAAAGAATGTATAAAAGTTGAAATACACAGTAAAGACTCGGGCACGAAACGGGACTACAAGCTAGGTCCCGATAATAAGTTTGAATATTTTCTCGAATTCTTCACCTCAGAATTGCGCACTAACGATCTGTTGTACATTATTACAACAGCAATTGCGAGAGAAGGTAATGAAAAAAGTAAGATACAAAAGCATTGAAATCAGTGCTGAATTAATACAGAAAAAAAGAATTACACTGTTCATCAATTTTTAAATTGTAACAACAAGTGTGATGTCTCAATATGTGACGCGATCTGAGAAAAGGGACCTTAGCGTCCTGATCGTTTAGGTACATTTTCTGCCTCAAAAGCATTAGAAAGTAAGCCCAAACGGTTTGGACGCTAAGGTCCCTTTTCTCAGATCGCGTCACATATATTCTCATCTTGCAGAGAAAAGAGTTAGAGCGTTGTTTAATCATAGTCGAATGCACAATACGTGGTTGAAAAATGTTATTATTACATAGTAATCGAAAAAGTTAAATTTCATAATCTCCAGAAAGGGTATGTAATTTTTTTGATATATTTAAATCTTGCTGAGACATTATGTGAAACGCTATTATACTTGGGCGATGAAAAAAAAATACCGGGCCTTACAATTTCACATAGAATACACACACGGTTTGAACTTGCTCAAATAAAAGTTGTGTGAAAATCTGATGGTCTCGGAAATAAAAGCAGGATAAAATTAATTCGTGGGCTGCTGTACAAGAAACGACTTCTATCATTTTTGAAATAATGTTTGTTGTACGCCAAATATAACAATAAAATATATGTTATTAAATAATAACAAATATGTGACGTGATCCGAGAAAAGGGACCTACTGTCCAAAAAATCGTTTTCCGGATTATGAGTGATTATTTGAGTTTTTTATCGGATCTTGAATTTAGTTCAGTCAGAATTTATGAACTTTGATTTTTTTCCGAGCTATGAATTTTTGAAAATGAGTTATCCCATGCTCGACAATGTATTTCGATTCATTCCATCGCCCGTCCTGTAAACTTTCCTTTTTGGACAGTAGGTCCCTTTTCTCGGATCGCGTCACATATATACTTAATAATTTCAGTTAAGATTATTAGAGAATACATAAAGAAAAAAGAAAAAAAAAACAGAACTTTCAAGTGAACTGTCGGAATATAAGTATAATATTTTACTATATCCATCAATTCAGCTTTATTATTATAAGGCGTTGGCCGTTGATTTTTAACTTTAAAATGAATGCATGGAACTGGGAGATGCGTCGAAGTAACTGAAATAAGTCATGCATAAGTTTTACCAAATGTATATGATTGTAGAATAAAATATCCTATCAAAAATGACTATAAAAAACCTTAACAGTTAAAAACGTATGTTAACTAAACGTATAATCCCATGTTAACGTTTACAGAGAATCACTAGAGAAGGGTGGAGGGTGGTTTTAAAATATAGCAATATTTGTGTCACAGAATTCATAGACAGTCACTATGTGAAACATACAAGTAGAAATAAAACTTAGGAATAGTACGAGAAGCACAATATTTGTAACCATACCAGTTACGTTACAGTATAGTTAATCATCGGCAATTCTTTGCGTCTTCATTGAAGTCGCTGTAGACGTGTCTTTGATTTCTTTTCATAAGTTTCTGTAACTGTCAGTCCTAAGTCTGCAAATAAGAAGGAAAATATTGTATTTCTCGTAATACGTTATGAATTAACAAAGATACGACTGCTCTTAAATCAAATGTTCTTATTGCAAGTTTAATCATCTACTTGTATAACTGTTGTGAAATTATAGTTTATTGATGAGATCATTCATTCTTTCTCGTGAGAAAAAAAGGGAGGGTGTGTGTCATTTAGGGGAAAGGGTGGGGATCAGAAGTCAGATAAAAAGTTACGACCCATGTTAAAGTTTTGAGAGAATTACTAGGCGAGGGTGGAGGGTGGTTATTTTAAAATATAGCAAAATTTTTGTCACGGAATTTATAGACAGTCACTATGTGATAAATACAAGTCGAAATAAAACGTAGGAATAGTATAAGAAACACAATATTTTTAACCATACCAGTTACAGTACAGTATAGTTAATCATCGGCAATTCTTTGCGTCTTCATTGAAGCCGCTGTAGACGTGTCTTTGATTTCTTTCCATAAGTTTCTGTAACTGTCAGTCCTAAGTCTGCAAATGGGAAGGAAAATATTGTATTTCTCATAATATTTGAAAAAGATATACAAAACACGAATATGCCGCTACAGTCTGATGTTGGCTCCATTTATACAAAAAAAAACAAATTGTAAAATCTTGACAGCAGCCCACGAATTAATTTTATCCTGCTTTTATTTCCGAGACCATCAGATTTTCACACAACTTTTATTTGAGCAAGTTCAAACCGTGTGTGTATTCTATGTGAAATTGTAAGGCCCGGTATTTTTTTTTCATCGCCCAAGTATAATAGCGTTTCACATAATGTCTCAGCAAGATTTAAATATATCAAAAAAATTACATACCCTTTCTGGAGATTATGAAATTTAACTTTTTCGATTACTATGTAATAATAACATTTTTCAACCACGTATTGTGCATTCGACTATGATTAAACAACGCTCTAACTCTTTTCTCTGCAAGATGAGAATATATGTGACGCGATCTGAGAAAAGGGACCTTAGCGTCCAAACCGTTTGGGCTTACTTTCTAATGCTTTTGAGGCAGAAAATGTACCTAAACGATCAGGACGCTAAGGTCCCTTTTCTCAGATCGCGTCACATATTAAGACATCACACTTGTTGTTACAATTTAAAAATTGATGAACAGTGTAATTCTTTTTTTCTGTATTAATTCAGCACTGATTTCAATGCTTTTGTATCTTACTTTTTTCATTACCTTCTCTCGCAATTGCTGTTGTAACTTAGTTTTTTCATCAATATTTGTGAAAAGATGAGTCATTTTTATTAATTCTGGTTTTCATACATTGGCGATGTTCGGAGAGGGGAGGATAGGGGATTTCATTCCTTTTTTTATTTGTCGAAATTTGTCGTTTGAAAAAAAATCTTAAAACCTGTCATTGGAAAATGCGAACGTTATCGCAATGATGATCGCAAGTGCTGTTAAGGTTGCTGTTCTTACTTAGTTTTTTCATCGATATTTGTGAAAAGATGAGTCATTTTTATTAATTCTGCCTTTCATACATTGGCGATGTTCGGTGGGAGGGGAGGATAGGGGATTTCATACCTTTTTTCATTTGTCGAAATTTTTCGTTCGAAAAAAAATCTTAAAACCTGTTATAGGAAAATGAGAACGTTATCGTTATGATAATGTAATTGAACGAGGGATCGTAATATAATGATGGAACAGTTAATTATATTCATTTTCGGCAACTACAATAATTCAGTGCCTATCTTTCTTTCCTGTATAGGAAAAATGCTATATATAATGTTGATCTGTGAAAGAAGATGTAATTCATGACATCTAAGTTTTAATTGAGTATTTGATACTAGGTGATTCTCTCATTTTTGGCGTTGTAAAAATAAAATGTATACATTTTTTGCATTTTTCGGCCATTTCGATGTCGTAATTTTTTGATTTTCAATGCATTTCCATTTTGACTTCGTGTCTGATACAAAACATGTATAAATGCCTGTGTCTGGAAGACTTCCATCGTGAAATACTGCTGCCACTACTTTAAACTGTATTTTGTGTATCATTATATTTTTAGTAACGGCTGAAATAGCACATTTTATTTTTGTTATATGGCCAGTTTCATCAGGTTCAAAGAGTGAAAATTGTATTAAGATGCAATTTGGTGTGTTTATTACCTTACTCAAAAATTATTCAATAGGAAATTGCAGAATTATACGTACTTTTTGCAAATACTAAAAATAGTCATCAAAATTTTAAAGACTCAAAATAATTAATAAAATTCTTCAATTTTTAAATTTGAACAAACAATTTCCAAAATCATTTACCAGAGAAAACAAAACAAACACCGGGAATGTTGGTTTTTATTTTCAGATTGTCGGCTCAAATCCTGGTACGCCAATTTCTCTTCGGGAATTTTTTTTGCGAGTTGTCAATATTTTTTATTAGCTTCTAGCAATTTCGGAAACTTTTATCAATTCAGACAATTGACAAAATCAACAATGTCGAATGCCTGCGAATGCCTTTAAACATTTATATATGTGTGTAGGTATACGTGTACCTATATGTCGCTGTGACAGTCACCAAGCATTGGGTATGTTCAATAAATCAAATACAACAAGAAATATGATATATTTTGATTTTGAATTATTTATTTCATGCACTTTTTTTCTAATTAGAATCGTATTAGGAATAAAGGTTTTTTTTTAAATTGTTCGAAATAATTTTGTACATGATTTCAATTTGAACATCGATAGTATCGAAGTATCGGTTGTTACGAACTATCGATAGTGTGCAATATGCGCATTAAATTTTTTCAAATTCAAATAAACCGCCATTAACGACAGCAAGCTCTCAAACAGTTGCAAAATACCGCGGAATAATGGAAAATTTGGAGAAAAATGTTGCCGATATCGATTTGGCGGAAAAGGTAATTATCATTTCTTTGATTTTAATGCATGTTTGCATCAATAGAAGTTTTAAATATTTCAAAATAGTTTATGTAGATGCATGCACTGTATTATGCACAGTCGTACTCCCTGGGAACGATTTTGGAAGTTGGAATGTGATTTCATTCAGTTACAGAAAAATGCTGTAATTTGATATTATTCATTTCCTAAAGAATAATTGGCGATAATTGACGAACGGTGCAGTAGCAGTTGCAATTAGGAAATTTGAAAGGTTAAATTTCTTTGTTGCGCGCGCTTTGCACATATCAAGAACAGTGCCGTAAAAACATATTTCGAGGCCCTGAATAGAAAAATAAATTCTGTTAGAGTTTGGACTGTTTTTCCTTTAATATTTCATGCAATTGCAAATTTCTTTGGTTTATGAGTTTTATATTCTGTTTTCTTTTACTATCAAAAATATGTATTTTTTATTTTTTCAATTTCAAAGTATCAATTGTTCAACTTCTGAACTTTCTAAATTTTGAAATTTTAACTTTAGTATCAAGATTCGAATAGATAATGAAAACAAATTTTCCAATTGGACAACATGACAAGAAAACCAATCAGAAAACTAATAGAAAATATTAATTTTACATTATAATATTAAAATTATATAATGAATTATATATTAAATAATATATTTTATATTTTATAAATAAATTATATATAAAATATATTCATAATATAAAAATATATTATAATATACAGGGTGTACCAAAGACCACGAGCCAAAAAGAAACCCAATATTCCTTATCGAATTTCGAGTCAAAAAGTCCTTTACCACTTTTCATAAAACTCAAAATTCGAAAAGTTATTCAAGCTCAAAATTTAAACAATAAATGCGCTCTCACGGTGAGTGGGGGTAGACTTCACGAACCAAACTTTTCCTAAATTTTCTTCATATTTTTCCGAGTCAAAAAGTCCTCTTCCACTTTTCCCAAAACTCAAAATCAAAAAAGATAATCCAACATCAGTAAATAAGAAATCTGATTGGTTGAAACTTGTGACCCGAATATCTTTTTTGATTTTGAGTTTTGGGAAAAGTGGAAAAGGACTTTTTGACTCGAAAAAATGTGAAGAAAATTTAGCAAAAGCTTGGTCCGTGAATTTTACCCCCAATCGTCGAGACAGAGCATTTATTGTTTGAATTTAAAACTGAAATAACTTTTTCAATTTCGACTTTTATAAAAAGTGGTAAAGGACTTTTTGACTCGAAATTCAATAAGGAATATTGGGTTTCTTTTTTGCTCGTGGACTTTAGTATACCCTGTATAATATGATATATAAAGGGTGTACCAAAATCCCCGTACCAAAAGAAAACCCGATATATCTTTTCGAATTTTGAATTGAAAAGTCATTTACTACTTTTCGAAAAACTGAAAATTGAAAAAGTTATTGGAGCCGAAACTTTAAACAATAAATGCGCTCTCTCGACAAGTGGGGGTAAAATCCATGGACAAAACTTTACCCAAATTTTCTTCATATTTTTTAGAGTCGAAAAGTGCTCTTCCACTTTTATTAAAACTCAAAATTGAAAAAAATGTGCGAGTTGGAAGTTTCGACCAATCAGATTTCTTAGATTTCAAACTCGAATATCTTTTTTGATTTTGAGTTTTGTCAAAAGTGGCACAAGACTTTTGGACTGTAAAAAATATGAAGAAAATTTGGGTAAAGTTTGGTCGGTGAATTTTATGCCCACTTGTTGAGAGAACCCATTTATTGTTTTAATTCGAAGCTTGAATAACTTTTTCAATTTTGAGTTTCGTGAAAAGTGGTACAGGACTTTTAAATTCAGAATTCAAAAAGGAATATTGGGTTTTCTTCTGGTACGGGGATTTTGGTGCACCCTGTATATACATATATTTAATGTCATAATTATATGACTATAATGTAATATAAATATTATACCAAAGCAAGGAAAATTTTTAGCAAAATTTTAATGTACAACATACATAACTAATGGTACTAGAAATAATTTTTGATGAATAATTAGGAAATTATCTATCTATAAGATTTCTAGGTCATCAATAAAGTTTAAGGAAAATATTAATGTTTTTGTAAATCTTTGGTTAAATATCGTCAAAGTAGCTAAATTTATATAATGTGATTGATACTTACTATGGCATTATTATTGTCTAGATTTTTATCAAATTTATTCATTTATAGATGTTGCTCGATGAAATCGATGAAATAGAAGAGGTCTATAGAAATAAAAAAGAAGACGAGCAAGAGCAAATAAACCAGCTCAAAGAAATGTTAAATCATCAGCAGCAACAAATGCTGCTTCAACAAAAATTGCACCAAAAGCAGCTGCAAGAAATACAGCAGCTGCATGAAGAGCAGCTGGAAAAAATTCAGCAGCAGCAGCAGCAACAACATCAACAACAGCAGCAGCAGCAACAACAGCAGAAGCAACAGCAGCAGAAGCAACAACAGCAGCAACAGCCGCAGCCGCAGCCGCAGCAGCAGCAGCAACAACATCAGCAACAACATCAGGAGATGCTCGAGTTGCTGCACCAAATGGTGCAGGAACGGCAGGAACAGCAGAACAACATCAGGAGATGCTCGAGTTGCTGCACCAAATGGTGCAGGAACGGCAGGAACAGCAGAACAACAACGGCACTGTTGCTGCATCCGGATCTAATCCATCCACCGCAAATCACTTCCCTCAACCTTTGCCCGGCACCTCAAATAACATGGCCGCCAACTCAAATTCCATTCATGATAATAAGCAATTTTATAGAAGAAATAGAGCGGGTTGGCAGGTAGCGGAGCAAAGGTTCATGGGCATGATGCGCAGGTACTGCTCTAACAAACAAAGAAGATGGGGTGGTCAACCACCCAGAGGTGGAGGAAAAGGTGGTAGAAAATAAAAAAAAGTTCGATCGTTTTTTTTATATATATAATTTATTTCGTTAGTTTCATAGTTAAATAATCAATTATTAATTTATTATTCTGAACATGATCATTCGTTCATTCCCATTTCCGAACATATACATATACATCATTTTTGCAATTGATTTTTTTTTTCATGATCAATTTTGATTTTGTTTTTTTTCATTCATATATTGTATATTATCAATCAATGTATACATATATTATTAACTTTTTTTCATCAATTTTTTTCTCATAATTAATTTTTTTTCATAATCAATTTTGATTTTGTTTAAAATTTATATTTTGTACATTAATGTACGCACGCACATGTATATATATATATATATATATATATATATATATCGATTATTATTCATCAACTTTTTTATGTACACAACAATTCATAATTTATTTCGTTAGTTCCATTGTTAAATAATCAATCATTAATTTATTATTCTGAACCTGATCATTCGTTCATTCCTATTTTCAAACATATACATATATATTATTTTGGCAATCGATTTTTTTTCATGATCAATTTTGATTTTTTTTTTCCATTCATATATTGTATATCACCAATTTATACGTATATTATTAACTATTTTTTATCAATTTTTTTTCATGATCAATTTTTATTTTTTTTTATTTATACATATATTGTAAATTAATGTACATAGATATATGTATATCGATTATTATTCATGAACTTTTGTATATACAAAATATTATTTATAAAATCTCCTTTTCAACATGATAGATTATCTATGTAGTACCTATCTGAATATTTCGATTTATATTGATAATTATGTAGGTATTTATTATTATCATCGTATTGCATTAAATTATTTAAAAATATATTGTATAATGAACGCCTTTCCAACATAATAGATTATTAATTTAGTACTTATTTGAATATTCCGATAATAGTTCGTTATTGTTTAAATTTTTAAGCTGTACAGTTTCTAATCAGTTTTTTGCTCTTTTTTCCAAACTCTGAATTCTTCAAAAAGGTGGTTTCTAAGATGTACAATTACCATTTACTTATTCAACTATTGCATTGATAACTTTCTTATATTTTTAAAATTCAGATTTCAAAAGTTGGTAAAGTTTCGATCTAAAAGTTAAAAAGGTATATAAATTTTTAATTTGTATAAAAATTTTGAGATTGTTTGTCTTATTCTTCAAATCCACAATAGAATTGCTCAAATTTCTGGGACGAAGTTCGAAATGGATTTAATTTTTCATTAATTTTGTTACTAATCTTGAGATTTTTGTTTTTATTCTTTGAAACTCAGAATCAAATATTACAAAAATTTTCAATTTTCTCAAATTTTTCGTTCAGTTTTTTTTGTATACATATAGAGTGTAGGCAATCAAGTAACTTTAAGTTTTGGCCCAATATTACGAAATTAAATCATATTAAAAATTTTCTTAACCATTTTTCATTTCTTGCATCTGCTTCTGGATTCAAAACCGGACTATATACACACTCAAAAAGTTCAAGTTAAAAAGTACAAATTTCAGAAGGATTCTAAATTTTGTTGGTTATTTCCTATTTTCCAATTTCGTGTTCTTTTCCCAGAATTCAGAATTGAATGACAAGTTTGTGATGAAAGGTAGAAAATTACTACAGACTCCGAATTTCATTAATATGGTTTTGCATTAAGTTTTTGTAAATCAGTATGAAATTCCTTGAAATTTGAGGTCAAAACAGAAAGTATTAATGATTTTAAAATTTTCCCAACATTTAGACATGTTTTTTCCATAAAATTCAGAATTTATTTACTTGAGATTCAATATCGGCATAACATTCAATTTAACTATAAATTTTCACTTTCTTTTATGATTTTTAGTTTTTCCGTTGGATTTCTTTTATTTTCATTCAAATTCCTGAAATCTAGGTTAAAACTGCCTCAAGATTCGAATCTTGTCGATTCTTCCCAATTTTTTTTCCCGAAACTCATTGTGTAATTACTTCGAGTCGAGGTAAAATTAAACCGCGAGATTCATATTCAAATTGTGAATATTATGTAACTAGAAATGTACAGAAAATCATTTGCGTCAGACTTTCAATAGAATTAATCGATTCATTTCGATGTAATGTAGTTTTCGTAGAAATTTTGTCTGATTTATTTCTAAGCTGAGATACACTACAAATAATTACAAAAGCTTAACTTTCATACTAATAATAAATATTAATTTTTTATCCAACCTTTTTTGTCGCACACGTGTCAGATATAAATGATACGTCTTATCGAAGAAGAAATAAAAATTTTGATGAAAAATCTTTGCGGGATTAGATTTTTTAGTGTAAATTGATTTTTTGAAATTCACTTTTTCAACTGCATATTCTATTGCACACGTACCATAGATACGAATTTACAAGTTCTATTGTATAAGATATGAAAATTTCAATGACAAATCCTTAGAAGATGAGAATTTTCAAGTAAAAATGGATGTTTTTCGTGTTTATTTTTATACTGCCTATTATTTCGCACACGTGTCAAGGATATAAATTTTACGTCCTATTGGAAGAGAAAAGAAAATTTCAATGACAAGTCTTTTTAAGATAAAGTTTTTTTCAGTGAAAATTGATTTTCTCAAATTCACTTTTTTAACTATCTGTTCTTTGCACACGTACCATGGATACGAATTTATACGATCTATTATAAAATATATGAAAATTTAAATGACAACTTCTTGCGAGATGAGAATTTTTAAGTGAAAATGGATTTTTTGTAATTAATTTTGTATTCTACCTATTCTTTCACACACGTGTGGTAGATATCAATTGAACGTCCTATCGAAAAAGAAATGAAAATTTCAATGACAAATCTTTGCTAGATTTGAGTGTTGATTGAATTTTTGAAATAACTTTTTTATTCTGACTATTCTTCGGCACATGTGCCAAAGATATGAACTTAACGTCCTATTGAATAAGATAGATAAATTTCAATGACAAATCTTTGCACAATGAAGTTTGTAAGGAAAAATTGATTTTTTCGAATTATGTAACTTTTTTATGCCTATTATTTTGCACAAGTATCATACATTTGAATTTTACGATCTATTGAATAAGTGATTTCGGAAAATTTGAATTCAATGGAGTTTTCCCAGACATACAATGAATGCATAAAGTTTTTAACAATATTTTTACTTTTTCGTTTAATTGAAATTCGTTTTTGGATTATAAATAAAGCCGAAAAATACCATGCTCTTCTTCAATTTTCGTGTAATAAATTCGTGGATTCCTATCATCTATACAAGGCTGAGAAAAAGTTTCAATTTTGTCTGTTTGATTTTTCGATCCTTCTGATACATGTCTGAAGACTTTTTGTGTCCCATCGCAATCGGCGACTTTAATCTGAAGGCCGAGAACTTGCTTCATTTCAGAACCTTCCGATACTTCGACTCTTCGCGAACGAATCGAATTTATATATTATTGAATCTTCTTATTCTGTTTCAAATCAATTTTTTCGTTGTTTTTCATCAGATTTACAGCTCGCAAAGCATTTCTGAATAATTGGCTTTTTTTCGTCATTTTATTTGATCACGGCCGAGGCCAACCACAAAAAATCACTTCGTGGTTATATTGAATATAATTGTCGAAACTTGCCACTGTATAGACTGTATATGGGGCATTCCATATCAAGTGTTCCCACCTAAAAAACTTGTTGTCTCAGATTTTAATGAAACTTAGTACGATTGTTGTCTTGTTTGGGTACAAAACTATTGTTATTAATAGTATTTTTTCCGCTCTTTTCAAAAAAAAATATATTGAAAATTTAGCATCATTATTTTTGTTAATTTTTTCGAGTTTTATTATTTATTTAATGTTTTCTTCAAATGCGAAATTTTTAAAAAATTTTTTCCTTCGTTCAAATAAAAGTTCATACTTTTCTCTAAAAAAAATGCCAATACTATTTTGTGGGAAAACGTTAATTTATGTGTTTTTTTGGGCGTTGAAACTGACGCGTTTCCGCGTCGAGTTAGTGATCAGCCGTGGCGCGGCTCGTTCGGCCAGCATAAATTATTTTCGTACATATCGTGTACAATAATCATTGCATTTTACATTAATTATTTATTTACTTAGCAAAATTATGAACATTTATGGTGCTTATAATTCTGTACGGTTCTCTGCATTTAGTGCCCTGTGTAATACATTTTATTAAAAAGATTGAAACAAAGATTTAAAGCTACTGCTGAGAATTATTCGACTGCAAGTCATAACAAGTGATTGCAAGTTGACCTGAAATTTTCCGAGTACAACGAAGTTCAGGTAAGTTTAGGAAAATATTTTATTAATTCCCAGAATATATCAGTATACATTTTTCGGGCTATTTATATGGTCTGAAAATGTCTATGGAAATAGATACTCTCCGATTAGTGTTAAATTAAGGGTCCAAATAACAAGATATTTCACTGATTTAAAAGAAAACTTCGGATTTATTTTGTAGAGAGGTCTTTACAGATTTCGGTTCCAGAGCAAAGTGAACAAAAAAAACTGGTGAGAGTGAACCTAAAATGAAAGAGAGAGAGCTAATGCTAGGGAGTGAGGGAGGAGAACTTTCTCCCGTTGTGGTACACCTGTGTGCTCTCGGTAGGGCACGGGGAGGGTGGTGACAAAATATTCCTAGTTTGGAGAGCGGGAGAATTCAAATACAAAATTTACTTCTTTTACTTCAACACTCCCACCAAAGAATCATATTTTTATTTCCTTATTGTCTATATTCTTCTTTATTCTCTGTTGTGTCGTACGCTGCAACTCGTGCGTTTTGAGCCCGCCCGGTGTAGGTTGATGCGGTCATCCCGTGTGCCGCAGGGTGCTGGGTTGAGTGTAGACGCCCCTGCATTTTCCTCCGCGTCGACTGTGCTCGAGCCTGCTCGAGTCCCGAAGCGTGTTCGTGTACCTTCGTCGGACGTCGGCTGCAATGTCGCTCGTTGTTTGTTGTTGTTATGCTGAATGCTGGTGTCGTTTTTTCGCTTCTTCAAAGTTCGTGACGTTCAGCATATTTCTCTGCATCTCGAAGTTTACCCGAGGCAGAGGTTTCGTGAGGAGATCTGCCTGCTGTTTCTCCGACGGTACATGTTCTAAAACAAAAACATGGCTCTGATATTTCTCGCGAATGAAGTGGTAGCGCACGTCGATATGTTTTGTACGCTTGTGAAACTCGGGATTTCGAATGAGTTTCACAGCGCTCAAGTTATCGATGTTCAGCGTTGTTTTCTCAACGGGAATCCCAAGCTCCGCGAGTAGGCCCTTGAACCAGACAATCTCCTTGACGGCCGTGCTCGCTGCGACGTACTCGGCTTCAGTGGTGGAGAGTGCCACGGATTTCTGCCTCGCCGAACTCCAGGTAACCGTGGAATCTCCAAACTTAATCACGACCCCGCTTGTCGACCGTCGCGTCTCGGTATCCCCGGCGTAGTCCGCGTCGCTGTAAACCTGTAAACAGTGATTTTTGCGAACCGGAAAATACAAACCAAAACCTGTAGTGCCTTTCAAATATTTCAGTATCCTCTTGACCGCGCTCCAATGGATGCTCTTTGGGTCCTCGAGATGTTGACTGGCAGCATTTACAGAGTACGTGATGTCCGGCCTCGTAGCGATCGACAGGTACATGAGACTCCCCACTACTCGCCGAAATGCCGTCCCGGGTGTGTCTTTGCCGCCGTTTACGTGGGCGTCGGCGCACATCTCGTGGTGTCGGTCAGCGGGGGTGGCAACTGCGTTGGCCTCGTCCATTTTGAAACGCCGTAAAACCGTCATGGCGTAAGCCTCCTGGTGTAGGAAGATGGACCCGTCGTGAAGTCGTCGAATCTGCACTCCGAGGTATGTTGAGACCTCGCCTGAGGTCACGCTGAATTCCTTCTCCAGGTCCATGAGAATCTGACTTGCCGCTTCTTCTCTTGTCGCTGCGATGAGTCCGTCGTCGACGTGGATGGCCAGGACCAGGAGATTTTCCTTGTTGTTGTTTGTGAACACACATGGATCGGCATCCGTGGGCTGGAGACCTAGGTTGTTCAGAGCCGACGTAAGGCGTTGGTTCCAGCACCTTGATGCCTGCTTGAGCCCGTACAGGCTCTGGTTCAGCTTACAGACTCGTCCTGTGCCATCCTCGTATCCCTCTGGCTGATGCATGAAGATGGCCTCCTCGATTTCCCCGTACAGGAACGCAGTCTTTATGTCAAACTGTTTCAGGTATAAATTCTCCGATGCTGCCATTGCCAGGATTGTTCTAATGGAGTCGAATTTCGTGACCGGGCTGAACGTCTCGTGGTAGTCGACTCCCGCAGTTTGCCTGAAGCCCCTCGCCACTAGCCTGGCCTTGAACCTTTCGATCCTTCCATCGCCCCCTCGCTTCAGTTTATAAGTCCAGCGGCTGTCAATTATCTTCTGATCGTGAGGTGGGTCGACCAAGGTCCAGGTGCTGTTCTCCAGCAGGGATTTCATCTCATCATCCATAGCTGCTTTCCACTGCCCCGAGGTCTGTGATGCCATGGCCTGTTCGAAATCTTCTGGCTCACTGGTGTCCACGGCGGAAAACATGGCCGTCGAGTACCTTGCCGGCATCTGGATGTCCTCGCGATTTCTTAAGTTATATCTGGGCCGATCTCCACCTGGAGCCTGATCCTGTCCGACTGGTGGTGGTGCATTTTCCCGCGCTGGTTCGTATTCTTGAGCCTCGTCCTCGACGGCGTCCTCGATGACGTCCTCAGGTTCCTGGTCGTCGGTGACGTCTGCAGGTAGTATTGAGAGATCTATTGTCTCCTCCTGTGTTTCACTTGGCATTTCGTCCTTGAATAATCTTCCAGTGAAGACGATGTCCCGGTGAATCTTGACTTGGTCTCTTTCTGGGAACCAGACACGAAAACCCTTGGTGTTGCCGTCGTACCCCACGAAGAATCCCTTCTCCGCCTTGACGTCCCATTTCCGGCGCTTCTCCTTTGGAACATGGACGTAGACCAGCTCGCCAAAAATGTGAAGGAGGTCCATGTCAGGTGGTTTTCCCAGCCAGAGCTCGTTCGGCGTGCTCCCTGCACGAGAGCTTGTTCCCGTCTGGTTGAGCGAGTGCACCGAGTAGTTGATGGCCTCGGCCCACATCCTCAGGGGAATTCCACAGGCGTGCAAAGAGGTCCTGGCCAGTTCGACGACAGTTCGGTTTTCGCGCTCTGCCGATCCATTCTGCTCAGGTGTGTATGGAGCAGTCCTTTGGTGCGTGATGCCCAGTCGACGTGTCAGGTCAGCCACTTCCTGGTTGACGTACTCGAGCCCGTTGTCGCTCCTCAGGACCTTTATTCCAGTATCAAGGTGTTTCTCAGCCTTCCTAAGGTAGTGGTCGATCCAGGTGGGGGTCTCGGCCTTGGTCTTCAGAAAATATATTGACCTGTGGTGGCTATAGTCATCCTTAAACATTAAGAAATACCTCGCGCCTCCCAGAGACTTTTCCTGCATGGGCCCACAGAGGTCGGTGTGGATCACCTCACCTATTTTCGCTGACCTCGAGCCCCTTCTTGGAAATGGTAGACGATGCATTTTCCCCAGGATGCAGTCCTCGCAGCTTATGCCCTCGCCAGGACACTTGATCCCCGACCTCTTTAGAACATCCTTGACCTGGGCCATGTTCTGATGCGACATCCTCTGATGCCAGGTGTGGAGGTCGACCTGCGTTGCCATGTTCGCCTCGGGCTGCCCCTGGACCGCTTCGATGACCTGGAACCTCATGCTGAACAGTTTTCCTGTCCTTACTCCCACCGCAACCACGTCCCCGTCCTTCACGAGTCTGCATGAATTTCGGTCGGATTGATGCTCAATGCCATTATCTAGCGCCGCGCCTAGTGAAAAAAGGTTGTAAGTGAGGTCAGGCACGTACAGAACATTCCTCAGGAACTTTCGTTCCCACTTGTGACCGTTAAAAGCCAGAATGTCTATTTCACCCCTCCCCAAGGCCGGAATCAATTTTCCATCCCCGACCTTGATGGACTTCCCCTGGAGGTTGGTGAACGAGCGAAACCAGGATCGCCTATTCGACATGTGGTCTGTCGCCCCGGAGTCCATGAACCAGGCCTCGGCCTCGACCCCGTGGATGATGTCCCTCGATGTCATGGCTTCCCCGATGAGGGCCTCGCCCCTGTCCTCTGCACCTCTCCTGGTGCCAGCCGTTTTCTTCTTCCAACACTCCGCCACCCAGTGCCCTGGTTTGTGACAGTAGTTGCAGTTCCCTGGCCTCCTAGACTTGGGGTTTGATTTGCCGTGAGTGGTCTTACGAACAGTGAATGCCGCGCTTTCCCGATTATGGTTAGGGCTGGTGCGGGATTCCTCGATCGTCAGTCGCGATATCAGGTTCGACAACGTGCGGTCTCCCGAGGGAGCCGAGTCCCACGCGCTGATAAAGTGCTTCATAGTGGGGGGGAGGGTCATAATAACCTTCGTCATGATCATGCTTTCAGGAATTTTCTCACCCAGGTTTTCAAGGCGGTGGGCGAGATCCTCGAGACGAGCGACGTGGGTTGCTATGTCGTCCCTGGGGTCTTTCTCGATGCTGTACCATTTCTGCATTAGTGTGTGGATGCTGACCTCGGATTTCTGCTCGTACACGGATTGAAGTTTGTCCCACATGGACCTGGAGGTATCGCAGTTGATGATATGCAGGAGTGGTCTCTCGTCGATGGACGTCACGATTATCCTCTGGGCCGTGTTGTCCAGCTTCTTCCATGCCTTGATGGGCGCTTCGTCGGCCCCGGCCGCCACTTCCGGTTTCACCTGGGTGCCGTCGACGACGTCCCATGTCCCCGACGCCCTCAGTGCCACGCGGGCCCGGAATTTCCACATCGCCCAGTCCTCGTTTCCAGTCAATTTCGGGAGGCGAACATTTTCAGATTCCATCGCGGATGCACGAAAAAGCTTCTCGGCGTGCACTTGACGGAAATAAATTTCAAACCCGCACTTCGCGCGCAATTAATTTCAGACCCTCAGAAATATCTGTTAATTCGCGAACCTGGGCCCATAACCTGTTAAATTAAGGGTCCAAATAACAAGATATTTCACTGATTTAAAAGAAAACTTCGGATTTATTTTGTAGAGAGGTCTTTACAGATTTCGGTTCCAGAGCAAAGTGAACAAAAAAAACTGGTGAGAGTGAACCTAAAATGAAAGAGAGAGAGCTAATGCTAGGGAGTGAGGGAGGAGAACTTTCTCCCGTTGTGGTACACCTGTGTGCTCTCGGTAGGGCACGGGGAGGGTGGTGACAAAATATTCCTAGTTTGGAGAGCGGGAGAATTCAAATACAAAATTTACTTCTTTTACTTCAACAATTAGACTCAAAAAAGATTCCAGAGATAGGAAGAATAGCGACCTTTTCTCATTTATCTTTCGTATATCAGGAAATGTAAATCGTACCTGTGGAAGATTTTCTATAATTAGTCAATCACCCACCCCGAAAATCCGCCGTCGAGAAGTGATCATGATTATTTTCTCGACAAAGCTAGATTGACGAAAGGTGAAAATTGTGAATTCTTTGTCAGTTTTCCCGAAAACATGGACTTAGTAACATCTCAGTTAAATAACTCATTGTCAGTGTTTTAATAACAGCGAATCCACTCTTATTCGACTCTCATACGCGTTAGCAAATTATTCACAATGGAAAAAAGACTTTTCCATGCTCGTTGCTACAATCCGTTTTCTCTTAACCACCGCTCAAAATGTAAAGGATTGAGAACGATACCTGATAAAATACAGAGAAAATTCAGTTATATTCCGCCTATCGCCAAAATTTGTGGAAGCTGCAGAAGGGAAATGACTAGTATTTCTGCTTTGTCACCAATCTACATTTTTCAAAAAGAAAATACATCAGAATCAGAAGAGGTACATTTGAAAGAGTAATACTTGTAAATTATAGTTGTTAATAAATTTAACGAATATTGAAATTGAAGTGGGACTGGAGGTATCGTTTAAAATGGTGATAATGTCCTTAAATTTGCATAGACTTGCAATAGTATCAGAATCACAGGGTAATGTTTTCAATCGTTTTACAGACTGGATTTCAAGTAATGGTTGAGTCAAAGAAATAATCCCTTGTAAAAAGGAACCTTATAAAATCCTTATAGAAGTTTTAGTTTCCTTATAAAACTTTTGATTTTCATAAGGCAACCTTATGAAATTTGTATAAGGATTCAAAATCTTTATAAGGATTTTATAAGGTGACTTTATAAAATTCCTATAAGGAAAAATCCTTATAAAATTTCAAAATCTTTATAAAGTTTTCATTTCCTTATAAAATTTGAAGTTTTTTATAAGGATTTTATAAGGCGACCTTATAAAATCCTTATAAAATCATTAAAATCCTTATAAAATTTTTATAAGGTCACTTTATAAAACGTTTTATAAGGATGTTATAAGGTTCTAAGTTACAAGGGATTCGATTCTTTGAATTGCGTTAGTGAAAAATGTTGAGAAAATATAGAGACCAATATTTCGCAGCTTAAGAGATCTGGTAATTTTTTGGAAATGTTGTTATTGAATGTTAATTTTTTTTTAATGTTAGTTTTTCACAGAAGTTTATGGGCATATTTTATTTTTCGCCAGTACCTCCAGTTTCTCGTTAATATACAAATGGAAAACCTTTACATGTATTCAAAACTACAGGGCAATATTGAAGGAGGAGCTGACATATTTTCCTCACAAAATGACAAACTTGACGAGGAAATCTTCGATACCCCTCCAGCGCCAAAGTTAAGAAAAGTTGCAGATCATTGTGTTAATGAGGAACACCTTGCAGCTCTTGAAGTTCTGGACCAGATAAAAAAAAAATTCGCGAGCACGCAGACTACTGATGCTGAGCGGCTGATGCTCCTCACACTCGCACCAAAATCATGGGGTCGTAGACGAGTAGCTGCAGAATTTGGGGCGTCTGAACGTCAAGTGCGAATAGCACAAGGTTTAGTTGAAAAATCTGGTATTTTGACATCGCCAAATCCAAAAAAAGGTAAACCTATGTCTGATGAAGCAACAGAGATCATTCATAAATTTTATGAGAACAATGAAAATAGTCGTATTATGGCAGGGATGAAAGATTACGTTTCCATAAAAAAATCTGATGGATCTAGGGAAAAAATTCAGAAGAGGATAATTCTTTGTAATCTTTCTGAACTGTATGAGATTTTCAAGAGTTCTCATCCAGAAATAAAGATAGGATTATCAAAATTTTGTCAATTGAGGCCAAAAAACTGTGTACTTGCTGGTGCGAGTGGTACGCACACAGTTTGTGTATGTGTTCATCATGAAAATGCAAGCCTTATGTTTGATGCTCTAAATTTTCGAGATCTGACTCGTGAAAGTGACTTCCCAATCGAAACATATCATGACATTTTCAAAATTCTCAATTGTGCAGTTCCGACTCCAGAATGCCATTTAAACGAATGTCAAAATTGTCCCGGTGTAGAATTCTTGAAAAATTTTCTGGAGCCGCTTCTTTCAAATCAAGACTTTGAAAATGTAGAGTATCAAAGCTGGCAAACAACCGACAGAAGTACATTACGAACAGTTGTGTCAAATGTTGACGATTTTGTAGATGAATTTTGTGAATGTTTCTTCAAATTAAAATCTCATTCTTACATCGCCAGGCAACAGTCAAATTTTTTTAAAGAATGCAAAGAAAATTTAAAAACTGGAGAATTTCTCATTACTTGTGACTTTGCTGAAAATTTCGCTTTTGTCGCGCAAAATGCGGCTCAGTCATTTCATTGGAATGATGATCAGGCGACTATTTTTACCATAGTTTTTTATTACCAAGATAATGGAAATATCAAGCATGGAAGCTTAGCGATTTTGTCTGATAATTTGAAGCATGACACAGTTGCTGTTTATACTTTTCAAAAATTGCTGATTCAATACTTACAAAATAAATTCGAGATTTCCAGAATCATTTATTTCACTGATGGAGCCACACAGCATTTTAAAAAGAAATTCAATTTTCAAAATCTGTTACATCATGAGAAAGATTTTGGTGTGCCAGCTGAGTGGCATTTTCACGCTACTGCTCATGGAAAAGGCCCATGTGATGGTATTGGTGGAAATTTGAAAAGACTCGTAAGACTCGCCAGCTTGAAAGCTTCTTCGAAAAATCAGATTTTAAATTGTAACGCTTTTTATGCTTGGGCAAAAAAAAACTTCAAAGAGACGGAGATTCTTTTCAGTTCCAAAGAAAATCATGACATTGTCGCTGGCGAACTGAAGAGTCGATTCGAATCAGCAAAAACGATTCCGGGTACTCAAAAATACCACTCGTTTGTTCCCATTTCGTCTAACAATATTGAAGCCCGAAGATATTCTTTCTAAGATAATTCTGCAGTTTATCCTAAAATTGGCAGAACTTCTCGAAAAAAGTGAAGCTATAATAATTCACATATTTGCCTTAAGTTTTTATAACTCGCACCCTGCTTGTGGATTATTGAATGTTGGTAGCGAAAAATTATGGGAATGTTATTTCAAAGCGATATAAAAAAAGTAACTTTATGGATCAACTCGATTAAGTATATGTGTAGAGTGTAATAAGTAAGGTTCGCAATTAATCAAAAGAACCATCGTCTGGCGTTTTCAATGACATTATTGTAAATTGCTAAATTGTTAAACAAGTTGACAAAAGCAATTCATATTTGTGAATAAATATTTTTAATGAATTTATAACCGTTTTATTATATCCTTCAATCGATCTATCTTTTTTCGACTGAACTAGCCACGCCACGGCTGATCACTAACTCAGCGCGCAAACGCGTCAGTTTCAACGCACAAAAAAACACATAAATTAACGTTTTCCCACAAAATAGTATAGCATTTTTTTTAGAGAAAAGTATGAACTTTTATTTAAACGAAGGAAAAAATTTTTTAAAAATGTCGCATTTGAAGAAAACATTAAATAAATAATAAAATTCGAAAAAATTAACAAAAATAATGATGCTAAATTTTCAATATATTTTTTTTGAAAAGAGCGGAAAAAATACTATTAATAACATTAATTTTGTATGTTTCATGCAAACATTCACAGGATTTTAATTTAATGAAAAAAGGCGTACAGATAAAAGAGCGAAACTTTAAGCCCCTGAATCACAGCAACCCGTGCATATTAACGCCCCTCCTTTTGCATTATAAATGTACCCAACTAAGACAACAATTATACTAAGTTTCATCAAAATCTGAGACAACAAGTTTTTTAGGTGGGAACACTTGATATGGAATGCCCCATATAAAGAGTTCACAAAAGTTTCACGTAATTCAAGATTTTTATGATATTATCGAAATTATTGACCATCTCTGTACGTTAATGCATTTTTTTCGTTAGAGGAATCTAAATAGTATAACGCGGTCTCTGAATTTTTCAATAAAAACTAATTTTCAGCCCATAATAAAAAATAAGTATGTTTTAAAACTATTTTACGTGACTATTTAATAAATTAGAGAAAAATCGATGATTTGGTCAGTGAAGACCCAACTGATTTTTAAAATAATGACCCCGCTATAATAAATAGAAACACGTGCTACTTATTTTAATGAAGTAGGCATTCTTGGATATTTAAGAATTTGATATCGAAATAGTTGAGTTTTTAACTTATTCCAAATGTATGTGCATTTTTAACATTCCGAAATCATGTTATATCACTATTTCGTGATGAAAAATGTTTTCAATAGTCTGCTCATAGTTATTGATCATTATTTAATAGGTTGTACTTATACAACTTTTTTCATTTTTTTTATTGCTACTGAAACGAAATAAGAATATGTGTGAAAGTGTATCGTTGAAAGTATGTACAGTATTTTTCATGGATGCCTTCACTTTTTCGAACGCCAACCCATGTGTCAACGATCGAAATAGTAAAGGCATTCATGAAACGAAAAAATTTATAACGCAATAAAGTGTCTTAATAAAATACAAATGACTAATTTATATTGTTGTAAATATTCAATTTTCAAATCATTGTAAATTTAAAAATTAAAATAAAAATGTCTAAAAGAAAATAAAATATTAATAGAGTAATAAAACTAAATGTAAAATCACCGAATTCTTTCAAAACTTATCGGTTTCTATTAAGATATTTTTTAAATTTGTATTAAACACTCTGCGCTTTATAGAATGACTAGACAAACTTTGAAAAATCCTTCGAAGAATGCAGAAAAGTAATAAAAATCTTTAAAATTTATTTTCTGATTGAGCAAATTTTTAATTGGGACAACTCTAAAACTTTGCAGGAGATTCTTGAGATTTTATGATAATTTTGTTACCTACACAATTAACACAGCTCCACAAAAAAAATGAACTATAAGTGCGAATGAACAGACCATGCTTTCTTAACGTTTTTGGGGTCGCTGAATCCGAATCTGACGTTCGTTTGATGCCATCACGTCAGGGTTTTTCATAACTTCAACAATTTTGCTAAAAAAATGCGTAACTTAAAAAAAAGGAAGAAAGGCTAATTTGCAGCCTAAATCTATTGTGCGCAGAACCTTAATCTGTGAAAAAGCCAAACATCACTTAGACTAGCCTGAACTGACCTGACCTAAACTATCCTAACCCTAATCAAACTTACCACATTTCATTGTAGAAAAAGGCAAGACAATTTGCAACTAACAACCAATGTCCACGAAGCCTTAACCTACAAAGCAATGTAACTTTTCCTAACTTAATCTAACTTAACCTTACCCTAAGCTTACCCCAATCAGCTAGCTACCGTTAGCTTCAAACAAATCGCAAATCAGACATCAGAATCATTGTCAGCGCTCTTGAAAACCATGAAAAACATATGCACATAGAAAAACTGAAAATTTTCAAGTAATTGTTTTACAAAATTTTAAATATAATAATTTTATAAACCAAACACCATATTCATTATCAGCGTATGCAAAAACCATTAAAAACATATGCACCTGAAAAAATTGCAATTTTTTAAGTAATTATTGAAAAATAATTGAAACAAATTGCAAATCAGGCACCAATATTATTATCAGCGCCCCTAAAAACCATGAAAAACATATCTGTGGCTTGCCGCCATAATCGAGAAAGTCACACATGCCATAAGTTCAAAATTTTATCCAAATATAATGCAAACTGAGCCTTATGGCACAAGTGACTTTCTCGATTATGGCGGGAAGCCACAGATATGCATATAGAGAAACTGCAATGTTTCAAGTAATTGTTGAAAAATAATTTAAACAAACCAATTTCACAAATCGGACACCAGATTCATTATCAGCGCACTTGAAAACCATGAAAAACATATGTATCTGGAAAAAACTGCAATTTCGGTAGTAGTTGTTAAAAAATAATTCAAATTAATTAATTTTGCAAAGTTCTTGATTAAGTACGTATCGATGCGTTAATACCCACTAGATACGCTCCTGTTATTTTGAATGCTGCCAACCCCGCACGCATTCGCAGCCAATTTCACATCGTGGCGTAATGGATCCGCCCCTTTTTTCACTCGAAGCGATTTCATTTCCAACAATTATTTATTGAGTGCGTGAAAATTCATTTTCCATGCAGATATTGCACATGAGGCAAATGAAGCATAAAAATAGCTTCAAAGTAGTGAAATACTGTGTTTTTCCAGCAAAATCTGCATGATTTACGATGGTTTGGAATCGGTAGGCGAGTTGGATGCGAACGGTAGGTGATCGCCTACCACGCGCCTACCACGGCCGTCTGCCAGGGATTTTCCACTATTTCTAATTGTAAGCTGGTTTTACTACTTACATGAGTAAATTCAACTATTTCAATGTAATCAGATTCTAACTATTGTAAATAAAAAAATTGTTAAGAAAATGTTAGTAATATTTGACCATATTCGATTAGAGAGAGTGAATGATTTTTTTAAAAAAGAAACTTGAGCAAAGATACGTTTACAAACGAATTGCTGTCGGAAATCAAGTGTCCTTAAAAAAAATTGGACCTACATCAAAATCAGACGATATCGTTAATTAAGCTAATCTGTAATCTGTTTTGCATTTTATTACTCATACTTCGTTTTTCACCTTCAGTTTTAACTGTATGAATTCTTATTTAAATATATTTATAGAGCATAAAATTCAAGGTTTGCTATTTCCTTATAATGTGAATTTTTCAATTTTGATACTCATTTTCGATCCCGTAACAATTGTTACTTCATATTCACAAATTTTTGATATTCATGCAAATGAATTTTCCCAATTGGTTGTTCGATTATGAAAGTCAAAATAACGATTTTGAGAAATAGAATGGTATAAAAATTATAAATTCGTAAGTTCAAAATAACACAAGTTAATACAAAGAACAAATGTTTAGAATTTAATATTAAAAGCTATTACTGAAGAACTACTCAAAATTAAATAAGTTTTTTTTCTTTTGCTTGAATATTAAAATAACCCAAAATTTCTAACATTACGTTCAACTTCGTGCACGTATCACTTGAAAAATTCAAAATCGAATTATTCTAAAATAAAGAACTTTCAAGATTTTAAATATTCATACTGGGTGAAACGTTTGAATTTCAGTGTAAAAACTTTCATCTACTGAAACCGTAGTTTCTTCATAACGTAAAATACCTAACATCCAGCAAGGTTGACGAGAAAATGTACATTACTTGTTAAACACAAGTAATGCATTAACGCGAAGCGAAATGTGCCATGTACGATATTAAATGGTAAGGACGCTCTCGTGAAAGGCTGACTAAATCTAGTTTTCATCACTTCCCTCGTAGTTTTCAAACCCACATTATATTCATTCTCGTATATTATTACTGCAATTTTCCTTCAAAGGAAAATTTGAAACACGTATCACCCGGCAAATTCTTCTATTGGAGAATTTAATCGAAAACGTTAAGAGCTACAACATACCAGACTCTTTTTTTATCGTTCCAGTAGCAGTAATGACACTTAATTGATTTTAGCTTTCAGCTCGCAACGCTTTCCTTTCGGAAAAGACGCTTTCAATTACGTAACGAAACGAGTTTGCTTCGGATTATTGTGCCATCGAGAGAAAGAGATTTTTCAATTTAGTGGAATTGTTTCGATTAATATTTAAACGCAGAGATAATTATTTTTCTATAATTTTCTCGAAAAAGCGCCGGATTTTTTACACTATTTTATGAATTTAAAGAAAAAAAAAAACAGAATAATCACTTCTAAAAGTTTCAAGGTAAAACACCATTCATCAAATGCCCAGTCAAAGTATTTTATAATTCAAGTTAGACGCCCTTTTCAAGACCTGTATATAACAATAAAAACAATTGAATTCATCTCTATCTATTATTGCAAAGTCGGTCGAATCAATCAACTTACTTCATTAATGAATGATGAAAAGAGATACACGAAGATATACAACAAAATTGACAGCCATCTGTATAAGCCTCCTGAGAAAACTCACAAAATTATTATTTGTCACATTGATGAATTAGATGTAACAAAAAGCATCAGCCATCTTATTCTAGGGTAAACTTTATGAGAAAACTCAAAAAATTTTCTACTTTTACTTCTGAAAGTAAAAAAAAGTCATTCTCTAAAAAATGTACTTTTGATTCTTTAATTTTGTGTTCATCTAATCTTTTAGCTTGAATTTTCTTGAAATTAATTTTTAATATCATTCAGGATAAAATGCATGTCCCTGAAATTCAAAAGATTCAAATTTTCCGGTGTCTATTTTTTCCCTGCCGTAGGAGATTTCACGATGCAAAGCCTGATTGTGCGGTGCTTTGTTTGCACGTGTAAAATCCACTGTGAATTAACTCCATCATGGTAATTTTCGCTTCCTACCTACCTTTGCTGAGGCAAGTGACAGCCTTCTATTTATACAAGGAACACGCCAGCAATTGTTGGGTATTATTTTGTTTATCATAGCGGCTCGGATTGGATTGATTCACAATACAATGCAAACACCATATATTAGATTTCACACGAAACGTTGTTTTCGTTACCTAGAAAACGCTAGTCTCGTTTCTATTCTCCAACAAATTTTAATTTCATTTTTGCGTCTTATTGCAGAATTTTACATCATGATTGATCAAGAATTGGCTTATCTATGAACAATTCAGCATAATTGATTTACAACATTGTTACAAGAATTTCACCAGCCGAATTCCAAAGATGATTTACTTCTCTTACAGTCCCAGAAAGCCAAACATGCACATCCAAATCAGCACAATTCCATGACGACAAATAAATGTAGCTAGTTTGCCCCTATCATGTAGCTAAAAATATTCGTATCCATTTTCATTGCTTATACTTTGCGAAATGTTTGCTACAAAAAAGGCCAATGTCCTGTCGTCGAAACCAAGCAATAATTGAAATGCAACTACTGCAAATTTTGGTACAAACCGTAGCAGCAAATCCGTAACGGCAAAATGACTTGAGTATTCCGGAAATTTTTTTCGTATTGTTATTTTGGTTCATCTGCTGCTAATTTGAGGGCAAACCGTAAAGACAAACATGTAATAAACTGACTTAGTTTTGTCGAAAATATTTTCCTTCAATTATAAATTTTTTATCAATGAAAAGATTATTCTGTGTTCCTATGAATATAAATAAATGTTAGCACTTTTCAAAATGTGTTCAATAATGTAGTTACAGTAAATGATCCCTATCAGGCATCTTCTAACATTAGAAGTATTGGAACTATTGAAATTGCCGGTAAAGTAGAGCATTTACAAAATGTAAATCCTCTAATGATATAATAATAATTAAACAATAATAATAATAAATTATAAGGTTTACATAAATAAATATTTATTTATTTATAATAATATATAATAATATGTACTAATTCTGTTACAAAAATGGCGTAAAATAAAAGAACATCATTTTTCATATTAATGAGAATCAAATGAAATTAATCAATTATTTTTAATACATCAGTGGTTGACTTCAGTTACGATCATATTAAATAAATTATTTTTAATAATATTATAATCATTATTAGTTACAATATTGCATATAAAAGAGTAAATACTTGATATCATTTTGAAAATACTTTACAAAACGAAAGTTTTAATTTTTATTACAGTTTTTCCTAGTTGTGTTGATTGAAGCCAATAAGTAAATATTATAGATTTTATTCAAATAATTAAATATACATTTTTATTATTCTCAATGACTCGAAATATTTTGAATAATTTTTTTCTACATCATATCCAAAAATCGCTTATAAAAATTACAAAGTATATTAGAACAACTTATTAGGGAAGTATTATAAAATATTTTCATAATGATATTCAGTATTTACTCTTACATATGCAATATTGTAACTAATAATGATTATAAATATCATTAAAAATATTTTGTTTGATATGATCATAACTACCCAGTAAACCTGTGAGATCACTGTGAGCTCACTGTGAGCTTAACTGTGAGCTCTCAGTAAGCTCACAGTGGGCTTCCATCTTTCGCTTTTCAAACACGTTGGCGTGAGCGTACTGTGAGTTCACTGTTGGCTGATAGTGAGCTAACAGTAAGCTCACTGTTAGCTTCCATCGAAAATCTCGAGTTGAGTTTACTGACGGTTTTCTGTGAGATACTTGTGAGTTTCCCGGGAAAAACAGACTTGCATTTTTCATGTATGCCACATGCATGAGCATGCATGTCGAAATAAGCAACTTTTTTTTCTTTCTTTTTTTTGCATTGCATTTTTTTGCGCATGGAAAATTGCAAGTTAAATCTGCAACCATGAAAAATTATTCATCTATATTTGTAGAAAGAATATAAAGTAATTCAAATTTTGAAAATTCGCGCGCTCTCCCCAAGCGCTCACCAGATGGCTGCTGGTTTTTTTTCTCATGTTTCAAGTTTTGTGTAGAATGCTTAAATCAAGTGCATGTCTACTGTTAATTAATATGATACTCTTTTGCCCATTTCCCTAGTAAGTATCATTACTTGTCCCACAAAGGCACGGTAGACGCAATCACTAGGAAGTTGATGTCCAATATGTTTTTTTTTACTTTCTACAAATATAGATGAATAATTTTTCATAGTTGCAAATTTAACTTGCAATTTTCCATGCGCAAAAAAATGCAATGCAAAAAAAAGAAAGAAAAAAAATCGCTTATTTTGACATGCATGCTGATGCATGTGGCATACATGAAAAATGCAAGTCTGTTTTTCCCGGGAAACTCACAAGTATCTCACAGAAAACCGACAGTAAACTCACCTCGAGATTTTCCATGGAAGCCCACTGTGAGCTTACTGTGAGCTCACAATTAAGCTCACAGTGATCTCACAGTGAACTCACAGTTTTACTGGGTAAAGTCAACCATTATTATAGTAAAAATAATTGATTAATTTTATTAATTTAACATGAATATGAAAAATGAAGTTCTTTCATTGTACACCATTTTTGTAACAGAATTAGTACATATTATTATACATTGTTAGAAATAAATAAATAAATATTTATTTATATAAACCTAATAACTTATTATTAATATAAACCTTATAACTTGTTATTAATATATTATTAAAAATAAAATGCATACAAGTGCGTCAGCGAAAGTGCCACTGCGTCCCTGGTAGAAAAATTTTCAACCAATGACAACCATTGACAACCGTCCATGGTTTTCAAGGGTTGCCACTAGTTTTTGTTGGTCGGCCATAATTTTATTTCCGTTATTACAACAATTTTTCCACAGTTTTACCTTAACAAGGTCATTTACTTACCTCTACGACACATTTTCATTGAAAATACATTTCGAAAGCATTTTTTCTTGGGAATATGTGTCATTGCAATGTTTTGGTTGTTCAGGAACGTATAAATTAAAGGCTCTAACGATAATGGCAAATGTCGAAGTTCAATAATTTCAATTCTCTTTATCGCAATGGTTACTAAATGTGTCCCCATTAGCCACAGAAGGTTCTATAAACGTTTAAAAAACGTTTTAAGAAAGGTTCTACAAACGATTCAGGAACCTTTTAAACGCGTTTGAAACGCCTTTGAAACGTCCTAATAAACCAAAAAATTAAAAAAATAAATCGAGTTGAAATTTGGTTGATAATGATGGTGATATATACGTGAACACCACTATAATCATCGCAATCAACCTGAAAAAAATCCTTGCCGCAGACGGGATTCGAACCTGGGACTGCCGGCGTTTAACCTGAGACGATGCCACCTGAGCTATTTCGGAAGATCAGATCTTATGTTAAAATGTTGTAGCACAATTTTCACCAAGGTACAGTTGATGACAGACAATATAAAGTACCTGAAACTCTGATTGAACCAAATTTTCAACTACTTTCTTTCATTTAACAAAATGCAATTTTTTAAAAATCCTCTAAGGCAAATTTTTTAAACTTCCAAAATTTCAAAAAATCGAAAATTTCGAAGATTGCTCAATAACTCTTAAAAATTGGAAAAATCTGAAGCGTTCTAAAAATATTTATAAATTTTGTTGTATATAGTTTATTACAAAAAATATAGAGTACTGAAACGCTAATGAAACGTTTTATTGGCGTTGCAGCAACGGCAAAGAAACGTTTCGGTCGCGTTGCAGAAGACGTTTCGATAGTGACCATTTGAAACGTTTCAATATCGTTGCTTTAGTGTTGCAATAGCGTTTAAAAACGCTGAATAAACGCAAATGCAACGGAAACGTGAATGAAATGCCAAAGCAACAAATAAGACACGTTTCACGAACTTGCCAGGGATTACTCAAAGAAAGGAGTGAAAAGGCAAAATTTAAATTATGGTCGACTAATGAAAACCAGTGACCATTGAAATCCATGGTCGGTTGTCAATGGTCGTCATTGGTTGAAAATTTTTCCGCCAGGGGTAAAGATATCCGTCCAGAGGATTCACATTTTATGAATGCTCTACTTTACCGGCAATTTTAATAGTTCTAATACTTCTAATATTAGAAGATGCCCGATAGAGATTATTTATAACTAATTATACACAACAATTTCATAAACAATTCGTAAAGATTATGTGATTGTATAACTATGACGATTAGTTCATAATAACTTGTTTATAACTGATCGTTTAAACAATTTACTAAAAAAAAGCATTTTGTTGAAGGGGAGGGGGAAGTAAGGCATGAAAGTTCCATTCCTACCCTCCCCTGCTCTCCCCCCTCATCATTGTGTGTTAACACTTGTGTGTGTGCTTACACTCTTCTACCCGATTACAAATTGAAAGTCGGTCCGAAGTCGGCCCGAAGTCGGAGAAGTGGCGTCCGTAAGTCGGACTCCGACCTAGGTCCGAAGTCGGGATGTGAACACTTCCGAGTTCGGACCGATTTTGGGACCGACTCTCGGACTGATAGTCGATATATGTACCCCACCGATATTCGTCCGATTTTCAGCTATTAAATATATTCAAGAAAGGGCGAATATAAAAAAAACCTTCAAATGCTATTTACAGTTTTTATTAATAGCCGCATATAATCAAAATACAAATACTGCTATTTGTAATGAATCACGATTCCATTTATCATACTCAGTCTTGCGCAATAATACAGTACTATTAGATTATAATACTCGAGTTACAATTGCGGTGATTAGAGTTATAGTCATCAAAAAAATTATTTTTATTCTCAAAATTCCACTTATTCAAACATTAATTGATGGCAGCGTTATTTTCATTTTCATCTTCCCGATCGCTTACAACTTCAGGAGTTGTTCGACCTGGTGTACTTGGAGTACGTTGTTGGTGTCGACGTAAGGGTTTGTCCTCACATGTCGCCCAATCGCGAACCCTGGCCAGAACTTCGCCCAAACTTGTCAAAAAAAGTTTTCCGACCAGTTTCTTTCTTCCATTACCATCGACTTCACCGTATTTCATGTCAATGATGGCTTAAAATTTGAAAATCGTCATTAAAATCTTTTTTCGGATGAATTTTATACTTATTTTAAAAGGCTACAATATTTACCACTCAAAATCGAGCATAGTTTGTACTTCGTGAACAGTTCCTTGATCGCCAAAGATCGCGATGAATTAAAGTTTTTGACGACGTTTCCTGTAAGGATTGATTGAAGCATTTCTCAAATGACTTTCTTCATTTTTTGCGAGAAATCCACGTAACGAGTCATAATCTTTTCCTGAAAATGATTGAATTCAGAGTTAATTATTTTAAAAATACAAAAATCAAATATACAATAAAATATATTCATTTCTAGAATATGTTACTTTTTGAATAATCACAATTTTTCAGTAGATTGAGAAGTGGTTATGGTATTTTTTTGGAGAAATCTGCTTAATTACCACATCAGTGCGAAGTGAGGCATTTTCTGGCTCCACCAGAAGCTGATTGAGTTTTCGGAAATCTTCCATATTCTTTATCGGTATTTCTATACCATATGTAGGGTCAAGTTCGCGATTGAAACGAGCGAGGTCTTTGCCACTCTTTTAGATATCAGAGGCTGCCGAAATTTCAAAGGAAATCATTTTCGATAACGCGCGGGATTTCAATAGGAAATCATTTTCAATACCGCGCGGGATTTTCAATAGGAAATCATTTTTGATAGCGCGCATTACGACAACTTCAATCACCGTTGAAAATTAGCAACTTATTGCTTCGCAATTTGATCAAAGAATTATCTGTTCCCCTCAAAGATAGACAAATGAGTTTTGGCCAAAACGGAACCCGTTTTTGCCTCTACCTTTTTTTTCTTTCAAAATTCCCCTTTCGAAAAGCGTATATAAGCGCCGGATCCCGGCCAGAAAATCGGAAGAGGTTCCAAGAGTTTCCAGTAAAAGCCTTCTCCATAGCTCTCACGAGTCCAAAAGGAAGCCCAAAGGAAACTCAAACTCTATTCCCCGAGCCCTTATAAGGTGTCCGACCTGACGACGACCCTTCTTGCTCCATCTTACCAAGTGCACAACAGTGGAAACCAGAGTTGTACTCTAGGTCCACAAACTGATTTGCTCGAGGATTAGAAGTTCTTTTCAAAGTAAGCTTTCAAAATTAAGGAGTCCAGTTGCAGGCAAGAATTGAGTGAAAGGGTTAATCCCCTTTTAGCTTAGTTCCAGGGCAGCTCGATTCAAGCCTTCCCAACTGTTTCTCTTTCTTTTATTTTCAATATGTATAAATTGGCACTAGAGCAATTTTGGAATAATTAAAATGGTAAATTAAATTCAACAACAAGTAAATACGAAATGAAAATGAATAGATATGAAAGAGGTAGAATTGGATCAATTAAAATAATAAATCAGACAATATATGGATAAGATGAAATAATATCAATAAGAATGGAAGTAATAAACAGATCTATCATTAATGTTTCCCGGATTTATAAGATTTACCTTTCGTAAATGCATCTTTCTTTTATCCCGCAGTGCCTTTGGTGGAGGAGTTAGTTTACGCGATTAAAAGTGTCATTAGGCGAAAAGGAGTCAAGCCTAGTGAAAAGAAGTACATATTCAAACAAAGAGGGATACTTCATTTATATCATCGCCTCAGAATCCTTAAAAGATTAGATCCAAAAGCGAGAAATACTTGGGAGGGAATAGACAAATTATTGGCCCAAGAAGTTTCCCAACAATTAGGTTTCACCCTAATTACGCCAGCGAAACGAGTGACCACCACATGCAGTCGTTGCGGCCATAAACAAGATAACGATTTAGATTTGTCTAGAGTCGATCGAGAGCTTGAAGCTGCCACTCGAGAAAAAGAGGTTTTAGAACCAAATAATGAACCAACGAAATTAGAATCCGGGGAAGCTTTAAGGATCGAGCTAGCAAAAATGGGAGAAATATGGTTCTAGGAAGCTTGTCGGAATTCAGCGCGTTTTTCTTTATATAATGCTTAGCAAATAGTTCTCATAAAAACTTGTATTCTTCTTGGAAACGAATGATTTATTGTAAAACTGTATCTTTCTTAATATTGTGAATAATAACGTATTACTTTTAACTACAATCTTGGCATTTTCACTACAATAAAAACCTTCCCTCAACTATCCTTAAGAAACCCCCTTTCTAAGGGTTCTTTTGGGCAGAGTCTCCATTTGGGTCCTTTCTGAACGAGTAAGTCTGGATCTAACCAGCGATAAGGAAACGAGGCATTAGGAACTACGAGGGTATCGATCAATTTATTCCAATCATCGCTGGTTGATAGAAGCTCGCTCGTCACACGATATTTGTCATATGAGAGAGAAGATATTTCCTCTGTGGCAATATTTTGTGGCTGCCCTATTCTTTGCACATCAGCCCGGAGTTTACGAATTTGTTCATTGGTGGAGGTGTTCGACTCGCAAATTAAATCGAACAAGGCGCCAAGTTTGTCTGTAAAGGAAAAATTTTATTACTTATATGTACACAGTAAAAAAAATCTTGCAGAATTACTAGGGCATAGTAGAGGTGTTACTACTTACAGTATAGTCAATGCACTAGAAAGTAGTACGAATTTACGACAGTGTAGTAAATGAGCATCACCGGATAAAGTAGTTTTACAAGCGTCTAGTGAGTGTACTAAAAATGCGTAATAGTACACCTTTCAACATAGCAAATAAAACGACCTCCTTCGGAAGGGGTAGAATTACGAACGCTAGGTAATTTACTACATTGACATAAGAGTGCTGCCAAAGTATTAGAATTGCTGCAGCCGTTGTAAAAGTATCACTAAATCGTATTTATGCAATGAAATCGTCAAAGTGCAAATTGGACTTAGCGTCCTGTTGCGTCTTTGGCGTCTTGTACCATGGCGTATGTTGCTGCATTTTTATCGCGTCTTGCAGTGTCTTATGCGAAAAAATATTATATGTTCTCTTGTTCAGTTTGTTATGAATAAAGCAGTTTATATTGAATTCATTTTTATTACGCTGTTATTGCATAATTCGATTCATGCCATGCAAACCTAACCTCAAATTTCTCAGTGCATTAAATATTTTCTAGTACTTTTACGAATTCCTAGTAATTTTATTAGTTTCAAGTACTTTTACTAGATCCTAGTACTTCTGCTACTCTGTTGTAGAATCACTACAAGTCTGTAATTTTACCTCTTTCAAAGGAGGTCGTTTTATTTGCTAGTTTGGAACTGGTAGTTCTGCAAGATTTTTTTTACTGTGTAGCGATATTCGATCACGGTGTCGATTTATTGGCCTCTTTGAAATTCCCGGTCATTTTTCGGTCATTTATAGGTATTCTCCCGGTCAATTATTTGCTTCTAAAAACTTTTTTCGCGCGAAATTTATAAATTTTTCCTTTTTTATGTTCAAATTCAATTTTTCCCGGTATTTTCTGTGTTTTTCGTCGATTTAAGCGAATTCCCGGTCTTTTCCCGGTTTCACGGTGAAATCGACACCCTGTTGATTGAAATAAACCACTTCGCTTAGTTTTGTTTATTGCCTGATTCGGACAATTCGTCAAATTCATCACGAGTCGATATTTGAGCGAAGATTTGTCGATTGAATCGACGCTTTTTTTTGGAACTTTCATAGGTATCGACATCGTTTTTTCCCGAAGAATGCAGTAATTTTCGTGAGTTTATTTTTCCCGAACCAACAGAAATGGCGTCTCTTGAAGAATTTCTGGAATTTGAAAAATGGAGCTAATTATATTTTATAACACAATGTCGTTTTATCAGCATTTTTATTCAATTCATATTTCTAATTTAAAATTTGAATTGTTTCTTCCAATATTCCATTTTGGGATAATTTTTTTTTAATTTTCAATTTTTATTTAAAATTCAGGGGATAAGAAATTTCCAAAATAAAAAATTTCCTGTATCAATACATTAATTTATAATTACTTGTGAAAGCTACCTGATTCATATTTTTGAATATTTTAATTCGATTTTTCAATTTTATCATTTTTTCAAATATCATTCATAAAATTATACGCAGTCATTTTTACTATCGATCATCAACGCAATATTCATTTGCGATTTCGAATTTGATTTCCAAATGAAAATTTACATTATATTTTATTGCAATGAAATGGTAGTTTTTACCGTAGTCGACGAGATTTTCGGATTTGTCATTATTTTCCAGTATATTTGTTTTCGAAACGCTATAATTTATTCCCTCGTCTTTCTTGGGGTGTTGACTTGCCGAAGGAACGATTTTGGGTGCATTCATAGACCCAGCTAGTTTTTGGGCTCAGCAATGAAAGTTGATTGACTTTTACCATGTTAGGTTTCCAAGAATTATCTGAAGAAAAATTCTGTATGTTTTTTCTAATCATCCATTTAGTAATAATTCTTTTTTATCTTCAGATAAATTCTTCTTGAAAAATTTTTGGATTTTGAACTTCGAAAATGAGCAATTTCCGAAACTTAAAATTTTCTAGATCTATTCATGAATTTATAATTATTTGTAAAAATTATCTCAATTATAGATTTGACCCTTTTATTTTGATTACTTTTTTACTCATCATTTCATTTCATCATTTATTTAAATATAGTTTATAAAATCATACACTTATCGTTATTATTTAGTATTGATCGAAATATTTTATCGGCAGTTTTTACCATCATTGAATGAATTTCCGGATTCACAATGGTTCTCCATCGCAGTTGTTTTCAAAACATGTCCATTTGTTTTCTCGTCTTCCTTGGCGTGTTGACTTGCTGGAGGAACGATTGTTATTGTACTAAGAGTCGACGTTGCAGCTGCTGGACTCGTCGAAAATTGATTCAACTTGACCATGTTTGGTTGCAAATAGTTTTCTGTACAAAAATACCAATTATTGGAGTGTAACAACAATTCGTAATAGTAGTCAATTTCAGAAAATCTATTACAATTTATATTAATAGTAGATTAGAAATTTAGAAGTTTATAAAACTTGGAATATTACAATTTTCTACAAAAATGTAAGAAAAATAAATTTGCAGAAAAAAGTGTCCTTGAGTCACTTGATTTTATATCAGAATTTGATGCGATCATCTAAAAAATGATTCATGATATATTTACTGCTTGAGGCCGGTAGTTGCAGAACTTTGAATTTTTTTCCCTGCTTATCGCAAATTTCGATAATTCCAGAGGATGTACTTGGCAAACATAGAATCCGAGAACTTTGCAGTTGTTGCGACGCACCAGGCTTGATATTAATTCCTGTCGAAAATCAATGAAAACTGAGCGGGTTCGCATGACAATGCAGTTTATGCAAAATATTTGACATGCAACAAATTAAATTCCTATAAATTACCCCTATATGAAAGTTCGACATTCGCTACCTTTTCCAGCGTGCTTGGCCCGCAGGACCAGTTACGCAGCAGCTGTTTCGCATAATTACCCGCTGAACGACCCATCAAGATCAATCAAGGGCGATGCGTTCTGATAAAAATGTTTTTTCAGAGAAAATTTGTAGAAAAATCTAAGCTGTAATTCTAATTTCTGTTTTACATCAATCTTGAAAAAAAATTTTATCTACAAAAGTAAAATGTTTTTACAATAAAAATAAATTTGTAATAAAATATTTAAATATAGCTACTCCGTATGTTAAATTAATATTTTGGCAGTAAAAGTTAACTATAGATATAACTTTTATTATTTTATATTTATTTTTATTATTATAACTTATATTATTTTTTACGGCATGTTAAAATTATCTAACATAAATTCAATTTTATAAACAAATATTTGTTAGTAATATTGTTTATATTATTTTCTATGGCATGTAAAAACTCACAACCAAAAATGCAATTTTAGAAACAAATATTTGAATACCTGTCAGCTTGTGATTAGAAACGTTATTTGTTTTAATCACTTTGCTGATGGGCACATTTGAGAGCTCCGGATCCGTGCACCTCTCGAAAACTTGGTCGTTTAGTTAATTGAAATCGTCCAAAGCATCTTCATAAGAGGCTTGAAAAATGACACAAATTAGTTAAATTTACCTTTTATAATAAATTTGCAATTAAAATTTCATCAACAGCCTTACAGTTTCAATTTTACAATAAAAATTAGTTTGGGTGAGCTCACCGTAGTTTTTGATTTCTTCGAATTGAAACAGACTCCAATCTTCTAGTGGAGACCCTTGGTTTCTGACGTGCTCGTGAATCAGCTCAGAGTTTTCTGGAGTGTAGGGTGGCATGGGGAAATAGGCCTGCAATTTTTTTGTCGATCGGTGGCGTTCGTCGACAACGTATGATTGCAAAATAATGTCAACAACGTTTTTGTTGACACTTTTTCGTAGATTTGGGAATTTCACCAGTTTGTATGGCTTTCCATCATGATTTTTCGAAATGCCGTCAGACATCTGTATACAAAAAATACGTCGTTGGTAAAAAAAATTGCACATACCGTTCTTAAAGTTATGAATGAATACAACCAACAAAATTGACCACAAAATGAAAAAAATTTTAATGAATATATTATGATAATAATTTTATTATTAACTTCTGTACAGAGGGAAGAAAAAATATGTACGCCCGAATATAATTCACCAGAAAATTCCGCATCGTACTGTTGACATTTTGATAACCTTGAAATTATGATACTTTTCGATATATAACGTAGAATACTTACATTTGCCACGCACGTTGCCGATTTATCTTGATTCGCAAAATTTTGCAGTGATTTGTGAGCTCGCTTCAATCTGATTGGAATCACTTTAATCAACTCAATAATCATGAATCATGTAAATAATATACCTCTCAGCGGCCTATTAGCGTTTGCGATTTCGACAGCTCTTTGACGAAAAAACGCAATTTCCCGGTCGGTTGCTCGACGCAACCTCATTGCTTCTCTTCTTCCTTCACGTCGATTATCCATTATTTCAATTAGATAATGGCAAAGTCGGTCGATATGTTTATTAATTATTAATAATCAATATTCTGCATGCACGATATTATCATATTTTTTTTCATAATAATACGTACTGCAGTGAAATTAGGTTACATTTGCTCATTGCGCGCGCATCAGACGGACCCCGAATCGTTTTTCAGTTCGGACCGAACCCGGAATTGGTCCGATTCCGAATATCGGAAGCCGAGTTAGGACCGACTTTGAAGTTTGGACGCCGAACTAGTTTTTCACTCGGGTACTTGTGTCTATACACACTTGCTTTTACTGCTGACCAAGCCAGACCACGCTACACCACGCTAGCTGCAGTCAGGAAAAATTATGTAAGTGTATGTGTACATGAAAAAACGTGCAAGTTTGTTTTAATAAAACATTGACAAAATTTTACAAATTATTAATTGAAAGAAGGTGATTGACCAAAAATTTTTTTGCATGAACTAACCCTCATACTTACGAATCGTTTTTTTTGAAAGAGCATAGAAGTGCAACAATATGAGGGTAAAATTGATATTTTACAAATGGGCAGTAAAGGCATGACATTTAGTTAGCTTGCATCATACTTGCAGCTGTTTTGCTGTGACAAACGCTTGTCGTCAAACTGCCTGGCCAGTCGAGAGGGGGGGGAGAAGGGGTGATTCCACCCGGGGCCGGTGAAAAGACAGTCAATGTATAATTGTTACCACGGTCGGATTATGGCATTAGTATCAGCAGCATACCTCTTAAAAAAAAGGTAACCAATTATTTCAGTAACTGAAATGAAGGACCTTTTTTTTTTAGAAATTTGAGACAGGGACCCGTATATTTTTTCCCCGGGCCCGGATTTTCTCTTGACGGCCCTGCTAACTGCCGACCTATTGCGTCTGCAACTGCTGCCAACTTTGCGCCATGCATGTCAAGGAGCATGCGGCAAATATGACGCAAAAATTGAAAACATTTAGCTTTTTGGGGTATTTAAGTATTATAATTTGGAAAAATTATGACCATCAGTAAAAAACGCTTGAAACTTCTGAATCGTGTGTTATTCGACCTTATACGAATTTCTCAGAATTCGTTGTCTTCAAAATAAACTTTCCAAATTATAAAGTTTTTTATTTCATGGTTATTAAAATCATTCACTTCATGTTTGTTGCCTTTCAGTCATCCATAGTAATACTAAGTCAATTTAAAAATGCCTGTTCGTTCAAGTTTCACAATTTACAATTATCAAATCTCTCATGCGAAGAAAAATCTTAAATCTCACAGAATATTTCACTATTTAGTTTATGGCTCAACTTTTTCCAATTGCAGAATTTTCTAATTTTTTCTGATAACAAAAAGCTTTTGAACCCTCACAACTTTTTTGATTATTGTCCATATCATTCCTGCCGAAAAATTTTGAATTGATTTCCCAGTTAGGTTTTCCAATTGGAAAATTAATTAAATATCCACTTGGAAATTTTCAAAAGGAATGTTATATTTTGAAGCATTTTCGTAATGAAATTCTTCTATTTATCGGTAATCGGCTACATATTTTGCTAATGGAGCAAACATCATAAAAATAAAAAAAAAAAAAAAATTTTTTTATGCACAAATGTACATGTATATTATTGAAAATTACATTTTAAATGTGACAATGTCCGTTCAACTGATGATCAATGTTTATCTTCTTTGCTCATTTGAGCAAACAGCTTTTTCTTTTTTCTTTTTTGAGCATCCAGCATTTTTTCAGTTTCAGCGTTGACTTTTTTATTATATTTGCTCATGCGTTTATGCATGGCTTCCTTCTCCTTGGTTTGTTTTGCGTCATGCATCACACGAATCTGTTTCAATAACTGTGCAATGCGCTGTTCCTGTGGCTCCTTTACAACAGCCACTCTTTTTTCTTCAAATGTTTTCTTCCTCATTCCAGAGGGGAGCTCGTATTTCGGTTTGTCCCTACAGAAAAAACAAGATTTTATCAAATATTTATTCATTGTGTTTCACATTGACGAAATGTCTATTACATTTCCGAGTAATCAATGGCAACGTGTTCCAGCTTTTTTGGAATGAAATTTTTTCCGATTCTTTTATTTTATACTCGAATATTCGGAAAATTTTTTTTTGCATATTATTAACTGTTTTTCTTTCATAAACTTCTCTCCCAAAATGTTGTTTCATGTGAGTTTACATGACAACTTATGTAGTTTTTATTTCTACAAATAATGTATATACATTGAAAGAAAGAATATGAATAAAAAAATAAAGTGCATACAGTGTAGTTGTTAACTGAGGATTTTATTTACCAATAAGATTTGTATTTTAACATTGCGATTTCAGACTATAGGAAAGTAATTTTTTTCAGTTTTTCAACATTTTTTAAGGCTTCTACGCATTTATTAATTTTTCCTGAAATTTTTCTTGCTTTTAAGAACTTTATAAATATATTTAGAAATTAAAATTTGCATACTTTATCAACTGACCAAAGCAAATTGAGAATTAAAATTGAATTTCAAATTTAGAAATTTATAAATCAAAACTTGATCACAAAATGTGTAAATAATTAAAAACTAGAAATTTTTGTAATGAACAATAGGAAAATTCAACAATCGAAAAAGTGTATGTTCGAATAAATAAATCGTGACTTATATTTTGATAAAAAGAAACCTCTTTACTACTGACTCATTACAAACATTTTCGAGATAACATTTTTTTTGACACATTTTTCATATCGAATTTGTTTTCTAGCTACCTAATGTAGTAAACAAAAAGCATCAATATTTTTAAAAAAATTCAATCATGACTATAGATTCGAAATATTAAAAATAGAAATTTCAAAATCTATGTGATTTCGATATTTTATATCGATATTTTAAAAACTAAATGTTTAGCATCAAAAGAACTAAATGGACTACATTCTGATCACTGCTATTTAATGTTGATTAAAACATTCTTATCACTACTATTAAATGTTGAATTCGAACATTCTAAATTAAGATTTTCTATTGAATTTATTGCAAAATAAAAAAGTTCCAGAAAAATAAGGAATAAAACGATGGAGAGGAGTTACATGTATAGATTAAACTATTAAAAACATTTTTTTTTTTCAATTTAAAAAGATTTGTGATGTTAATATTTAGGATTAGAAATTTTTTAAATCATAAATTTTTTATAACATAATATTGGTGAATAATGGTTACTATATAGAATCTATAACATTTTTAACAGTTGTAGTTGGGAAAAAAGTTCTCTATTGAAGAATTGCGAATCATTCAAATATAGATTGTCGCTTCAATGACAAAAAACATTATGTATATCATATTGTGTGATTTAGACATTATTACAGAGATTAATATCATTAATGATGATAAACAAAGAAGGTATAAAAAAAAACATCTGAATGTCGATTTTAATGAAATTTACCCAAAAACAACAAAATGCCAAATTCTTCTGTTCAAGGAAATTTATATTTTTCATTAATTCAATGAAGTATTTTTGATATTTTTTTCTAGCTTTTTCTTTTAACTTTTTATTTGGTAGTTAATTCGATGGAAAAAATCGGCATTCAAAATTCATAAGAGATGAAATTGAACTAAACTGATTTTTAATTAACCAGTAAACATTTTGCGGTTCGTTAACACAAATTTACAAATTCACTGTATAATTTTCGCCAATTTAAATAACCAAACATAATATACAATAACTTTTTCTAGTTCGATAAAAATACAGTAAAATCTTTGGAATCGAACAGTATCAATACAAGAATATATTTATATACATTAGAAAAAAAAAAACAATTATTTAGCATAGTCTTTTTTATTCATTTTTTATCGTCTTTTCGTCAAATTGCTGCACAAAAAAACTGGAACGGATATAATTTTACCCCCCCCCCCCATCCAAAAAATATACATTCCTAAAACCAATATTCCAAATCTGCGATTGTAAACAAAATAAATAATGTTGGAGTCATACTTGTATGGCAACGCCTTTTGCAATTTCTTAGGAATTTGCAAGGGTTTGAAGACTTTGGGCTGTCTCTCGATCGGCGTGTACAGCGAGTCGGGGTTGGGGACCGCTCGAATGTTCCTCTCTCTTTTCAGTTCCCCGACTGTCCTCATACCTTTCCATTGAACTTTTTCCCCAGGAGGCAGCAAAAGCGAAGTGACAGGAGTGTAGAATTTGTTAATGTCCTTGTGGACCCAGGTGCGACAAAAGACAGTGTCACTCAGTTGGATTTTGTCCTCGAAGGTCGCACGGAAACAACCCTGAGTGTGTCTGGTATAAGCTTTTTTCACTTGACCCCTGATCCCGGAAACCGTTTTTATCTTCGCACCTTGGAATTTTGCGACCTCCAATTCGGAATTGAACATTCCCTGGATGAATGCAGTTTTTTTGTGTATTTTGAAGGGGTGGCCAATGAGCTTGAGTTTTTTCACAACGCGAGTGCTTTTATCGGTTTCCACTATCGAACCTGTTGCAGCTGAAAAAAAAACAAGCATTTTTACTTAAAGAAACTCATGAGCGATAATTTAAAAGAATCATAAATATCATTCAAACTTTGTGAAAATTTAATAAACAGCATTTTTGTATAATACTTATATTTCCATTCTTTTGTTTACCAATTCTGAATCCAGACATCTTCGCAGAAACATCCTGAACCGCCAAAACTCCCGTTCCCTGGGGTGTGATGGGCCCCCAAAAGTGTCCCATACACGTCACGTGTTCGGGGGTGTACTTGAGCATTCTCTGTCGCATATTATCCTCCAATTTCGCATAAACTGGCATGGTTTGGAAACGCCTCCAACCGATAGACATAATCAGTGGATCGTCGGTCTTCAAAATTTTGGGATACCATCGATGCTTCTTGATTCTGCACTGCGTGAAGCCCACGTTTTCTTCGCCAGGCATAAGACCTCCAATGACAATTGGAAAAGTTGGATCTAAATACGTGATGAATTCGCAAGGAACCGCGTCGATTTCAATTCGAATGTACATTCCAGCTCGAAAACCTTCCAGTTGTACTCTTATATCGTCCTCGAAATTCTCAAATTCTTCCTTGTTCAATTTTGATTGCCTCTCAGCCTCCATTTTCAATTCATCGTAGTACGTAGCGCCTTCCCCAGTGTCATACTCAGCATCGAATTTTTGCTTCAATTTTTTCTTTTTCTCCAAAAGTTTCTTTTTATCGTCCCTTTCATCGACTGTCATTTCCTTTGGTACTAGATCATTTTCAGTTTTCTGCAAATGAAATATGAAAACATCTTGATTTTTTATTGTTAGCCACAAGCCGAATGATGAATAATTTTTGAATTGTTCTTGTTTATGAAATTATTACAAGGTAACAAATGAATATTTAAAGGGAAGATTAAAAAAATTCATGGGAATTAAATTATACTCATAATATTTCTACTCGATGTTTGTTCAGTGACTATTCAATACTGAAATGAAACTTTTTGTTTTTCATTTGAAATCTATTAATTTATCGATAATTATTATCTTCAAGTTGAAAAACTTAGCATAATCATCAGTCATTAGAGTACTGTACAGCAGTGCAGATCGTTAATGATGATATTAAGATAATTTTTTTTTTCACCAATTCCGACTCGACAAATAAATATAAAAAAGTACTCTATTTAATACTTTACGAAACAGTAAAAAATAACTCATACAGTTTTTCAGATTGTATAATTCCTTGACAAATATTTTTTAGATTTACTTTACTGCTAGTGAAATGAATGTTAAATTTATATCAAAAAAACAGAATTTATGGTATTATTAAAAAGCTATAATTGCAGTGAGGATAATTTGAAATTTTACAATATCTGTGTTTAAAATTTAATCGCAAAATGAGTGAATAGCTAAAAAATTTCAAATTTTCAATTGAACAATTAAATAAATTAAACATGTAAAAAAATGTATGTTTGGACACAGAATTGGTATTTTAGACCTTTAAAATAAAAAAATACGCATCGCTGATATTGAATCATTAAAAGTAAATAGTTTTGAATTTCAAATCCCATGAATGACACGCTACATGCAAAAATGTCAAAACGCGAGTAGTAGGCATCTATGATATTTTTTCTCGGAGCTGGAAAATTTGTTTACAATTTTTTCAAATTTTTTTATTGCAATAAAAAAAATGAATAAAAGAAACTGAAAATAGTTTAAATTATACGTTTAATTAATCAATGCTAGACATTTCGGATTCAAAGATATTATTTTTATTTATGATATATTGAATGAGAAGTTTGGAAAACTTAAATTTTTCATTGAAAATTCTAACAGACTACATTTTTCCAAGCTATGTTGATAAATAAGAGGATTTTGTATAATTGTTATTCATTGTTGTAAAATAATAACTTCTAAGAAAGATTTTTTTGTACAATTTACTGCACAATGAAAGAGTTGAAGAAAGTAAGATATAATGGAATGAAAAAAATGGGTAGGTATAAATTAAAGTAAAAAAAATAAAAATTTTTAAAGTAAAAATTTGTAAAGATTTCTGGTATGTATTGATAAATTAGATATGAAATTTTCAAAGTTTTAAATTATTTTCGTTAGAAAAAATGCGAATTCGTATTAATGAACAGATTTAATTACATTTCCAGGAAAGTGGAATTCTAAAAGAAAATGTTTCCACTATGTATAAGTTACGGATTGAAGCTTTACTGCAAATTATGCAGTTCATAAAAAAAAGCAAATTTTTTATTGAATAATTGAAAAAACCAACAGACAAATTATTTCAATACAAAGTGTGTGCATTAGAAATTTGAGATCAGAAAAAAATTCAATTAACATAATTATGGAGAACAACATTATTATAGAGAGTAATAAATAAGAAGTATAAGAATTTTACGTTTTATTTAAGTAGGAAATCCTGATATTGTTTAGGAAAAAAAAAAATTCACATGTAACCGAAGACGACTTTTTCATACTGAGATAAATATCAAAAATGCTTTTCCTTCAGTTTGGGAAATTTTCTCATAAAGTAGAAGAAAATTATATACCTTAGCTACATGTTTTTCGCCAGTTTCCAAATCTTCGAAATCACCGTCAACTTCGTCTTCCAAATCATCCAGTTTCAGAAGTTCAGCGGCATCTTCAGATTCCTTCCACTTCCCAGTCACAAATTTATTGACTAACATTAATTTGTTATCTTCTGCTAACCAATCACGAGGCTGATCGACCGAGTAGAAAACACTTTCTTCCAGATTTTTCAGTTCTTTGGCTGACACTTTTCGTGATTGCCGAGCCTTCACAACTTTGAAAAAGTTGCCTATTTCATCTTCTTCTTTTTTTTTTTCTTCTTCATCGCTCTGTTCCAACTTGTCATTACCAAAACCATAAACTATTTTTGCTATGCTTCTGTTTTGTTTTCGGTTTCTGAAAGATTCGCGAGCTCTCTCAGATAGATTTGATTTCCATTTCGCATCTTCATCATCTGACAGGCTTTCTTCATCGCTATCACTGTCTTCTTCTTCTCCCTGAACTCCATCCTTCATCTTTTTTTTCTTCAGACTTTCTTCCTCGCTATCACTGTCTTCTTCGCGTTCTCCCTCAACTCCATCCTCAATCTTTCTTTTCTTCACTATTTCCAGCTTTTCCCCTTCATCAATTTCTTCGTCTGATTTTGTTTGACGAGGGGACATTTTCCTTTTTTTCACAACCTTTGATGAGGTTTCGTCATCATCATCTGATGAATTTCCAGAGTTGTCTTCACTTTCCTCATCGACTACCATTTCCCCAGTTTCTTCGTGCGTTTTCTGACCTGATAATTTTTCAACAACTTCGACTTCTCTTGACTCATTTTCTGAATCATTATCCTCATACTCGTCATCATCAGATGATGATGATTCTTGGTCGTCATCTTTATCGTCATTTTCTTCTGCATTTCCAGCTTCATCCGGGAATATCACTTTTCTTCTGGTTCTTCCGTTGTCATCAACGCTCTCGTACGTATAATTATTGCCAAAATTCTCTTCGACGTCTTGGGCTTTGATCATTACCGAATCACTAAAAAGTTGCATCTCGCTTTTTTCTAACTTTTGGTCCAATGTCTTTGTGACTTCCAGCAACGGCTCAATCAGGCCGGTGTCATCGCTTTTTTTGTACGAGTGGCTGCCTCCTACTTCGAGGTAGACAGCGTCTTTGTCGTAAATAATTCCGCCCACGCCGGAAAATGGTGCGTATATTAATCTTTCTTTTTCAATGAGTGCACGTTTCTTGATTTGCTCTGGTAAAGGGCACGGATCCGGAAGGAAACTCACTTCCTTGATTCTAAAGTCTCCGCATCCGGGGATATGAACGGATGATTCCTGTTTCAAGGGGACACCACGAACATACCTGAAAAACAATAAAACAGTTTTTGATTAATAACGCAATATTGTTATTGCAAAATAACATACTAAAAAACAGCAAACTTGCGACTATTTTACTTTTTATTCTATTCTCCTGTTCCACATCATTAACATTGAATTCATAATTTATGTAGGCGGAAAGTAGGTTCAAAGTCAACCCAAAATTTGGATAAAATGAATTGTGAATGCATTTGAAAATAAAGGAAAGGTATAATAATAAATCATAAATATACAAATTATGAAACATGATACATTATTATATTATCAATATAATACTGTAAGTAAAAATCGTCAAAAATTTACCAACTGAAATTCAAAGGATATTACAAATAGTTTCATTCAACTATTCAAGGTTTGACAATATTCATAATTCGTTTTTTTCACTCAACCCTAGACCAACAATAACACTGGCTTTACAAGAATTTTTTTATAAACAAAATTCTTGAATGTTCGTCTAGGACAGCATAAATAATAAAAACTTTTAAAATAATTTCAACCCTGTGAACTGAACAGAACAGTTAGAATTCACTAAAATACCTAATATTTAAAGAACTTTGAACCCTGCAGCATTGAATTTCAGAAATCTACATGGAAATCAGAAAAATATTATATACTATAAATATTATACACAAGGCATCAAAGTCTGGAAAGCATATCTGTGACCTCCCACCATAATCGAGAAAGTCACTTGTGTCATAAGGTTCAGTTTACATATTATTCTGATAAAATTTTGAATGTTTTGGCATGTGTGACTTTCTCGGTTATGGCTAGAAGCCACAAATATATAAACGCGAGAAAATCTTATATCTTATAAATATAAAAAAAAAAGAAAGACAATCTTGTAAAATATAAAAAATCTATATACATGACATTTGCCAAAAAATCTATAAAATTACTGGACATCGATTGTGATTAGAATATCATCACATCAAATTCTACAAATCTATGTAGCAATCAAGAAAAATACTGAAAAATTCTTCTAGTAACATATTTACTAAAAAAGAACGAGAAACGCCAAAAATCTTTGGATGCCAAGAAACAACGTAGTTTTAAAAAGTATATGTATATCAATGTGAAATGCTCCTTCAAAAGGTATTATTAATAGTGATTTTGAACGGTCCTTGGAGTCAAATGTTGACCTAAATCGAGACCTAAAGAGGACCTTGATTTAGTTCGAAAGCTTAGGTTGAAAAAGGAATATACAATCAAAATATTATCGGGATTATGGCTTTATGATTATCGAACTTCTACTCAAAATTTGGCTCCAAGGATCGCTTGTTCAATGTCTTGAAAATTTATGAAACTCTGCATCCTGGAGCATATTATGATAGAAATCTATATACAAAAAGATAATATATAAACAATCCAAAAATATGAAAAAAAAAAACTAATATTTTACATTACATATACTTTTTTATGAAAAATCAATTTAAATACTCGATATCATCTACTAGATCATGCTATAGGATTAAATTGAATAAATTTAAAAAGCGATAAATATAAATACTTAGAACTCAAAAAATACCACCAAATACTATAAAATTATGTAACATACAATACGGAATGCCTATATCGTCGAAGATAAAAAATAGCAAAATCCTGAAGAAAACATACTTTTTCTAAATACTCCTTTCAGATAAATTTTTTTTGTCGTCACCACTGTTTAGAGTAAATCGTAAGTTATTATTTTAGAATGTCCAATTTTTGGAAGAACAATTACCTCAATTCAGAAAATTTTATTGAATTTAAAAGTTTTCTCTGCGAGAGTCCACTAGTAACAAAAGAAACAATCAATACTTTTTTCTTTGTTTCATAAAACTTTTTAGCAGACTCAAGTTATTCTTTTTCACTCTGAAAAACTTGAAAATTAAGTTAGTTTTTGCAAACATTCGAAAAATGTTCTTAAATAAACCGATGTTCTGCCTTTAAAATCAAAAAGGATGCAGTTTTCTACTAACAAGAGTGGAATTCCTGAAAATTCTTGTATATTTTTCTTAATTAGTATAGATTCATGTATATTACAGATTATTTCTTTTTAAATGAATTTCTTAAATGAATTACAATTTTTTTCGATGTTTGAAATTCTCAGACCTTCTTAAAAAATGCTTCAAGTAATTTTTACGAGTTTTTTATAGAAAAACAAAAATACAATTTAAGATATACTTATTTACTTTTATTTATTACTCCTTACCTTAAAAGATCCTGAAAAAACTGTTCCTGCAGACGTATATTCAAAAATTTTTTTTTACTTACAAAAAATTAATACAGTCGTTTTAAAATACAAATTACAAAATGAGTGATGAATCTAAAACGCGTTTAGAAACTTTTGAAAAAATTGCGAAAAAAATATTTTCGAAACAAATCAGAATTTCAAAAGTTGTACTTGCAAGGTTGACAAAAATTTGTTAATTTTAGAGAGAAAAAAGATACAGTATTTTTCCAACCTTTCCTAAATACTAACATGTGCTTGCAATAATTTCTGAACAATGATGATTATAATTAATATAATATTGTTATTTCTAAAGGTTTTCATACAAATTCAGAATCGAGAAAGTTTTTTCTCCTGAAGTTGTTTTTTGATATCACATATTGTTCAATTTACAGAAACTCATGATATATATATATATATATATATATACCTGTGGCTTCCAGCCATAACCGAGAAAGTCACACATGTCATAGCGTTCAAAATTTCATCAGAATATCATGTGAACTGAGCCATATGGCACAAGTGACTTTCTCGATGATGGCGGCAAGCCACAGCTATAAATATATATATATATAATGAGTTATCATGTATATATATAATGTATAAAGTTATCATGTAGGTACATATATCATAAATATAAATGTTGAATTTCAAACTTATGAATAATTTTCAAATGCTTGTTTCAATCTCGAAGAGTTTTCATTATTCTTAAGGGTGTTTTATCCATTTCTACGGCTTTCAAATCTCTAAAGACAGTACCTAACAATTTTTTGAAAATTCGTTCTTGAACTGCCAAAAAATTCCATAAACCTGGAAACATTTTGGTATTTCACGATTGACTACACCAATTTCAAAAAGTTCCAAAAACTTCAGGTACCTCAAAACATTCAGTCAAACTAGTTCATATTATGTATTTTGAATCTATATTTTCACCGGATCTACTAGAAGATAATAATTCATTTCACTTGAGGAATGAAGAAAAACAGCGTTAAAAACTCTATCATAAAATACCATCCAGTCCTTACCCATATAAACTGATGTTCCTATCAACTTTTGGATTCTGCCTTATCTTCTCGGGCTCAGTCAAATCCTCCACACGATCAGCCAACAGATATGGATGGGAACTTCTCCAAGTGAGTGGCCTTAATTTTATCACACTTATGAACCTTCCCAAATTCTTAATTTCCATCCTCAAGTACTCATCGTGCATCAATCCCGAAAGGTAAAAAAGTTTTGCACCAGCATAAATCTCTTTCCAGAACCTATCTTTCAAATCCTTCTTCCTCTTCTTCAACCGAGTTTTATCTTTTATCTGGTCCAAGTGTGTCAGCACTCCCAGAATTTTAGGCCTTCCGTGAACCTGGCATATATTCAAGAATTCAAACGTTTCCTGTTCATAACCGAAAGATGCATCGATCAGCAGAAGAACCAAATCAGCCACTTTTGCAATGTCAATCATGCAGTTCAAATCGTTGTTACACTCAATAAATGTGACTCTTCTTTTTTTTCCAGTCACAATTGTTACAGGGCCTTTGATGTGAGTCAATGGAGATTTCGTGAAGGATTTTATCAAACATTGCATGACCAATGTCTTGCCAACTTTTGGTGGGCCAACGATAGCCACCAGCAGGGGAGGGGGTTCAAGAGGCGTTCTATCAATGACCGGGATATGATGTTTCTTAGTTGCTATGTCAACTTTTCGCCTAAATCTTTTTTCCGCTTTTTTTGCGGATTGAAAAGTGAACCCTTTCGGATTCTTTTGTTTAGCTGTGAGTTCTTGCTCGTGCTCTTTTTTGGCCTTTTTCTTTTCTGCTTTTCTACCAGCAGCACGGTTTCGGTGTGATTTCTTACTTTTATCTTCACCTTCCATTTTTGGCTGCAAAAAAAAGTTACTGTCAATAAATGAAACCAGCATGGAAAACGGTTATAGTTTTTCCATCAGTCGATACATGCGATTATGATAAAAGTATTGAAGATGATAACATACATAACAATATATGTAAAAACAGTAGCAGATAATTTTATCCATAAATATATATTGTTTGAATATTATTATAAACCGTCTTCAAATATAAAACAACAGTATTTTTGAATGGTTCCAGGTTTCCAAATGTCATAAAAAACTATAATTTTTAATTCCCTACATAATTTATCTTGATTTTGAATATCATGCCTGGACAAAAAAAATTGTCAAACAATACAAGACTGCGAATTCAGAAAATTTTTTAAATTACAATAAAAAGTAATGCAGGGATACAGAATTCAAAAATTATTTTTTTATCATCAAATTTAGGCATCTCTCTGAATTTTTGTTTTTTCATGTTTTGGCTAAGTAACGAATTAAATTTTCAAGAGATAACAAAATTGTGAGTGTGACCAAAATATTATTTTCAGAATTTCAAACCTGTAAGTTATTTGCTTAAAATAAACCTAAGAATACTTTACAATTTTTCAATTATGTTACTTTTACATTTCAATTTTATAGAAAATCATATAAATTTACAATATTTCTTGATAACTGCTATTTATGAGATATCAATAAAAATAATAACAAACAATCAATGGAATAAAAGTATTTTCTTAAAAGTCATGCATACAAAAATCAATTATAGAACATGTTACATAATATAATAGAGAAAACAATTTCTATTTGAACCAAGTCACATGATTAATATTGTTTGCAAAAAAAAATAAATTCATAAATGTGTATATAAAAGTGGAAAATTTTTAAACTAATTACATTTCAATTTTCTTTAAATTTCCTGAAGTTTCATTAAGAGAACATTAAATAAATATTTAAACAAAAATAATAGACAATTCAACAATATTAAAAAAAAAAATACAATCACTAAGTTACGTAGTATCTAAATGATAATTTTTTTTTGAGTTAATATATAACAAAAATACAAAATCATCAATTGCATTTTTAAACTCAAACTAATGAGCGAGTGAAAATTTGAAGAACATTTTTTTTAAGTCCGCAATGTAATACAAAAATCGAATTATTTTATTATTTTTCTAGTTCAAATGTTTATAAAATCACTAGAATGTTAAAAATTATCAACAATACATTTTGAGCAAGAAGCATGGAAAAAACCAAAAAAACAAAACGAAAACTATGACAAAAAAATGGTTTACAAGTTTTCCATATTGTTTCTGAAATTTATTGTTATTATGAAAGATCGATAATAGATTTAGACTGGAAAATTAAAGAAAAATGAAAAAATTTTGATTTTTTTTTCTATTAAAATTTCTATCAACAAAGAATCATCATAAATTTATGTACTAAAAATTTGATCTTTGTATTTGAGAGGAAAATTATTCTAGTTTTTACTAAGGTACATTATACTGAAAATTTTTTTTATATAATTATTATTCACTTCAATCATAAAAATTTCTTTAATTTTTGAATACTTCCAAAGTTACCCATATTTTTTACTACAAAATTAAAAAAACTCGTGATGCCTATTTGGAAGAAATATGATAACAGAAATCTTTGAAATTGATAGAAATTCCCTAGAATTCTATGAAAATTATCTTATCTTAATACAACTTTCCATTTTTAGAATTTTTTCAATTCTAACAATGGTTTTATTTTTAAATGCACTACATACTATTAAAAACTTGTCGAATTTCATAAATATTACTTTAAGTTTTTATATTTCTCGTTACTTATCAATAGTTAGAACTTTTCCATATTTTCATTTAAAAATGTAAAAAATATGAGCATGCTATTTTGAAGTAATATGGTGATGACTAAAATTTACAGGATTAATGAACATATTTCAGAATTATACCAAAATTATCAAATCCTATAAAACCTTGAACTAACAAAAATTTTTTTAATTTCTCATCACTTAACAAGTTACCCAGATTTTTAGTGAAAAATAAAAAATTATGCCTATTAAGAAGCAATATGCTGACGATTAAAATTTACAGAATTTATCAACATTTTCTAGAACTCTACAAAAATTTCAAGACTCACACAACTTTTATATCGATTTTTAATGTTTTATTTATAAAGGGGGTTGTACACATATTACGGCTAATGACGTAAGGGGGTGCGGGGGTTCCAAAGATGATGAAGAACCTAACCTAACCCAAGTAATGTTTTTTTTCTTTTGGTTAGGTTTTTTTTTTTAGAAATACACCCTAATTTTCTTCGAAAAAAAAGTCCATTGTTTACAGAAGTCGCTGAACTGCAGATTTACCTTATTTTGTAGCCAATTTTTACAAATGTATTATAAAAAATCGAAAAATACGTTTGATCCTTAGGGAGAAAAAATTGTCTTAAGTATGTTTTCACAGCTTTAATATAATTCAACGCAATGGTTAGAATCTTCAAGGTTTTTTTCGCTTAAAAATTTCTATGCAATTGAATTTTGAAATGCAGATTGCTGAAATTTTCGATTCTGATAAAAAGGTCACCAAAGAGAAAAATCAAGTCGTATATTAAAAATGCATAATTACTCAATATTCTTCAATCCCGTGGCAGCATGTGATAAACACGAGAACCCATGTGAAATTACTTAAAACTGCTTGAACTGGAAACTTTTTGGACTTTTTGCAACTTTTTCTCTGGAGCAGGGGGGGTCATCTCCTGCATGTTTCGAGGTGGAGCAACGAATGTCAACGAATGTACACAAATGTACATAAATAAAAAGTGTCGGTGATTCGATACTTCGACCTCGAGAATATCGAGGATCGGTACAATAATAATATTGACGAGTGGATTCGATACTCAAAGTATCGAGCAAGTATCGCCCATCGCATCGCCTATTGTCGCCTATCACTAGCACCTAATGTGTCACGCTCTGTGTTGAATTTTGTTTATTAACTATTATTAAGTGTTTATTGCTGTTTACAGCTGTTTATAACGTAGGCACGTAGACAACGAAACCGTCAAAATGTTTAGAACATCAAAAATTGTAACAAAAATCCAAAAAAATTTGTCAAACACTTTATTAAAACACCCTAGAAGCCCTGTTAAATGTTCAAAAACATTTTCACGCAATGGAGCAAAAATTGTAAATAACAATAAACATGCAAATTTAAATGAGATTCAACAACGAGAATTCGTTGTTTCGACTCAGATAAATAGTACCGGAGAAAGGTGAGATAAATATGTATAAATGTTTTTACTGTGTCATCAATTCTAAGTTTTAAGCTAGATATCCTTGGTCAAAATTTATTAATAATTTTTTTTTAAGATTGTTAAGGTTTAATTTCTTTAAACTTAAACTGTTACTTAATTATGTAATTTATACAATGGACATTATATTCAATATATACAATATATCATTATAGCAATATTTTATAAGTGTAATTTATTATTCAATATAATGCAACATGTAACTAATTAATCATTTGTTTTATGATTTTTATTTATTATTTTATATTGATAATTGTAATTTCTGTAACTATAAAAGTAAAACAATGTACATTGTAATTTATGGATCGAATTTCGTTAATTTTTCCATCAAATGTGTATTTTTTCTTGTTGAACATAAAAAATTTAAATGTTTCAATTTTTATCATCTTTTCATTCAATAGTACATTTTGTTCCACGTACCTGAGGCGTGGCTTTTGTGTGAGGACCAATTTATCTGCCTAGGCGTAGCTGAGGCTGTATTTGATCCAAGGACAAAGCCACGTCCACGGTCCGAGGTGCAAACGATACTTTTTGCAAAACACGCGAAAAAATTGTACTTGGAGTTGTATGGCCGCGTTGAATACGCCCATTTCCGATCGGCAAATGTTTCAGTCCCTGAAGCAATGTGTCAGTGCGTGTATTCAGGGAGTGAAGCGTTTGCCAAGCGGAAATGGACGTGTTCAATGCGGGCATACAGGTCCTCGAAGTATAACTTTTTTGCGTGTTTTGCAAAAAAATTATTTGGCACTGTTAATTGTCCAAATTTCGATATTAATATTGTCAAACAAGAATGAAAATTTTTCTAATGTTTTATGCAATATCTCAAATTATTGGATACATATGTACACTTTTTTCTTCAACTCTAATTTTTTCAATTTTAGAGAACGGAAATAATTTTCAGAATCATATTTCTACAAACTTATATTTCAATTAGTTTTTTGAATTGTAAAAGATTCTCATCCTGTTATTTTTTTTTTTTTTTCAAAATCATTAGTAATACCTAAAGTTTCTCCACAACTCAATTTTTCATTTAGAATCACATGATTGTGGCAATTCAAAATTTATTAAGGAGATAATTTCTATTGTTAAAATTTATTATTTTTCAGTTACTCAAATTTATCATCCAAAATCATGGAATTCTAAGATATCAATTCAGTCTTTTACTTAAAAAATTTTAAGTAAAAAATTTCTAAAAAATTTCCAATCTTTTAAAAAGAATTTAATTGTAATCCTGATAACTTCTCTTCAAAAAAGTTATATCGAATACATTTTGAAAAAAAATAGACTGTTATAATTTTTCCTATCTAGGTTTAATGTTGTTACACTCTGTATTATTAATAATATTTTATAGTATGAACATTAAAAAAGTTGACTATAATACACCCTTGAAAACAACATTTTTTAGGTATAAACAAAAAATCCAACATTTCTATTCAAGTACCACCACATAAATTTTTTCAACGAAATCTATAAATTTTTTTAAAATACTTATTAGCCGAACCATATTTATCATTTTTCAATATTGTTATTTGTTTGATAATATTTTATCATCCAAAAAGTAAGAGACAGTGAAAATTGCAATTTTCTAAAAATAAAATTATGCCATTGTGATAAATCATATTTGATAATTCTTGTTAGTCATTTTTCTGATATTACCAAAAGTCCTTAAAAAAATAATACAAAATTATTCTCTAAACATTTCAAGTTTAATTTTAAACATACTATTTTGACCCAAATCTTTTATTTTTCCAAGTGACCTGTCTGATAATTGTTTAAAAATTATGTCTACTAATATGGCATGTTTTTAAAACAAATATTCAAACATAGTTGAAGTAAAAAAAAAATGCACATAAAATCTTTCATGAATCAAAACAAAATTTTAAATGTAAAAATCCATTATACATTTCTGAAAAATTTGAAAAACCTTCGATTAGCCTATAATTTTGTGAAAACTATTTGTTTCAGAGAACTTGATTCAATAATATATGACAAAATTTCTAATGAGACATTAGAATCGTTATCTGATTACTTTGACGAACTTGTTGAAGGAGCAAATCATTTACTTGATGCTGACGTTTCGAACAGAGTAAGATTTAATTATTTCATATATTTTTGTTGTACAAGATATTTTTTAAATTTCATTTTTCACATACAATTATAATTTCCTCTCTTCAAATTATTGAGTATATATATAAGTTGCATGACCTTGATTCATTTAATTCAAATTATTGATATGAATATATGAATCTGTTGATTTTTAAAGTATGTCCCAACATTTCGAAACTGAATTGTTTCGTTACATGTTGAAGTTAAAAATAATCATTACTGTATAATGTTCTCTTAACTTGTCTCAACTTTCAGTTGTTTATTCAAAAACTTGAAACATTTGACTGAAATTTTAATTCTCTACTTGTTTTTTAACTTTTAAAGAATAAGTTTGCCAGTATTTTAAATAGTGAATAATATTTATAAAATATAATTTATTTAGAAATAATATTTCTAAATAAAAGAACAATTTTGTTCAGGATGGAGTTTTGACTGTTAAATTTGGTGAAAACTATGGTACATATGTGATCAATCGACAAACACCTAATAAACAAATTTGGCTTTCTTCTCCAACATCTGGTCCAAAAAGATATGATTTCATCAACGGCAAATGGATTTATAAACATGATGGAAGATCTTTACACCAACTTCTGAATGAAGAAATACCTGCCATTGTAAAAAACCAAGTTAATTTTGAAAACTGCTCTCACAGTGGCCTGCAATGAAAAAGCTCATAATCGATCAAACTCTGGTGAAAAAAAAAATGATTAATGTAAATTTTACAAAATTTGGGTGGATAATTATAATAAATAATTTATTATTGTTCGTTATGCTGCAATCAATTCATGTTTTATCCAGTTTTTTGGAAAACAAGTTTTGTTTTACCTACAATTTATCCAAGTTCACTGCAATGAAAATTATCATTTTCAAAACATGAAAACTTTATTACCATTTAAGTAGTGTTATTGCAAGTCAGTGATTTGCAATTTTCATTGATCACAATATTCATCATTATGTAACTATTCCTGAGAAATATCTATGTGCAACTTGTATTCATGGGAAACTATTGAGAAAATTCAATTCTTTATTAAAAGATAGGGAACAAAAATTTATTCTGAGAAAGATGGAAAGCCAAAAAAATGAGTTTGTGTAGAAAAATATAAAGTCACATGCATTTCCATAAAAAACTCATTAATTAATTTATTAATTTACTTCAAACTTCATAGCATACTTCAGGATTAAATGTCTGAAATTTTATTTCACAAAAATTCTAGTAAAACTAAGATAGTAACTTTTACAGTTATACAATTTTGAAATGCAGGATGTTTTAGTTTATAATTACACATTTATTAAATAACTTCAGTACAAATATCAGTAAAATGATTACAAGAAACTTTTTTCAGCTCCAATACAATCATTTCATAAGTACAAAATTTATACTTGTCAACATTTGTGGCGTGCAACGACAAAAGGGACCTAAGGACCAAAACCGGTTAGGCACAGTCTCTGACTCAAAAGCATTAGAAAGTAGGCTAAGACGAGTTTGGTCTTTAGGCCCCTTTGGTCGTTCCACGTCCACATTTTTCTTTTTTCGAGTCAACTTCATCTTGAGATTGTGCCATTTTTGTTATAATACAGTCACCTTATACATAAATCCTTTGTGTTGATACATAGAAGAAATTGTATTTTGATTTCAAATGATCAACAAAGCACGAATTTGTCATAAAATGTGAAAAATAAATTCAAAAAGTATGTAAATATTAGGAAGTGACTTCTTCTGTGGCACCATCAAATTCCAACTTCACATGGCATGATTCAGGGAGACCTTCCACATCAACTTCTGATTCAGGAGCATTCAGCATGTTCAGAGTGACTTCAGCTGATTTTCCCATAAGGTTTTGATTTGATTGAGGTTCCTGTTTCGGCACTCTTTGTTGCATATTTTGCTGAGTTGCTGGTTGCTGCCTCATTGGAACGCCTGCATCTTCAAACGCTTTTTTCTTCAAGGTCGTCCTTATTTGCGAACTGTAATGGGACATAAAAAAACGTTAGAAGACGCTAATGTGGTCATTACTGACGAGGGAATCGAGATTAATATTCAAAAGGGAAAACTCACATTGTCCTTACTTTGATAACTTCGCTTATTTTGTTTAAATCTTCACTAAAGGTTTGAAGTGAATGACGGAGCATCTCAATTTCTTCGTCAGTCCATTTTCTGTGGGAAAAGAAGGAAGTAGATGTAATTTTCATTACAACAATACATGATGTGCAGAATTGAGTAAAAAGAAGGTTAAATTTGAAATAAATATTTCAATAGTTCACATTTTAAGGAAGAAGGTTAACTTTACTTCATGCTTACACGCTCAGGCATAGAAGAAATAAAAAGACAAAATTATAAAATTTAACATAGTCATTATTCCGTATGTGACGCGGTTTCTAGAGGTACCTAATAACCAAAACCTCGATTTTGAGATTTTTGCATGGTTCAATGGAATAAATAATTATCATTCATTTGCAACCAGTTTCAAGTTTCTATGATAAGAATTGAGCTCAGGATAAATTTTTTTCTGAATGTATATTCCAATAATATTTTCGGTAAAATATGGCTAAAGCATCGCTCTCTCTCACTTAACTTGCTACTACACTATTAGGTGTCCGTATGTAACAGTCCCTCGAGGGCTGGTACCTTTGTATTTCCATTGTGTCAAATCATTAATGACATCTTCTAGTTCACACCTATTTTGTCCAAGAATGAGGTAGGAAATAGAAAAGGAAGGAACGAATACGTATCTATTTACCTGCTTCGGAGACTGAAACTTAAAAAGCGTTTTTCTCGCAACACTGTTTTGTTCGTAAGGTACCTTTCTAGAAACCGCGTCGAATATTCTGAAATTAGGATATTCATTTTGAATATCCTAATGTTCATTTTCAAATGAGAAACTTCAAGAGGGATACAATTTTTTGAGAAAAAATAAGAGAATCGTAGTATTAAAACAAAATATTAAGCAATTAGATTGAAACGAATCAAATTTTGAATTGATTAAACATTGTTTTTTTTTTTTTGTCAATAAAAAATATTTCACAGAAAAGATTGAATTTTTTTACTTTCAAAATTTTTATCATCAAATATATAGTCTTCAATCACTCAATTAATTATTTCAAAATTTAGTGAATGCAATATTAAATAACTCGAATCATTAAATTCTGGACTTGAATTATTACTAGAACCATAAACTTGAATTATTTTCATTTTAAAGTTAGATGAATGTTAGGAATTCGACTATCTTTCATGTTAGTTTTGAAAATTTATAAGACATAAAATTTTTCAATGGGAAAATTCATTGATAATTCCTAAAAATTAAGTGTCAAAATTCTTGCAGTTGTTGATCGAAATAATTGCAGCTTTTATTGAGTTTTTTATTTGTATAATTATTTTCAGTTTATGTTTTTATTTGTAATAATCAATTTTTAATTATTTCAAATATACAATCCTTAAAGTTAAATTTTTTGAATATTTTCAAGGACAAAATCCCAGCTTTTCATACAAAGTTCTGCGAATACTTTTCAGTTTCAGCTTTATTCTAGTTTTTTTTTTCCAATAATGGAAATGATATTTGAAACTAGGAAAACAAATTTGTGGCTTCCAGCCATAATGACGAAAGCCACTAACAGCTGTTTTCGAGAAAACCAGCCTTAAAGCTTTCGAAGTGTTTTTCGAAATTTGCAAACTTTTGTGACTTTTTCTCTTACGAAATCATTGATTGCATTGCGTAAGTGTAAATATTTTAGTTGAGTGCGCGCAAATATGCCTAGAAAGTATTTTTTTTTATGAAAATTGTGACTTAGTCGGTTACGCCGGGAGGCCACACATGTTATGACGCGTGTGCGCAGCAGTCAGCTAATGTTCAGCTATGTTCAGCATCAAAACTGATCAAAAAAAAAAGGGAAAAACAGTGAGAAAAAGGGTTGTGTGCAGTTGTGTACGCGAAAATTGCAAAAAACAGGCAAATTGAATAAACAATTGTACCATGCAGTTGAATTATTCATTTATTTTGTCCGCGTAAAATTCTGTGGCTGCCCGCCATAACAGAGAAAGTCTTACATCTTATAACGTTCAAAATGTCATCAGAATATCATTTAAAATGAGCCTTATGGCATAAGTGACTTTCTCTGTTATGGCGGCAAGCCACAGACATCATTATCTAACTGATTTAAACAATGACGGATGAACTGATTCCTTATGCCGGGAATACGCTGAGTTGTGTTGTTATGCTGAGAAAAATGCAGTTTGTTGGTTAAGAAAAGTCGATAGAATGAACCGAATGTTGGATATCAAAGTGTCAATTAACATTTTATGGAAAGATTAACATTTACAGATGTTAAATTTCACATTAACTTAATTTCGAAAAGAAGTAAGTTTTGGCATTATGGCAGGAAGCCACAGAAATGATAATAGTTATGCAACACTAAAAAAAAAAATTTTTTTTTCGGTTTTTACCCTGCAGGTGAATCAGAGCTTGGATGCAACTGCATCGTCAGTTCCCCTAATTTGTTAAAAGCTGCTCCTGCAGCTGTGAAAATTTCACCGACCTATGAATTAAAAAAAACCTGTTTTTCAAAATGCAACTTAATATTTCTTACACTATATAATTCTTCGAACGATCACTTGAAGCCAGCTTTTTCATATTTAAGAATTTGCAATAATTATAATGAGATGATTTTTTTTTAAATATCACACTCACATTCTTATAAAATTAGTTATGTATTGCTGATAGAAATTGATAAATTGAATCATAGTGGTTTAATTATATTGAATATTATGTTAATACTTTTTTAAGAGAAATTCTCCCAATTATTGTCGCAAGTTCTTGAATATAAAAAAAATGAAATCTCTTATATCAGATACTTTTATATTATTTTATTATTCTTAGCTTATACCAATGTATCAATAAATTATACAGCATCAACATCGAGTGCAATAAAAAAATTTACTGTCATATTTTAAATATGAGAATGTATTAAGAGTTATTTTTTAAACAAGATATTCATTTTAGAAGAGTTATTTTTATGCATACCATTTACATAAACTATTGTTTGTATATATTCGCTAGGAAGAATCATCAATAATCAATCTTGTAGATCTCGAAAATCTGAAAATATTCTAATATGTGAATATTGATTGATTTTACTATTCTTTTGTACGAAAAAACATCGAAATTCTCTAAATATAGTGAAATAACTGACAATCAAGTAATGCTGTCTGTATTAAATTTGTGGCTTGCCGTCATAATCGAGAAAGTCGCACATGCCATAACATTCAAAATTTCATCAGAATATCATGTAAACTGAGCCTTATGGAACAAGTTACTTTCTCGATTATGGCGGGAAGCCACAGAAATTCTATGATGAAAATTGTGAAAATAACAGTCAAAAATGTAAGCAACTCGCAGAAGAAAGATCAGTGAAAATTAAATCAAAATTCTTCTCGTGATAAAGTATAATAAAGTTGCGAAAAACTAGAATTGGTTATTTTAAAGATTGAAAATAGCGCATAACATAACCCAACTTTTTGATATTTTTATTTTATTTTCATGTGTAAAACAGTGAAAAGGTATCCAATGAGGTATGTGTTAATAATATTTCAATAGCACAAATTCGTTATTTTTTACGTACTTTAGTCGCTGAATTCATATCGCCTGATTTGTTTGAATTTGTTTGTTTACGTTGCATTGTGTTTTAGCAGTAACTTCAGCACTGTCAACAACTGTCCAATCAATAGGTTGAGGTTAGGTTAGCTTCTGCAACATCCCGATATATCGATTATATCGATCGTATAACTGGCACCGAGAGATTCCAATTTTCGAGATTTAAATCATTCAAATTAAATTAAAACTAATTGAGAATAATGATGAGTATCATGTAAAATGTTTAAATATCATAAAAATGCTAAACATAATTAGAATCCAGGATTAATTACAATATGTATACAGAAAACAGTCATTTATTCAGTTGAGTGTATCTTTATAAATTTACAATTTTTATTTATATAAACGTCTCAATATATTATTTACACACAATTTTGCTGAAGAGAATATTTTTATTTGAGAAAATTTGAAAAATCTCATAAGAAAAAAAATGCAGATACATATATTTATATCATACTTTTTCCGGTATAATATAGCACTACATTTTTTCCATAACTATTAAAATTAAATAAAGTTTTCCCTCCTGGTTCATATTCCTGAAGAAAACTTTTGGCTCAAATTGGAAATATGATTTATATTACTAGCAAAAATGGTTTAAATATTTACTTTTGCCAGTTAAATCACCTCGTACATAAAGTTTAATAAGTAAGTGATTTTGTCGATTTTTAACAAAGCAGACGCTTTGAAAATTATTCTTGATTTTTTTGTATGTCAAGACGTTACAAATTTTCTGAAAAAACACGCAATTCTCGATAAAATCCCAGGTATGCATGAAATGAAGTTTTTTACTTATAGGTATTAGTTTATTCTCTGTAAAACCCCATAAGAAAACCAACATTTCTTAGACAAATTAATCAGCGAAGAATAGATATCAGATACGTATCAATACGATGGGCCCAGGTGAACATATATCCCTAGTAATTTTCATCTTTTTCAAGTGCAACAAGTGCAAATGTAACAATTATAAATTATAATCAGAAATATAAAATTATGTTATACATTAGAAGAGATACGATATTATAACTTTGAAACTCAGCACGCTATGAAAATGATCGATTTTTGCTTCTTAATAAGAATATTAAACTCTTCTGCCTGACATAATGTTCATGTTGAAATTCATGGTACAACACAAAATGAAGAAGCACGATCTTCTAAGCATTTTCGCTCGAGTATTTATATTTTAAGAAATGTAGTATCGAGGTGAGCTGTCCAAAGTACGAATTTTTTTCACACAAAAAAACAATAGATTATGATTGCTCACACCGTGGCAAGTTCGTGAAACGCGAATGCAACACGAAAGAAACGTTTCTTTTGGTTACGCATGAAATGCCTTTGAAACGCCTTGGAAACGTCCTAATAAACCAAAAAGTTAAAAAAAGAAATGGAACAGTATAATTAGGTTGATATAATAATATGATGGTGCGATGTACCTGGCCACCGCTCTAATCGTCGTAATCGACCTGAAAAATATCCTTGCTAAAGCCGGGATCCGAACCTGGAATGCTGGGTCGATATGCTGAGACCATGACACCTGAGCCATTTCGCAAGATGAGGGTATAAGTTAAAATGTTGTGCCACAACTTTTTACCAGGGTTCAGTTGATGACGGAAAATTATTAAGTACCTAAAAACTCGTAATGAACCAAATTTTGAACTATTTTCTTTCATTTAACAAAATGCAATTTTTAAAAAATGCTCTAACGCAAACCGTTGAAACTTGCAATATGTCAAAAAATCTAAAATTTCGAAGATTGCTCAATAACTCTGAAAAATTGGAAAAATCCGAAGCGTTCTAAAAATATTGATAAATTTTGTTGTATATAATTGATGACAGAAAATATAGAGTATTGAAACGCTAATAAAACGTTTCATTGGCGTTGCAGCGACGACAAAGAAACGTTTCAGTCGCGTTGTAGAAGACGTTTCAATGGCGACCATTTGACACGTTTCAATATCGCTGCTTTAGTGTTGCAATAGCGTTTCAAAACGCTGAATAAACGCAAATGCAACGCAAATGCAACGGGAACGTGAATGAAACGCCGAAGCAACAAAAAAGACACGTTTCACGAACTTGCCAGGGCAGAACCTAATTTCAGCATTTAATAAAGGCAAGCCACAAGTCAACAGTCCTCAACTGTCGAACTTTGCTGTAGAATAATGAATATAGACATCATTTTGTTGCTGCACCTTATCAAAACCTTATAAGAAACTGAAATTTTTTATTTGATAAAATCTTTTAAGAACAAAACCTTGTTCAATATTTTCGTCTGTTTCTTCATAAGAAATTTCAATTTCTTATAAGGTTTTTAGAAAGTCACCTTATGAGAAATTGAATTCTTATAAGATTTTTATAAGGTAAAGTTTTCACTCCTGGTTCATATTCCTGAAGAAAACTTTTGGCTCAAATTGGAAATATGATTTATATGACTAGCGAAAATGGTTTAAATAGAAGTAACCTCTATTATTTTAGTGATGTCTATAACATAATTCATATCAATTTTCTGAACTGATGAAATTCCTCGCGTTGCTGGGATTTGATCTCGGGTCGCCCACGTGGAAAACTGGTACTCTGCCAGTGAGCTATCGGGCCCACTTACCAATATCTTGAAAATATTCAACTCAAGAATCTTGTACTGGATGAGCAGCAGTTTGACTGAAACTAAACATGTTGCATTAGCTAATTATTTGTTGGCTCTAGTGAATTTGTATTGGGGATGACAGCATTGCATGTCATCTATGTTAGCTCTCCAATTATAATAACAACAGCCACACCAAAAAGGCAGAGCAGCTAAGAACTTGATTAATGAAGCAAATTAACAGTGGGTGAAATAACAACAAAAATTATTTAGAACATTTACGATAAATATGTTCTTTTTCCTAATTATAAGAGCTGGAGTAACTAATTACAGAGTCATTCAAACATGTTCGCACTTGCTACACCAGATTAAAAAGAAAAAGAGTACCAGCCAATATATACTTGCTGATTCAGCAAATTACACTTGCTGTTATAGTAAAAAAACTGCCAGCCTATATACTCTTAGCTGCCACAGCACAACCTTTTTTTTCAGTGTATACCTAACCATGCCTGAAGTTTCGTGATCATAAAATTTTTTCAAAATTTTCTCTATTTCATTTTGATTTTTCGGCGTTACTCGTGAGGTTTCTAACAATTTAATTTTGAATTTCAGGAACTGAAAGCTTTCCATTGATCTTAATTCAATTTTAAATCCTTCAGAATAGGAGCAAAAACAAATTCATAATTTTTCATCCAATTTTCTCAAAACAGAAAGCGTTTTAAAAATGTTCGATACATGAGAGGAAGAGTGATCACTCAGAGCTGAATATTTTAACTCCATTATTTATTTATCAATATTTCGGCCAACATATGAGGCCCTCATCAGGATTCTTATAAATCTTCAAAAACAATATATCCCTCTTATTTCATACCAGGTGTACTTCAAATTAATTTCCGGTTTTTTTGCAAATAAAACACATAATTCCAAAAAAACTGTAACCTTTATTTATTCAAAGTATTTTCCATCTTTTTCTACACATTTTTCCCACCTTTTTGGTAAATTGTGGATACCACGCCAGTACAAATCATTGCCTTTGGAGGTGAACCACTCGGTGAGCCATTTTCGTACATTTTCGTACGAGTCGAAGCGCTGCTGAGAAGGGGCATGGCCCAACGAGGCAAAAAAGTGGTAGTCGGATGGCGCCAGGTCTGGTGAGTAAGCCGCATGATCAAGCACTTCCCACTTGAGCCTTTTCAGCGTGTCACGAACGACTTTCGACTTATGCGACGGCGCATTGTCGTGGAGCAAAATCACCTTCTTCTGTCGTTGTTGATATTGTAGTCGGTTTTCCACAATGGCTCGGCTCAAATCTTTCATTTGCTGTTTGTAGCGAACGGCATTCACAGTTTCACCAGGTTTCAGCAGTTCAAAGTATATAACACCGGACTGGTCCCACCACACACACAGCATGACCTTCCGACCGTAACGATTTGGCCGTGCCGTCGATGTCGATGCTTCACCTGGACTTACCCACGATTTGTTGCGCTTAGGGTTCTCCAGGAAAATCCACTTTTCATCACCAGTAAAAATATGATGCAGGAAAGACTTTCTTTTGTATCGTTGAAGCAGCATGTCACAGGTTACTTTTCGATTCTCCATTTGTCTCTCGGTCAGTTCATGGGGCACCCACTTTCCACACTTCTGAATTTTTCCCATGGCTCGCAGACGTTTGGAAATTGCTTGCTGTTGAACTCCCAACGCATCTGCAAGCTGTCGTTGCGTTTGCGTGTTGTCTTCATCTAATAATGCTTGCAATTCGGCGTCATCGAACGATTTTCGCTTGCCAGAGCGTGCGGCGTCGTTCAGGTCGAAATCTCCATTTTTGAACTGTCGAAACCACGTTTCACATGTTCGAAGTGTTAATGCACGATCACCATAAACTTCCACAAGCGCACAGTGGCTCTCGGACAGTTTTTTCCCCTGATTGAACATGAAAAGCAATGCATGGCGCATATGCTCAAAATTCGGTACAAAATTCGACATTTTTGAAACGCAATAAAAACTTACTGGAAGATTTATTCGAGAAAATGTCAACGCAGTTCAAGCACTCGATATGACTGAACAAAATGACATATGGTATGTGTTACCAACAGCGGTACAAAACAGAACGCCATCCATTGAAAAAACCGGAAATTACTTAGGAGTACACCTGGTAATACTAATCATAATAAATAATCCTCTAAAATAATGTAAAGATAAACTCAGATCTTCTCACGAAGTCGACAATGTATTATTCAAACATCAATTCTCCTTCCATCGAAAAGATTCGTTCCCAATAAATAAAGGTCATATCAACAATTCCAAATTCTTTGACCAATCACATAAAAATTCATCGTCGTAACAGCATCAAATTTTTAATCTCGCCAAAATTCATAGCGTCGTACAACTTTCATTATGGAGACTTTACAAACGTCCTATATAAGGAACTGACGATGACTGATAATGAATTTATAAAACAGCGAGAAATCCCCGCCTTTTTCATTGATGCTAGCAGGGCCGGATTAACAAGTAGGCAGAATACGCAGTTGCCTGGGGCCCCTGATTTTAGGGGGCCCCCGAAAAATGAAAAAGACTTCTAAAATTTTCTTACAAACATACAATTCTAGAGAGTGAAAGAAAAATATAATCAGAACTGAAAATAATTGAAAAAATACGAAATAATAAAACAAACAAAGTGAAATCACAATTGACTTGAATAGAAGCCTTCAAGCGGAAATTTCAACGTGAATGATGAATGAGTGAATGATGGATGACAAATGACAAATAAATTAATGTATCATTTGACAGGCTCAGAGGCAAAACGACACAAGAATTCCCAAAAGAAAGACCGACTTATGTGAGTCAGCATATTTTTTATCCTTTCTTGGAAATTCTTGTGTCGTTTTGCCTCTGAGCCTGTCATTTGGTATCATTTAGCAAATACGTTTTCGTGAATGTTCGAGAATAGAAATCAATGAAAAGGTCGAGAATATTCGAGAACAATAAATGACTGGAATTTTCTGTAATATTCTGGAACACTTGAATTTGTATATAAGACGAAGAATTCGCTGTACGGGGATAGTCACGTCTGAGAATACTCACCGTGAACAATAACATAGTGTAAAGTGAATAAGTGAATGAAATATCCTTGTTATTATCTCGTAAATGTCTGCGTTTTTTTCTTTACCGTAGTGAGACCATCATTTTTCGGGAGTGATAGTTTAAGTGCAATACACTAGTAAATACTAAAACCATCGTTTGTGTCTTAAGTTGTTATTTTGTAAAAAAATGTCTCGTTCATATTTAAGTGGTGCGCAAAAAAGAAAGGTTGCCGAAGAAAAACGATCACGAACAAGTGCAGTGTTAGAAAAAGTTCCAAAACTCGACAATTATTTTCATCGGAACGTAAAAACACCAAATTCATCAGGCAGTCAAGGACTTGCAACTAGTCCTGAATTGAACGATGATCCAGTCAACTCAACACCTGAATCTTCAAACCAATTTCTTGTGGGCGAAAGTGTACATAAAAATCAAGGTGTAGAAATTTCCAACCGTTCCAACGATCCAGGAAAATGGGAAAAATTTACTAGTGAAGATGTAAGATTTTGGATTGAACATGGGCCATCCACATGTCAAAATTCGACTGGACCATTCGAATCATCTAAGCGTTGGTATGAAAACGAATCAACATCGAGATATTGTTCGCCCAACGTATTTTTTGGGACTAAACCAAATGGAGAAAAAACAAACCGAGATTGGCTTATTTATTCACCAATGAAAGGTGATGTATGATTTGAATCAATTTCTTTCCACTCTATTTTTTGAGAAAGAATCAGGTTTTTTTCTAGCAAGAAAAAAAATCCTTAAAAAATAAAACTTGAGGTTAAACGAATTCGCTTAAAAAGTAACTTCTAATTTCTTACTTGAAAATTTATGAGTAACTTGTAATATAACCTAGTTACATTAACTTAAACAAGTTACATTAACTCAACCAAGTTTCTTTTAAAAAGTAACTCACCCACCCTTAATTCATAGTTTGTGTATCATTCACATAATTTGTAACACTGTGTGACCTCAAAAATTACAAAAAAAAAAAAAAAAAAAAAAAAAATACGAAACCTGTCTACAATGGCTGGTGATGATTCTTTAAATACTTCCATTACATTTTTTTTTCAAATTTAGCCCTGGTTTTCGATTTACTCATTAAATTAATTTTTTTTAAAAGCATGCTTTTGATCACGTAATATTGGTCCTTTTTTTCGAACAAAAGACTAGTTGTGTCCTCTTATTAACCTGACCACGTTTCTGGAATAAAATAGGTCAAAAACTGCACGGGAAAAAATTTGAAATAGCGGTCAATGAGTCTTTTTTTTATATTCTCTGACCTTGAAAAAACATTCAGAGAAAAGAAAACGAAAAATGACAGAAAACCGGAAAGCCAGTTGAATAAATAGACTTAACATTAAAAAAACCTGTAAAGAAAGTTTCAGGGGGTCATTACCAACCATTCTAGACAGGTTTCGTTTTTTTATAATTTTCAAAATTATTTTTAGGCACACAGTGTAATTGATAATAATAATTTTTGGTTTTTATTCACAGGGTCTGTCTATTGTTTTTATTGCAAGCTATTTCTACCACCCGACCAATCGATAAAACTTTCTCGTGAAGGATATGATGACTGGAAAAACATCGGAAGTCATTTACAACAGCATGAAAAAAATCCAAAACATCGGGAGTGTTTGCTGATTTACCGGCAAAAACGAAAGGACGAAAATAATCTGCCAGAACTACTCGAGAATGAACTACTAAGTGAAAAAAAATACTGGCGCGACGTTTTAAAACGGGTAGTTGCTGTCATTACCACATTAGCAGAGCGAGGTTTGTCATTCAGAGGTTCGAACGAGCAATTCGGGGTGCCGGGCAACGGAAATTATCTAGGGTTACTTGAACTCGTTGCGAAATTCGATCCTTTTTTGCAAGGTCATATTGTTAGATACGGCAATGCTGGGACAGGTGTAACTTCTTACTTATCGAAGACGATCTGCGAGGAGTTCATTAACATTATGGGTAAAAAAGTCAGATCATACATTTTAAAAGAGGTTACTTCGGCTAGGTATTTTAGCTTATCTGTCGATTCGACTCCTGATGTATCGCATGTTGATCAATTGTCTATTATTTTAAGATATGTTTCTCCGAAAGATTTTCAACCAGTCGAAAGGTTTACAACTTTTCTTCAGTTGGAAGGTCATACTGGTGAAAGTCTAGCGAATCAAACTTTAAACTTTCTTACTGAAGACTGTGGTTTAGATATTCAAAATTGTAGAGGACAATCATATGACATCGCATTCAACATGTCCGGAAAGTATAAAGGTGTGCAAGCAAGAATATTGAGTTTGAATGAGAATGCGATCTATGTTCCCTGTTCCGCGCATTCCCTTAATTTGGTTGGAGAGCATGCTGTGAAGTGCTGTTTTTATGCAGTAGATTTTTTCGCCATTATGCAGACATTATATAATTTTTTTTCCGCTTCCACCTATCGTTGGGGCGTATTAAAAAATAAAATAAACAATGAGAAAACTTTGAAGACATTGTCAACTACACGCTGGGAAGCACATTCGAATGCGACGAATGCAGTTTACGATTCATTTGATATCATATTAGAGGCTCCAGAAATCATTGCTATATAAATATATATAAATATATATTGTGAATAAAATGCGAAAATTCGAATTTGGTTTCATGTTGATTTTATGGAACTCTATTTTGACTGCTATGCGTTCAGTGAGTAAGTCACTGCAAAGTGAAAAAGCAGATTTGCAAACGTGTGCTTCTTTGTACGGATCGTTAGAAGAGAGTTTACCTTCATTCCGTGAAAAGTTCAATGATTTCAAGGAAAAAACAAAACGATTATTACCTGGTGTAGGTTATACAGAAATCGTAAAACGTACTCGTCGTAGAAAAAAACAACCTAATGACGGAAATGCTCCAGAAGTAGAATTTTCGCCTCGCGATGATTTTAGAACAAAAGGTTTCCTCGAAATCATCGACAATCTTCACAGTGAAATCAAACGGCGTGCGAAAGTGTATATGGAAGTTTCAGAGAGATTTGCATTTCTCATCAACTTTTCTCTAAGTGATGGAGACCTCCACGAAGCTATAAATAACTTAGTTCGTTTTTATCCTAGAGATTTGGAAGAATTTTTCATTGAAATGAAACAATTCCAAAGTTACGTGAACTCCAGATACACCGATGCACAAAAAAATCATAGTCATTTGTATGAGATTCTAATGGAAGATCAATTAGCCGAAGTATTTCCTAACACAGAAATAGCTCTTCGAATTTTTTTAACATTAATGATCACAAATTGTTCTGCCGAACGATCCTTCTCGCAATTAAAAAGAATCAAAGCTGCTGAAAGAGCTACAACGCGTAAAAAGCGACTCGAGATGTTAGGTATACTTTGCATTGAGTCAGATTTATTGAACAAAATCGATATTTATGATATAATTGATGAATTTGCCGAAAACAAATGTAGAAAACGACATGTTTAAAATGCAGATAGTAATTTTATTGATATTATTACATTGTGACAATAAAATTTTTATGAAAGATATAAGTTTGAATTTTTTAATCGAAAAAAGAAGGGAACATACGTAAAAAAAGGGCCCCCAAATTGATGGTTGCCTAGGGCCCCGTTGAGGGTTAATCCGGCCCTGGATGCTAAGAGCAAATTGAATGTCATAACAGATAAACGCAACAAAACATTAATCACAAAATACCGAGATATCTATCATAAACAGAATTATTTACAATTTGTGATGGCATTGGATCAACAAAATGTCTGGCCGCTGCATCCACGTCCTCGACGAAGGAATTTCGTCTATGTTCGGAAGGTTGAACATGATTATGGATTGAAAGTGGTATTTGTGTTAAAACAATGGCTTAATATTGTATTATCTATTGCTATTGTGAGGAATCAATTGATTTTTCTGACCGAATGTAGAAGATTTGATTTGTTGCCCAAACACATTGAATGTTTTAATTTCTCTGGTTTTAAATTTAGAAGTAGATACGTTAACAGGAAATTTTCCAATTATGTTGATTTGTCACGTAGACGCATTTTGAATTGGGAAATCAAGGATACGTTTTATCATTTACAGCAGTTTTTGAAGAAACGTGTGTTTCGAATTGAGGACTAACTTTTTCGGCCCTTGCCCGGTCGGGTGGTTCAGCAGTTTTTTCAGTACAATGTTTCATATTACCAAAAAACCTATGATGGACAATTTTTCAAACTTAGAAAGAAATTTAATTCTCTAATTTATAAGAATAGTTTAATAAAATTTCAAAAAAATGAGAATTGCAACTTTAATTTGACCGATATTAAATTGCTTGGATATGTCCATTTCACTCTTACTCTCGGAGCGAAATTTAATTTTCCAACTTCATCTAATAAACATATCGAACCTATTGAATTTGTAAAGAAAATTGAAACTAAATTATTCTTTTTTGATGAAAAAATCAAAAATGAAATGAGAAAAAAATTTTTAATATGAAACTTCAAAATATTATTATTCAAACACGCACAAGAAGTTTTATGAAAAATTCATTATTAATAATTTTGAAATAACAAAGAATTTTTTCAGAAGAAATAATACGTCGTTTGTTACTAAGGCAGACAATGGCGGTGCCACTGTGGTTATGTATAAAAAAGATTATCTATCAAAAATGAAGAATTTACTAGAAGATGAGAACACTTATAAAATTGTTAAGAAGAAAAATCCATTAGCGTATATCAGAAATAAATATAATGATTTTATAAAAAGGTGGTTAAATATATGTCATGTTACTCATGAATGGTATAGGTCCATTATGGAAAGTGGAGGTCGTCTCCCAAAGGCTAATGGGTTGCCCAAAATTCATAAGGAGGGTAACCCATTAAGGATTATCGTCTCTTCGATTGGCAGTCCATCATATAAATTGAGTAAATTTCTACAAGATTTCATGAATGTTCAATTACCTAAACCTAGAACTTATTTTAAAGACAGTATAGAGTTGAAGAAATTAATTCAAAATAAAACGATTCCCGATGGTTATATGTTTATTTCGTTAGATGTGTCAAATTTGTTTTCGAATGTATCTAAGGATTTAGTTACGTTGTCCTTGAAAAAGAGGTTTAATGTTAATTTATATAAACATATAAATATCTCTGAGAATGAATTTATTTATTCTGTTTTAATTTTAATGGAGTCCACTTTTTTCATTTTTGGGGGTGATGTATTTGAACAAGTTATTGGTACCCCAATGGGCTCCCCTTTGCCTCTCATTCTAGCGGATATGGTTATGCAGGATTTGGAGGAATCTTGTTTGAATTCCTTTAACTTTACATGCCCATTATTCGTCAGATTTGTGGATGATATCTTGGACTTGGTACCGAAATATAGGATATCGGATATTGTTTCGACATTTAATGATCATCATCGAGATTACGGTTCGCCCATGAAGCTGAAATTAATGGTACTCTGAATTTTTTAAAATTAAAGATAGTGAGAAATATGGAAGGACTTAAGATTGATTGCTATATGAAACCGACTTCTTCGATGAAATTTGTTAACTATCTATCTGAACATCCTTTACATCAAAAGATCGCAACTGTTACTAGTTTACATGATAAGAATTTAAAATTGTCAGACAAAGTTTTTCATTACAAAAATTTCAACATTTATTAAAGACATCTTGAAAATGAATAATTATCCGATTGAATTTATTGACAAATATATTCGAAAACAAGTAAGTTATCTAGAGAAATTCAATCAAAATGATATAGTAAAGAACAATAATATTGATGGTTTTGAAAATAAGAAAGAGCTGATTTTAGCTTATGTTAATAATTTAAATATCAAATTAAAAAAGATTTTCAAGAAGTACGACTTTGAGATAATTAATAAGACAAATAACAGATTGAATAATGATATCATAAAAAGAGGTAAAGAGAACATACATTTTCTTGACCAACAGTGTCTTGTTTATAAAATAAATGTAATAATTGCGGTTTTTGCTATATTGGCCAAACAAAAAAGAATCTTATAACGAGAGTAAAAGAACATGAAAACAATATAAGATTAACTTCTTCTTCTTCTAACGGATTATCGACACATAGATTACAAACTGGTCACGATTTTGACTGGAAAAATATCGATATTTTGGATGAAGAAACGAATAAGTTGAAAAGGAATATTTCAGAAATGATTTTTATTAAGAAAACAAATGGAACACTCAATAAGCAAGGAGACACGAAGAATTTGAGTTGTGTTTATGATAGATATCTGGATATTTTGTGATTAATGTTTTTTTGCGTTTAACTGTTATCACATTCAATTTGTTTCTGGCATCAATGAAAAAAGCGGGGATTTCTCGCTGTTTTATGAATTCATTATCGGTCATCGTCAGATCCTTACATAGGACGTTTGTAAAGTCTCCATAATGAAAATTGTACGACGCTATGAATTTTGGCGGGATTAAAAATTTGATGCTGTTATGACGATGAATTTTTATGTGATTGGTCTAAGAATTTGGAATTGTTAGTTTGACCTTTATTTATTGGGAACGAATCTTTTCGATGAAAGGAGAATTGATGTTTGAATAATACATTGTCGACATCGTGAGTAGATCTGAGTTTATCTTTACATTATTTTAAAGGATTATTTATTACGATTATTATTATGAAATGTTTATATATGAAATAAGAGAGAGATATTTTTTTTGAAGATTTATAAGAATCCTGATGAGGGCCCCATATGTTGGCCGAAATATTGATAAATAAATAATGGAGTTAAAATATTTGGCTCAGAGTGATCACTCTTCCTCTCATTTATCGAATATTAACTGGAGCAGAGCATATACTACTTGACATTTATTTACAATCAGTTTTAAAAATGTTTTTGTTATTTTGTATTCCAATTTATCAAAGTGGAAATCCTTTGCAAAAAGCAGATACATTGTTTGTTTCTTTTTTTGAATTTTGATAACTGAATTGAGAAAAGGCGAAATTTTGCAATAACAAAGTTTCTTCGAACATAAGTAACGAAATGATACACTTTCATCAAGGGGTGGTGATACAAAATAAGAACCAAGTATTTTTTGATATTGGGAATCTGTGAGAACTCTTTTGCAAATTCAATACTTTCTTTGTTTATGCAGTGAAATTTGATGAGTTCTGAGAAATGGTTCTTCTTGAATTTTCAAATTAATCTGCAATTTTATTTTAAATAGCTATTCATGAAAGACCGTCAGCATTTAAATTGATTCTTTCTGGTTTGTAAATAGTTTTGTTTTGGTATTCTTTCACTTTTAAGCCCCAACAAACTCATTTTGAGATACTGAATAACCATTGTAATGGCCTATGATCTGTAACATTACAGATAATATTATATACAGATCAATTAGGTATTATAATCGCATCTATTAATAATACTATTATCATCATCATCATCATCGTCATCATCATCATTATCATCATCATCATCATCATCATCATCATCATCATCATCATCATCATCATCATCATCATCATCATCATCATTATTATTATTATTTTTTTTTTATTATTATTATTATTATTATTATTAGTATTATCATTATTATTATTATTTATATTATAATTGTTGCTGTTGTTGAACACAAATACACAAAAACGCACTCGGAAAACACACGTACGCAAGTTTGTGAGTTGGCGAAAGGATGCATTTAATATTAGGTTCAAATCTCCCGAGTTGATATAATGTTGAAAAATATATGTATAACGAGAAACAATGAAAATAAAAAAAAATTTTTGTTCTTTTTTACATCTTTCTTTGTGACTATGTTAAGTAATAATTATGGTATGATATATACTGAAATTCGATTTGTTAACACCAACTACCAGCTTTAAAGACGGGCTGTAAAACTACTATTCCTTTTGTCCGTATTTCGTTTTTTAATAATCCTTAGTGATTGTGATCCTTCCACCTTATAATATAATAAATAAAATTTCGCAGGGAAATTCGATTTCGTACATTCGGGTGCACCTTATTGGAACCCGCCCGAGTCGAAATTAGAATCAAACTTTGAACCACATAGATCGAGGATATTTCTGTTCTCATCAGTTCAAACTAAGCTTATTTTCAACCAACTTTACACTATAAACATGGCAGTTACTATCGATTTTACGGATTTCACGCCTAAATTAGGTTTTACTTTGACCCTCATTTAAACGGTTTAAAACCAACAGCGGTGAGAAATCTGCCATATTGCGCATGTGCGTTTTGGGCATGAAATGCACTGTAATTTTCAACTTTTTCAATATGATACAAGCTGTAGTAACGCAAAATATGATAAAAATATGCCATTAATATTCTTGATAATATTCGTTTTTTCAGTTTTACTCATAGGGACATTAATCAAAAAAACGTCCTAAAAAGAACATTTTTAACTAATACGTGAAAATTGACAATAATATAATTAATTCACCATCGATCGTGAGGATTTTGACCTGAAATGTTCGGTTTTCCCAATTATCTACTAAATTAAAGAAATTTTTTTCGGCCCATTTTTCAAACTTTTGATAAACTTCCAACACTCGAAAACAATTTTTTACGCGTATTGACATTTGACATATAAAATGGAAATCGAAACAAAAAAGAAAAGGCGACCTGGGTCAGAAATGGGCCAGAATTCAAAAAGCCGTAAAAATATAAGTACAGCAGATTGCGGTAGGCATTAAATTGTGTTACAAATATAAATTTACTTCACTTTGAATGTAAATGATTTTTAATTATAATTTTATAAAATATTAGAAATAAATTTAATTTGATCAGAATGAATTTTCTTCTCTTTTGTCAACATACAATTTTCGTCACGGCGTTAGAAAAGAGAATTTCGAAACGAAGTTTGTTCGTTCAACAAGAAATCTATATATCTCTGCTGTTTTCAAATTTCTAGAAAAATAAATGGTGCGTTCTTTTCAAAGCGTAGATTTTACATTCAAGGAGCTTCCAGTTGACATTAAATATTCCGAAATGTTTCTGAAATATTTTCAAATGTTTAAGTAATATTTCTGAAATATTACGTGCTGATTGGGCTGTTCATCAATAAAATAAACCGATTTTCAGCATTTCTTGATACCTCCCTTCCCTATCTCTGTGTCACAAGCTGTCAAGTCAGCAGACCCCCCTCTTAAGATTGAGAGATCACATTATCCCTAATATAATCGATGAAAATTGACGAATTGTATACTTTAGAATATCCGATAATCAAACGTGATTGAATAAACTTTTGTACATTGTACAATGTAATAATATTCGCGTATTTATTTAAAATAGCGATAAAAATTTATATTCCTCATATTCAATGGTAATTAGCAAACGCAAGTAATGTGATAAATTTTTTCGACTTGAAGGAAAAGACACATTTTCATTCAATATAGTCTTTTCAATAATCGAATTTTTCGAAGTGTTCATTCAATTGAAAAACAGAAAGTCATGAAAGTTTGCCATCGTTTTTCTCAGGATCAATATGGTTGTACTTTCGATCTTGAATTCGAATTCGTAGGTTAAAATAGTTGAAACACCCCTCACAAAGATTATTGCGTGCTATTTCAGATTTCACAGTTCATAAAAGTTTCAAATCAGATCTTATAGGTTCAAGTTGGTTATAATTCTGATTCTAATTTCGACTCGGGTGAAATTTCGCTGTATTATGTCTTTAATAAAATCTTAAAACAAAAGAACCTTGAAAAGCTTTTTGATCAATTCTTCATAAAAAATATCATCATCTATCATCAATTCCCAGGTTTTCATAAGGATAATATTATTACATTTACGATTCAATGAAAAAAGTTATAGTCAACTATGAAATAACGAGAATATTAACTTCATCCATCGCAACAAATTTGAGAATATTTTTGAAGGATTTCAGGATAAATGAGTTTCCTAATTGACTAGGTCCGAACCTCCCGTAGGTTCAAACCTTCTTACTTTCCTCTATTTGGCAAAGAATAAACGACTCCAAAAAGTTTTTCATTTCATTTACTGTAATCGATCATTATTCGCCATGTACGCTGTCGTGAAGGGTCCAATTATTCAGGGACAAACCCTAGAGAACTTGACCAAGGACTTATTAAACATTGAAGGTATAATTTAGTTATTCCTTGCTCAAAGATTTTTTAAATCTGAAGTCGGACTTCGTTTTTTTTTTAATTTCCGGAAATCGGTAACATTTTGTATTGATTGGTATTTCGTTCGACAATGTCATTTCACTTACACCTGCAGAAGTTGTGGATTCACTTGATTTGAATTCCGGAAATTGAAAAATATCATTGTATTAGGCACAAATTTTCGTGATCGATTGTTTCCCTTCGTTAGAATAAATGTGATCGAGTAGAAGATTTTCAAGTGATTGTTTTATTCGAGTTTCTTTATCATTTTCACGTGCTGTTGTACTAAAAATAGTTCTTTCTTCAGAAATATATTTCGGTACAGGTTTCAGTATTTCATTTTTTCTATTTGAATCATTCATAATAGTAATTATTCTTTCATTTCACCCACAAGACAACAATCATCATATTTATGAAAATTTCATTCTGAACTTCGAGTTTTATACATAGATTTTTTCTTAAAGTTATGAATTTTAATTATTATTGAATATATTACAAAAAAATACGTATATTTCCTGATTGAAATATTTATACAAAACTTATGAAAAAAAGGATTGGGAATAAAGTTTGATAAAATGTTTAATTAATAAATTTTTCTCATTCGAGAATAATTTGGGGGAAAACTATGAAATGTACAGATTATCGTATTATTTAGAAAAACAGATTTATTTATCAATCTTCGCTGCGAGATCATAATTATAACGATTATAATTGATCCAATTCAGGGTCCATACTTTTTTTATTTGCCAACGATGACTTCATAACATCAACAAATATTTATGCATTTGTCGATCAGTTTTTATAGTTTCAAAGAATAATAATTACTATCTTAACACACACACACACACACACACACCTACACCAACAACCACACCAAAACCAACACCTAAACCCACACCGAAACCCACTCCCACACCGACAACCACACTTACACACCTACACCCACACCCACACCCACAAACTTCCACACACACCCACACACACCCACACACGCCTACACCCACACATGCGCACACCCACACCCACACACCCACACGCACACCAACCTACACGCACGCTAACATCTATACCCACACCTACACTCACACACACTCCCACACACGCCCACACACGCCTACACCCACACACACCCACACCCAAACACCCACACCCACCCACACACCTACGACCACACACACGCCCACACCTACGCCTACACACACACCCACAACTACACCTACACCCACACCAACCCACACACCTACACCCACACACCTACACCCACACACAAGCCCACACCTACGCCTACACACACCCACACCTACACCCACACCCACACCTACACCTTCGCCCACACCCACACCCACGCCTACACATACACCTACACCTACACCCACACCCACCCACACCCACACCCACACCAACCCATACCTACACCCACAACCACACCCACCCACGCCTACACCCACACCCACGCCTACACCCACACCCACACCTACACCCACACCCACACTTACACATACACCCACAACCACACCTACACCCACACCCACACCCACACATAAAATGTTTTAATATCATAAAAATGCTAAACATAATTAGAATCCAGGATTAATTACAATACGTATACAGAAAACAGTCATTTATTCAGTTGAGTTAATTTTTATAAATTTTCAATTTTTATTTAGATACACGTCCCAATATATAATTTACACACAATTTTGCTGAAGAATAGGAGCAAAAACAAGTTCATAATTTCTCATCCAATTTTTCAAAACAGAAAGCGATTTAAAATTTTTGATACATAAGAGGAAGTGTGATCACTCAGAGCTGAATATTTTAACTCCATTTTTTCTTTATCAATATTTCGGCCAACATATGAGGCCCTCATCTGGATTCTTATAAATCTTCAAAATCAATATATCCCTCTTGTTTATATATAAACATTTCATAATACTAATCATAATAAATAATCCTCTAAAATAATGTAAAGATAAACTCAGATCTTCTCACGAAGTCGACAATGTATTATTCAAACATCAATTCTCCTTTCAGCGAAAAGATTCGTTCCCAATAAAAAAAGGTCAAATCAACAATTCCAAATTCTTTGACCAATCACATAAAAATTCATCGTCGTAACAGCATCAAATTTTTAATCTCGCCAAAATTCATAGCGTCGTACAACTTTCATTATGGATACTTTACAAACGTCCTATGTAAGGAACTGACGATGACTGATAATGAATTTATAAAACAGCGAGAAATCCCCGCCTTTTTCATTGATGCTAGAAGCAAATTGAATGTCATAACAGATAAACGCAACAAAACATTAATCAAAAAATACCGAGATATCTATCATAAACAGAATTATTTACAATTTGACATCGCATTGGATCAACAAAATGTCTGGCCGCTGCATCCACGTCCTCGACGAAGGAATTTCGGCTATTTTCGGAAGATTGAACATGATTCTGGATTGAAAGTGGTAATCGTGTTAAAACAATGGCTTAATATTGTATTATCTATTGCTATTGTGAGGAATGAATTGATTTTTCTGACCGAATGTAGAAGATTTGATTGGTTGCCCAAACACATTGAATGTTTTAATTTCTCTGGTTTCAAATTTAGAAGTAGATACGTTAACAGGAAATTTTCCAATTATGTTGATTTGTCACGTAGACGCATTTTGAATTGGGAAATCAAGGATACGTGTTATCATTTACAGCAGTTTTCGAAGAAACGTGTGTTTCGCATTGAGGACGAACTTTTTCGGCTCTTGCCCGGTCGGGTGGTTCAGCAGTTTTTTCAGTACAATGTTTCATATTACCAAAAAACCCATGATGGACAATTTTTCAAACTTAGATAGAAATTTAATTCTCTAATTTATAAGAATAGTTTAATAAAATTTCAAAAAAATGAGAATTGCATCTTTAATTTGACCGATAATAAATTGCTTGGATATGTCCATTTCACTCTTACTCTCGGAGCGAAATTTAATTTTCCAACTTCATCTAATAAACATATCGAACCTTTTGAAATTGTAAAGGGAATTGAAACTAAATTATTCTTTTTTGATGAAAAAATCAAAAATGAAATAAGAAAAAAATTTTTATATGAAACTTCAAAATATTATTATTCAAACACGCACAAGAAGTTTTATGAAAAATGCATTACTTATAATTTTGAAATAACAGAGAATTTTTGCAGAAGAAACAATACGTTGTTTGTTACTAAGGCAGACAAAGGCGGTGCCACTGTGGTTATATATAAAAAAGATTATCTATCAAAAATGAAGAATTTACTAGAAGATGAGAACTCTTATAAAATTGTTACGAAGAAAAATCCATTAGCTTATATCAGATATAAATATAATGATTTTATAAAAAGACGGTTAAAGAAATGTTATGTTACTCTTGAATGGTATAGATCCATTATGGAAAGTGGAGGTTGTCTCCCAAGGGCTTATGGGTTGCCCAAAATTCATAAGGAGGGTAACCCATTAAGGATTATCGTCTCTTCGATTGGCAGTCCATCATATAAATTGAGTAAATTTTTACAAGCTTTCATAAATGTTCAATTACCTAAACCTAGAACTTATTTTAAAGACAGAATAGAGTTGAAGAAATTAATTCAAAATATAACGATTCCAGATGGTTATATGTTTATTTCGTTAGATGTGTCAAATTTGTTTTCGAATGTATCTAAGGATTTAGTTACGTTGTCCTTGAAAAAGAGGTTTAATGTTCATTTATATAAACTTATAAATATCTCTGAGAATGAATTTATTTATTCTGTTTTAATTTTAATGGAGTCCACTTTTTTCAGTTTTAGGGTCGATGTATTTGAACAAGTTTTTGGTACCCCAATGGGCTCCCCTTTGTCACACCCACCCACACCCACACACACACCCACACCCACACTTACACACACACCCACACCCACACTTACACTCACACCCACACCCACACATAAAATGTTTAAATATCATAAAAATGCTAAACATAATTAGAATCCAGGATTAATTACAATATGTATACAGAAAACAGTCATTTATTCAGTTGAGTGTATCTTTATGAATTTATAATTTTTATTTATATACACGTCTCAATGTATAATTTACACACAATTTTGCTGAAGAGAATATTCTTATTTGAGAAAATTTGAAAAATCTCTTAAGAAAAAAAATGCAGATACATATATTCATATCATACTTTTTCCGGTATAATATAGCACTACATTCATTCCATTACTATTAAAATTAAATAAAGTTTTCACTCCACGTTCATATTCCGGAAGAAAAATTTTGGCTCAAATTGGAAATATGATTTATATTACTAGCGAAAATGGTTTAAATAATTACTTTTGCCAGTTAAATCACCTCGTACATAAAGTTTAATAATTAAGTGATTTTGTCGATTTTTAACGAAGCAGACGCTTTGAAAATTATTCTTGATTTTTTTGTATGCCAAGACGTTACAAATTTTCTGAAAAAACACGCAATTCGCAATAAAATCCCAGGTATGCATGGAATGAAGTTTTTTACTTATAGTTATTAGTTTATTCTTTGTAAAACCCCATAAGAAAACCAAAATTTCATGGACAAATTAATCAGCGAAAAATAGATATCAGATACGTATCAATGCGATGGGCCCAGGTAAACATATATCCCTAGTAATTTTCATCTTTTTCAAGTGCAACAAGTGCAAATGTAACAATTATGAATTATAATCAGAAATATAAAATTATGTTATACATTAGAAGAGATACGATATTATAACTTTAAAACCCAGCACGCTATGAAAATGATCGATTTGTGCTTCCTAATAAGAATATTAAACTCTTCTGCCTGACATAATGTTCGTTTTGAAATTCATGGTACAACACAAAATGAAGATGCCCGATCTTCTAAGCATTTTCGCTCGAGTATTTATATTTTAAGAAATGTTGTATCGAGGTGAGCTGTTTTCACACAAAAAAACAATAGATTATGGTTGCTCACACCGTGGCAAGTTCGTGAAACGCGAATGCAACACGAAAGAAACGTTTCTTTTGGTTACGCATGAAATGCCTTTGAAACGCCTTTGAAACGTCCTAATAAAGCAAAAAGTTAAAAAAAGAAGTAGAACAGTATAATTTGGTTGATATAATGATATGATGGTGCGATGTACCTGGCCACCGCTCTAATCGTCGTAATCGACCTGAAAAATATCCTTGCTAAAGCCGGGATCCGAACCTGGAATGCTGGGTCGATATGCTGAGACCATGACACCTGAGCCATTTCGCAAGATGAGGGTATAAGTTAAAATGTTGTGCCACAACTTTTTACCAGGGTTCAGTTGATGACGGAAAATTATTAAGTACCTAAAAACTCGTAATGAACCAAATTTTGAACTATTTTCTTTCATTTAACAAAATGCAATTTTTAAAAAATGCTCTAACGCAAACCGTTGAAACTTGCAATATGTCAAAAAATCTAAAATTTCGAAGATTGCTCAATAACTCTGAAAAATTGGAAAAATCCGAAGCGTTCTAAAAATATTGATAAATTTTGTTGTATATAATTGATGACAGAAAATATAGAGTATTGAAACGCTAATAAAACGTTTCATTGGCGTTGCAGCGACGACAAAGAAACGTTTCAGTCGCGTTGTAGAAGACGTTTCAATGGCGACCATTTGACACGTTTCAATATCGCTGCTTTAGTGTTGCAATAGCGTTTCAAAACGCTGAATAAACGCAAATGCAACGCAAATGCAACGGGAACGTGAATGAAACGCCGAAGCAACAAAAAAGACGCGTTTCACGAACTTGCCAGGGCAGAACCTAATTTCAGCATTTAATAAAGGCAAGCCACAAGTCAACAGTCCTCAACTGTCGAACTTTGCTGTAGAATAATGAATATAGACATCATTTTGTTGCTGCACCTTACCATAACCTTATAAGAAACTGAAATTTTTTATTTGATAAAATCTTTTAAGAACAAAACCTTGTACAATATTTTCGACTGTTTCTTCATAAGAAATTTCAATTTCTTATAAGGTTTTTAGAAAGTCACCTTATGAGAAATTGAATTCTTATAAGATTTTTATAAGGTACACCTTTTGAATTCTTATAAGGTATTTCATTTTCTTATATAGTTTTCAAAAGGATAAAAATTACTAGGGATGCTAGTTGGAATACTTCAATTTTAGGTACACACAAGTATAGTGATAGAGGATACTCGTAAACAGATACTGTGATAATTAAGATAAAAAAATAAAATAAACTTGTTTCCTGATTTTGTTTCATGTATATCTATAGCAAGTCTATCGAATTAATTTTCAAAATTCGATGTTATTTCCATCTGTTTCGTTGCTTTGAAAATTAATTGTTCTTCGTCGATCTGGAAATTCTGACATTTTTGAATACACTGACTGAATATCATGTTTCACGTTCGGCCAATAAAAACGTACCTTGATTTTACCTTACGTTTTGTGAAAACCTTATGAATAATATGGTTATAATATGACTATATAATAGTTATAATTATAATATAGTTTTATTCTTACACTGAAAAAAAAGTTTCGCTGGTTCAGCCAAAAAATATTTTCCTCCAGCTAATCAAACTGGTTGATATAGGCGGAGCACAACTTTTGAGGTGCGACAGCACAATTTTTGCGCTAGAATTAGCTAAGAGCAACTTGCTGCCCTAGCACAAATTTCTTGGTGCCGTAGCATTTTCTTGTACTGGAACGACGGGAGTCATTGAGTGTCTCAGCCTATCGAAATGTGTTTGTTGAACTAGAACTTTTTCTCGTTCTGCATTATAATGTAGTTGAGTCAATCAGACTTACGCGCTGTTGTAGCACAATAAATTAGGTAATACAACCTATAAATTTTTGAGCATGTAAAATAATTTTTGTCTCCTTGAGCCTTCCCGACAAGTTCAAGTAAAATTGGTATTGCTGATGTGTTGAATATTTTCAACTGTTCCAGCTAAAGTTATTTGCTGAACTGTAGAAACCGTTACAAAAAATTTTTTAACGTTTAACAGGTTTTTTCATTCAGAAGTAACCTCTATTATTTGAGTGATGTCTATAACATAATTCATATCAATTTTCTGAACTGATGAAATTCCTCGCGTTGCTAGGATTTGATCTCGGGTCGCCCACGTGGAAAACTGGTACTCTGCCAGTGAGCTATCGGGCCCACTTACCAATATCTTGAAAATATTCAACTCAAGAATCTCGTACTGGATGAGCAGCAGTTTGACTGAAACTAAACATGTTGCATTAGCTAATTATTTGTTGGCTCTAGTGAATTTGTATTGGGGATGACATTATTGCATGTCATCTATGTTAGCTCTCCAATTATAATAACAACAGCCACACCAAAAAGGCAGAGCAGCTAAGAACTTGATTAATGAAGCAAATTAACAGTTGGTGAAATAACAACAAAAATTATTTAGAACATTTACGATAAATATGTTCTTTTTCCTAATTATAAGAGCTGGAGTAACTAATTACAGAGTCATTCAAACATGTTCGCACTTGCTACACCAGATTGAAAAGAAAAAGAGTACCAGCCAATATATACTTGCTGATTCGGCAAATTACACTTGCTGTTATAGTAAAAAAACTGCCAGCCTATATACTCTTAGCTGCCACAGCACAACCTTTTTTTTCAGTGTATACCCAACCATGCCTGAAGTTTCGTGATCATGAAATTTTTTCAAAATTTTCTCTTTTTCATTTTGATTTATCGGCGTTACTCGTGAGGTTTCTAACAATTTAATTTTGAAATTCAGGAACTGAAAGCTTTCCATTGATCTTAATTCAATTTTAAATCCTTCAGAATAGGAGCAAAAACAAATTCATAATTTTTCATCCAATTTTTCAAAACAGAAAGCGTTTTAAAAATGTTCGATACATGAGAGGAAGAGTGATCACTCAGAGCCGAATATTTTAACTCCATTATTTATTTATCAATATTTCGGCCAACGTATGAGGCCCTCATCAGGATTCTTATAAATCTTTAAAAACAATATATCTCTCTTATTTCATGTATATACCTTTCATAATACTAATCATAATAAATAATCCTCTAAAATAATGTAAAGATAAACTCAGATCTTCTCACGAAGTCGACAATGTAATATTCAAACATCAATTCTCCTTTCATCGAAAAGATTCGTTCCCAATAAATAAAGGTCAAATAAACAATTCCAAATTCTTCGACCAATCACATAAAAATTCATCGTCGTAACAGCGTCAAATTTTTAATCCCACCAAAATTCATAGCGTCGTACAACTTTCATTATGGAGACTTTACAAACATCCTATGTAAGGAACTGACGATGACTGATGATGAATTTATTTATTTATTATTTACAATTTGTGATGGCATTGGATCAACAAAATGTCTGGCCGCTGCATCCACCTCCTCGACGAAGGAATTTCGGCTATGTTCGGTAGGTTGAACATGATTTTGGATTGAAAGTGGTATTTGTGTTAAAACAATGGCTTAATATTGTATTATCTATTGCTATTGTGAGGAATCAATTGATTTTTCTGACCGAATGTAGAAGATTTGATTTGTTGCCCAAACACATTGAATGTTTTAATTTCTCTGGTTTTAAATTTAGAAGTAGATACGTTAACAGGAAATTTTCCAATTACGTTGATTTGTCACGTAGACGCATTTTGAATTGGGAAATCAAGGATACGTTTTATCATTTACAGCAGTTTTTGAAGAAACGTGTGTTTCGAATTGAAGACAAACTTTTTTGGCTCTTGCCCGGTCGGGTGGTTCAGCAGTTTTTTCAGTACAATGTTTCATATTAACAAAAAACCTATGATGGACAATTTTTCAAACTTAGAAAGAAATTTTATTCTCTAATTTATAAGAATAGTTTATTAAAAATTCGAAAAAATGAGAATTGCAACTTTAATTTAACCGATATTAAATTGCTTGAATATGTCCATTTTACTCTTACTCTCGGAGCGAAATTTAATTTTCTAACTTCATCTAATAAACATATCGAACCTATTGAATTTGTAAAGAAAAATGAAACTAAATTATTCTTTTTTGATGAAAAAATTAAAAAATGAAATAAGAAAAAAATGTTTAATATGAAACCTCAAAATATTATTATTCAAACACGCACAAGAAGTTTTATGAAAAATTCATTATTAATAATTTTGAAATAACAAAGAATTTTTTCAGAAGAAATAATACGTCGTTTGTTACTAAGGCAGACAATGGCGGTGGCACTGTGGTTATATATAAAAAAGATTATCTATCAAAAATGAAGAATTTACTAGAAGATGAGAACACTTATAAAATTGTTAAGAAGAAAAATCCATTAGCTTATATCAGATATAAATATAATGATTTTATGAAAAGGTGGTTAAAGAAATTTTATGTTACTCTTGAATGGTATAGGTCCATTATGGAAAGTGGAGGTCGTCTCCCAAGGGCTTATGGGTTGCCCAAAATTCATAAGGAGGGTAACCCATTAAGGATTATCGTCTCGTCGATTGGCAGTCCATCATATAAATTGAGTAAATTTTTACAAGATTTCATGAATGTTCAATTACTCAAACCTAGAACTTATTTTAAAGACAGGATAGAGTTGAAGAAATTAATTCAAAATATAACGATTCCCGATGGTTATATGTTTATTTCGTTAGATGTGTCAAATGTGTTTTCGAATGTATCTAAGGATTTAGTTACGTTGTCCTTGAAAAAGAGGTTTAATGTTCATTTATATAAACATATAAATATCCCTGAGAATGAATTTATTTATTGTGTTTTGATTTTAATGGAGTCCACTTTTTTCAGTTTTGGGGGTGATGTATTTGAACAAGTTATTGGTACCCCAATGGGCTCCCCTTTGCCTCTCATTCTAGCGGATATGGTTATGCAGGATTTGGAGGAATCTTGTTTGAATTCCTTTAACTTTACATGCCCATTATTCATCAGATTTGTGGATGATATCTTGGACTTGGTACCGAAATATAGGATATCGGATGTTGTTCCGACATTTAATGATTATCATCGAGATTACGGTTCACCCATGAAGCTAAAATTAATGGTACTCTGAATTTTTTAGAATTAAAGATAGTGAGAAATATGGAAGGACTTAAGATTGATTGCTATATGAAACCGACTTCTTCGATGAAATTTGTTAACTATCTATCTGAACATCCTTTACATCAAAAGATCGCAACTGTTACTAGTTTACATGATAAGAATTTAAAATTGGCAGACAAAGTTTTTCATTACAATAATTTCAACATTTATTAAAGACATCTTGAAAATGAATAATTATCCGATTGAATTTATTGACAAATATATTCGAAAACAAGTAAGTTATCTAGAGAGATTCAATCAAAATGATATAGTAAAAAACAATAATATTGATGGTTTTAAAAATGAGAAAAAGCTGATTTTAGCTTATGTTAATAATTTAAATATCAAATTAAAAAAGATTTTCAAGAAGTACGACTTTGAGATAATTAATAAGACAAATAACAAATTGAATAATGATATCATAAAAAGAGGTAAAGAGAACATACATTTTCTTGACCAACAGTGTGTTGTTCATAAAATAAAATGTAATAATTGCGGTTTTTGCTATATTGGCCAAACAAAAAAGAATCTTATAACGAGAGTAAAAGAACATGAAAACAATATAAGAATAACTTTTTCTTCTTCTAACGGATTATCGAAACATAGATTACAAACTGGTCACGATTTTGACTGGAAAAATATCGATATTTTGGATGAAGAAACGAATAAGTTGAAAAGGAATATTTCAGAAATGATTTTTATTAAGAAAACAAATGGAACACTCAATAAGCAAGAAGACACGAAGAATTTGAGTTCTATTTATGATAGATATCTGGATATTTTGTGATTAATGTTTTTTTGCGTTTAACTGTTATCACCTTCAATTTGCTTCTGGCATCAATGAAAAAGGCAGGGATTTCTCGCTGTTTTATGAATTCATTATCGGTCATCGTCAGCTCCTTACATAGGACGTTTGTAAAGTCTCCATAATGAAAATTGTACGACGCTATGAATTTTGGCGGGATTAAAAATTTGATGCTGTTATGACGATGAATTTTTATGTGATTGGTCAAAGAATTTGGAATTGTTAGTTTGACCTTTATTTATTGGGAACGAATCTTTTCGATAAAAGGAGAATTGATGTTTGAATAATACATTGTCGACTTCGTGAGTAGATCTGAGTTTATCTTTACATTATTTTAAAGGATTATTTATTATAATTATTATCATGATATGTTTATATATGAAATAAGAGAGAGATATTGTTTTTGAAGATTTATAAGAATCCTGATGAGGGCCCCATATGTTGGCCGAAATATTGATAAATAAATAATGGAGTTAAAATATTTGGCTCAGAGTGATCACTCTTCCTCTCATTTATCGAAAATTAATTGGAGCAGAGCATATACTACTTGACATTTATTTACAATCAGTTTTAAAAATGTTTTTGTTATTTTGTATTCCAATTTATCAAAGTGGAAATTCTTTGCAAAAAGCAGATACATTGTTTGTTTCTTTTTTTGAATTTTGATAACTGAATTGAGAAAAGGCGAAATTTTGCAATAACAAAGTTTCTTCGAACATAAGTAACGAAATGATACACTTTCATCAAGGGGTGGTGATAAAAAATAAGAACCAAGTATTTTTTGATATTGGGAATCTGTGAGAACTCTTTTGCAAATTCAATACTTTCTTTGTTTATGCAGTGAAATTTGATGAGTTCTGAGAAATGGTTCTTCTTGAATTTTCAAATTAATCTGCAATTTTATTTTAAATAGCTATTCATGAAAGACCGTCAGCATTTAAATTGATTCTTTCTGGTTTGTAAATAGTTTTGTTTTGGTATTCTTTCACTTTTAAGCCCCAACAAACTCATTTTGAGCTACTGAATAACCATTGTAATGGCCTATGATCTGTAACATTACAGATCATATTATATACAGATCAATTAGGTATTATAATCGCATCTATTAATAATACTATTATCATCATCATCATCATCGTCATCATCATCATTATCATCATCATCATCATCATCATCATCATCATCATTATTATTATTATTATTTTTTTTTATCTTTATTATTATTTTTATTATTATTATTATTATTAGTATTATCATTATTATTATTATTTATATTATAATTGTTGCTGTTGTTGAACACAAATACACAAAAACGCACTCGGAAAACACACGTACGCAAGTTTGTGAGTTGGCGAAAGGATGCATTTAATATTAGGTTCAAACCTCCCGAGTTGATATAATGTTGAAAAATATATGTATAACGAGAAACAATGAAAATAAAAAAAAATTTTTGTTCTTTTTTACATCTTTCTTTGTGACTATGTTAAGTAATAATTATGGTATGATATATACTGAAATTCGATTTGTTAACACCAACTACCAGCTTTAAAGACGTGCTGTAAAACTTCTATTCCTTTTGTCCGTATTTCGTTTTCTAATAATCCTTAGTGATTGTGATCCTCCCACCTTATAATATAATAAATAAAATTTCGCAGGGAAATTCGATTTCGTACATTCGGGTGCACCTTATTGGAACCTGCCCGAGTCGAAATAAGAATCAAACTTTGAACCACATAGATCGAGGATATTTCTGTTTTCATCAGTTCAAACTAAGCTTATTTTCAACCAACTTTACACCATAAACATGGCAGTTACTATCGATTTTACGGATTTCACGCCTAAATTAGGTTTTACTTTGACCCTCATTTGAACGGTTTAAAACCAACAGCGGTGAGAAATCTGCCATATTGCGCATGTGCGTTTTGGGCATGAAATGCACTGTAATTTTCAACTTTTTCAATATGATACAAGCTGTAGTAACGCAAAATATGATAAAAATATGCCATTAATATTCTTGATAATATTCGTTTTTTCAGTTTTACTCATAGGGACATTAATCAAAAAAACGTACTGAAAAGACCATTTTTAACTAATACGTGAAAATTGACAATAATATAATTAATTCACCATCGATCGTGAGGATTTTGACCTGAAATGTTCGGTTTTCCTAATTATCTACTAAATTAAAGCAATTTTTTTCGGCCCATTTTTCAAACTTTTGATGAACTTCCAACACTCAAAAACAATTTTTTACGCGTATTGACATTTGACATATAAAATGGAAATCGAAACAAAAAAGAAAAGACGACCTGGGTCAGAAATGGGCCAGAATTCAAAAAGCCGTAAAAACATAAGTACATCAGATTGCGGTGGGCATTAAATTGTATTACAAATATAAATTTACTTTCACTTTGAATGTAAATGATTTTTAATTATATTTTTATAAATTACTAGAAATAAATTTAATTTGATCAGAATGAATTTTCTTCTCTTTTGTCAACATACAATTTTCGTCACTGCGTTAGAAAAGAGAATTTCGAAGAGAAGTTTGTTCGTTCAACAAGAAATCTATATATCTCTGCTGTTTTCAAATTTCTAGAAAAATAAATGGTGCGTTCTTTTCAAAGCGTAGATTTTACATTCAAGGAGCTTCCAGTTGACATTAAATATTCCGAAATGTTTCTGAAATATTTTCAAATGTTTAAGAAATATTTCTGAAAGATTACGTGCTGAATGGGCTGTTCATCAATAAAATAAACCGATTTTCAGCATTTCTTGATACCTCCCTTCCCTATCTCTGTGTCACAAGCTGTCAAGTCAGCAGACCCCCCTCTTAAGATTGAGAGATCACATTATCCCTAATATAATCGATGAAAATTGACGAATTGTATACTTTAGAATATCCGCTAATCAAACGTGATTGAATAAACTTTTGTACATTGTACAATGTAATAATATTCGCGTATTTATTTAAAATAGCGATAAAAATTTATATTCCTCATATTCAATGGTAATTAGCAAACGCAAGTAATGTGATAAATTTTTTCGACTTGAAGGAAAAGACACATTTTCATTCAATATAGTCTTTTCAATAATCGAATTTTTCGAAGTGTTCATTCAATTGAAAAACAGAAAGTCATGAAAGTTTGCCATCATTTTTCTCAGGATCAATATGGTTGTACTTTCGATCTTGAATTCGAATTCGTAGGTTAAAATAGTTGAAACACCCCTCACAAAGATTATTGCGTGCTATTTCAGATTTCACAGTTCATAAAAGTTTCAAATCCGATCTAATAGGTTCAAGTTGGTTATAATTCTGATTCTAATTTCGACTCGGGTGAAATTTCGCTGTATTATGTCTTTAATAAAATCTTAAAACAAAAGAATCTTGAAAAGCTTTTTGATCAATTCTTCATAAAAAATATCATCATCTATCATCAATTCCAAGGTTTTTATAAGGATAATATTATTACATTTACGATTCAATCACAAAAGTTATAGTCAACTATGAAATAACGAGAATATTAACTTCATCCATCGCAACTAATTTGAGAATATTTTTGAAGGATTTCAAGATAAATGAGTTTCCCAATTGACTAGGTCCGAACCTCCCGTAGGTTCAAACCTTCTTACTTTCCTCTATTTGGCAAAGAATAAACGACTCCAAAAAGTTTTTCATTTCATTTACTGTAATCGATCATTATTCGCCATGTACGCTGTCGTGAAGGGTCAAATTATTCAGGGACAAACCCTAGAGAACTTGCCCTAGGACTTATTAAACATTGAAGGTTTAATTTAGTTATTCCTTGCTCAAAGATTTTTTAAATTTGAAGTCGGACTTCGTTTTTTTTTTAATTTCCGGAAATCGGTAACATTTTGTATTGATTGGTATTTCGTTCGACAATGTCATTTCACTTACACCTGCAGAAGTTGTGGATTCACTTGATTTGAATTCCGGAAATTGAAAAATATCATTGTATTAGGCACAAATTTTCGTGATCGATTGTTTCCCTTCGTTAGAATAAATGTGATCAAGTAGAAGATTTTCAAGTGATTGTTTTATTCGAGTTTCTTGATCATTTTCACGTGCTGTTGTACTAAAAATAGTTCTTTCTTCAGAAATATATTTCGGTACAGGTTTCAGTATTTCATTTTTTCTATTTGAATCATTCATAATAGTAATTATTCCTTCATTTCACCCACAAGACAACAATCATCATATTTATGAAAATTTCATTCTGAACTTCGAGTTTTATACATAGATTTTTTCACAAAGTTATGAATTTTAATTATCATTGAATATATCACAAAAAAATACGTATATTTCCTGATTGAAATATTTATACAAAACTTATGAAAAAAAGGATTGGGAATAAAGTTTAATAAAATGTTTAATTAATAAATTTTTCTCATTCGAGAATAATTTTGGGGAAAACTATGAAATGTACAGATTATCGTATTATTTAGGAAAACAGATTTATTTAACAATCTCCGCTGCGAGATCATAATTATAACGATTATAATTGATCCAATTCAGGGTCCATACTTTTTTTATTTGCCATCGATGACTTCATAACATCAACAAATATTTATGCATTTGTCGATCAGTTTTTATTGTTTCAAAGAATAATAATTACTATCTTAACACACACACACACACCCACACACACGCCCACACCTACGCCTACACACACCCACACACCAAAACCAACACACACACCTACACCCACACACGCCTACACCCACACACACCCACTCCCACACACACCCACACACGCCTACACCCACACACACCCACACCCACAAACACCCACACCTACACCCACACACACACCTACACCCACACACACGCCCACACCTACGCCTACACACACCCAAACCTACACCCACACCCACACCTACACCCACGCCCACAACTACACCTACACCCACGCCCACACCCACCTACACCCACACCCACACCCACCCACACACCTACACCCACACACCTACACCCACACACAAGCCCACACCTGCGCCTACACCCACACCCACTCACACCTACACCCACACCCACAAACACCCACACTTACTCCCACAAACACCCACACACACCCACACATGCCCATACACAGTTACACGCACACCCACTCCCACACGCACGCACACACGCCTACACCCACACACACCACTCCCACACACACCCACACTCACTCTCACAAACACCCACACACACCCACACATGCCCATACACACTTACACGCACACCTACTCTCACACACACCTACACACACCCACACCCACACACCCACACCCACCCACGCCTACACCCACACCCACAAACACCCACACCCACTCCCACAAACACCCACACACACCCACACATGCCCATACACACTTACACGCACACCCACTCTCACACACACCTACACACACCCACACCCACACACCCACACCCACACACACACCTACAGACACACACAAGCCCACACCTACGCCTACACACACCCACACCTACACCCACACCCACACCTACACCTTCGCCCACATCCACCCACGCCCACACCCACACCTACACCTACACCGACACCCACGCCCACGCCCACACCCACGCCTACACCCACACCCACGCCTACACCCACACCTACACACACACACAAGCCCACACCTACGCCTACACACACCCACACCTACACCCACACCCACACCTACACCTTCGCCCACACCCACACCCACGCCTACACATACACCTACACCTACACCTACACCCACCCACACCCACACCCACACCCACCTATACCTACACCCACACCCACACATAAAATGTTTTAATATCATAAAAATGCTAAACATAATTAGAATCCAGGATTAATTACAATATGTATACAGAAAACAGTCATTTATTCAGTTGAGTTTATCTTTATAAATTTTCAATTTTTATTTAGATACACGTCCTAATATATAATTTACACACAATATTGCTGAAGAATAGGAGCAAAAACAAGTTCATAATTTCTCATCCAATTTTTCAAAACAGAAAGCGTTTTTAAAATTTTTGATACATAAGAGGAAGTGTGATCACTCAGAGCTGAATATTTTAACTCCATTATTTCTTTATCAATATTTCGGCCAACATATGAGGCCCACATCTGGATTCTTATAAATCTTCAAAATCAATATATCCCTCTTGTTTATATATAAACATTTCATAATACTAATCATAATAAATAATCCTCTAAAATAATGTAAAGATAAACTCAGATCTTCTCACGAAGTCGACAATGTATTATTCAAACATCAATTCTCCTTTCATCGAAAAGATTCGTTCCCAATAAAAGAAGGTCAAATCAACAATTCCAAATTCTTTGACCAATCACATAAAAATTCATCGTCGTAACAGCATCAAATTTTTAATCCCGCCAAAATTCATAGCGTCGTACAACTTTCATTATGGATACTTTACAAACGTCTTATGTAAGGAACTGACGATGACTGATAATGAATTTATAAAACAGCGAGAAATCTCCGCCTTTTTCATTGATGCTAGAAGCAAATTGAATGTCATAACAGATAAACGCAAAAAAACATTAATCAAAAAATACCGAGATATCTATCATAAACAGAATTATTTATGTACAATTTGACATCGCATTGGATCAACAAAATGTCTGGCCGCTGCATCGACGTCCTCGACGAAGGAATTTCGGCTATTTTCGGAAGATTGAACATGATTCTGGATTGAAAGTGGTAATTGTGTTAAAACAATTGCTTAATATTGTATTATCTATTGCTATTGTGAGGAATGAATTGATTTTTCTGACCGAATGTAGAAGATTTGATTTGTTGCCCAAACACATTGAATGTTTTAATTTCTCTGGTTTCAAATTTAGAAGTAGATACGTTAACAGGAAATTTTCCAATTATGTTGATTTGTCACGTAGACGCATTTTGAATTGGGAAATCAAGGATACGTGTTATCATTTACAGCAGTTTTCGAAGAAACGTGTGTTTCGAATTGAGGACAAACTTTTTCGGCTCTTGCCCGGTCGGGTGGTTCAGCAGTTTTTTCAGTACAATGTTTCATATTAACAAAAAACCCATGATGGACAATTTTTCAAACTTAGAAAGAAATTTAAATCTCTAATTTATAAGAATAGTTTAATAAAATTTCAAAAAACTGAGAATTGCATCTTTAATTCGACCGATAATAAATTGCTTGGATATGTCCATTTCACTCTTACTCTCGGAGCAAAATTTAATTTTCCAACTTCATCTAATAAACATATCGAACCCTTTGAATTTGTAAAGGGAATTGAAACTGCATTATTCTTTTTTGATGAAAAAATCAAAAATGAAATAAGAAAAAAATTTTTATATGAAACTTCAAAATATTATTATACAAACACGCACAAGAAGTTTTATGAAAAATGCATTACTTATAATTTTGAAATAACAGAGAATTTTTGCAGAAGAAACAATACGTTGTTTGTTACTAAGGCAGACAAAGGCGGTGCCACTGTGGTTATATATAAAAAAGATTATCTATCAAAAATGAAGAATTTACTAGAAGATGAGAACTCTTATAAAATTGTTACGAAGAAAAATCCATTAGCTTATATCAGATATAAATATAATGATTTTATAAAAAAACGGTTAAAGAAATGTTATGTTACTCTTGAATGGTATAGATCCATTATGGAAAGTGGAGGTTGTCTCCCAAGGGCTTATGGGTTGCCCAAAATTCATAAGGAGGGTAACCCATTAAGGATTATCGTCTCTTCGATTGGCAGTCCATCATATAAATTGAGTAAATTTTTACAAGCTTTCATAAATGTTCAATTACCTAAACCGAGAACTTATTTTAAAGACAGAATAGAGTTGAAGAAATTAATTCAAAATATAACGATTCCAGATGGTTATATGTTTATTTCGTTAGATGTGTCAAATTTGTTTTCGAATGTATCTAAGGATTTAGTTACGTTGTCCTTGAAAAAGAGGTTTAATGTTCATTTATATAAACATATAAATATCCCTGAGAATGAATTTATTTATTCTGTTTTAATTTTAATGGAGTCCACTTTTTTCAGTTTTAGGGTCGATGTATTTGAACAAGTTTTTCGTACCCTAATGGGCTCCCCTTTGTCACACCCACCCACACCCACACACACACCCACACCCACACTTACACTCACACCCACACCCACACATAAAATGTTTAAATATCATAAAAATGCTAAACATAATTAGAATCCAGGATTAATTACAATATGTATACAGAAAACAGTCATTTATTCAGTTGAGTGTATCTTTATGAATTTATAATTTTTATTTATATACACGTCTCAATGTATAATTTACACACAATTTTGCTGAAGAGAATATTCTTATTTGAGAAAATTTGAAAATCTCTTAAGAAAAAAAATGCAGATACATATATTCATATCATACTTTTTCCGGTATAATATAGCACTACATTCATTCCATTACTATTAAAATTAAATAAAGTTTTCACTCCACGTTCATATTCCGGAAGAAAAATTTTGGCTCAAATTGGAAATATGATTTATATTACTAGCGAAAATGGTTTAAATAATTACTTTTGCCAGTTAAATCACCTCGTACATAAAGTTTAATAATTAAGTGATTTTGTCGATTTTTAACGAAGCAGACGCTTTGAAAATTATTCTTGATTTTTTTGTATGCCAAGACGTTACAAATTTTCTGAAAAAACACGCAATTCGCAATAAAATCCCAGGTATGCATGGAATGAAGTTTTTTACTTATAGTTATTAGTTTATTCTTTGTAAAACCCCATAAGAAAACCAAAATTTCATAGACAAATTAATCAGCGAAAAATAGATATCAGATACGTATCAATGCGATGGGCCCAGGTAAACATATATCCCTAGTAATTTTCATCTTTTTCAAGTGCAACAAGTGCAAATGTAACAATTATGAATTATAATCAGAAATATAAAATTATGTTATACATTAGAAGAGATACGATATTATAACTTTAAAACCCAGCACGCTATGAAAATGATCGATTTGTGCTTCTTAATAAGAATATAAAACTCTTCTGCCTGACATAATGTTCGTTTTGAAATTCATGGTACAACACAAAATGAAGATGCACGATCTTCTAAGCATTTTCGCTCGAGTATTAATATTTTAAGAAATGTTGTATCGAGGTGAGCTGTTTTCACACCAAAAAACAATAGATTATGGTTGCTCACACCGTGGCAAGTTCGTGAAACGCGAATGCAACACGAAAGAAACGTTTCTTTTGGTTACGCATGAAATGCCTTTGAAACGCCTTTGAAACGTCCTAATAAAGCAAAAAGTTAAAAAAAGAAGTAGAACAGTATAATTTGGTTGATATAATGATATGATGGTGCGATGTACCTGGCCACCGCTCTAATCGTCGTAATCGACCTGAAAAATATCCTTGCTAAAGCCGGGATCCGAACCTGGAATGCTGGGTCGATATGCTGAGACCATGACACCTGAGCCATTTCGCAAGATGAGGGTATAAGTTAAAATGTTGTGCCACAACTTTTTACCAGGGTTCAGTTGATGACGGAAAATTATTAAGTACCTAAAAACTCGTAATGAACCAAATTTTGAACTATTTTCTTTCATTTAACAAAATGCAATTTTTAAAAAATGCTCTAACGCAAACCGTTGAAACTTGCAATATGTCAAAAAATCTAAAATTTCGAAGATTGCTCAATAACTCTGAAAAATTGGAAAAATCCGAAGCGTTCTAAAAATATTGATAAATTTTGTTGTATATAATTGATGACAGAAAATATAGAGTATTGAAACGCTAATAAAACGTTTCATTGGCGTTGCAGCGACGACAAAGAAACGTTTCAGTCGCGTTGTAGAAGACGTTTCAATGGCGACCATTTGACACGTTTCAATATCGCTGCTTTAGTGTTGCAATAGCGTTTCAAAACGCTGAATAAACGCAAATGCAACGCAAATGCAACGGGAACGTGAATGAAACGCCGAAGCAACAAAAAAGACGCGTTTCACGAACTTGCCAGGGCAGAACCTAATTTCAGCATTTAATAAAGGCAAGCCACAAGTCAACAGTCCTCAACTGTCGAACTTTGCTGTAGAATAATGAATATAGACATCATTTTGTTGCTGCACCTTATCATAACCTTATAAGAAACTGAAATTTTTTATTTGATAAAATCTTTTAAGAACAAAACCTTGTACAATATTTTCGACTGTTTCTTCATAAGAAATTTCAATTTCTTATAAGGTTTTTAGAAAGTCACCTTATGAGAAATTGAATTCTTATAAGATTTTTATAAGGTACACCTTTTGAATTCTTATAAGGTATTTCATTTTCTTATATAGTTTTCAAAAGGATAAAAATTACTAGGGATGCTAGTTGGAATACTTCAATTTTAGGTACACACAAGTATAGTGATAGAGGATACTCGTAAACAGATACTGTGATAATTAAGATAAAAAAATAAAATAAACTTGTTTCCTGATTTTGTTTCATGTATATCTATAGCAAGTCTATCGAATTAATTTTCAAAATTCGATGTTATTTCCATCTGTTTCGTTGCTTTGAAAATTAATTGTTCTTCGTCGATCTGGAAATTCTGACATTTTTGAATACACTGACTGAATATCATGTTTCACGTTCGGCCAATAAAAACGTACCTTGATTTTACCTTACGTTTTGTGAAAACCTTATGAATAATATGGTTATAATATGACTATATAATAGTTATAATTATAATATAGTTTTATTCTTACACTGAAAAAAAAGTTTCGCTGGTTCAGCCAAAAAATATTTTCCTCCAGCTAATCAAACTGGTTGATATAGGCGGAGCACAACTTTTGAGGTGCGACAGCACAATTTTTGCGCTAGAATTAGCTAAGAGCAACTTGCTGCCCTAGCACAAATTTCTTGGTGCCGTAGCATTTTCTTGTACTGGAACGACGGGAGTCATTGAGTGTCTCAGCCTATCGAAATGTGTTTGTTGAACTAGAACTTTTTCTCGTTCTGCATTATAATGTAGTTGAGTCAATCAGACTTACGCGCTGTTGTAGCACAATAAATTAGGTAATACAACCTATAAATTTTTGAGCATGTAAAATAATTTTTGTCTCCTTGAGCCTTCCCGACAAGTTCAAGTAAAATTGGTATTGCTGATGTGTTGAATATTTTCAACTGTTCCAGCTAAAGTTATTTGCTGAACTGTAGAAACCGTTACAAAAAATTTTTTAACGTTTAACAGGTTTTTTCATTCAGAAGTAACCTCTATTATTTGAGTGATGTCTATAACATAATTCATATCAATTTTCTGAACTGATGAAATTCCTCGCGTTGCTAGGATTTGATCTCGGGTCGCCCACGTGGAAAACTGGTACTCTGCCAGTGAGCTATCGGGCCCACTTACCAATATCTTGAAAATATTCAACTCAAGAATCTCGTACTGGATGAGCAGCAGTTTGACTGAAACTAAACATGTTGCATTAGCTAATTATTTGTTGGCTCTAGTGAATTTGTATTGGGGATGACATTATTGCATGTCATCTATGTTAGCTCTCCAATTATAATAACAACAGCCACACCAAAAAGGCAGAGCAGCTAAGAACTTGATTAATGAAGCAAATTAACAGTTGGTGAAATAACAACAAAAATTATTTAGAACATTTACGATAAATATGTTCTTTTTCCTAATTATAAGAGCTGGAGTAACTAATTACAGAGTCATTCAAACATGTTCGCACTTGCTACACCAGATTGAAAAGAAAAAGAGTACCAGCCAATATATACTTGCTGATTCGGCAAATTACACTTGCTGTTATAGTAAAAAAACTGCCAGCCTATATACTCTTAGCTGCCACAGCACAACCTTTTTTTTCAGTGTATACCCAACCATGCCTGAAGTTTCGTGATCATGACATTTTTTCAAAATTTTCTTTTTTTCATTTTGATTTATCGGCGTTACTCGTGAGGTTTCTAACAATTTAATTTTGAAATTCAGGAACTGAAAGCTTTCCATTGATCTTAATTCAATTTTAAATCCTTCAGAATAGGAGCAAAAACAAATTCATAATTTTTCATCCAATTTTTCAAAACAGAAAGCGTTTTAAAAATGTTCGATACATGAGAGGAAGAGTGATCACTCAGAGCCGAATATTTTAACTCCATTATTTATTTATCAATATTTCGGCCAACGTATGAGGCCCTCATCAGGATTCTTATAAATCTTTAAAAACAATATATCTCTCTTATTTCATGTATATACCTTTCATAATACTAATCATAATAAATAATCCTCCAAAATAATGTAAAGATAAACTCAGATCTTCTCACGAAGTCGACAATGTAATATTCAAACATCAATTCTCCTTTCATCGAAAAGATTCGTTCCCAATAAATAAAGGTCAAATAAACAATTCCAAATTCTTCGACCAATCACATAAAAATTCATCGTCGTAACAGCGTCAAATTTTTAATTCCACCAAAATTCATAGCGTCGTACAACTTTCATTATGGAGACTTTACAAACATCCTATGTAAGGAACTGACGATGACTGATGATGAATTTATTTATTTATTATTTACAATTTGTGATGGCATTGGATCAACAAAATGTCTGGCCGCTGCATCCACGTCCTCGACGAAGGAATTTCGGCTATGTTCGGAAGGTTGAACATGATTATGGATTGAAAGTGGTATTTGTGTTAAAACAATGGCTTAATATTGTATTATCTATTGCTATTGTGAGGAATCAATTGATTTTTCTGACCGAATGTAGAAGATTTGATTTGTTGCCCAAACACATTGAATGTTTTAATTTCTCTGGTTTTAAATTTAGAAGTAGACACGTTAACAGGAAATTTTCCAATTACGTTGATTTGTCACGTAGACGCATTTTGAATTGGGAAATCAAGGATACGTTTTATCATTTACAGCAGTTTTTGAAGAAACGTGTGTTTCGAATTGAAGACAAACTTTTTTGGCTCTTGCCCGGTCGGGTGGTTCAGCAGTTTTTTCAGTACAATGTTTCATATTACCAAAAAACCTATGATGGACAATTTTTCAAACTTAGAAAGAAATTTTATTCTCTAATTTATAAGAATAGTTTATTAAAAATTCGAAAAAATGAGAATTGCAACTTTAATTTAACCGATATTAAATTGCTTGAATATGTCCATTTTACTCTTACTCTCGGAGCGAAATTTAATTTTCTAACTTCATCTAATAAACATATCGAACCTATTGAATTTGTAAAGAAAAATGAAACTAAATTATTCTTTTTTGATGAAAAAATTAAAAAATGAAATAAGAAAAAAATGTTTAATATGAAACCTCAAAATATTATTATTCAAACACGCACAAGAAGTTTTATGAAAAATTCATTATTAATAATTTTGAAATAACAAAGAATTTTTTCAGAAGAAATAATACGTCGTTTGTTACTAAGGCAGACAATGGCGGTGGCACTGTGGTTATATATAAAAAAGATTATCTATCAAAAATGAAGAATTTACTAGAAGATGAGAACACTTATAAAATTGTTAAGAAGAAAAATCCATTAGCTTATATCAGATATAAATATAATGATTTTATGAAAAGGTGGTTAAAGAAATTTTATGTTACTCTTGAATGGTATAGGTCCATTATGGAAAGTGGAGGTCGTCTCCCAAGGGCTTATGGGTTGCCCAAAATTCATAAGGAGGGTAACCCATTAAGGATTATCGTCTCGTCGATTGGCAGTCCATCATATAAATTGAGTAAATTTTTACAAGATTTCATGAATGTTCAATTACTCAAACCTAGAACTTATTTTAAAGACAGGATAGAGTTGAAGAAATTAATTCAAAATATAACGATTCCCGATGGTTATATGTTTATTTCGTTAGATGTGTCAAATGTGTTTTCGAATGTATCTAAGGATTTAGTTACGTTGTCCTTGAAAAAGAGGTTTAATGTTCATTTATATAAACATATAAATATCCCTGAGAATGAATTTATTTATTGTGTTTTGATTTTAATGGAGTCCACTTTTTTCAGTTTTGGGGGTGATGTATTTGAACAAGTTATTGGTACCCCAATGGGCTCCCCTTTGCCTCTCATTCTAGCGGATATGGTTATGCAGGATTTGGAGGAATCTTGTTTGAATTCCTTTAACTTTACATGCCCATTATTCATCAGATTTGTAGATGATATCTTGGACTTGGTACCGAAATATAGGATATCGGATGTTGTTCCGACATTTAATGATTATCATCGAGATTACGGTTCACCCATGAAGCTAAAATTAATGGTACTCTGAATTTTTTAGAATTAAAGATAGTGAGAAATATGGAAGGACTTTAGTTTGATTGCTATATGAAACCGACTTCTTCGATGAAACTTGTTAACTATCTATCTGAACATCCTTTACATCAAAAGATCGCAACTGTTACTAGTTTACATGATAAGAATTTAAAATTGGCAGACAAAGTTTTTCATTACAAAAATTTCAACATTTATTAAAGACATCTTGAAAATGAATAATTATCCGATTGAATTTATTGACAAATATATTCAAAAACAAGTAAGTTATCTAGAGAAATTCAATCAAAATGATATAGTAAAGAACAATAATATTGGTGGTTTTAGAAATAAGAAAAAGCTGATTTTATCTCATGTTAATAATTTCAATATCAAATTAATAAAGATTTTCAAGAAGTACGACTTTGAGATATTCAATAAGACAAATAACAAATTGAATAATGATATCATAAAAAGAGGTAAAGAGAACATACATTTTCTTGACCAACAGTGTGTTGTTCATAAAATAAAATGTAATAATTGCGGTTTTTGCTATATTGGCCAAACAAAAAAGAATCTTATAACGAGAGTAAAAGAACATGAAAACAATATAAGAATAACTTTTTCTTCTTCTAACGGATTATCGAAACATAGATTACAAACTGGTCACGATTTTGACTGGAAAAATATCGATATTTTGGATGAAGAAACGAATAAGTTGAAAAGGAATATTTCAGAAATGATTTTTATTAGGAAAACAAATGGAACACTCAATAAGCAAGAAGACACGAAGAATTTGAGTTCTATTTATGATAGATATCTGGATATTTTGTGATTAATGTTTTTTTGCGTTTAACTGTTATCACCTTCAATTTGCTTCTGGCATCAATGAAAAAGGCAGGGATTTCTCGCTGTTTTATGAATTCATTATCGGTCATCGTCAGTTCCTTACATAGGACGTTTGTAAAGTCTCCATAATGAAAATTGTACGACGCTATGAATTTTGGCGGGATTAAAAATTTGATGCTGTTATGACGATGAATTTTTATGTGATTGGTCAAAGAATTTGGAATTGTTAGTTTGACCTTTATTTATTGGGAACGAATCTTTTCGATAAAAGGAGAATTGATGTTTGAATAATACATTGTCGACTTCGTGAGTAGATCTGAGTTTATCTTTACATTATTTTAAAGGATTATTTATTATAATTATTATCATGAAATGTTTATATATGAAATAAGAGAGAGATATTGTTTTTGAAGATTTATAAGAATCCTGATAAGGGCCCCATATGTTGGCCGAAATATTGATAAATAAATAATGGAGTTAAAATATTTGGCTCAGAGTGATCACTCTTCCTCTCATTTATCGAAAATTAATTGGAGCAGAGCATATACTACTTGACATTTATTTACAATCAGTTTTAAAAATGTTTTTGTTATTTTGTATTCCAATTTATCAAAGTGGAAATTCTTTGCAAAAAGCAGATACATTGTTTGTTTCTTTTTTTGAATTTTGATAACTGAATTGAGAAAAGGCGAAATTTTGCAATAACAAAGTTTCTTCGAACATAAGTAACGAAATGATACACTTTCATCAAGGGGTGGTGATAAAAAATAAGAACCAAGTATTTTTTGATATTGGGAATCTGTGAGGACTCTTTTGCAAATTCAATACTTTCTTTGTTTATGCAGTGAAATTTGATGAGTTCTGAGAAATGGTTCTTCTTGAATTTTCAAATTAATCTGCAATTTTATTTTAAATAGCTATTCATGAAAGACCGTCAGCATTTAAATTGATTTTTTCTGGTTTGTAAATAGTTTTGTTTTGGTATTCTTTCACTTTTAAGCCCCAACAAACTCATTGTGATCTACTGAATAACCATTGTAATGGCCTATGATCTGTAACATTACAGATTATATTATATACAGATCAATTAGGTATTATAATCGCATCTATTAATAATACTATTATCATCATCATCATCATCGTCGTCATCATCATCATCATCATCATCATCATCATCATCATCATCATCATTATTATTATTATTTTTTTTTATCATTATTATTATTATTATTATTATTATTAGTATTATCATTATTATTATTATTTATATTATAATTGTTGCTGTTGTTGAACACAAATACACAAAAACGCACTCGGAAAACACACGTACGCAAGTTTGTGAGTTGGCGAAAGGATGCATTTAATATTAGGTTCAAACCTCCCGAGTTGATATAATGTTGAAAAATATATGTATAACGAGAAACAATGAAAATAAAAAAAAATTTTCGTTCTTTTTTACATCTTTCTTTGTGACTATGTTAAGTAATAATTATGGTATGATATATACTGAAATTCGATTTGTTAACACCAACTACCAGCTTTAAAGACGGGCTGTAAAACTACTATTCCTTTTGTCCGTATTTCGTTTTCTAATAATCCTTAGTGATTGTGATCCTCCCACCTTATAATATAATAAATAAAATTTCGCAGGGAAATTCGATTTCGTACATTCGGGTGCACCTTATTGGAACCTGCCCGAGTCGAAATAAGAATCAAACTTTGAACCACATAGATCGAGGATATTTCTGTTTTCATCAGTTCAAACTAAGCTTATTTTCAACCAACTTTACACTATAAACATGGCAGTTACTATCGATTTTACGGATTTCACGCCTAAATTAGGTTTTACTTTGACCCTCATTTGAACGGTTTAAAACCAACAGCGGTGAGAAATCTGCCATATTGCGCATGTGCGTTTTGGGCATGAAATGCACTGTAATTTTCAACTTTTTCAATATGATACAAGCTGTAGTAACGCAAAATATGATAAAAATATGCCATTAATATTCTTGATAATATTCGTTTTTTCAGTTTTACTCATAGGGACATTAATCAAAAAAACGTACTAAAAAGACCATTTTTAACTAATACGTGAAAATTGACAATAATATAATTAATTCACCATCGATCGTGAGGATTTTGACCTGAAATGTTCGGTTTTCCTAATTATCTACTAAATTAAAGCAATTTTTTTCGGCCCATTTTTCAAACTTTTGATGAACTTCCAACACTCAAAAACAATTTTTTACGCGTATTGACATTTGACATATAAAATGGAAATCGAAACAAAAAAGAAAAGACGACCTGGGTCAGAAATGGGCCAGAATTCAAAAAGCCGTAAAAACATAAGTACATCAGATTGCGGTGGGCATTAAATTGTATTACAAATATAAATTTACTTTCACTTTGAATGTAAATGATTTTTAATTATATTTTTATAAATTACTAGAAATAAATTTAATTTGATCAGAATGAATTTTCTTCTCTTTTGTCAACATACAATTTTCGTCACTGCGTTAGAAAAGAGAATTTCGAAGAGAAGTTTGTTCGTTCAACAAGAAATCTATATATCTCTGCTGTTTTCAAATTTCTAGAAAAATAAATGGTGCGTTCTTTTCAAAGCGTAGATTTTACATTCAAGGAGCTTCCAGTTGACATTAAATATTCCGAAATGTTTCTGAAATATTTTCAAATGTTTAAGAAATATTTCTGAAAGATTACGTGCTGAATGGGCTGTTCATCAATAAAATAAACCGATTTTCAGCATTTCTTGATACCTCCCTTCCCTATCTCTGTGTCACAAGCTGTCAAGTCAGCAGACCCCCCTCTTAAGATTGAGAGATCACATTATCCCTAATATAATCGATGAAAATTGACGAATTGTATACTTTAGAATATCCGCTAATCAAACGTGATTGAATAAACTTTTGTACATTGTACAATGTAATAATATTCGCGTATTTATTTAAAATAGCGATAAAAATTTATATTCCTCAAATTCAATGATAATTAGCAAACGCAAGTAATGTGATAAATTTTTTCGGCTTGAAGAAAAAGACACATTTTCAGTCAATATAGTCTTTTCAATAATCGAATTTTTCGAAGTGTTCATTCAATTGAAAAACAGAAAGTCATGAAAGTTTGCCATCGTTTTTCTCAGGATCAATATGGTTGTACTTTCGATCTTGAATTCGAATTCGTAGGTTAAAATAGTTGAAACACCCCTCACAAAGATTATTGCGTGCTATTTCAGATTTCACAGTTCATAAAAGTTTCAAATCAGATCTTATAGGTTCAAGTTGGTTATAATTCTGATTCTAATTTCGACTCGGGTGAAATTTCGCTGTATTATGTCTTTGATAAAATCTCAAAACAAAAGAAACTTGAAAAGCTTTTTGATCAATTCTTTATAAAAAAATATCATCATCTATCATCAATTCCAAGGTTTTTATAAGGATAATATTATTACATTTACGATTCAATGACAAAAGTTATAGTCAACTATCAAATAACGAGAATATTAACTCCATCCATCGCAACAAATTTAAGAATATTTTTGAAGGATTTCAAGATAAATGAGTTTCCCAATTGACTAGGTCCGAACCTCCCGTAGGTTCAAACCTTCTTACTTTCCCCTATTTGGCAAAGAATAAACGACTCCAAAAAGTTTTTCATTTCATTTACTGTAATCGATCATTATTCGCCATGTACGCTGTCGTGAAGGGTCCAATTATCCAGGGACAAACCCCAGAGAACTTGACCAAGGACTTATTAAACATTGAAGGTTTAATTTAGTTATTCCTTGCTCAAAGATTTTTTAAATTTGAAGTCGGACTTCGTTTTTTTTTTAATTTCCGGAAATCGGTAACATTTTGTATTGATTGGTATTTCGTTCGACAATGTCATTTCACTTACACCTGCAGAAGTTGTGGATTCACTTGATTTGAATTCCGGAAATTGAAAAATATCATTGTATTAGGCACAAATTTTCGTGATCGATTGTTTCCCTTCGTTAGAATAAATGTGATCAAGTAGAAGATTTTCAAGTGATTGTTTTATTCGAGTTTCTTTATCATTTTAACGTGCTGTTGTACTAAAAATAGTTCTTTCTTCAGAAATATATTTCGGTACAGGTTTCAGTATTTCATTTTTTCTATTTGAATCATTCATAATAGTAATTATTCCTTCATTTCACCCACAAGACAACAATCATCATATTTATAAAAATTTCATTCTGAACTTCGAGTTTTATACATAGATTTTTTCTTAAAGTTATGAATTTTAATTATTATTGAATATATTACAAAAAAATACGTATATTTCCTGATTGAAATATTTATACAAAACTTATGAAAAAAAGGATTGGGAATAAAGTTTGATAAAATGTTTGATTAATAAATTTTTCTCATTCGAGAATAATTTGGGGGAAAACTATGAAATGTACAGATTATCGTATTATTTAGGAAAACAGATTTATTTATCAATCTCCGCTGCGAGATCATAATTATAACGATTATAATTGATCCAATTCAGGGTCCATACTTTTTTCATTTGCCATCGATGACTTCATAACATCAACAAATATTTATGCATTTGTCGATCAGTTTTTATAGTTTCAAAGAATAATAATTACTATCTTAACACACACACACACACACCGACACCCACACCCACACCTACACATACGACCACACCAACCTACACCCACGCCCACAACTACACCCACACCTACACACAGACCCACTCCCAAAAACACCAACACACACCCACACATGCCCATACACACCTACACGCAAACCCACTCCCACACACACCTACACACACCCACAACCACACACCCACACTCACCCACACACCTACACCTACACCCACCCACACCAACCCACGCCCACCCACACCCACACACGCCTACACCCACACCTACACTCAAACCCACACCTACACCCACACCCACACTTACACTCACACCCACACCCACACATAAAATGTTTAAATATCATAAAAATGCTAAACATAATTAGAATCCAGGATTAATTACAATATGTATACAGAAAACAGTCATTTATTCAGTTGAGTTCATCCTTATAAATTTATAATTTTTATTTAGATACACGTCCTTATATATAATTTTCACACAATTTTGCTGAAGAATAGGAGCAAAAACAAGTTCATAATTTCTCATCCAATTTTTCAAAACAGAAAGCGTTTTAAAAATGTTCGACACATAAGAGGATGAGTGATCACTCAGAGCTGAATATTTCAACTCCATTATTTCTTTATCAATACTTCGGCCAACATATGAGGCCCTCATCTGGATTCTTAAGAATCTTCAAAATCAATATATCCCTCTTATTTTATATATAAACATTTCATAATACTAATCATAATAAATAATCCTCTAAAATAATGTAAAGATAAACTCAGATCTTCTCACGAAGTCGACAATGTATTATTCAAACATCAATTCTCCTTTCATCGAAAAGATTCGTTCCTAATAAAAAAAGGTCAAATCAACAATTCCAAATTCTTTGACCAATCACATAAAAATTCATCGTCGTAACAACATCAAATTTTTAATCCCGCCAAAATTCATAGCGTCGTACAACTTTCATTATGGATACTTTACAAACGTCTTATGTAAGGAACTGACGATGACTGATAATGAATTTATAAAACAGCGAGAAATCTCCGCCTTTTTCATTGATGCTAGAAGCAAATTGAATGTCATAACAGATAAACGCAAAAAAACATTTATCAAAAAATACCGAGATATCTATCATAAACAGAATTATTTATGTACAATTTGACATCGCATTGGATCAACAAAATGTCTGGCCGCTGCATCGACGTCCTCGACGAAGGAATTTCGGCTATTTTCGGAAGATTGAACATGATTCTGGATTGAAAGTGGTAATTGTGTTAAAACAATTGCTTAATATTGTATTATCTATTGCTATTGTGAGGAATGAATTGATTTTTCTGACCGAATGTAGAAGATTTGATTTGTTGCCCAAACACATTGAATGTTTTAATTTCTCTGGTTTCAAATTGAGAAGTAGATACGTTAACAGGAAATTTTCCAATTATGTTGATTTGTCACGTAGACGCATTTTGAATTGGGAAATCAAGGATACGTGTTATCATTTACAGCAGTTTTCGAAGAAACGTGTGTTTCGAATTGAGGACAAACTTTTTCGGCTCTTGCCCGGTCGGGTGGTTCAGCAGTTTTTTCAGTACAATGTTTCATATTACCAAAAAACCCATGATGGACAATTTTTCAAACTTAGAAAGAAATTTAATTCTCTAATTTATAAGAATAGTTTAATAAAATTTCAAAAAAATGAGAATTGCATCTTTAATTCGACCGATAATAAATTGCTTGGATATGTCCATTTCACTCTTACTCTCGGAGCGAAATTTAATTTTCCAACTTCATCTAATAAACATATCGAACCTTTTGAATTTGTAAAGGGAATTGAAACTGAATTATTCTTTTTTGATGAAAAAATCAAAAATGAAATAAGAAAAAAATTTTTATATGAAACTTCAAAATATTATTATTCAAACACGCACAAGAAGTTTTATGAAAAATGCATTACTTATAATTTTGAAATAACAGAGAATTTTTGCAGAAGAAACAATACGTTGTTTGTTACTAAGGCAGACAAAGGCGGTGCCACTGTGGTTATGTATAAAAAAGATTATCTATCAAAAATGAAGAATTTACTAGATGATGAGAACTCTTATAAAATTGTTACGAAGAAAAATCCATTAGCTTATATCAGATATAAATATAATGATTTTATAAAAAGACGGTTAAAGAAATGTTATGTTACTCTTGAATGGTATAGATCCATTATGGAAAGTGGAGGTTGTCTCCCAAGGGCTTATGGGTTGCCCAAAATTCATAAGGAGGGTAACCCATTAAGGATTATCGTCTCTTCGATTGGCAGTCCATCATATAAATTGAGTAAATTTTTACAAGCTTTCATAAATGTTCAATTACCTAAACCTAGAACTTATTTTAAAGACAGAATAGAGTTGAAGAAATTAATTCAAAATATAACGATTCCAGATGGTTATATGTTTATTTCGTTAGATGTGTCAAATTTGTTTTCGAATGTTTCTAAGGATTTAGTTACGTTGTCCTTGAAAAAGAGGTTTAATGTTCATTTATATAAACATATAAATATCCCTGAGAATGAATTTATTTATTCTGTTTTAATTTTAATGGAGTCCACTTTTTTCAGTTTTAGGGTCGATGTATTTGAACAAGTTTTTCGTACCCTAATGGGCTCCCCTTTGTCACACCCACCCACACCCACACACACACCCACACCCACACTTACACTCACACCCACACCCACACATAAAATGTTTAAATACCATAAAAATGCTAAACATAATTAGAATCCAGGATTAATTACAATATGTATACAGAAAACAGTCATTTATTCAGTTGAGTGTATCTTTATGAATTTATAATTTTTATTTATATACACGTCTCAATATATAATTTACACACAATTTTGCTGAAGAGAATATTCTTATTTGGGAAATTTGAAAAATCTCTTAAGAAAAAAAATGCAGATACATATATTCATATCATACTTTTTCCGGTATAATATGGCACTACATTCATTCCATTACTATTAAAATTAAATAAAGTTTTCACTCCACGTTCATATTCCGGAAGAAAACTTTTGGCTCAAATTGGAAATATAATTTATATTACTAGCGAAAATGGTTTAAATACTAAAAGTAAGTACTTTTGCCAGTTAAATCACCTCGTACATAAAGTTTAATAATTAAGTGATTTTGTCGATTTTTAACAAAGCATACGCTTTGAAAATTATTTTTGATTTTTTTGTATGCCAAGACGTTACAAATTTTCTGAAAAAACACGCAATTCGCAATAAAATCCCAGGTATGCATGAAATGAAATTTTTTACTTATAGTTATTAGTTTATTCTTTGTAGAACCCCATAAGAAAACCAAAATTTCTTAGACAAATTAATCAGCGAAAAATAGATATCAGATACGTATCAATGCGATGGGCCCAGGTAAACATATATCCCTAGTAATTTTCATCTTTTTCAAGTGCAACAAGTGCAAATGTAACAATTATGAATTATAATCAGAAATATAAAATTATGTTATACATTAGAAGAGATACGATATTATAACTTTAAAACCCAGCACGCTATGAAAATGATCGATTTGTGCTTCTTAATAAGAATATTAAACTCTTCTGCCTGACATAATGTTCGTTTTGAAATTCATGGTACAACACAAAATGAAGATGCACGATCTTCTAAGCATTTTCGCTCGAGTATTAATATTTTAAGAAATGTTGTATCGAGGTGAGCTGTTTTCACACCAAAAAATAATAGATTATGGTTGCTCACACCGTGGCAAGTTCGTGAAACGCGAATGCAACACGAAAGAAACGTTTCTTTTGGTTACGCATGAAATGCCTTTGAAACGCCTTTGAAACGTCCTAATAAAGCAAAAAGTTAAAAAAAGAAGTAGAACAGTATAATTTGGTTGATATAATGATATGATGGTGCGATGTACCTGGCCACCGCTCTAATCGTCGTAATCGACCTGAAAAATATCCTTGCTAAAGCCGGGATCCGAACCTGGAATGCTGGGTCGATATGCTGAGACCATGACACCTGAGCCATTTCGCAAGATGAGGGTATAAGTTAAAATGTTGTGCCACAACTTTTTACCAGGGTTCAGTTGATGACGGAAAATTATTAAGTACCTAAAAACTCGTAATGAACCAAATTTTGAACTATTTTCTTTCATTTAACAAAATGCAATTTTTAAAAAATGCTCTAACGCAAACCGTTGAAACTTGCAATATGTCAAAAAATCTAAAATTTCGAAGATTGCTCAATAACTCTGAAAAATTGGAAAAATCCGAAGCGTTCTAAAAATATTGATAAATTTTGTTGTATATAATTGATGACAGAAAATATAGAGTATTGAAACGCTAATAAAACGTTTCATTGGCGTTGCAGCGACGACAAAGAAACGTTTCAGTCGCGTTGTAGAAGACGTTTCAATGGCGACCATTTGACACGTTTCAATATCGCTGCTTTAGTGTTGCAATAGCGTTTCAAAACGCTGAATAAACGCAAATGCAACGCAAATGCAACGGGAACGTGAATGAAACGCCGAAGCAACAAAAAAGACACGTTTCACGAACTTGCCAGGGCAGAACCTAATTTCAGCATTTAATAAAGGCAAGCCACAAGTCAACAGTCCTCAACTGTCGAACTTTGCTGTAGAATAATGAATATAGACATCATTTTGTTGCTGCACCTTATCATAACCTTATAAGAAACTGAAATTTTTTATTTGATAAAATCTTTTAAGAACAAAACCTTGTACAATATTTTCGACTGTTTCTTCATAAGAAATTTCAATTTCTTATAAGGTTTTTAGAAAGTCACCTTATGAGAAATTGAATTCTTATAAGATTTTTATAAGGTACACCTTTTGAATTCTTATAAGGTATTTCATTTTCTTATATAGTTTTCAAAAGGATAAAAATTACTAGGGATGCTAGTTGGAATACTTCAATTTTAGGTACACACAAGTATAGTGATAGAGGATACTCGTAAACAGATACTGTGATAATTAAGATAAAAAAATAAAATAAACTTGTTTCCTGATTTTGTTTCATGTATATCTATAGCAAGTCTATCGAATTAATTTTCAAAATTCGATGTTATTTCCATCTGTTTCGTTGCTTTGAAAATTAATTGTTCTTCGTCGATCTGGAAATTCTGACATTTTTGAATACACTGACTGAATATCATGTTTCACGTTCGGCCAATAAAAACGTACCTTGATTTTACCTTACGTTTTGTGAAAACCTTATGAATAATATGGTTATAATATGACTATATAATAGTTATAATTATTATATAGTTATATACTTACACTGAAAAAAAAGTTTCGCTGGTTCAGCCAAAAAATATTTTCCTCCAGCTAATCAAACTGGTTGATATAGGCGGAGCACAACTTTTGAGGTGCGACAGCACAATTTTTGCGCTAGAATTAGCTAAGAGCAACTTGCTGCCCTAGCACAAATTTCTTGGTGCCGTAGCATTTTCTTGTACTGGAACGACGGGAGTCATTGAGTGTCTCAGCCTATCGAAATGTGTTTGTTGAACTAGAACTTTTTCTCGTTCTGCATTATAATGTAGTTGAGTCAATCAGACTTACGCGCTGTTGTAGCACAATAAATTAGGTAATACAACCTATAAATTTTTGAGCATGTAAAATAATTTTTGTCTCCTTGAGCCTTCCCGACAAGTTCAAGTAAAATTGGTATTGCTGATGTGTTGAATATTTTCAACTGTTCCAGCTAAAGTTATTTGCTGAACTGTAGAAACCGTTACAAAAAATTTTTTAACGTTTAACAGGTTTTTTCATTCAGAAGTAACCTCTATTATTTGAGTGATGTCTATAACATAATTCATATCAATTTTCTGAACTGATGAAATTCCTCGCGTTGCTAGGATTTGATCTCGGGTCGCCCACGTGGAAAACTGGTACTCTGCCAGTGAGCTATCGGGCCCACTTACCAATATCTTGAAAATATTCAACTCAAGAATCTTGTACTGGATGAGCAGCAGGTTGACTGAAACTAAACATGTTGCATTAGCTAATTATTTGTTGGCTCTAGTGAATTTGTATTGGGGATGACAGCATTGCATGTCATCTATGTTAGCTCTCCAATTATAATAACAACAGCCACACCAAAAAGGCAGAGCAGCTAAGAACTTGATTAATGAAGCAAATTAACAGTTGGTGAAATAACAACAAAAATTATTTAGAACATTTACGATAAATATGTTCTTTTTCCTAATTATAAGAGCTGGAGTAACTAATTACAGAGTCATTCAAACATGTTCGCACTTGCTACACCAGATTGAAAAGAAAAAGAGTACCAGCCAATATATACTTGCTGATTCGGCAAATTACACTTGCTGTTATAGTAAAAAAACTGCCAGCCTATATACTCTTAGCTGCCACAGCACAACCTTTTTTTTCAGTGTATACCTAACCATGCCTGAAGTTTCGTGATCATGAAATTTTTTCAAAATTTTCTCTTTTTCATTTTGATTTTTCGGCGTTACTCGTGAGGTTTCTAACAATTTAATTTTGAATTTCAGGAACTGAAAGCTTTCCATTGACCTTAATTCAATTGTAAATCCTTCAGAATAGGAGCAAAAACAAATTCATAATTTCTCATCCCATTTTCCAAAACAGAAAGCGTTTTAAAAATGTTCGATACATGAGAGGAAGAGTGATCACTCAGAGCCGAATATTTTAACTCCATTATTTATTTATCAATATTTCGGCCAACGTATGAGGCCCTCATAAGGATTCTTATAAATCTTTAAAAACAATATATCCCTCTTATTTCATATATATACATTTCATAATACTAATCATAATAAATAATCCTCTAAAATAATGTAAAGATAAACTCAGATCTTCTCACGAAGTCGAAAATGTAATATTCAAACATCAATTCTCCTTTCATCGAAAAGATTCGTTCCCAATAAATAAAGGTCAAATAAACAATTCCAAATTCTTTGACCAATCACATAAAAATTCATCGTCGTAAAAGCGTCAAATTTTTATTCCCACCAAAATTCATAGCGTCGTACAACTTTCATTATGGAGACTTTACAAACATCATATGTAAGGAACTGACGATGACTGATGATGAATTTATTTATTTATTATTTACAATTTGTGATGGCATTGGATCAACAAAATGTCTGGCCGCTGCATCCACCTCCTCGACGAAGGAATTTCGGCTATGTTCGGTAGGTTGAACATGATTTTGGATTGAAAGTGGTATTTTTGTTAAAACAATGGCTTAATATTGTATTATCTATTGCTATTGTGAGGAATCAATTGATTTTTCTGACCGAATGTAGAAGATTTGATTTGTTGCCCAAACACATTGAATGTTTTAATTTCTCTGGTTTTAAATTTAGAAGTAGATACGTTAACAGGAAATTTTCCAATTACGTTGATTTGTCACGTAGACGCATTTTGAATTGGGAAATCAAGGATACGTTTCATCATTTACAGCAGTTTTTGAAGAAACGTGTGTTTCGAATTGAAGACAAACTTTTTTGGCTCTTGCCCGGTCGGGTGGTTCAGCAGTTTTTTCAGTACAATGTTTCATATTACCAAAAAACCTATGATGGACAATTTTTCAAACTTAGAAAGAAATTTTATTCTCTAATTTATAAGAATAGTTTATTAAAAATTCGAAAAAATGAGAATTGCAACTTTAATTTGACCGATATTAAATTGCTTGGATATGTCCATTTTACTCTTACTCTCGGAGCGAAATGTAATTTTCCAACTTCATCTAATAAACATATCGAACCTATTGAATTTGTAAAGAAATCGAACCTAATTTATTCTTTTTTGATGAAAGAATCAAAAATTAAATAAGAAAAAAATTTTTATATGAAACTTCAAAATATTATTATTCAAACACGCACAAGAAGATATATGAAAAATTCATTATTAATAATTTTGAAATAACAGAGAATTTTTGCAGAAGAAATAATACGTTGTTTGTTACTAAGGCAGATAAAGGCGGTGCCACTGTGGTTATGTATAAAAAAGATTATGTATCAAAAATGAAGAATTTACTAGGCGATGAGAACACTTATAAAATTGTTACGAAGAAAAATCCATTAGCGTATATCAGAAGTAAATATAATGATTTTATAAAAAGGTGGTTAAATATATGTTATGTTACTCATGGATGGTATAGGTCCATTATGGAAAGTGGAGGTCGTCTCCCAAGGGCTTATGGGTTGCCCAAAATTCATAAGGAGGGTAACCCATTAAGGATTATCGACTCTTCGATTGGCAGTCCATCATATAAATTGAGTAAATTTTTACAAGATTTCATGAATGTTCAATTACCTAAACCTAGAACTTATTGTAAGACAGAATAGAGTTGAAAAAATTAATTCAAAATATAACGATTCCAGATGGTTATATGTTTATTTAGTTAGATGTGTCAAATTTGTTTTCGAATGTATCTAAGGATTTAGTTACGTTGTCCTTGAAAAAGAGGTTTAATGTTAATTTATATAAACATATGAATATCCCTGAGAATGAATTTATTTATTTTGTTTTAATTTTAATGGAGTCCACTTTTTTCAGTTTTAGGGTCGATGTATTTGAACAAGTTATTGGTACCCCAATGGGCTCCCCTTTGCCTCAAATTCAAGCGGATATGGTTATGCAGGATTTGGAGGAATCTTGTTTGAATTCCTTTAACTTTACATGCTCATTATTCGTCAGATTTGTGGATGATATCTTGGACTTGGTACCGAAATATAGGATATCGGATATTGTTTCGACATTTAATGATTATCATCGAGATTACGGTTCACCCATGAAGCTAAAATTAATGGTACTCTGAATTTTTTAGAATTAAAGATAGTGAGAAATATGGAAGGACTTAAGATTGATTGCTATATGAAACCGACTTCTTCGATGAAATTTGTTAACTATCTATCTGAACATCCTTTACATCAAAAGATCGCAACTGTTACTAGTTTACATGATAAGAATTTAAAATTGGCAGACAAAGTTTTTCATTACAAAAATTTCAACATTTATTAAAGACATCTTGAAAATGAATAATTATCCGATTGAATTTATTGACAAATATATTCGAAAACAAGTAAGTTATCTAGAGAAATTCAATCAAAATGATATAGTAAAGAACAATAATATTGATGGTTTTGAAAATAAGAAAAAGCTGATTTTAGCTTATGTTAATAATTCAAATATCAAATTAAAAAAGATTTTCAAGAAGTACGACTTTGAGATATTCAATAAGACAAATAACAAATTGAATAATGATATCATAAAAAGAGGTAAAGATAACATACATTTTCATGACCAACAGTGTGTTGTTTATAAAATAAAATGTAATAATTGCGGTTTTTGCTATATTGGCCAAACAAAAAAGAATCTTATAACGAGAGTAAAAGAACATGAAAACAATATAAGATTAACTTCTTCTTCTTCTAACGGATTATCGAAACATAGATTACAAACTGGTCACGATTTTGACTGGAAAAATATCGATATTTTGGATGAAGAAACGAATAAGTTGAAAAGGAATATTTCAGAAATGATTTTTATTAAGAAAACAAATGGAACACTCAATAAGCAAGAAGACACGAAGAATTTGAGTTCTATTTATGATAGATATCTGGATATTTTGTGATTAATGTTTTTTTGCGTTTAACTGTTATCACATTCAATTTGCTTCTGGCATCAATGAAAAAGGCGGGGATTTCTCGCTGTTTTATGAATTCATTATCGGTCATCGTCAGTTCCTTACATAGGACGTTTGTAAAGTCTCCATAATGAAAATTATACGACGCTATGAATTTTGGCGGGATTAAAAATTTGATGCTGTTATGACGATGAATTTTCATGTGATTGGTCAAAGAATTTGGAATTGTTAGTTTGACCTTTATTTATTGGGAACGAATCTTTTCGATAAAAGGAGAATTGATGTTTGAATAATACATTGTCGACTTCGTGAGTAGATCTGAGTTTATCTTTACATTATTTTAAAGGATTATTTATTATAATTATTATCATGAAATGTTTATATATGAAATAAGAGAGAGATATTGTTTTTGAAGATTTATAAGAATCCTGATGAGGGCCCCATATGTTGGCCGAAATATTGATAAATAAATAATGGAGTTAAAATATTTGGCTCAGAGTGATCACTCTTCCTCTCATTTATCGAAAATTAATTGGAGCAGAGCATATACTACTTGACATTTATTTACAATCAGTTTTAAAAATGTTTTTGTTATTTTGTATTCCAATTTATCAAAGTGGAAATTCTTTGCAAAAAGCAGATACATTGTTTGTTTCTTTTTTTGAATTTTGATAACTGAATTGAGAAAAGGCGAAATTTTGTAATAACAAAGTTTCTTCGAACATAAGTAACGAAATGATACACTTTCATCAAGGGGTGGTGATAAAAAATAAGAACCAAGTATTTTTTGATATTGGGAATCTGTGAGGACTCTTTTGCAAATTCAATACTTTCTTTGTTTATGCAGTGAAATTTGATGAGTTCTGAGAAATGGTTCTTCTTGAATTTTCAAATTAATCTGCAATTTTATTTTAAATAGCTATTCATGAAAGACCGTCAGCATTTAAATTGATTCTTTCTGGTTTGTAAATAATTTTGTTTTGGTATTCTTTCACTTTTAAGCCCCAACAAACTCATTTTGAGCTACTGAATAACCATTGTAATGGCCTATGATCTGTAACATTACAGATCATATTATATACAGATCAATTAGGTATTATAATCGCATCTATTAATAATACTATTATCATCATCATCATCATCGTCATCATCATCATCATCATCATCATCATCATCATCATCATCATCATCATTATTATTATTATTATTTTTTTATCATTATTATTATTATTATTATTATTATTAGTATTATAATTATTATTATTATTTATATTATAATTTTGCTGTTGTTGAACACAAATACACAAAAACGCACTCGGAAAACACACGTACGCAAGTTTGTGAGTTGGCGAAAGGATGCATTTAATATTAGGTTCAAACCTCCCGAGTTGATATAATGTTGAAAAATATATGTATAACGAGAAACAATGAAAATAAAAAAAAATTTTTGTTCTTTTTTACATCTTTCTTTGTGACTATGTTAAGTAATAATTATGGTATGATATATACTGAAATTCGATTTGTTAACACCAACTACCAGCTTTAAAGACGGGCTGTAAAACTACTATTCCTTTTGTCCGTATTTCGTTTTCTAATAATCCTTAGTGATTGTGATCCTCCCACCTTATAATATAATAAATAAAATTTCGCAGGGAAATTCGATTTCGTACATTCGGGTGCACCTTATTGGAACCTGCCCGAGTCGAAATAAGAATCAAACTTTGAACCACATAGATCGAGGATATTTCTGTTTTCATCAGTTCAAACTAAGCTTATTTTCAACCAACTTTACACCATAAACATGGCAGTTACTATCGATTTTACGGATTTCACGCCTAAATTAGGTTTTACTTTGACCCTCATTTGAACGGTTTAAAACCAACAGCGGTGAGAAATCTGCCATATTGCGCATGTGCGTTTTGGGCATGAAATGCACTGTAATTTTCAACTTTTTCAATATGATACAAGCTGTAGTAACGCAAAATATGATAAAAATATGCCATTAATATTCTTGATAATATTCGTTTTTTCAGTTTTACTCATAGGGACATTAATCAAAAAAACGTACTGAAAAGACCATTTTTAACTAATACGTGAAAATTGACAATAATATAATTAATTCACCATCGATCGTGAGGATTTTGACCTGAAATGTTCGGTTTTCCTAATTATCTACTAAATTAAAGCAATTTTTTTCGGCCCATTTTTCAAACTTTTGATGAACTTCCAACACTCAAAAACAATTTTTTACGCGTATTGACATTTGACATATAAAATGGAAATCGAAACAAAAAAGAAAAGACGACCTGGGTCAGAAATGGGCCAGAATTCAAAAAGCCGTAAAAACATAAGTACATCAGATTGCGGTGGGCATTAAATTGTATTACAAATATAAATTTACTTTCACTTTGAATGTAAATGATTTTTAATTATATTTTTATAAATTACTAGAAATAAATTTAATTTGATCAGAATGAATTTTCTTCTCTTTTGTCAACATACAATTTTCGTCACTGCGTTAGAAAAGAGAATTTCGAAGAGAAGTTTGTTCGTTCAACAAGAAATCTATATATCTCTGCTGTTTTCAAATTTCTAGAAAAATAAATGGTGCGTTCTTTTCAAAGCGTAGATTTTACATTCAAGGAGCTTCCAGTTGACATTAAATATTCCGAAATGTTTCTGAAATATTTTCAAATGTTTAAGAAATATTTCTGAAAGATTACGTGCTGAATGGGCTGTTCATCAATAAAATAAACCGATTTTCAGCATTTCTTGATACCTCCCTTCCCTATCTCTGTGTCACAAGCTGTCAAGTCAGCAGACCCCCCTCTTAAGATTGAGAGATCACATTATCCCTAATATAATCGATGAAAATTGACGAATTGTATACTTTAGAATATCCGCTAATCAAACGTGATTGAATAAACTTTTGTACATTGTACAATGTAATAATATTCGCGTATTTATTTAAAATAGCGATAAAAATTTATATTCCTCATATTCAATGGTAATTAGCAAACGCAAGTAATGTGATAAATTTTTTCGACTTGAAGGAAAAGACACATTTTCATTCAATATAGTCTTTTCAATAATCGAATTTTTCGAAGTGTTCATTCAATTGAAAAACAGAAAGTCATGAAAGTTTGCCATCATTTTTCTCAGGATCAATATGGTTGTACTTTCGATCTTGAATTCGAATTCGTAGGTTAAAATAGTTGAAACACCCCTCACAAAGATTATTGCGTGCTATTTCAGATTTCACAGTTCATAAAAGTTTCAAATCCGATCTAATAGGTTCAAGTTGGTTATAATTCTGATTCTAATTTCGACTCGGGTGAAATTTCGCTGTATTATGTCTTTAATAAAATCTGAAAACAAAAGAATCTTGAAAAGCTTTTTGATCAATTCTTCATAAAAAATATCATCATCTATCATCAATTCCAAGGTTTTTATAAGGATAATATTATTACATTTACGATTCAATCACAAAAGTTATAGTCAACTATGAAATAACGAGAATATTAACTTCATCCATCGCAACAAATTTGAGAATATTTTTGAAGGATTTCAAGATAAATGAGTTTCCCAATTGACTAGGTCCGAACCTCCCGTAGGTTCAAACCTTCTTACTTTCCTCTATTTGGCAAAGAATAAACGACTCCAAAAAGTTTTTCATTTCATTTACTGTAATCGATCATTATTCGCCATGTACGCTGTCGTGAAGGTTCCAATTATTCAGGGACAAACCCTAGAGAACTTGACCAAGGACTTATTAAACATTGAAGGTTTAATTTAGTTATTCCTTGCTCAAAGATTTTTTAAATTTGAAGTCGGACTTCGTTTTTTTTTTAATTTCCGGAAATCGGTAACATTTTGTATTGATTGGTATTTCGTTCGACAATGTCATTTCACTTACACCTGCAGAAGTTGTGGATTCACTTGATTTGAATTCCGGAAATTGGAAAATATCATTGTATTAGGCACAAATTTTCGTGATCGATTGTTTTCCTTCGTTAGAATAAATGTGATCGAGTAGAAGATTTTCAAGTGATTGTTTTATTCGAGTTTCTTTATCATTTTCACGTGCTGTTGTACTAAAAATAGTTCTCTCTTCCGAAATATATTTCGGTACAGGTTTCAGTATTTCATTTTTTCTATTTGAATCATTCATAATAGTAATTAATCCTTCATTTCACCCACAAGACAACAATCATCATATTTATAAAAATTTCATTCTGAACTTCGAGTTTTATACATAGATTTTTTCACAAAGTTATGAATTTTAATTATTATTGAATGTATTACAAAAAAATACGTATATTTCCTGATTGAAATATTTATACAAAACTTATGAAAAAAAGGATTGGGAATAAAGTTTGATAAAATGTTTAATTAATAAATTTTTCTCATTCGAGAATAATTTGGGGGAAAACTATGAAATGTACAGATTATCGTTTTATTTAGAAAAACAGATTCATTTATCAATCTCCGCTGCGAGATCATAATTATAACGATTATAATTGATTTAATTCAGGGTCCATACTTTTTTCATTTGCCATCGATGACTTCATAACATCAACAAATATTTATGCATTTGTCGATCAGTTTTTATAGTTTCAAAGAATAATAATTACTATCTTAACACACACACACACACACACACACCTACACCAACAACCACACCAAAACCAACACCTAAACCCACACCGAAACTTACTCCCACACCGACAACCACACCCACACACCTACACCCACACCCACACCCACAAACTTCCACACACACCCACACACACCCACACACGCCTACACCCACACATGCGCGCACCCACACCCACACACCCACACTCACACCAACCTACGCGCACGCTAACATCTATACCCACACCTACACTCACACACACTCCCACACACGCCCACACACGCCTACACCCACACACACCCACACCCAAACACCCACACCCACCCACACACCTACGACCACACACACCCACACACGCCTACGACCACACACACCCACACACGCCTACACCCACACACACCCACACACCCACACCCACACCTACACCTACACCCACGCCTACACCCACACCCACACTCAAACCCACACCTACACACGCCTACACCAACACACACCCACTCCCACACACACCCACACACGCCTACGACCACACACACCCACCCACACCCACACCCACACCTGTCCACACACCTACACCCACACCCACAAACACTCACACCCACTCCCACAAACACCCACACACACCCACACATGCCCATACACACTTACACGCACACCCGCTCTTACACACGCCTACACACACCCACACTTACACCCACAAACACTCACACCCACTCCCACAAACACCCACACACACCCACACATGCCCATACACACTTACACGCACACCCGCTCTCACACACACCTACACACACCCACACCCACACCCACAACTGTCCACACACCTACACCCACACCCACCCACACCTACACCCACACCCACAAACACCCACACCCACTCCCACAAACACCCACACACACCCACACATGCCCATACACACTTACACGCACACCCACTCTCACACACACCTACACACACCCACACGTACACACCCACACCCACACACACACCTACACACACACACAAGCCCACACCTACGCCTACACACACCCACACCTACACCCACACCCACACCTACACATTCGCCCACACCCACCCACGCCCACACCCACACCTACACCTACACCGACACCCACGCCCACGCCAACACCCACGCCTACACCCACACCCACGCCTACACATACACCTACACCTACACCTACACCCACCCACACCCACACCCACACCCACCCATACCTACACCCACACCCACACATAAAATGTTTTAATATCATAAAAATGCTAAACATAATTAGAATCCAGGATTAATTACAATATGTATACAGAAAACAGTCATTTATTCAGTTGAGTTCATCCTTATAAATTTATAATTTTTATTTAGATACACGTCCTTATATATAATTTTCACACAATTTTGCTGAAGAATAGGAGCAAAAACAAGTTCATAATTTCTCATCCAATTTTTCAAAACAGAAAGCGTTTTAAAAATGTTCGACACATAAGAGGATGAGTGATCACTCAGAGCTGAATATTTCAACTCCATTATTTCTTTATCAATATTTCGGCCAACATATGAGGCCCTCATCTGGATTCTTATAAATCTTCAAAATCAATATATCCCTCTTGTTTATATATAAACATTTCATAATACTAATCATAATAAATAATCTCTAAAATAATGTAAAGATAAACTCAGATCTTCTCACGAAGTCGACAATGTATTATTCAAACATCAATTCTCCTTTCATCGAAAAGATTCGTTCCTAATAAAAAAAGGTCAAATCAACAATTCCAAATTCTTTGACCAATCACATAAAAATTCATCGTCGTAACAGCATCAAATTTTTAATCCCGCCAAAATTCATAGCGTCGTACAACTTTCATTATGGATACTTTACAAACGTCCTATGTAAGGAACTGACGATGACTGATAATGAATTTATAAAACAGCGAGAAATCCCCGCCTTTTTCATTGATGCTAGAAGCAAATTGAATGTCATAACAGATAAACGCAAAAAAACATTAATCAAAAAATACCGAGATATCTATCATAAACAGAATTATTTACAATTTTACATCGCATTGGATCAACAAAATGTCTGGCCGCTGCATCCACGTCCTCGACGAAGGAATTTCGGCTATTTTCGGAAGATTGAACATGATTCTGGATTGAAAGTGGTAATCGTGTTAAAACAATGGCTTAATATTGTATTATCTATTGCTATTGTGAGGAATGAATTGATTTTTCTGACCGAATGTAGAAGATTTGATTGGTTGCCCAAACACATTGAATGTTTTAATTTCTCTGGTTTCAAATTTAGAAGTAAATACGTTAACAGGAAATTTTCCAATTATGTTGATTTGTCACGTAGACGCATTTTGAATTGGGAAATCAAGGATACGTGTTATCATTTACAGCAGTTTTCGAAGAAACGTGTGTTTCGCATTGAGGACGAACTTTTTCGGCTCTTGCCCGGTCGGGTGGTTCAGCAGTTTTTTCAGTACAATGTTTCATATTACCAAAAAACCCATGATGGACAATTTTTCAAACTTAGAAAGAAATTTAATCCTCTAATTTATAAGAATAGTTTAATAAAATTTCAAAAAAATGAGAATTGCATCTTTAATTTGACCGATAATAAATTGCTTGGATATGTCCATTTCACTCTTACTCTCGGAGCGAAATTTAATTTTCCAACTTCATCTAATAAACATATCGAACCTTTTGAATTTGTAAAGGGAATTGAAACTGCATTATTCTTTTTTGATGAAAAAATCAAAAATGAAATAAGAAAAAAATTTTTATATGAAACTTCAAAATATTATTTTTCAAACACGCACAAGAAGTTTTATGAAAAATGCATTACTTATAATTTTGAAATAACAGAGAATTTTTGCAGAAGAAACAATACGTTGTTTGTTACTAAGGCAGACAAAGGCGGTGCCACTGTGGTTATATATAAAAAAGATTATCTATCAAAAATGAAGAATTTACTAGAAGATGAGAACTCTTATAAAATTGTTACGAAGAAAAATCCATTAGCTTATATCAGATATAAATATAATGATTTTATAAAAAGACGGTTAAAGAAATGTTATGTTACTCTTGAATGGTATAGATCCATTATGGAAAGTGGAGGTTGTCTCCCAAGGGCTTATGGGTTGCCCAAAATTCATAAGGAGGGTAACCCATTAAGGATTATCGTCTCTTCGATTGGCAGTCCATCATATAAATTGAGTAAATTTTTACAAGCTTTCATAAATGTTCAATTACCTAAACCTAGAACTTATTTTAAAGACAGAATAGAGTTGAAGAAATTAATTCAAAATATAACGATTCCAGATGGTTATATGTTTATTTCGTTAGATGTGTCAAATTTGTTTTCGAATGTATCTAAGGATTTAGTTACGTTGTCCTTGAAAAAGAGGTTTAATGTTCATTTATATAAACATATAAATATCCCTGAGAATGAATTTATTTATTCTGTTTTAATTTTATTGGAGTCCACTTTTTTCAGTTTTAGGGTCGATGTATTTGAACAAGTTTTTCGTACCCCAATGGGCTCCCCTTTGTCACACCCACCCACACCCACACACACACCCACACCCACACTTACACTCACACCCACACCCACACTTACACTCACACCCACACCCACACATAAAATGTTTAAATATCATAAAAATGCTAAACATAATTAGAATCCAGGATTAATTACAATATGTATACAGAAAACAGTGATTTATTCAGTTGAGTGTATCTTTATGAATTTATAATTTTTATTTATATACACGTCTCAATGTATAATTTACACACAATTTTGCTGAAGAGAATATTCTTATTTGAGAAAATTTGAAAAATCTCTTAAGAAAAAAAATGCAGATACATATATTCATATCATACTTTTTCCGGTATAATATAGCACTACATTCATTCCATTACTATTAAAATTAAATAAAGTTTTCACTCCACGTTCATATTCCGTATTTGTAGCATCAAACTACTCGCTTTTAACTGAACTGAAGAAATTTTGGTATCTTTGAACCCTGTCTAGATTTCTAGGGACTTATGGTGGATCATAACAGCAAGAATAACATGTAGTAGAAATGCTTTTTAATGTTAGAAAATTATTGACATGGTCAAGATATTGTGTCTCATACCTCAACTACACATTGCAATACGTGCTTTGAAATGAAATTAACAATCTGCTTCAATTTCAGAACCCTTCGTCAATTTCTAGGGATATGAGATAGACCTCGACAACTTGAATTACACGTGGATAAATATGATTCAATAGTTTACATAATAATTACATGATCAAGATATCGTTTCGCATACTACGAGTTGACATTAGTTTCGGTTCATGAAGTAAACTTCACCACTGGCTATACTTTCGGATCCCTTCATCAATATCTAGGGATGTACGAAAGACCTTAACAACTAGAATAACATGTGGGTAAAAATAATTTTGAAGTTTAGAAATTAATTACATTGTTAAGATATCGTGTCATATACATCAAACTGACGTCATAATACGTGTATGAAAGTGAGCTTCAACACCTGCTCCAATTTCGGAACCCATTGTCAATTTCTATGGATGTCAGATGGACTTTAACAGCTTAAATTACACGCGAGTAAAAATAATTTAATACATGAGAAATTAACTACATTCTCAAGATATCGTGTCACATACTTCCAGTTGACCAAAAAATACGAGTTTTGAACTGATCTTCAACACGCGCTTTTATTTTGGAACCCTTAATCAATTTCTAGGGATGTAAGATGGACCTTGACAGCAAGAAAGACACGTGGGTAAAAATAAATTCTTAGTTTAGAAATTAATTACATGGCCGAGATATCGTGTCCCATACTCCTAGTTGACATACAAATACGTGATTTGAATTGATCCTCAACAAATGCTTGGATTTCGGAACACTTCTTCGAATACTACGGACGACAGATCGACCTTAACAGCTAGAATCCGACGTGGTTAAAAATGATTTAATGGTTCAGAAATTAATTTCATTGTCGAGATATCGTGTCGCATACTACTAGTTGACATCAATGTACGTGTTTTAAACTAAGCTTCTACAAATGCTTCAATTTCGAAACGCTCTTTCGAATTCTAGGGACGTCAGATGGACCCTAACATCTAGAATTACACGTGGGTTAAAATGATTCAAGAGATTAGAAATTTATTACATGGTCGAGGTATCGTGTCATTTCCTTCTCATTAGCATCATCATACCATGTTTTCTTAGAACTTTAATAAATTGTGCAGTTTTGGAACCCTGCGCTGATTTATAGGAAAGGAAGATGGACATAAACAGCTAGAATTACACGTGGGTAAAAATGATTTATTAGTTTTGAAATTTATTACATGTCCAAGATATCGTGTCACGTACTTTTCAATGACAGTGAACAACGTGTTTCGAACAAAACTTCTACAAATACTTTAATTGCGGAATCCTTCTTTAAATTCTAAGGACGTCAGAAGAACCTTAACAGCTATGGTCACTGGTGGGGGAAAATGATTATATAGTTTCGAAATTTATTACATGGTCAAGTTATCGTGGCATTTACTTCATGTTGTCATCAAACTACTCGCTTTTAACTAAACTGGAAGAAATTTTGGTATCTTTGAACCCTGTGTAGATTTCTAGGGACGTATGATGGATCCTAACAGCAAAAATAACATGTGGTAAAAATGATTTTAATGTTAGAAAATTAATGACATGGTCAAGATATCGTGTCTCATACTTCAAATACACATTGCAACACGTGCTTTGAAATGAAATTAACAACCTGCTGCAATTTCAGGACCCTCCGTCAATTTCTAGGGATATGAGATAGACCTCGACAACTTGAATTACACGTGGATAAAAATGATTCAATAGTTTAGATAATAATTACGTGATCAAGATATCGTTTCGCATACTTCAAGTTGACATTAATTACGGTTCTTGAAGTAAACTTCAACACAGGCTACAATTTCAGATCCCTTCAGCAATTTCTAGGGATGTACGAAAGACCATAACAACTAGAATAACATGTGGGTAAAATTAATTTTGAAGTTTAGAAATTAATTACATAGTTAAGATATCGTGTCATATACTTCTAAGTGACATCATAATACGTGTATAAAAGTGAGCTTCAACACCTGCTTCAATTTCGGAACCCATTGTCAATTTCTATGGATGTCAGATGGACTTTAACAGCTAAAATTACACGCGACTAAAAATAATTTAATTCTTGAGAAATCAATTACATTCTCAAGATATCGTGTCACATACTTCCAGTTGACACCAAAATACGAGTTGTGAACTGATCTTAAACACGCGCTTTCATTTTGGAACTCTTAATCAATTTCTAGGGATGTAAGATGGACCTTGACAGCAAGAAAGACACGTGGGTAAAAGAGGTTTATTAGTTTAGAAATTAATTACATGGCCGAGATATCGTGTCGCATACTCCTAGTAGACATACAAATACGTAATTTGAATTGATCCCCAACGAATGCGCTGATTTTGAACACTCCTGCGAATTCTACGGACGACAGATCGACCTTAACAGCTAGAATTCGACGTGGTTGAAAATGATTTAATTGTTCAGAAATTAATTTCTCTGTAAAGATATCGTGTCGCCTACTACTTGTTGACATCAATGTACGTGTTTTAAACTAAGCTTCAACAAATGCTGGAATTTCGAAACGCTCCTTCGAATTCTATGGACGTCAGAAGGACCCTAACATCTACAATTACACGTGGTTTAAAATGATTCAATAGATTAGAAATTTATTGCATGGTCGAGGTATCGTGTCATTTCCTTCTCATTAGCGTCATCATACCATGTTTTCTTAGAACTTCAATAAATTGTGCAGTTTTGGAACCCTGCGCTGATTTATAGGAATGTAAGATGGACATAAACAGCTAGAATTACACGCGGGTAAAAATGATTTATTAGTTTAGAAATTTATTAAATGTCCAAGATATCGTGTCACATACTTCTCAATGACAGCAAACAACGTGTTTCGAACAAAACTCCTACAAATACTTTAATTGCGGAATCCTTCTTCGAATTCCAGGGACGTCAGCAGGACCTCAACAGCTATGGTAACTGGTTGGGGAAAATGATTATATAGTTTCGAAATTTATTACATGGTCAAGATATCGTGACATAAACTTCAAATTGTCATCAAAATACTCGCTTTTAACTGAACTGGAAGAAATTCTGTTATCTTTGAACCTGTGTAGATCTCTAGGGACGTAAGCTGGATCCTTACAGCAAGAATAACATGTGGTAAAAATGATCCCAATGTTAGAAAATTAATGACATGGTCAAGATATCGTGTCTCATAATTCAAATACACATTGCAACACGTGCTTTGAAATAAAATTAACAACCAGCTTCAATTTAAGAACCCTCCGTCAATTTCTAGGGATATGAGATAGACCTCGACAACTTGAATTACACGTGGATAAAAATCATTCAAAAGTTTAGATAATAATTGCATGATCAAGATATCGTTTCGCATACTTCGAGTTGTCATTTATTATGGTCCTTGAAGGAAACTTCAACACAGGCTACAATTTCAGATCCCTTCAGCAATTTCTAGGGATGTACGAAAGACCTTAACAACTAGAATAACATGTGGGTAAAAATGATTTTGAAGTTGAGAAATTAATTATATAAATAAGATATCGTGTCATATACATCTAAGTGACATCATAATACGTGTATAAAAGTGAGCTTCATCATTTGCTTCAATTTTGAACCCATTGTCAATTTCTATGTATGTCGGATGGACCTTAACAGCTAAAATTACACGCGAGTAAAAATAATTTAATACTTTAGAATATAATTATATTCTCACGATATCGTGTCACATACTTCCAGTTGACACCAAAATAGAGGTTTTGAACTGATCTTCAACACGCGCTTTCATTTCGGAACCCTCAATCAATTTCTAGGGATGTAAGATGGACCATGACAGCAAGAAATACACGTGGGTAAAAATGATTTATTAGTTTAAAAATTAATTACTTGGCCGAGATATCGTGTCGCATACTCTCAGTTAACATACAAATACGTGATTTCAATTTATCCTCAACAAATACTTGGATTTTTAACACTCCTTCGAACTCTACGGACGACAGATCGACCTTAACAGCTAGAATTCGACGTGGTTGAAAATGATTTAATGGTTCAGAAATTAATTTTATTGTCAAGATATCGTGTCGCATACTACTAGTTGACATCAATGTACGTGTTTTAAACTAAGCTTCAACAAATGTTTCAATTTCGAAATGCTCCTTCGAATTCTAGGGACGTCAGATGGACCCTAACATCTACAATTACGCGTGGGTTAAAATGATTCAATAGATAAGAAATTTATTCATGGTCAAGGTATCGCGTCATTTCCTCCTCATTAGCATCATCATACCATGTTTTCACTGAACTTCAATAAATTGTGCAGTCTTGGAACCCTGCGCTGATTTATAGGGAAGAAAGATGGACATAAACAGCTAGAATTACACGTGGGTAAAAATGATTTATTAGTTTAGAAATTTATTACATGTCCAAGATATCGTGTCACATACTTCTCAATGACAGCAAACAACGTGTTTCGAACAAAACTTCAACAAATACTTTTATTGCGGAATCCTTCTTTATATTCTAAGGACGTCAGAAGAACCTCAACAGCTATGGTCACAGGTGGGGGAAAATGATTATATAGTTTCGAAATTTATTACATGGTCAAGTTATCGTGGCATTTACTTCAAATTGTCATCAAACTACTTGCTTTTAACTAAACTGAAAGAAATTTTGGTATCTTTGAACCCTGTGTAGATTTCTAGGAACGTATGATGGATCCTAACAGCAAGAATAACATGTGGTAAAAATGATTGTAGTGTTAGAAAATTACTGACATGGTCAAGATATCGTTTCTCATACATCAAATACACATTGCAACACGTGCTTTAAATAAAATTAACAACCTGCTTCAATTTCAGACCCCTCCGTCAATTTCTAGGGATATGAGATAGACCTCGACAACTTGAATTACACGTGGATAAAAATCATTCAATAGTTTAGATAATAATTACATGATCAAGATATCGTTTCGCATACATCGAGTTGACATTAATTACGGTTCTTGAAGTAAACTTCAACACAGGCTACAATTTCAGATCCCTTCAGCAATTTCTAGGGATGTACGAAAGACCATAACAACTAGAATAACATGTGGGTAAAAATGATTTTGAAGTTTAGAAATTAATTACATAGTTAAGATATCGTGTCATATACATCTAAGTGACATCATAATACGTGTATAAAAGTGAGCTTCAACACCTGCTTCAATTTCGGAACCCATTGTCAATTTCTATGGATGTCATATGGACCTTAACAGCTAAAATTACACGCGAGTAAAAATAATTTAATACTTTAGAAATTAATTACATTCACAAGATATCGTGTCCCATACCCCTAGTAGACATACAAATACGTGATTTGAATTGATCCTCAACAAATGCTTGGATTTCGGAACACTTCTTCGAATTCTACGGACGACAGATCGACCTTAACAGCTAGAATCCGACGTGGTTAAAAATGATTTAATGGTTCAGAAATGAATTTCATTGTCGAGATATCGTGTCGCATACTACTAGTTGACATCAATGTACGTGTTTTAAACTAAGCTTCTACAAATGCTTCAATTTCGAAACGCTCTTTCGAATTCTAGGGACGTCAGATGGACCCTAACATCTAGAATTACACGTGGGTTAAAATGATTCAAGAGATTAGAAATTTATTACATGGTCGAGGTATCGTGTCATTTCCTTCTCATTAGCATCATCATACCATGTTTTCTTAGAACTTTAATAAATTGTGCAGTTTTGGAACCCTGCGCTGATTTATAGGAAAGGAAGATGGACATAAACAGCTAGAATTACACGTGGGTAAAAATGATTTATGAGTTTTGAAATTTATTACATGTCCAAGATATCGTGTCACCTACTTTTCAATGACAGTGAACAACGTGTTTCGAACAAAACTTCTACAAATACTTTAATTGCGGAATCCTTCTTTAAATTCTAAGGACGTCAGAAGAACCTCAACAGCTATGGTCACTGGTGGGGGAAAATGATTATATAGTTTCGAAATTTATTACATGGTCAAGTTATCGTGGCATTTACTTCAAATTGTCATCAAACTACTCGCTTTTAACTAAACTGGAAGAAATTTTGGTATCTTTGAACCCTGTGTAGATTTCTAGGGACGTATGATAGATCCTAACAGCAAAAATAACATGTGGTAAAAATGATTTTAATGTTAGAAAATTAATGACATGGTCAAGATATCGTGTCTCATACTTCAAATACACATTGCAACACGTGCTTTGAAATGAAATTAACAACCTGCTGCAATTTCAGGACCCTCCGTCAATTTCTAGGGATATGAGATAGACCTCGACAACTTGAATTACACGTGGATAAAAATGATTCAATAGTTTAGATAATAATTACATGATCAAGATATCGTTTCGCATACTTCGAGTTGACATTTATTACGGTTCTTGAAGTAAACTTCAACACAGGCTACAATTTCAGATCCCTTCAGCAATTTCTAGGGATGTACGAAAGACCTTAACAACTAGAATAACATGTGGGTAAAAATGATTTTGAAGTTTAGAAATTAATTACATAAATAAGATATCGTGTCATATACATCTAAGTGATATCATAATACGTGTATAAAAGTGAGCTTCAACACCTGCTTCAATTTCGGAACCCATTGTCAATTTCTATGGATGTCGGATGGACCTTAACAGCTAAAATTACACGCGAGTAAAAATAATTTAATACTTTAGAAATTAATTACATTCTCAAGATATCGTGTCACATACTTCAAGTTGACACCAAAATAGGAGTTTTGAACTGATCTTCAACACGCGCTTTCATTTCGGAACCTTCAATAAATTTCTAGGGAAGTAAGATGGACCTTGACAGCAAGAAATACACGTGGGTAAAAATGATTTATTAGTTTAAAAATTAATTACTTGGCCGAGATATCGTGTCGCATACTCTCAGTTGACATACAAATACGTGATTTCAATTGATCCTCAACAAATGCTTGGATTTTTAACACTCCTTCGAACTCTACGGACGACAGATCGACCTTAACAGCTAGAATTCGAGGTGGTTGAAAATGATTTAATGGTTCAGAAATTAATTTTATTGTCAAGATATCGTGTCGCCTAAAACTAGTTGACATCAATGTACGTGTTTTAAACTAAGCTTCAACAAATGCTTGAATTTCGAAATGCTCCTTCGAATTCTAGGGACGTCAGATGGACCTTAACATCTAGAATAACACGTGGGTTAAAATGATTCAATAGATAAGAAATTTATTACATGGTCAAGGTATCGTGTCATTTCCTTCTCATAAGCATTATCATACCATGTTTTTACAAAACTTCAATAAATTGTGCAGTCTTGGAACCCTGCTCTGATTTATAGGGAAGTAAGATGGACAAAAACAGCTAGAATTACACGTGGGTAAAAATGATTTATTAGGTTAGAAATTTATTACATGTCCCAGATATCGTGTCACATACTTCTCAATGACAGCAAACAAGGTGTTTCGAACAAAACTTCAACAAATACTTTAATTGCGGTATCCTTCTTTAAATCCTAAGGACGTAAGAAGAACCTCAACAGCTATGGTCACTGGTGGGTAAAAATGATTAAATAGTTTCGAAATTTATTACATGGTCAAGATATCGTGGCATAAACTTCAAATTGTCATCAGGGCACTCGCTTTTAACTGAACTGGAAGAAATTCTGTTATCTTTGAACCCTGTGTAGATTTCTAGGGACGTATGATGGATCCTAACAGCAAGAATAACATGTGGTAAAAATGATTTTAATGTTAGAAAATTGATGACATGGTCAAGATATCGTGTCTCATACTCCAAATACACATTGCAACACGTGCTTTGAAATGAAATTAACAACCTGCTTCAATTTCAGAACCCTCCGTCAATTTCTAGGGATATGAGATAGACCTCGACAACTTGAATTACACGTGGATAAAAATGATTCAATAGTTTAGATAATAATTACATGATCAAGATATCGTTTCGCATACTTCGAGTTGACATTTATTACGGTTCTTGAAGTAAACTTCAACACAGGCTACAATTTCAGATCCCTTCAGCAATTTCTAGGGATCTACGAAAGACCTTAACAACTAGAATAACATGTGGGTAAAAATGATTTTGAAGTTTAGAAATTAATTACATAAATAAGATATCGTGTCATATACATCTAAGTGACATCATAATACGTGTATCAAAGTGAGCTTCAACACCTGCTTCAATTTCGGAACCCATTGTCAATTTCTATGGATGTCGGATGGACCTTAACAGCTAAAATTACACGCGAGTAAAAATAATTTAATACTTTAGAAATTAATTACATTCTCAAGATATCGTGTCACATACTTCCAGTTGACACCAAAATAGGAGTTTTGAACTGATCTTCAACACGCGCTTTCATTTCGGAACCTTCAATAAATTTCTAGGGATGTAAGATGGACCTTGACAGCAAGAAATACACGTGGGTAAAAATGATTTATTAGTTTAAAAATTAATTACTTGGCCGAGATATCGTGTCGCATACTCTCAGTTGACATACAAATACGTGATTTCAATTGATCCTCAACAAATGCTTGGATTTTTAACACTCCTTCGAACTCTACGGACGACAGATCGACCTTAACAGCTAGAATTCGACGTGGTTGAAAATGATTTAATGGTTCAGAAATTAATTTTATTGTCAAGATATCGTGTCGCAAACTACTAGTTGACATCAATGTACGTGTTTTAAACTAAGCTTCAACAAATGTTTCAATTTCGAAATGCTCCTTCGAATTCTAGGGACGTCAGATGGACCCTAACATCTACAATTACACGTGGGTTGAAATGATTCAATAGATAAGAAATTTATTCATGGTCAAGGCATCGTGTCATTTCCTTCTCATTAGCATCATCACACCATGTTTTTACTGAACTTCAATAAATTGTGCAGTCTTGGATCCCTCGCTGATTTATATGGAAGAAAGATGGACATATACAGCTAGAATTACACGTGGGTAAAAATGATTTATTAGTTTAGAAATTTATTACATGTCCAAGATATCGTGTTACATACTTCTGAATGATAGCAAACAAGGTGTTTCGAACAAAACTTCAACAAACACTTTAATTGCGGTATCCTTCTTTAAATCCTAAGGACGTAAGAAGAACCTCAACAGCTATGGTCACTGGTGGGTAAAAATGATCGAATAGTTTCGAAATTTAAAACATGGTCAAGATATCGTGGCATAAACTTCAAATTGTCATCAGAGCACTCGCTTTTAACTGAACTGGAAGAAATTCTGTTATCTTTGAACCCTGTGTAGATTTCTAGGGACGTAAGATGGATCCTAACAGCAAGAATAACATGTGGTAAAAATGATTTTAATGTTAGAAAATTAATGACATGGTCAAGATATCGTGTCTCATACTTCAAATACACATTGCAACACGTGCTTTGAAATAAAATTAACAACCAGCTTCAATTTGAGAACCCTCCGTCAATTTCTAGGGATATGAGATAGACCTCGACAACTTGAATTACACGTGGATAAAAATCATTCAAAAGTTTAGATAATAATTACATGATCAAGATATCGTTTCGCATACTTCGAGTTGACATTAATTAGGGTTCTTGAAGTAAACTTCAACACAGGCTACAATTTCAGTTCCCTTCAGCAATTTCTAGGGATGTACGAAAGACCATAACAACTAGAATAACATGTGGGTAAAAATGATTTTGAAGTTTAGAAATTAATTACATAGTTCAAATATCGTGTCATATACATCTAAGTGACATCATAATACGTGTATAAAAGTGAGCTTCAACACCTGCTTCAATTTCGGAACCCATTGTCAATTTCTATGGATGTCATATGGACCTTAACAGCTAAAATTACACGCGAGTAAAAATAATTTAATACTTTAGAAATTAATTACATTCTCAAGATATCGTGTCACATACTTCCAGTTGACACCAAAATACGAGTTTTGAACTGATCTTCAACACGCGCTTTCATTTTGGAACCCTCAATCAATTTCTAGGGATGTAAGATGGACCTTGACAGCAAGAAATACACGTGGGTAAAAATGATTTATTAGTTTAGAAATAAATTACATGGCCGAGATATCGTGTCGCATACTCTCAGTTAACATACAAATACGTGATTTCAATTGATCCTCAACAAATGCTTGGATTTTTAACACTCCTTCGAACTCTACGGACGACAGATCGACCTTAACAGCTAGAATTCGAGGTGGTTGAAAATGATTTAATGGTTCAGAAATTAATTTTATTGTCAAGATATCGTGTCGCCTGTAACTAGTTGACATCAATGTACGTGTTTTAAACTAAGCTTCAACGAATGCTTGAATTTCGAAATGCTCCTTCGAATTCTAGGGACGTCAGATGGACCCTAACATCTAGAATTACACGTGGGTTAAAATGATACAATAGATAAGAAATTTATTACATGGTCAAGGTATCGTGTCATTTCCTTCTCATAAGCATTATCATACCATGTTTTTACAAAACTTCAATAAATTGTGCAGTCTTGGAACCCTGCGCTGATTTATAGGGAAGTAAGATGGACATAAACAGCTAGAATTACACGTGGGTAAAAATGATTTATTAAATAATAGAAATTGATTGTGGGTTCCAAAATGAAAGCGCTTGCTGAAGATCAGTTCAAAACTCGTATTTTGGTGTCAACTAGAGGTATGAGACACGATATCTTGAGAATGTAATTAATTTCTAAAGTATTAAATTATTTTTACTCGCGTGTAATTTTAGCTATTAAGGTCCATATGACATCCATAGAAATTGACAATGGGTTCCGAAATTGAAGCAGGTGTTGAAGCTCACTTTTATACACGTATTATGATGTCACTTAGATGTATATGACACGATATCTTAACTATGTAATTAATTTCTAAACTTCAAAATCATTTTTACCCACATGTTATTCTAGTTGTTAAGGTCTTTCGTACATCCCTAGAAATTGCCGAAGGGATCTGAAATTGTAGCCTGTGTTGAAGTTTACTTCAAGAACCCTAATTAATGTCAACTCGAAGTATGCGAAACGATATCTTGATCATGTAATTATTATCTAAACTTTTGAATGATTTTTATCCACGTGTAATTCAAGTTGTCGAGGTCTATCTCATATCCCTAGAAATTGACGGAGGGTTCTGAAATTGAAGCAGATTGTTAATTTCATTTCAAAGCACGTATTGCAATGTGTAGTTGAGGTATGAGACACAATATCTTGACAATGTCATTAATTTTCTAACATTAAAATCATTTCTACTACATGTTATTCTTGCTGTTATGATCCACCATAAGTCCCTAGAAATCTAGACAGGGTTCAAAGATACCAAAATTTTTTCAGTTCAGTTAAAAGCGAGTAGTTTGATGCTAATTTGAAGTAAATGCCACGATAACTTGACCATGTAATGAATTTCGAAACTACATAATCATTTTACCCCACCAGTGACCATAGCTGTTGAGGTTCTTCTGACGTCTTTAGAATTTAAAGAAAGATTCCGCAATTAAAGTATTTGTAGAAGCTTTGTTCGAAAGACGTTGTTTACTGTCATTGAGCAGTACGTGACACGATATCTTGGACATGCAATAAATTTCTAAACTAATGAATCATTTTTACCCACGTGTAATTCTAGCTGTTTATATCCATCTTACTTCCCTATAAATCAGCGCAGGGTTCCAAGACTGCAAAATTTATTGAAGTTCAGTAAAAACATGGTATGATGATGCTAATGGAAAGGAAATGACACGATACCTTGACCATGTAGTACATTTCTTATCTATTGAATCATTTTAACCCACGTGTAATTCTAGATGTTAGGGTCCATCTGACGTCCCTAGAATTCGAAGGAGCGTTTCGAAATTGAAGCATTTGTTGAAGCTTAGTTTAAAACACGTACATTGATGTCAACTAGTAGTATGCGACACGATATCTTGACAATAAAATTAATTTCTGAACCATTAAATCATTTTCAACCACGTCGAATTCTAGCTGTTAAGGTCGATGTGTCGTCCGTAGAATTCAAAGAAGTGTCCCGAAATCCAAGCATTTGTTGAGGATCAATTGAAATCACGTATTTGTATGTCAACTAGGAGTATGCGACACGATCTCTCGGCCATGTAATTAATTTCTAAACTGATGAATCATTTTTACCCACGTGTATTTCTTGCTGTCAAGGTCAATCTTACATCCCTAGAAATTGATTGAGGTTTCCAAAATGAAAGCGCGTGTTGCAGATCAGTTTAAAACTCGTATTTTGGTGTCAACTGGAAGTATGTGACACGATATCTTGAGAATGTAATTAATTTCTAAAGTATTAAATTATTTTTACTCGCGTGTAATTTTAGCTATTAAGGTCCATATGACATCCATAGAAAGTGACAATGGGTTCCGAAATTGAAGCAGGTGTTGAAGCTCACTTTTATACACGTATTATGATGTCACTTAGATGTATATGACACGATATCTTAACGATGTAATTAATTTCTAAACTTCAAAATCATTTTTACCCACATGTTATTCTAGTTGTTAAGGTCTTTCGTACATCCCTAGAAATTGCCGAAGGGATCTGAAATTGTAGCCTGTGTTGAAGTTTACTTCAAGAACCCTAATTAATGTCAACTCGAAGTATGCGAAACGATATCTTGATCATGTAATTATTATCTAAACTTTTGAATGATTTTTATCCACGTGTAATTCAAGTTGTCGAGGTCTATCTCATATCCCTAGAAATTGACGGAGGGTTCTTAAATTGAAGCTGGTTGTTAATTTTATTTCAAAGCACGTGTTGCAATGTGTATTTGAATTATGAGACACGATATCTTGACCATGTCATTAATTTTCTAACATTAAAATCATTTTTACCACATGTTATTCTTGCTGTTAGGATCCATCTTACGTCCCTAGAAATCTACACAGGGTTAAAAGATAACAGAATTTCTTCCAGTTCAGTTAAAAGCGAGTGCTCTGATGACAATTTGAAGTTTATGCCACGATATCTTGACCATGTTATAAATTTCGAAACTATATAATCATTTTCCCCCACCTGTGACCATAGCTTTTGAGGTTCTTCTGACGTCCTTAGAATATAAAGAAGGATTCCGCAATAAAAGTATTTGTTGAAGTTTTGTTCGAAACACGTTGTTTGCTGTCATTGAGAAGTATGTGACACGATATCTTGGACATGTAATAAATTTCTAAACTAATAAATCATTTTTACCCACGTGTAATTCTAGCTGTTTATGTCCATCTTTCTTCCCTATTAATCAGCGCAGGGTTCCAAGACTGCACAATTTATTGAAGTTTTGTAAAAACATGGTATGATAATGCTTATGAGAAGGAAATGACACGATACCTTGACCATGTAATAAATTTCTTATCTATTGAATCATTTTAACCCACGTGTAATTCTAGATGTTAGGGTCCATCTGACGTCCCTAGAATTCGAAGGAGCATTTCGAAATTCAAGCATTTGTTGAAGCTTAGTTTAAAACACGTACATTGATGTCAACTAGTTTCAGGCGACACGATATCTTGACAATAAAATTAATTTCTGAACCATTAAATCATTTTCAACCACCTCGAATTCTAGCTGTTAAGGTCGATCTGTCGTCCGTAGAGTTCGAAGGAGTGTTAATAATCCAAGCATTTGTTGAGGATCAATTGAAATCACGTATTTGTATGTTAACTGAGAGTATGCGACACGTTATCTCGGCCATGTAATTTATTTCTAAACTAATAAATCATTTTTACCCACGTGTATTTCTTGCTGTCAAGGTCCATCTTACATCCCTAGAAATTGATTGAGGGTTCCAAAATGAAAGCGCGTGTTGAAGATCAGTTCAAAACTCGTATTTTGGTGTCAACTGGAAGTATGTGACACGATATCTTGAGAATGTAATTAATTTCGAAAGTATTAAATTATGTTTACTCGCGTGTAATTTTAGCTGTTAAGGTCCATATGACATCCATAGAAATTGACAATGGGTTCCGAAATTGAAGCAGGTGTTGAAGCTCACTTTTATACACGTATTATGATGTCACTTAGATGTAACTGACACGATATCTTAACGATGTAATTAATTTCTAAACTTCAAAATCATTTTTACCCACATGTTATTCTAGTTGTTATTGTCTTTCGTACATCCCTAGAAATTGCTGAAGGGATCTGCAATTGTAGCCTGTGTTGAAGTTTACTTCAAGAACCGTAATTAATGTCAACTTGAAGTATGCGAAACGATATCTTGATCACGTAATTATTATCTAAACTATTGAATCATTTTTATCCACGTGTAATTCAAGTTGTCGAGGTCTATCTCATATCCCTAGAAATTGACGTTGGGTCCTGAAATTGCAGCAGGTTGTTAATTTCATTTCAAAGCACGTGTTGCAATGTGTATTTAAAGTATGAGACACGATATCTTGACCATGTCATTAATTTTCTAACATTAAAATCATTTTTACCACATGTTATTTTTGCTGTTAGGATCCATCATTCGTCCCTAGAAATCTACACAGGGTTCAAAGATACCAAAATTTCTTCCAGTTTAGTTAAAAGCGAGTAGTTTGATGACAATTTGAAGTAAATGCCACGATAACTTGACCATGTAGTAAATTTCGAAACTATATAATCATTTTCCCCCACCAGTGACCATAGCTGTTGAGGTTCTTCTGACGTCCTTAGAATTTAAAGAAGGATTCCGCAATTAAAGTATTTGTAAAAGTTTTGTTCGAAACACGTTGTTCACTGTCATTGGAAAGTACGTGACACGATATCTTGGACATGTAATAAATTTCAAAACTAATAAATCATTTTTACCCACGTGTAATTCTAGCTGTTTATGTCCATCTTCCTTTCCTATAAATCAGCGCAGGGTTCCAAAACTGCACAATTTATTAATGTTCTAAGAAAACATGGTATGATGATGCTAATGAGAAGGAAATGACACGATACCTCGACCATGTAATAAATTTCTAATCTCTTGAATCATTTTAACCCACGTGTAATTCTAGATGTTAGGGTCCATCTGACGTCCCTAGAATTCGAAAGAGCGTTTCGAAATTGAAGCATTTGTAGAAGCTTAGTTTAAAACACGTACATTGATGTCAACTAGTAGTATGCGACACGATATCTCGACAATGAAATTAATTTCTGAACCATTAAATCATTTTTAACCACGTCGGATTCTAGCTGTTAAGGTCGATCTGTCGTCCGTAGAATTCGAAGAAGTGTTCCGAAATCCAAGCATTTGTTGAGGATCAATTCAAATCACGTATTTGTATGTCAACTAGGGGTATGGGACACGATATCTTGAGAATGTAATTAATTTCTAAAGTATTAAATTATTTTTACTCGCGTGTAATTTTAGCTGTTAAGGTCCATATGACATCCATAGAAATTGACAATGGGTTCCGAAATTGAAGCAGGTGTTGAAGCTCACTTTTATACACGTATTATGATGTCACTTAGATGTATATGACACGATATCTTAACTATGTAATTAATTTCTAAACTTCAAAATTATTTTTACCCACATGTTATTCTAGTTGTTATGGTCTTTCGTACATCCCTAGAAATTGCTGAAGGGATCTGAAATTGTAGCCTGTGTTGAAGTTTACTTCAAAAACCGTAATTAATGTCAACTCGATGTATGCGAAACGATATCTTGATCATGTAATTATTATCTAAACTATTGAATGATTTATATCCACGTGTAATTCAAGTTGTCGAGGTCTATCTCATATCCCTAGAAATTGACGGAGGGGTCTGAAATTGAAGCAGGTTGTTAATTTTATTTTAAAGCACGTGTTGCAATGTGTATTTGACGTATGAGAAACGATATCTTGACCATGTCAGTAATTTTCTAACACTAAAATTATTTTTACCACATGTTATTCTTGCTGTTAGGATCCATCATACGTCCCTAGAAATCTACACAGGGTTCAAAGATACCAAAATTTCTTCCAGTTTAGTTAAAAGCGAGTAGTTTGATGACAATTTGAAGTAAATGCCACGATAACTTGACCATGTAATAAATTTCGAAACTATATAATCATTTTCCCCCAGCTGTGACCATAGCTTTTGAGGTTCTTCTGACGTCCTTAGAATATAAAGAAGGATTCCGCAATAAAAGTATTTGTTGAAGTTTTGTTCGAAACACGTTGTTTGCTGTCATTGAGAAGTATGTGACACGATATCTTGGACATGTAATAAATTTCTAAACTAATAAATCATTTTTACCCACGTGTAATTCTAGCTGTTTATGTCCATCTTTCTTCCCTATTAATCAGCGCAGGGTTCCAAGACTGCACAATTTATTGAAGCTTTGTAAAAACATGGTATGATAATGCTTATGAGAAGGAAATGACACGATACCTTGACCATGTAATAAATTTCTTATCTATTGAATCATTTTAACCCACGTGTAATTCTAGATGTTAGGGTCCATCTGACGTCCCTAGAATTCGAAGGAGCATTTCGAAATTCAAGCATTTGTTGAAGCTTAGTTTAAAACACGTACATTGATGTCAACTAGTTTCAGGCGACACGATATCTTGACAATAAAATTAATTTCTGAACCATTAAATCATTTTCAACCACCTCGAATTCTAGCTGTTAAGGTCGATCTGTCGTCCGTAGAGTTCGAAGGAGTGTTAATAATCCAAGCATTTGTTGAGGATCAATTGAAATCACGTATTTGTATGTTAACTGAGAGTATGCGACACGTTATCTCGGCCATGTAATTTATTTCTAAACTAATAAATCATTTTTACCCACGTGTATTTCTTGCTGTCAAGGTCCATCTTACATCCCTAGAAATTGATTGAGGGTTCCAAAATGAAAGCGCGTGTTGAAGATCAGTTCAAAACTCGTATTTTGGTGTCAACTGGAAGTATGTGACACGATATCTTGAGAATGTAATTAATTTCGAAAGTATTAAATTATGTTTACTCGCGTGTAATTTTAGCTGTTAAGGTCCATATGACATCCATAGAAATTGACAATGGGTTCCGAAATTGAAGCAGGTGTTGAAGCTCACTTTTATACACGTATTATGATGTCACTTAGATGTATATGACACGATATTTTAACTATGTAATTAATTTCTAAACTTCAAAATCATTTTTAAAATTAACATCAAAATACGTCTATAAAAGTGAGCTTCAACAGTTGCTTTAATTTCGGAATCCATTGTCAATTTCTACGGATGTCAGATGGACCTTAACAGCTAAAATTACACGCGAGTAAAAATAATTTAATACTTTAGAAATTAATTACATTCTCAAGATATCGTGTCTTATACCTCTAGTTGTCACCAAAATACGAGTTTTGAACTGATCTTCAGCAAGCGCTTTCATTTTGGAACCCTCAATCAATTTCTAGGGATGTAAGATGGACATTGACAGCAACAAATACACGTGGGTAAATATGATTTATTAGTTTAGAAATTAATTACATGGCCGAAATATCCTGTCGCATACTCCTAGTTGACAATCGAATACGTGATTTCAATTGATCCTCAACAAATGCTTGGATTTCGAAACGCTCCTTCGAATTCTAGGGACGTCAGATGGACCCTAACATCTAGAATTACACGTGGGTTAAAATGATTCAATAGATAAGAAATTCTTTCATGGTCAATGTATCGTGTCATTTCCTTCTCATTAGCATCATCATACCATGTTTTCACTGCACTTCAATAAATTGTGCAGTCTTGGAACCCTGCGCTGATTTATAGGGAAGAAAGATGGACATAAACAGCTAGAATTACACGTGGGTAAAAATAATTTATTAGTTTAGAAATTTATTACATGTCCAAGATATCGTGTCACATACTTCTCAATGACAGCAAACAACGTGTTTCAAACAAAACTTCTACAAATACTTTAATTGCGGAATCCTTCTTTAAATTCTAAGGACGTCAGAAGAACTTCAACAGCTATGGTCACTGGTGGGAGAAAATGATTATATAGTTTCGAAGTTTATTACATGGTCAAGGTATCGTGGCATGAACTTCAAATTGTCATCAAAATACTCGCTTTTAACTGAACTGGAAGAACTTCTGTTATCTTTGAACCCTGTGTAGATTTCTAGGGACGTAAGATAGATCCTAACAGCAAGAATAACATGTGGGTAAAAATGATTCTAAAGTTAGAAAATTAATTACATGGTCAAGATATCTTGTCTCATACATTCAAAACACATTGCAATACGTGCTTTGAAATGAAATTAACAACCTGCTCCAATTACAGAACCCTCCGTCAATTTCCAGGGATATGAGATAGACCTCGACAGCTAGAATTACACGTGGATAAAAATGATTTAATAGTTTACATGATAATTACATGATCAAGATATCGTTTCGCATACTTCGAGTTGACATTTGATACGGTTCATGAAGTAAACTTCACCACGGGCTATAATTTCGGATCCCTTCATCAATATCTAGGGATGTACGAAAGACCTTAACAATTAGAATAACATGTGGGTAAAAATGATTTTGTAGTTTGGAAATTAATTACATTGTTAAGATATCGTGTCATATACACCGAAGTGACATCATAATACGTGTAAAAAGTGAGCTTCAACACCTGCATCAATTTCGGAACCCATTGTCAATTTCTATGGATGTCGGATGGACCTTAACAGCTAAAATTACACGCGAGTAAAAATAATTTAATACTTTAGAAATTAATTACATTCTCAAGATATCGTGTCACATACTTCAAGTTGACACCAAAATAGGAGTTTTGAACTGATCTTCAACACGCGCTTTCATTTCGGAACCTTCAATAAATTTCTAGGGATGTAAGATGGACCTTGACAGCAAGAAATACACGTGGGTAAAAATGATTTATTAGTTTAAAAATTAATTACTTGGCCGAGATATCGTGTCGCATACTCACAGTTGACATACAAATACGTGATTTCAATTGATCCTCAACAAATGCTTGGATTTTTAACACTCCTTCGAACTCTACGGACGACAGATCGACCTTAACAGCTAGAATTCGAGGTGGTTGAAAATGATTTAATGGTTCAGAAATTAATTTTATTGTCAAGATATCGTGTCGCCTAAAACTAGTTGACATCAATGTACGTGTTTTAAACTAAGCTTCAACAAATGCTTGAATTTCGAAATGCTCCTTCGAATTCTAGGGACGTCAGATGGACCTTAACATCTAGAATAACACGTGGGTTAAAATGATTCAATAGATAAGAAATTTATTACATGGTCAAGGTATCGTGTCATTTCCTTCTCATAAGCATTATCATACCATGTTTTTACAAAACTTCAATAAATTGTGCAGTCTTGGAACCCTGCTCTGATTTATAGGGAAGTAAGATGGACAAAAACAGCTAGAATTACACGTGGGTAAAAATGATTTATTAGGTTAGAAATTTATTACATGTCCCAGATATCGTGTCACATACTTCTCAATGACAGCAAACAAGGTGTTTCGAACAAAACTTCAACAAATACTTTAATTGCGGTATCCTTCTTTAAATCCTAAGGACGTAAGAAGAACCTCAACAGCTATGGTCACTGGTGGGTAAAAATGATTAAATAGTTTCGAAATTTATTACATGGTCAAGATATCGTGGCATAAACTTCAAATTGTCATCAGGGCACTCGCTTTTAACTGAACTGGAAGAAATTCTGTTATCTTTGAACCCTGTGTAGATTTCTAGGGACGTATGATGGATCCTAACAGCAAGAATAACATGTGGTAAAAATGATTTTAATGTTAGAAAATTGATGACATGGTCAAGATATCGTGTCTCATACTCCAAATACACATTGCAACACGTGCTTTGAAATGAAATTAACAACCTGCTTCAATTTCAGAACCCTCCGTCAATTTCTAGGGATATGAGATAGACCTCGACAACTTGAATTACACGTGGATAAAAATGATTCAATAGTTTAGATAATAATTACATGATCAAGATATCGTTTCGCATACTTCGAGTTGACATTTATTACGGTTCTTGAAGTAAACTTCAACACAGGCTACAATTTCAGATCCCTTCAGCAATTTCTAGGGATGTACGAAAGACCTTAACAACTAGAATAACATGTGGGTAAAAATGATTTTGAAGTTTAGAAATTAATTACATAAATAAGATATCGTGTCATATACATCTAAGTGACATCATAATACGTGTATCAAAGTGAGCTTCAACACCTGCTTTAATTTCGGAACCCATTGTCAATTTCTATGGATGTCGGATGGACCTTAACAGCTAAAATTACACGCGAGTAAAAATAATTTAATACTTTAGAAATTAATTACATTCTCAAGATATCGTGTCACATACTTCCAGTTGACACCAAAATAGGAGTTTTGAACTGATCTTCAACACGCGCTTTCATTTCGGAACCTTCAATAAATTTCTAGGGATGTAAGATGGACCTTGACAGCAAGAAATACACGTGGGTAAAAATGATTTATTAGTTTAAAAATTAATTACTTGGCCGAGATATCGTGTCGCATACTCTCAGTTGACATACAAATACGTGATTTCAATTGATCCTCAACAAATGCTTGGATTTTTAACACTCCTTCGAACTCTACGGACGACAGATCGACCTTAACAGCTAGAATTCGACGTGGTTGAAAATGATTTAATGGTTCAGAAATTAATTTTATTGTCAAGATATCGTGTCGCATACTACTAGTTGACATCAATGTACGTGTTTTAAACTAAGCTTCAACAAATGTTCCAATTTCGAAATGCTCCTTCGAATTCTAGGGACGTCAGATGGACCCTAACATCTACAATTACACGTGGGTTGAAATGATTCAATAGATAAGAAATTTATTCATGGTCAAGGCATCGTGTCATTTCCTTCTCATTAGCATCATCACACCATGTTTTTACTGAACTTCAATAAATTGTGCAGTCTTGGATCCCTCGCTGATTTATATGGAAGAAAGATGGACATATACAGCTAGAATTACACGTGGGTAAAAATGATTTATTAGTTTAGAAATTTATTACATGTCCAAGATATCGTGTTACATACTTCTGAATGATAGCAAACAAGGTGTTTCGAACAAAACTTCAACAAACACTTTAATTGCGGTATCCTTCTCTAAATTCTAAGGACGTAAGAAGAACCTCAACAGCTATGGTCACTGGTGGGTAAAAATGATCGAATAGTTTCGAAATTTAAAACATGGTCAAGATATCGTGGCATAAACTTCAAATTGTCATCAGAGCACTCGCTTTTAACTGAACTGGAAGAAATTCTGTTATCTTTGAACCCTGTGTAGATTTCTAGGGACGTAAGATGGATCCTAACAGCAAGAATAACATGTGGTAAAAATGATTTTAATGTTAGAAAATTAATGACATGGTCAAGATATCGTGTCTCATACTTCAAATACACATTGCAACACGTGCTTTGAAATAAAATTAACAACCAGCTTCAATTTGAGAACCCTCCGTCAATTTCTAGGGATATGAGATAGACCTCGACAACTTGAATTACACGTGGATGAAAATCATTCAAAAGTTTAGATAATAATTACATGATCAAGATATCGTTTCGCATACTTCGAGTTGACATTAATTAGGGTTCTTGAAGTAAACTTCAACACAGGCTACAATTTCAGTTCCCTTCAGCAATTTCTAGGGATGTACGAAAGACCATAACAACTAGAATAACATGTGGGTAAAAATGATTTTGAAGTTTAGAAATTAATTACATAGTTCAAATATCGTGTCATATACATCTAAGTGACATCATAATACGTGTATAAAAGTGAGCTTCAACACCTGCTTCAATTTCGGAACCCATTGTCAATTTCTATGGATGTCATATGGACCTTAACAGCTAAAATTACACCCGAGTAAAAATAATTTAATACTTTAGAAATTAATTACATTCTCAAGATATCGTGTCACATACTTCCAGTTGACACCAAAATACGAGTTTTGAACTGATCTTCAACACGCGCTTTCATTTTGGAACCCTCAATCAATTTCTAGGGATGTAAGATGGACCTTGACAGCAAGAAATACACGTGGGTAAAAATGATTTATTAGTTTAGAAATAAATTACATGGCCGAGATATCGTGTCGCATACTCTCAGTTAACATACAAATACGTGATTTCAATTGATCCTCAACAAATGCTTGGATTTTTAACACTCCTTCGAACTCTACGGACGACAGATCGACCTTAACAGCTAGAATTCGAGGTGGTTGAAAATGATTTAATGGTTCAGAAATTAATTTTATTGTCAAGATATCGTGTCGCCTGTAACTAGTTGACATCAATGTACGTGTTTTAAACTAAGCTTCAACGAATGCTTGAATTTCGAAATGCTCCTTCGAATTCTAGGGACGTCAGATGGACCCTAACATCTAGAATTACACGTGGGTTAAAATGATACAATAGATAAGAAATTTATTACATGGTCAAGGTATCGTGTCATTTCCTTCTCATAAGCATTATCATACCATGTTTTTACAAAACTTCAATAAATTGTGCAGTCTTGGAACCCTGCGCTGATTTATAGGGAAGTAAGATGGACATAAACAGCTAGAATTACACGTGGGTAAAAATGATTTATTAAATAATAGAAATTGATTGTGGGTTCCAAAATGAAAGCGCTTGCTGAAGATCAGTTCAAAACTCGTATTTTGGTGTCAACTAGAGGTATGAGACACGATATCTTGAGAATGTAATTAATTTCTAAAGTATTAAATTATTTTTACTCGCGTGTAATTTTAGCTATTAAGGTCCATATGACATCCATAGAAATTGACAATGGGTTCCGAAATTGAAGCAGGTGTTGAAGCTCACTTTTATACACGTATTATGATGTCACTTAGATGTTAATGACACGATATCTTAACTATGTAATTAATTTCTAAACTTCAAAATCATTTTTACCCACATGTTATTCTAGTTGTTAAGGTCTTTCGTACATCCCTAGAAATTGCCGAAGGGATCTGAAATTGTAGCCTGTGTTGAAGTTTACTTCAAGAACCCTAATTAATGTCAACTCGAAGTATGCGAAACGATATCTTGATCATGTAATTATTATCTAAACTTTTGAATGATTTTTATCCACGTGTAATTCAAGTTGTCGAGGTCTATCTCATATCCCTAGAAATTGACGGAGGGTTCTGAAATTGAAGCAGATTGTTAATTTCATTTCAAAGCACGTATTGCAATGTGTAGTTGAGGTATGAGACACAATATCTTGACAATGTCATTAATTTTCTAACATTAAAATCATTTCTACTACATGTTATTCTTGCTGTTATGATCCACCATAAGTCCCTAGAAATCTAGACAGGGTTCAAAGATACCAAAATTTTTTCAGTTCAGTTAAAAGCGAGTAGTTTGATGCTAATTTGAAGTAAATGCCACGATAACTTGACCATGTAATGAATTTCGAAACTACATAATCATTTTACCCCACCAGTGACCATAGCTGTTGAGGTTCTTCTGACGTCTTTAGAATTTAAAGAAAGATTCCGCAATTAAAGTATTTGTAGAAGCTTTGTTCGAAAGACGTTGTTTACTGTCATTGAGCAGTACGTGACACGATATCTTGGACATGCAATAAATTTCTAAACTAATGAATCATTTTTACCCACGTGTAATTCTAGCTGTTTATATCCATCTTACTTCCCTATAAATCAGCGCAGGGTTCCAAGACTGCAAAATTTATTGAAGTTCAGTAAAAACATGGTATGATGATGCTAATGGAAAGGAAATGACACGATACCTTGACCATGTAGTACATTTCTTATCTATTGAATCATTTTAACCCACGTGTAATTCTAGATGTTAGGGTCCATCTGACGTCCCTAGAATTCGAAGGAGCGTTTCGAAATTGAAGCATTTGTTGAAGCTTAGTTTAAAACACGTACATTGATGTCAACTAGTAGTATGCGACACGATATCTTGACAATAAAATTAATTTCTGAACCATTAAATCATTTTCAACCACGTCGAATTCTAGCTGTTAAGGTCGATGTGTCGTCCGTAGAATTCAAAGAAGTGTCCCGAAATCCAAGCATTTGTTGAGGATCAATTGAAATCACGTATTTGTATGTCAACTAGGAGTATGCGACACGATCTCTCGGCCATGTAATTAATTTCTAAACTGATGAATCATTTTTACCCACGTGTATTTCTTGCTGTCAAGGTCAATCTTACATCCCTAGAAATTGATTGAGGTTTCCAAAATGAAAGCGCGTGTTGCAGATCAGTTTAAAACTCGTATTTTGGTGTCAACTGGAAGTATGTGACACGATATCTTGAGAATGTAATTAATTTCTAAAGTATTAAATTATTTTTACTCGCGTGTAATTTTAGCTATTAAGGTCCATATGACATCCATAGAAATTGACAATGGGTTCCGAAATTGAAGCAGGTGTTGAAGCTCACTTTTATACACGTATTATGATGTCACTTAGATGTATATGACACGATATCTTAACGATGTAATTAATTTCTAAACTTCAAAATCATTTTTACCCACATGTTATTCTAGTTGTTAAGGTCTTTCGTACATCCCTAGAAATTGCCGAAGGGATCTGAAATTGTAGCCTGTGTTGAAGTTTACTTCAAGAACCCTAATTAATGTCAACTCGAAGTATGCGAAACGATATCTTGATCATGTAATTATTATCTAAACTTTTGAATGATTTTTATCCACGTGTAATTCAAGTTGTCGAGGTCTATCTCATATCCCTAGAAATTGACGGAGGGTTCTTAAATTGAAGCTGGTTGTTAATTTTATTTCAAAGCACGTGTTGCAATGTGTATTTGAATTATGAGACACGATATCTTGACCATGTCATTAATTTTCTAACATTAAAATCATTTTTACCACATGTTATTCTTGCTGTTAGGATCCATCTTACGTCCCTAGAAATCTACACAGGGTTAAAAGATAACAGAATTTCTTCCAGTTCAGTTAAAAGCGAGTGCTCTGATGACAATTTGAAGTTTATGCCACGATATCTTGACCATGTTATAAATTTCGAAACTATATAATCATTTTCCCCCACCTGTGACCATAGCTTTTGAGGTTCTCCTGACGTCCTTAGAATATAAAGAAGGATTCCGCAATAAAAGTATTTGTTGAAGTTTTGTTCGAAACACGTTGTTTGCTGTCATTGAGAAGTATGTGACACGATATCTTGGACATGTAATAAATTTCTAAACTAATAAATCATTTTTACCCACGTGTAATTCTAGCTGTTTATGTCCATCTTTCTTCCCTATTAATCAGCGCAGGGTTCCAAGACTGCACAATTTATTGAAGTTTTGTAAAAACATGGTATGATAATGCTTATGAGAAGGAAATGACACGATACCTTGACCATGTAATAAATTTCTTATCTATTGAATCATTTTAACCCACGTGTAATTCTAGATGTTAGGGTCCATCTGACGTCCCTAGAATTCGAAGGAGCATTTCGAAATTCAAGCATTTGTTGAAGCTTAGTTTAAAACACGTACATTGATGTCAACTAGTTTCAGGCGACACGATATCTTGACAATAAAATTAATTTCTGAACCATTAAATCATTTTCAACCACCTCGAATTCTAGCTGTTAAGGTCGATCTGTCGTCCGTAGAGTTCGAAGGAGTGTTAATAATCCAAGCATTTGTTGAGGATCAATTGAAATCACGTATTTGTATGTTAACTGAGAGTATGCGACACGTTATCTCGGCCATGTCATTTATTTCTAAACTAATAAATCATTTTTACCCACGTGTATTTCTTGCTGTCAAGGTCCATCTTACATCCCTAGAAATTGATTGAGGGTTCCAAAATGAAAGCGCGTGTTGAAGATCAGTTCAAAACTCGTATTTTGGTGTCAACTGGAAGTATGTGACACGATATCTTGAGAATGTAATTAATTTCGAAAGTATTAAATTATGTTTACTCGCGTGTAATTTTAGCTGTTAAGGTCCATATGACATCCATAGAAATTGACAATGGGTTCCGAAATTGAAGCAGGTGTTGAAGCTCACTTTTATACACGTATTATGATGTCACTTAGATGTAACTGACACGATATCTTAACGATGTAATTAATTTCTAAACTTCAAAATCATTTTTACCCACATGTTATTCTAGTTGTTATTGTCTTTCGTACATCCCTAGAAATTGCTGAAGGGATCTGCAATTGTAGCCTGTGTTGAAGTTTACTTCAAGAACCGTAATTAATGTCAACTTGAAGTATGCGAAACGATATCTTGATCACGTAATTATTATCTAAACTATTGAATCATTTTTATCCACGTGTAATTCAAGTTGTCGAGGTCTATCTCATATCCCTAGAAATTGACGTTGGGTCCTGAAATTGCAGCAGGTTGTTAATTTCATTTCAAAGCACGTGTTGCAATGTGTATTTAAAGTATGAGACACGATATTTTGACCATGTCATTAATTTTCTAACATTAAAATCATTTTTACCACATGTTATTTTTGCTGTTAGGATCCATCATTCGTCCCTAGAAATCTACACAGGGTTCAAAGATACCAAAATTTCTTCCAGTTTAGTTAAAAGCGAGTAGTTTGATGACAATTTGAAGTAAATGCCACGATAACTTGACCATGTAGTAAATTTCGAAACTATATAATCATTTTCCCCCACCAGTGACCATAGCTGTTGAGGTTCTTCTGACGTCCTTAGAATTTAAAGAAGGATTCCGCAATTAAAGTATTTGTAAAAGTTTTGTTCGAAACACGTTGTTCACTGTCATTGGAAAGTACGTGACACGATATCTTGGACATGTAATAAATTTCAAAACTAATAAATCATTTTTACCCACGTGTAATTCTAGCTGTTTATGTCCATCTTCCTTTCCTATAAATCAGCGCAGGGTTCCAAAACTGCACAATTTATTAATGTTCTAAGAAAACATGGTATGATGATGCTAATGAGAAGGAAATGACACGATACCTCGACCATGTAATAAATTTCTAATCTCTTGAATCATTTTAACCCACGTGTAATTCTAGATGTTAGGGTCCATCTGACGTCCCTAGAATTCGAAAGAGCGTTTCGAAATTGAAGCATTTGTAGAAGCTTAGTTTAAAACACGTACATTGATGTCAACTAGTAGTATGCGACACGATATCTCGACAATGAAATTAATTTCTGAACCATTAAATCATTTTTAACCACGTCGGATTCTAGCTGTTAAGGTCGATCTGTCGTCCGTAGAATTCGAAGAAGTGTTCCGAAATCCAAGCATTTGTTGAGGATCAATTCAAATCACGTATTTGTATGTCAACTAGGGGTATGGGACACGATATCTTGAGAATGTAATTAATTTCTAAAGTATTAAATTATTTTTACTCGCGTGTAATTTTAGCTGTTAAGGTCCATATGACATCCATAGAAATTGACAATGGGTTCCGAAATTGAAGCAGGTGTTGAAGCTCACTTTTATACACGTATTATGATGTCACTTAGATGTATATGACACGATATCTTAACTATGTAATTAATTTCTAAACTTCAAAATTATTTTTACCCACATGTTATTCTAGTTGTTATGGTCTTTCGTACATCCCTAGAAATTGCTGAAGGGATCTGAAATTGTAGCCTGTGTTGAAGTTTACTTCAAAAACCGTAATTAATGTCAACTCGATGTATGCGAAACGATATCTTGATCATGTAATTATTATCTAAACTATTGAATGATTTATATCCACGTGTAATTCAAGTTGTCGAGGTCTATCTCATATCCCTAGAAATTGACGGAGGGGTCTGAAATTGAAGCAGGTTGTTAATTTTATTTTAAAGCACGTGTTGCAATGTGTATTTGACGTATGAGAAACGATATCTTGACCATGTCAGTAATTTTCTAACACTAAAATTATTTTTACCACATGTTATTCTTGCTGTTAGGATCCATCATACGTCCCTAGAAATCTACACAGGGTTCAAAGATACCAAAATTTCTTCCAGTTTAGTTAAAAGCGAGTAGTTTGATGACAATTTGAAGTAAATGCCACGATAACTTGACCATGTAATAAATTTCGAAACTATATAATCATTTTCCCCCAGCTGTGACCATAGCTTTTGAGGTTCTTCTGACGTCCTTAGAATATAAAGAAGGATTCCGCAATAAAAGTATTTGTTGAAGTTTTGTTCGAAACACGTTGTTTGCTGTCATTGAGAAGTATGTGACACGATATCTTGGACATGTAATAAATTTCTAAACTAATAAATCATTTTTACCCACGTGTAATTCTAGCTGTTTATGTCCATCTTTCTTCCCTATTAATCAGCGCAGGGTTCCAAGACTGCACAATTTATTGAAGCTTTGTAAAAACATGGTATGATAATGCTTATGAGAAGGAAATGACACGATACCTTGACCATGTAATAAATTTCTTATCTATTGAATCATTTTAACCCACGTGTAATTCTAGATGTTAGGGTCCATCTGACGTCCCTAGAATTCGAAGGAGCATTTCGAAATTCAAGCATTTGTTGAAGCTTAGTTTAAAACACGTACATTGATGTCAACTAGTTTCAGGCGACACGATATCTTGACAATAAAATTAATTTCTGAACCATTAAATCATTTTCAACCACCTCGAATTCTAGCTGTTAAGGTCGATCTGTCGTCCGTAGAGTTCGAAGGAGTGTTAATAATCCAAGCATTTGTTGAGGATCAATTGAAATCACGTATTTGTATGTTAACTGAGAGTATGCGACACGTTATCTCGGCCATGTAATTTATTTCTAAACTAATAAATCATTTTTACCCACGTGTATTTCTTGCTGTCAAGGTCCATCTTACATCCCTAGAAATTGATTGAGGGTTCCAAAATGAAAGCGCGTGTTGAAGATCAGTTCAAAACTCGTATTTTGGTGTCAACTGGAAGTATGTGACACGATATCTTGAGAATGTAATTAATTTCGAAAGTATTAAATTATGTTTACTCGCGTGTAATTTTAGCTGTTAAGGTCCATATGACATCCATAGAAATTGACAATGGGTTCCGAAATTGAAGCAGGTGTTGAAGCTCACTTTTATACACGTATTATGATGTCACTTAGATGTATATGACACGATATTTTAACTATGTAATTAATTTCTAAACTTCAAAATCATTTTTAAAATTAACATCAAAATACGTCTATAAAAGTGAGCTTCAACAGTTGCTTTAATTTCGGAATCCATTGTCAATTTCGACGGATGTCAGATGGACCTTAACAGCTAAAATTACACGCGAGTAAAAATAATTTAATACTTTAGAAATTAATTACATTCTCAAGATATCGTGTCTTATACCTCTAGTTGTCACCAAAATACGAGTTTTGAACTGATCTTCAGCAAGCGCTTTCATTTTGGAACCCTCAATCAATTTCTAGGGATGTAAGATGGACATTGACAGCAACAAATACACGTGGGTAAATATGATTTATTAGTTTAGAAATTAATTACATGGCCGAAATATCCTGTCGCATACTCCTAGTTGACAATCGAATACGTGATTTCAATTGATCCTCAACAAATGCTTGGATTTCGAAACGCTCCTTCGAATTCTAGGGACGTCAGATGGACCCTAACATCTAGAATTACACGTGGGTTAAAATGATTCAATAGATAAGAAATTCTTTCATGGTCAATGTATCGTGTCATTTCCTTCTCATTAGCATCATCATACCATGTTTTCACTGCACTTCAATAAATTGTGCAGTCTTGGAACCCTGCGCTGATTTATAGGGAAGAAAGATGGACATAAACAGCTAGAATTACACGTGGGTAAAAATAATTTATTAGTTTAGAAATTTATTACATGTCCAAGATATCGTGTCACATACTTCTCAATGACAGCAAACAACGTGTTTCAAACAAAACTTCTACAAATACTTTAATTGCGGAATCCTTCTTTAAATTCTAAGGACGTCAGAAGAACTTCAACAGCTATGGTCACTGGTGGGAGAAAATGATTATATAGTTTCGAAGTTTATTACATGGTCAAGGTATCGTGGCATGAACTTCAAATTGTCATCAAAATACTCGCTTTTAACTGAACTGGAAGAACTTCTGTTATCTTTGAACCCTGTGTAGATTTCTAGGGACGTAAGATAGATCCTAACAGCAAGAATAACATGTGGGTAAAAATGATTCTAAAGTTAGAAAATTAATTACATGGTCAAGATATCTTGTCTCATACATTCAAAACACATTGCAATACGTGCTTTGAAATGAAATTAACAACCTGCTCCAATTACAGAACCCTCCGTCAATTTCCAGGGATATGAGATAGACCTCGACAGCTAGAATTACACGTGGATAAAAATGATTTAATAGTTTACATGATAATTACATGATCAAGATATCGTTTCGCATACTTCGAGTTGACATTTAATACGGTTCATGAAGTAAACTTCACCACGGGCTATAATTTCGGATCCCTTCATCAATATCTAGGGATGTACGAAAGACCTTAACAATTAGAATAACATGTGGGTAAAAATGATTTTGTAGTTTGGAAATTAATTACATTGTTAAGATATCGTGTCATATACACCGAAGTGACATCATAATACGTGTAAAAAGTGAGCTTCAACACCTGCTTCAATTTCGGAACCTATTGTCAATTTCTATGGATGTCAGATGATCTCTAACAGCTAAAATTACACGGGAGTAAAAATAATTTAATACCTGAGAAATTAACTACATTCTCAAGATATCCTGTCACATACTTCCAGTTGACACCAAAATACGAGTTTCGAACTGATCTTCAACACGCGCTTTCATTTTGGAACGCTCAATCAATTTCTAGGGATGTAAGATGGACCTTGACAGCAAGAAATACACGTGGGTAAAAATGATTTATTAGTTTAGAAATTAATTACATGGCCGAGATATCGTGTCGCATACTCTTAGTAGACATACAAATACGTGATTTGAATTGATCCTGAACAAATGCGTGGATTTCGAACACTCCTTCGAATTCTACGGACGACAGATCGACCTTAACAGCTAGAATTCGACGTAGTTGACAATGATTTAATGGTTCAGAAATTAATTTCTCTGTAAAGATATCGTGTCGCCTACTACTAGTTGACATCAATGTACGTGGTATAAACTAAGCTTGAACAAATGCTTGAATTTCGAAAAGCTTCTTCGAATTTTAGGGACGTCAGATGGACCCTAACATCTAGAATTACACGTGGGTTAAAATGATTTAATAGATAAGAAATTTATTCATGGTCAAGGTATCGTGTCATTTCCTTCTCATTAGCCTCATCATACCATGTTTTTACTGAACTTCAACAAATTGTGCAGTCTTGGAACCCTGCGCTGATTTATAGGGAAGAAAGATGGACATAAACAGCTAGAATTCCACGTGGGTAAAAATGATTTATTAAATTAGAAATTTATTACATGTCCAAGATATCGTGTCATATACTTCTCAATGACAGCAAACAAGGTGTTTCGAACAAAACTTCTACCAATACTTTAATTGCGGAATCCTTCTTCGAATTCCAGGGACGTCAGCAAGACCTCAACAGCTATGGTAACTGTTTGGGGAAAATGATTATATAGTTTCGAAATTTATTACATGGTCAAGTTATCGTGGCATAAACTTCAAATTGTCATCAAAATACTCGCTTTTAAATAAACTGGAAGAAATTTTGGTATCTTTGAACCCTGTGCAGATTTCTAGGGACGTATGATGGATCCTAACAGCAAGAATAACATGTGGGTAAAAATGATTTTAATGTTAGGAAATTAATGACATCGTCAAGATAGCATGTCACATACTTCAAATACACATTGCAATACGTGCTTTAAAATGAAATGTCCAACCTGCTTCAATTTCAGAACCCTCCGTCAATTTCCAGGAATATAAGATAGACCTCGACAACTAGTATTACAAGTGGATAAAAATGATTCAATAGTTTAGATAATAATTACATGATCAAGATATCGTTTCGCATACGTCGAGTTGACATTAATTACGGTTCTTGAAGTAAACTTCATCTAAGGCTACAATTTCGGATCCCTTCATCAATTTCTAGGGATGTAAGAAAGACCTGAACAACTAGAATAACATGTGGGTAAAAATGATTTTATAGTTTAGAAATGAATTACATGGTTAAGACATCGTGTCATATACATCAAATTGACATCATAATACGTGTATAAAAGTGAGCTTCAACACCTGCCTCAATTTCGGAACCCATTGTCAATTTCTACGGATGTCAGATGGACCTTAACAGCTAAAAGTACACGCGAGTGAAAATAATTTAATACTTTAGAATTTAATTACATTCTCAAGATATCGTGTCACATACCTCCAGTTGACATCAAAATACGAGTTTTGAACTGATCTTCAACACGCGCTTTCAATTTGGAACCCTTAATCAATTTCTAGGGATGTAAGAGGGACATTGACAGCAAGAAATACACGTGAGTAAAAATGATTTATTAGTTTAGAAATTAATCACATGGCCGAGATATCGTGTCTCATACTCCTAGTTGACATTCGAATACGTGATTTGAATTGATCCTCAACAAATGCTTGGATTTCGGAACACTTCTTCGAATTCTACGGACGACAGATCGACCTTAACAGCTAGAATTCGACGTGGTTAAAAATGATTTAATGGTTCATAAATTAATTTCATTGTCAAGATATCGTGTCTCATACTACTAGTTGACATCAATGTACGTGTTTTAAACTAAGTTTCTACAAATGCTTGAATTTCGAAACGCTCTTTCGAATTCTAGGGACGTCAGATGGACCCTAACATCTAGAATTACACGTGGGTTAAAATGATTCAATAGATAAGAAATTTATTACATGGTCAAGGTATCGTGTCATTTCCTTCTCATTAGCATCATCATACTATGTTTTTACTAAACTTCAATAAATTGTGCAGTCTTGGAACCCTGCGCTGATTTATAGGGAAGTAAGATGGACATAAACAGCTAGAATTACCCGTGGGTAAAAATGATTTATCAGTTTAGAAATTTATTACGTGTCCAAGATATCGTGTCACATACTTCTCAATGACAGCAAACAAGGTGTTTTGAACAAAACTTCTACAAATACTTTAATTGCGGAATCCTTCTTTAAATTCTAAGGACGTCAGAAGAACCTCAACAGCTATGGTCACTGGTGGGTAAAAATGATTGAATAGTTTCGATATTTATTACATGGTCAAGATATCGTGGCATAAACTTTAAATTGTCATCAAAATACTCGCTTTTAACTAAACTGGAAGAAATTCTGTTATCTTTGAACCTGTGTAGATTTCTAGGAACGTAGGATGGATTCTAACAGCAAGAATAACATGTGGGTAAAAATGATTCTGTGAAAAATGATAGAAAATTAATGACATGGTCAAGATATCGTGTCTCATACTTCAAATACACATTGCAATACGTGCTTTGAAATGAATCTTACAACCTGCTTCAATTTCAGAACCCTCCGTCAATTTCTAGGGATATGAGATAGACCTCGACATCTAGAATTACACGTGGATAAAAATGATTCAATAGTTTAGATAATAATAACATGATCAAGATATCGTTTCGTATACTTCGAGTTGACATTAATTACGGTTCTTGAAGTAAACTTCAACACGGGCTACAATTTGGGATCCCTTCATCAATTTCTCGGGATGTACGAAAGACCTAAACAACTAGAATAACATGTGGGTAAAAATGATTTTGAAGTTTAGTAATTTATTACATAGTTAAGATATCGTGTCATATACATCTTAGTGACATCATAATACGTGTATAAACGTGAGCTTCAACACCTGCTTTAATTTCGGAACCCATTGTCAATTTCTATGGATGTCAGATGGACCTTAACAGCTTAAATTACACGCGAGTAAAAATAATTCAATACTTTAGAAATTAATTACATTCTCAAGATATCGTGTCACATACTACCAGTTGACACCAAAATACGAGTTTTGAACTGATCTTCAACACGCGCTTCATTATGGAATCGTCAATCAATTTCTAGGGATGTAAGATGGACCTTAACAGCGAGAATTACACGTGGGTAAAAATGATTTATTAGTTTAGAAATTAATAACATGGTCGAGATCTCGTGTCGCCTACTCCTAGTTGACATACATAACGTGATTTGAATTGATCTTCAACATATGCTTTGATTTCGGATCCAATTGTTATCCTAATTGTAACTGAATCTAACAAATTCCTGATGTCTTCAGATATTATTTCGTGAAAATGTGACTGCGCCTCGTCCGCAAAAATCTGATGATTACACTAATTTTTTTGATAAAGTAGATCAGGTCGATTTCTGTATCTGTTCGCCTTCAGTTATTCATAATTTTTATTCGCTAGAAAAAAATATTTAGATCGCAACTATTTGCAAATAATCTGGTCGCTACAGGTCTATGTTATATTGCAAAATTGGACAATGAGCATATTTTGCTGAGCGGTTATAACAGTGCAAAAATAAATGCATGGCTCCTGGGAAAAATTGAGGAATAGCCTTAGATGTTGACATTTCAACGTTAATTGATTTGAAAATTCAATTTGCGAAGTTATTCTTTTGAGATTCTATTTAGATTGTAATCTCCAATGTCTCTAACATTTCTTGATGTCTTCAGATAATATGCCGTGAAAATTATACTGCGCCTGAATAGCAAGAATCTTATAATTAAAGAAATTTTTCTTATAGAGTAGAAACAGTTCATCTCTGTATCTGTTCGCTTTCAGTTATTTATAATTTTTATTTGCTGGAAATAAATATTCGTATCACAAACATTCGCGAATAATCTGCTCGCTACAGGACTAGGTAATATAGCAAATTTTGAAAATAAACATATTTTACTGTTCGGTTCCAAGAGTGCTAAAATAAATTCATGTCTCCCAGGAAATATCGAGAAATAGCTCTATATATTGACATAACAGCGCTAAGCAATTCAAGAATTCAATTCGCAAAGTTACTCTATTAAGATTGCATTTTGATTTTTAATTTATATCTCTATTCGAAATTCCTAATGTCTTCAGATATTATTTCGTGGGAATTCAACTCTGCTTCAATCGCAAGCATTATATGATTACACGAATTTCTTTGATAGACGGGAATATGTTAATTTCTGTATCTGTTCGCTTTCAGTTATTTTTAATTTTATTTCGCTGGAAAGAAATATTCAGATCGCGAAAATTAGCAAATTATCTGCTTACTACAGGAGGACCTGGTTATATTGCAACATTATATAATGAGCATTTTTTGCTGCGCGGTTATAAGAGCTCCAAAAAAAATTTATGACTCTTAGGGAAATCGAGAAATAGCTCTATATATTGCATTATAACGTTAATTGCTCTGAAAATTCAATTCGCAAAGTTATTCTATTGAAGTTGCATTTTAATTGTTGATTTTCAAGTCTATTTGAAATCTCTCATGTCTTCAGATAATATCTCGTGGAATTGTGCTGATAGATACAGATTATAATTCGTGAAATTTCTACTGCTCCTCGATCTCAAGAATATGATGATTACACGAATTTCTTTGATAGAATAGAATTTGTTAATTTCTGTATTTGTTCGCTTTCAGTTATTCATAATTTCAATTCTCTAAAAAGGAATATTCAGATCGCAATTATTCGCGAATAATCTGCTCGCTACAAGATTGGGTAACATTGCGAAATAGTAAAGTGAGCATATTTTGCTGTGCGGTTATGGAAGTGCTAAAATACATTCATGACTCCTGGGAAAAATCAAAGAAAAGCTTTATATATTGACATAATTACGTTAATCGATTTAAAAATCCAATTCGCAAAGATATTCTATTAAGATTGCATTTTGATTGCTGTTTTTAATGTCTCTAAAAAATACTTGATGTCTTTAGATGATACTTCTGGGAAATTAAACTGCGCTACAATCGCAAGAATCTTATGATTACACGAATTTACGTGATAGAGTAAAAAAGATGATTTCTGTATCTGTTCGATTTCAGTTATTCATAATTTCAATTCGCTAAAAAGAAATATTCATATCGCAGTAACTCGCGAATAATCTGCTCGCTACATGACTTGGTAATATTGCGAAATTGGAAAATGAGCATATTTTGCTGCGCGGTTATATGAGTGCTAAAATAAATTAATGACTCCTAGGGAAAATCAAGGAGTTGCTCTATATATCGGTATAACGATAATTGATTTGAAAATTCAATCCGCAAAGTTATTCTATTAAGATTGCATTTTGATTGTTGATTTTAAAGTCTCTAAAAAATTCCTGATGTCTTCAGATAAAATTTCGTGGAAAATATACTGCGCCTCAATCGCAAAAATCTAATAACCACACAAATTTTTTTGATAGACGAGAATAAGTTGATTTCTGTATCTGTTTGCGTTCAGTTATTCATAATTTCAATTCGCTGGATAGAAAGATTCAGATCGCAATTATTCGCGGATAACCTGCTCGCTACAAGACTTGATAATATTGCGAAATTAGAAAATGAGCATATTTTAATGCGCGGTTATGAGAGTGTTAAACTAAATTCATGACTCCTGGTTCAATCAGAGAGTAGCTCTATATATTGACATAATAACGTCAATTGATTTGAAAATTCAATTCGGAAAGTAATTCTATTGAGATCGCATTTTGATTGTTCTTTTTCAGATCGCAATTAACCACGAATAATCTGCTTGCTACAGGACTTGCAATAGCCCTTCATATTGACTTAAAAACGTTAATCGATTTGAAATTCCAATTCTTAAAGTTATTACATTGATATTGCATTTTTATTGTTGTTTTATATGTCTCTTAAAAATACCTGATGTCTTTAGATAATATTTTGGAAAATTTATACTGCGCCTCAATCGCAAGAATCTCATGATTACACAAATGCCTTTGATAGAGTAGAGTCGGTTGATTTCTGTATCTGTTCGCTTTCAGGTATTCATAATCTTAATTCACTGGAAAAACATATTTAGATCACAATTATGAGCTGAAAGTCCACTCGCTACAGGACTGAGTAATATTGCACAATTGGAAAATGAGCATATTTTGCTGCGCGGTTATAAAAGTGCTAAAATGAAGTTATGACTCCTAGGAAAAATCAAGCAAAACCTCTTTATATTGACTTGAAAACGTTTATCGATTTAAGAATCCAATTCGCAAAGTTATTCTATTGATATTGCATTCTGATTGTTGATTTCAATGTCTCTCAAAAACTCCTGATGTTTACAGATAATATTTCGTGAAAATTAAACTGCGCCTCAATCGCAAGAATCTGATGATTACACGAATTCCTTTGATAGAGTAGAATTGGTTGATTTTTGTGTCTGTTCGCTTTCAGGTTGAAAATAATCTTAATTCACTGAAAAAAACGTATTTAGATCGCAATTATACGCTTATAGTCTGCTCGCTACAGGACTTGGTAATATTGCTGAATTGGAAAATAAGCATATTTTGCTGCGCGGTTAGAAAAGTGCTGTAATGAATTCATGACTCCTAGGAAAAATCAAGCAATAGCTCTTTATATTGACATAATAACGTTAATCGATTTGAAAATCCAATTCGCATATTTATTCTATTGATATTGCATTTTGATTGTTGATTTTTATGCTCTCAAAAATTTCTGATGTTTACAGATAATATTACGTGAAAATTATACTTCGCCTCAATCGCAAGTATCTGGTGATCACTTTAATATGTTTGATAGACGGAAAAAAGTTGATTTCTGTATCTGTTCGCTTTCAGTTATAAATAATTCTAATTTGCTGAATAGAATAATTCAGATCGCAATTATTTGCAAATAATCTGCTCGCTACAGGACTCGGTGGTATTGCAAAATTAAAAAAGAAGCATATTTTGCTGCGTGGTTATGAAAGAGCTAAAATAAATTCATGACCCCTGGGGAAAATCAAAAAAATAGCTCTATACATTTACAAAATGATGTTAAATGATTTGAAAATTAAATTCGCAAAATTATTCTTTTGAAATTGCATTCTGATTGTTTTTTTAAATGTCTCTAAAAAATACCTGGTATCTTCAGATAATATTTCGGGAAAATTATACTGCGCCTCATTCGCAAGAATCTGATGATTACAAGAATTTCTTTGATAGAGTAGAATAGGTTGATTCCTCGAACTGTCCGCTTTCAGTTATTCATAATTGTAATTCGGTGGAAAGAAATATTCAGATCGCAATTATTCGCGACTAGTCTGCTCGCTACAGGACTAGGTAAAATGGCAGATTTAGAAAATGAGCATATTCGCCAGCGCAGTTATAAGAGTGCTAAAAGAAATTCATTACTCCTAAAAAAATCGAGCAATAGCTCTTTATATTGACATAATAACGTTAATCGATTTAAAAATCCAATTCGCAAAGTTATTCTATTAAGATCGCATTTTGATTGTTAATTTCATGTATCTAAAATGTTCATGATGTTTACAGATAATATTTTGTGAAAATTATACGTCGCCTCAATCGCAAGAATCAGATGATTAAACGAATTTCTTTGATATAGTAGAATAGGTTGATTTCTGTATCTGTCCGCTTTCAGTTACGCATGATCCTAATTCGCTGAAACAATATATTTAGATCGCAATTATACACAAATAATCTGGTTTCTACAGGACTAGGTATTATTGCAAAATTAGAAAATGGGCGTATTTTCCTGCATGTTTATAAGAGTGCTAAAATAATTTCATGACTCCTGGGAAAATCCAAGGAATAACTCTATATACTGACATAATAACGTTGATTGATTTAAAAATTCGAAGCGCAAAGTTATTTTATTGAGATTGCATCTTCATTATTGTTTTTTTAATGTCTCCACAGAATCCTGGCAGTCTTCAGATGATATTTCGGGGAAATTATACTGCGGCTCAATCGCAAGAATCTAATGATCACTTTAATTTCTTTGATAGACGAGAATCAGTTGATTTTTGTATCTGTTTTCTTTCAGTTATTCATAATTTTTGTCCGCTGGAAAGAAATATTCATATGACCATTACTCGCGAATAATCTGCTAGCTACAGGACTTGGTAATATTGTGGAATTAGAAAATGAGCATATTTTGCTGCGCGGTTATGAGAGTGCTAAAATAAATTCATGACTCCAGGGAAAAATCAAGGAATAGCTTTATATATTGACACAATAACTTAAATTGATTAGAAAATTTAATTCGTAAAGTTATTCTATTGAGATTGCATTTCGATTGATGTTATTAATGTCTTTAAAAAAATACTGATGTCTTCAGATGATACTTCGGGGAAATTATATTGCGCCTCAATCGCAAAAATCTAATGATTACACGAATTTCTTTGATAGAGTAGAATAGGTTGATTTTTGTATCTGTTCGCTTAAGGTATTCATAATCTTAATTCGCTAAAAAAATTTTTAGATCGCAATTATACACGAATACTCTGCTCGCTTTAGGACTTAGTAATATTGCAAAATTGGTAAATGAGCATATATTGCTGCGCGGTTATAAGAGTGCTGAAATAAATTTATGACTTCTGGGAAAAATCAAGGAATAGCTCTATATATTGACATTATAACGTTAATTAATTTGAAAATCGAATTCGCAAAGTTATTCTTTTGAGATTGCATCTTGATCGTTGTTTTTAATGTCTCTAAAAAATACCTGATGTCCTCAGATGATATTTCAGAAAAATTTTACTGCGCCACAATCGCAAGAATATAATGATTACACGAATTGCTTTTATAGAGTGAAATAGGTTGATCACTGGATCTGTTCGCTTTCAGGTATTCATAATCTTCATTCGCTAGAAAAAAATATTGAGATCGAAAATTGACGCGAATAGTCTGCTCGTTTTAGGACTTGTAATATTGTAAAATTGGAAAATGAGTATATTTTGCTGCGTGGTTAGTAAGGTGCCAAAATAAATTTATGACTCCTATTAAAAATCAAGAAATAGCGCTTTATATTAACATATCAACGTTAAATTATTTAAGAATTTGATTCGCAAAGTTATTTTCTTAAGATTGCATTTTCATTGTAGATTTCAATGTTTCTAAAAAAATCCTAATGTTTACAGATAATATTTCCTGAAAATTATACTTCACCTCCATTGCATGAATCCGATTAGTAAACGAATTTCTTTTATACAGTAAAAAAGTTTGATTTCTGTATCTGTTCGTTCCAGGTTTTCATAATCTTAATTCGCTGGAAAAAAATATCAAGATCGAAATTACACCTGAATAGTCTGCTCCCTACAGGACTTGGTAAAATAGCAGGTTTAGAAAATGAGCATATTTGGCTGCGCGGTTATAAGAGTGCTAAAATGAATGCATGACTCTTGAGAAAAATCGAGCAATAGCTTTTTATATTGATATAATAACGTTTATCGATTTGGGAATCCAATTCGCAAAGTTATTCTATTAAAATTGCATTTTGATTGTTGATTTTAATATGTCCAATAAATTCCTAAAGTCTGCAGAAAATATTTCGTAGAAATTATACTGCACCTCAATCGCAAGATACTGATGATTACACGAATTTATTTGATAGAGTGGAATAGGTTGATTTATGTATCTGTTCGCTTTCAGTTATTCATAATCTTAATTCGCTCGAAAAAAATATTGAGATCGCAACTATTCACGAATAATCTGCTCGCTGCAGGACTAGGTAACATTGGAAGAGTTGAAAGTGAGCATATTTCACTGCGCGGTTATAAGAGTGCTAAAAAGAGTACACGACTCCTAGGAAAAATCAAGGAATAGCTCTATTCATTGACATAATAACGTTAATCGATTCGAAACACTATTTCGCATGTTATTCTATTGAGATTGCATTTTGATCGTTGATTTTAATGTCTCTAAAAAATTTCCAATGTCTTCAGATAATATTTCGTGGAAATTATACTGCGCCTCAATTGCAAGAATCTAATGATTATTCGAATTTCTTTGATAGACAAGAATAAGTTGTTTTCTGTATCTGTTCGCTTTCAGTTATTCATAATTACAATCACATGGATAGAAAAATTCAGATCGCAATTATTCACAAATAATCTGCTCGCTACAGGACTCAGTAATATTACAAAAGTAGAAAATAATCATTTTTTGCTGTGTGGTTATGACAGTGCTGAAATAAATTCATGACTCCTGGTAAAAATCAAGGAATAGCTCTACATATTGACATTATAACGTTAATTGATTTGAAAATTCGCTTCGCAAAGTTATTCTTTTAAGATTGCATTTTGATTGTTGATTTTCATGTCGCTAAAAAATACCTGATGACTTCAGATAATATTTCGGGAAAATTATACTGCATCACAATCGCAAGAATCTGATGATTACACGAATTTCTTTGATAGAGTAGAATAAGTTGATTTCTGTATCTGTTCGCCTTCAGTTATTTATAATTTTTATTCGCTGGTAAGAAATATTCAGGTCGCAATCATTCGCGAATAATCTGCTCGCTACAGGACTAGGTAATATTCCAAATTTAGAAAATGAACATATCTTGCTGCCCGGTTATAAGAGTGCTAAAATAAATTCAAGACTCCTAGAAAAAATCGAGAAATAGCTCTATATATTGACATAACAGCGCTAGGCAATTCAAGAATTCAATTTGCAAAGTTATTCTATTAAGATTGCATTTTGATTGTTGATTTATATTTCTAATTTCCTCAGATATAAGAAATTCCTAATTTCTTCAGATATTATTTCGTGGAAATTATACTCTGCCTCAATCGCAAGAATCAAATGATTACACAAATTTTTTTGATAGACAGGAATATGTTAATTTCTGTATCTGTTCGCTTTCAGTTATTTGTAATTTTTTTTCGCTAGAAAGAAATATTCAGATCGCAATAATTAGCAAATTATCTTCTTGCTACAGGATTAGGTTATAGTGCAACATTATAAAATAAGCATTTTTTGCTGCGCGGTTATAAAAGATCCAAAACAAATTTATGACTCTTAGAGAAATCGAGAAATAGCTCTATATATTGCATTATAACGTTAATTGATCTGAAAATTCAATTCACAAAGTTATTCTATTAAGATTGCATTTTGATTGTTGATTTGCCAGTCTATTTGAAATTCCTTTTGTCTTCAGATAATATCTCGTGGAAATTGTGCTGATAGATACAGATAATAATTCGTGAAATTTTTACTGCGCCTCGATCTCAAGAACATGATGATTACACGAATTTCTTTGATAGAGTAGAATAGGTTAATTTCTGTATTTGTTCGCTTTCAGTTATTCATTACTTTATTTCGCTGAAAAGAAATATTCAGATCGCAATTATTCGCGAATAATCTGCTCGCTACAGGGATGGGTAATATTGCGAAATAAAAAAATAAGCATATTTTGCTGCGTGGTTATAAGAGTGCAAAAATAAATTCATGACTCCAAGGAAAAATCAAGAAATAGCCTTATATATCGATATAATAACTATATTTGATTTAAAAATTTAATCTACAAAGTTATTCTATTGAGATTGCATTTCGATTGTTGATTTAAATGTCTCTAACAAATTCCTGATGCCTTCAGATAATATTTCGTGGAATTTATACTGCGCCTCAATCGCAAGAATCTGATAACTACACGAATTTCTTTGATAAACGAGAATAAGTTGATTTCTGTATCTGTTCGCTTTCAGTTATGCATAATTTTAATCCGCTGTGAGAAATATTCAGATCGCAATTATTCGCAAATAATCCGCTCGCTTCAGGACTTGATAATATTGCAAAATTACAAAATGAGCATATTTTGCTGCGCGGTTATAAGAGTGCTAAAATAAAGTTATGACTTCTAGCGAAAATCAAGCAATAGCTCTTCATATTGACATAATAACGTAAATCGATTTGTAGATCTAATTCGCAAAATCATTTTATTGAGATTGTATTGTGATTGTTAATTTCAATGCTCTAAAAAATTCCTGATGTTTAGAGATAATATTACGTGAAAATTATACTTCGCCTCAATCGCAAGCATCTGATGATTACACGAATTTCTTTGATGAAGTAGAATAGGTTGAGTTCTGTATCTGGTCGCATTCAGTTATGCATAATCTTAATTTGCTGGAAAAAAAAAATTAGTTCGCAATCATACGCGAATAATCTTCTTGCTACAGGACTAGGTCATATTGAAAAATTAGAAAATGAGCATATTTTGCTTGCCGGTTATAAGAGTGCTAAAATAAATTCATGACTCCTGTGAAAAATAAAGGGATAGCTCTATATATTGACATGATGACGTTAATTGATTTGAAAATACAATTCGCAAATTTATTCTTTTGATATTGCATTTTGATTGTTGTTTTTGATGTCTCTAAAAAACACTTGATGTCTATAGATGATATGTCGGGAAATTATACTGTGCCTCAAACGCAAGAATCTAATGATCACTCTAATATGTTTGATAGACGGAAAAAAGTTGATTTCTGTATCTGTTCGCTTTCAGTTATTCATAATTTTAATTCGCTGTAAAGAAATATTGAGATCGCAATAACTTGCGATTAATTTGCTAGCTACAGGACATGGTAATATTCCAAAATTATAAAATGAGCATATTTTGCTGACCGATTATGAGAGTGCTAAAATAAATTCATGACTTCAGGAAAAAATCAAGGGATAGCTTTAAATATTCACATTATAACGTTAATTGATTTGAAAATTAAATTCGCAAAGTTATTTTATTAAGATTGCATTTTGATTGTTGTTTTTAATGTCTCTTAAAAATACCTGATATCTTTGGATGATATTCCTGGAGAATAATACAGCGCTTCAATCGAAAAATCTGATGATTACACGAATTAATTTGATAGAGTAGAGTTAGGTGATTTCTTTGTCCGCTTTCAAGTATTCATAATCTTTATTCGCTGAAATAAAATATTTAGACCGCAATTATTTGCGACTATTCTGCTCGCTTCAGGACAAGGTAATATTGCTAAATTGGAGAATGAGCAAATTTTGCTGCGCGGTTATGAGAGTACTAAAATAAATTCATGAATCCTAGGACAAATCGAGAAATAGCTCTATATATTGACATGATAGCGCTAAGCGTTTCAAGAATTTCATTCGCATAGTTATTCTATTAAGATTGTATTTATATTATTAATTTCAATGTCTCTAAAAAATTCTTAATATCTTTAGATAATATATCGTAGAAATGATACTGCGCCTCAATTGCAAGAATCCGATGATTATACAAATTTCTTTTATAGAGTAGTAGGTTGATTTCTGTATCTGTTCGCTTTTAGTTATTCATGATTCAAATTCGCTGAATAGACGAATTCAGATCGCAATTATTCGTGAATAATCTGCTCGCAATAGGACTGAGTAATATTGCAAAATTAGAAAATGAGCATCTTTTGCTGAGAGGTTATAAGAGTGCTAAAATGAATTCATGACTGCAGGGAACAATCAAGGAATAGCTTTATATATTGACATAATAACGTTGATCGATTTGAAAATACAATTCGCAAGGTATTCTATTGAGATTGCATTTTGATTGTTGATTTCAATAACTCTAAAAAATTCCTAATGTCTTCAGATAATATTCTGTGGTAATTATACTGCGCCTTAATCGCAAAAATCTAATGATTACACGAAATTCTTTGATAGACGAGAATAAGTTAATTTCTTATCTCTTCGCTTTCAGTTAATCATAATTCGAATTCTCTAAATAGAATATTTTAGATCGCAATTATTCGCGATTTGTCTGCTCGCTACGGGAAAACGTAATATTGAAAAATTGAACAATAAGCATTTTTTGCTGCGCTGTTTTGAAAGTGCTAAAATGAATTCATGACTCCTAGGAAAAATCAAGCAATAGCTCTATATATTGACGTTATAAAGTTAATAGATTTGAAAATCCGATTCGCAAAGTTATTATTTGAGATTGCTTTCAATTGTTGATTTAAATGTCTTTTGAAAAATTCCTAATGTCTTCAGATAATATTTGGCGAAAAATAAACTACGCATCTATCACAAAAATCTGATGACTACACAAATTTCTTTGATAGAATAGAATAGGTTGATTTCTGCAACTTTTTGCTTTCAGTTATTTATAATTTTTATTCGCTGAAAAGAAGTATTCAGATCGCAATTATTCGCGAATTATCTGCTTGCTACAGAAATAGGGAATATTGCAAAATTGAGAAATAAGCATATTTTGCTGCGTGGATATAAAAGTGCTGAAATAAATTCATGACTCCTAGGAAAAATTAAGGAATAGCTCTATACATTGACATGTAAAGGTTAATTGATTTAAAAATTCAATTCGCAAAGTAATACTTTTAAGATTGCATTTTGATGTAGTTTTTAATGTCTCTAAAAAATTCCTGATGTGTTCAGATAATATCTCGTGGAAATTATACTGTGCCTCGATCGCGAGAATCTGATGATTACATCAATTTCTATGATAGAGTAAGATACGTTGATTTCTGTATCGGTTTGCTTTCAGTTATTCCTGATTTAAATTCGCTGGAAAGAAATATTCAGGTCGCAATTATTCGCGAATTTCTGCTCGCTACAGGACTAAGTTATATTGCTGCATTGGAAAATGAGCATATTTTGCTGTGTGGTTAGAAGAGTGCTAAAATAAATTGATGACTCCTAGGAAAAATCAAGGAATAGCTCTATATATTGACATTAGAACTTTAATTGATTTGAAAATTCAATAAGCAAAAATATTCTATTGAGATTGCATTTTGATTGTTGACTTTAATGTCTCTAACCAATTCTCCATGTCGTCAGATAATATTTCGTGAAAATCATACTGCGCCTCAATCGCAAGAATCTGATGATTACCCGAATTTCTTTGATAGAGTAGAATAGATTGATTTCTGTATCTGTTCGCCTCCTGCAAAATTACAAAATGAGCATATTTTGCTGCGCGGTTATAAAAGTGCTTGAATAAATTCATAACTGCAGGGAAAAATCAAGGAATAGCTTTATATATTGACATAATAACGTTGATCGATTTGAAAATCCAATTCGCAACGTATTCTATTAAGATTGCCTTTTGATTGTTGATTTCAATGTCTCTGAAAAATTCCTTATGTCTTCAGATAATATTCCGTGGTAATTATACTGCGCCTTAATCGCAAGAATCTAATGATTACACGAATTTTTTTGATAGACGAGAATAAGTTGATTTCTTATCTGTTCGCTTTCAGTTAATCATAATTTGAATTCGCTGAAAATAATAATTTTGATCGCAAGTATTTGCGTTTTTTTTGCTCGCTACAGGAGTAGGTAATATTGCGAAATTAGACAATAAGTATTTTTTGCTGCGCGGTTATGAAAGTGCCGAAATAAATTCATGACTCCCAGGAATAATCGAGTGTTAGCTTTATCTATTGACATATTAGCTCTAAGCGATTCAAGAATTCAATTCGCAAAGTTATTCTATTAAGATTAAATTTTGATTATTGTTTGTAAGTCTTTGAAAAATATCTGATGTCTCCAGATAATATTTCGTGAAATTATACTGCGCCTTAATCGCAAGAATCTGATGATTACACGAATTTCTTTGATAGAGTAGAATATTTTGATTTCCGTATCTGTTCGTTTTTAGTTATTCATAATTCCAATTCGCTAGATAGAATAATTTATATCGCAATTATTCGCGCATAATCTGCACGCAACAGGACTCGGTAATATAACAAAATTCGAAAATGAGCATATTTTTCTGCGCGGTTATGAGAGTGCTAAAATAAATTTATGACTCCTAGAAAAAATCAAGCAATAGCTCTTTATATTGACGTAATAACGTTAATCGATTTGAAAATCTGATTCGCAAAGTTATTCTATTGAAATTGCATTTCAATTGTTGATTTCAATGTCTTTTAAAAAATTCCTTATGTCTTCAGATAATATTTGGTGAAAAATAAACTACGCATCAATCGCAAAAATCTGATGATTACACGAATTTCGTTCATAGAGTAGAATAGGTTGATTTCTGTATCTGTTCGCTTTCAGTTATTCATAATCTCAATTCGCTGTAAGGAATATTCAGATCGCAATCATTCGCAAATAATCCGTTGGCTACAGCACTAAGTAATATTGCAAAATTAGAAAACGAGCATATTTTTCTGCGTGGCTACAAGAGTGCTAGAATAAATTCGTGACTCCTGGGAAAAATTAAGGAATAGCTCTATAGATTGACATAACGTTAATTGATTTGAAAATTCAATTCGCACAGTTATTCTATTGAGATTGCATTTTGATTGTTGTTTTAAGTGCCTCTGAAAAATTCCTGATGTTTACAGATAATATATCGTAAAATTTATACTGCGCCTCAATCGCATGAATCTGATAATTACACGAATTTCTTTGATAGAGTAGAATAGGTTGATTTCTGTATCCGTTCGCTTCCAGTTATTCATAATTCTTATTAGCCGGAAAGAAATATGTAGATCATCATTATTTGCGACTATTCTGCTCGCTACAGGAATAATTAATATTGCAAAATTAGAAAATGAGCATTTTTTGCTGCGCAGTTATAAGAGTGCTAAAATAAATTCATGAATCCTAGGAAAAATCGAGAAATAGCTCTATATATTGATAGGATAGCGCTAAGCGATTCAAGAATTTCATTCGCATAGTTATTCTATTAAGATTGCATTTTGATTGTTGATTTTAATGTCTCTAAAAAAATTCCTGATGTCTTCAGATAATATTTCGTAGAAATTATTCTGGGCCGCAAACGCAAGAATCTGATGATTACACGAATTACTTTGATAGAGTAGAATAGGTTGATTTCTGAATCTGTTTGCTTTCAGTTATTCATAATCTTTATTCGTTGTAAAAAAATTTAGATCACAACTATACACGAATAATCTGCTCGCAACAGGACTAAGTAATATTGCAAAATTTGAAATTAGCATATTTTACTGCCCGGTTCTAAGAGTGCTAAAAAGAGTTCAGGACTCCTAGGAAAAATTAAGGAATAGCTTTATTCATTGACGTAGTATCGTTAATCGATTTGAAATTACAATTCCCAAAGTTTTTCTATTGAGCTTAAATTTTGATTGTTGTTTTCAATGTTTCTAAGAAATTCCTGATTTTAACAGATAATATTTCGTAAAAATTATACTGCGCCTTAATCGCAAGATTCAGATGATTACACGACCTTCTTCGATAGAGTAGAATAGGATGATTTCTGTATCTGTTTGCTTTCAGTTATTCATAATCTTTATTCGCTGTAAAAAAATTTAGATTACAATTCTACACGAACAATCTGCTCGCAACAGGACAAAAAAATATATAAAAATCAGAAAATGCTTATATTTTGCTGTGCGGTTACAAGAGTGCTAAAATATATTTATGACTCCTGGAAAAAATCAAGGAATAGCTCTATATATTGACATAATAACGTTAATTAAATTGAAAATTCAATTCGCAAAGTTATTCAATTGAGATTGCATTTTGATTGTTGTTTTCAGTGCCTCTAAAAAATTGCTGATGTTTACATATAATATTTCGTGATAATTATACTGCGCCTCAATCGCAAGAATCTGATGATTCCACGAATTTCTTTGATAGAGTAGAATAGGTTGATTTCTGTATCTGTTCGCCTCTAGTTATTCATAATTTCAATTCGCTGGAAAGACATAGTTAGATCGCAATCATTCGCGTCTATTCTGCTCGCTACAGGACAAAGTAATACTGCAAAATTAAAAAATTAGCATTTTTTGCTGCGCGGTTATGAGAGTGCTAAAATAAATACATGAATGCTAGGAAAAATCGAGAAAGAGCTCTATATATTGACATGATCGCGCTAAGCGATTCAAGAATTTCATTCGCATAGTTATTTTATTAAGATTGCATTTTAATTGTTGATTTCAATGTCTCTAAAATATTCCTCATGTCTTCAGATAATATATCGTAGAAATTATTCTGCGCCTGAAATGCAAGAATCTGATGATTACACAAATTTCTTCGATAGAGTAGGTTGATTCCTGTATCTGTTCGCTTTCAGTTATTCATGATTCAAATTCGCTGGATAAACGAAGTCAGATCTAAATTATTCGTGAATAATCTGCTCGCTACAGGACTCAATAATATTGCAAAATTAGGAAATGAGCATATTTTGCTGCGTGGTTATAATAGTGCAAAAATAATTTATGACTCCTAGGAAAAATCATGCAATAGCTCCATATATTGACATAATAACGTTAATCGATTTGAAAATACAATCCGCAAAGTTATTCTATTGAGATTGCATTTTGATTGTTGATTTCAATGTCTCTAAAATATTCCTAATGTCTTCAGATAATATTTCGTAAAAATTATACTGCGCCTCAATCGAAAGAATCTGATGATTACACGAATTTTTTTGATAGAGTAGAATAGGTTGATTTCTGTAACTGTTTGCTTTCAGTTATTCATAATTTTAATTCGCTAGAAAGAAATATTGCGGTCGCAATTATGAGCGAATCGTCTGCTCGCTACAAGACTAGGTAAAATTGCAGAATTAGAAAATGAGCATATTTTGCTGCGCGGTTATGAATGTGCTAAAATAAGTCGAGAATCCTGTTAAAAATCAAGGAATAGCTCTATATATTGACATATTAACATTAATTGATTGAAAAACTCAATTTGCAAAGTTCTTCTATTGAGATTGCATTTTGATCGTTGATTTTAATGTCTCTTCGAAATTCCTAATGTTTTCAGATAATATTTCGTTAAAATTACACTGCGCCTCAATCGCAAGAATCGAATGATAACTCTAATTTCTTTGATGCACGAGAATAAGTTGATTTCTGTGTCTGTTCGCTTTCAGTTATTCTTAATTTTAATTCGCTCGGAATAAATATTCAGATCACATCAATTCGCTACAGGACTAAGTAACATTGAGAAGTAGGAAAATGAGCATATTTTGCTGCGCGGTTATAAGGGTGCTAATATGAATTCATGACTCCTAGGAAAAATCATGCAATAGCTCCATATATTGACATAATAACGTTAATCGATTTGAAAATACAATCCGCAAAGTTATTCTATTGAGATTGCATTTTGATCGTTGATTTTAATGTCTCTTAGAAAAACCTAATTTTTTCAGATAATATTTCGTTAAAATTACACTGCGCCTCAATCGCAAGAATCGAATGATAACTCTAATTTCTTTGATGCACGAGAATAAGTTGATTTCTGTATCTGTTCGCTTTCAGTTATTCTTAATTTTAATTCGCTCGGAATAAATATTCAGATCACATCAATTCGCTATAGGACTAAGTAACATTGAGAAGTAGGAAAATGAGCATATTTTGCTGCGCGGTTATAAGGGTGCTAATATGAATTCATGACTCCTAGGAAAAATCGAGAAATAGCTCTATATATTGATATTATAACGTTAATTTATTTAAAAATTCAAAGTGCAAAGTTATTCTATTGAGATTGCATTTTGATTGTTGATTTTAATGTCTCTCCAAAATTCCGCATGTCTTCAGATAATATTTCGTGCAAATTATACTGCTCCCTAATCGCAAGAATCTTATGATTACACGAATTTTTTTGATAGACGAGAATATGTTGGCTTCTGTATCTGTTCGCTTTCAGTTATTAATAATTTCAATACGCCGAAATCAAATTTTCAGATCGCTATTTTTCGGGAACAATCTGCTCGGTACAGGACTAAGTTATATTGCAAAATTGGAAAATGAGCATATTTTGCTGCGTGGTTAGAAAAGTGCTAAAATAAATTCATGACTCCTAGGAAAAATCAAGGAATAGCTCTTCATATTGACATTAGAACGTTAATTGATTTGAAAATTCAATTCGCAAAAATATTCTATTGAGATTGCATTTTGATTGTTGATATTAATGTCTCTAACAAATTCCTGATGTCTTCAGATAATATTTCGTGGAAATCATACTGCGCCTTAATCGCAAGAATCTATTGATTACACGAATTTTTTTGATAGACGAGAATATGTTGCCTTCTGTATTTGTTCGCTTTTAGTTATTCATAATTTTTATTTGCTGGAAAGAATTATTCAGGTCGCAATTATCTGCAAAGAATCTGCTCGGTACAGGACTAAGTTACATTTTAAAATTGGAAAATGAGCATATTTTGCTGCGCGGTTATAAGAGTGCTAAAATAAATTCATGACTCCTAAGAAAAATCGAGAAATAGCTCTATATCTTCACATTAAAACGTTAATTGATTTGAAACTTTAATTCGCAAAATTATTCTATTGAGATTGCATTCTGATTATTGATTCCAATGTCTTTAAAAAATTTTTAATGTCTTCGGATAACACAGGCCGACAAAATTTGAACAAATTTAAGATTCAGAAACTAGAGTACACTTTTCCGAAGGTTTTTGGTGCGCTGAACAAGAATCTGACCTTAGAATTGCTCCATCGCCTCTGGTTTTCAAGATATCTTAAGCTAAAAGTACGTTAATCGCGGTTTCTGCCAATATTTGAGGTTATGTAGCATAACGATTGTAACTCTAATTGTTAAATCACTGCCAGCATCTTAAAGAACAACCTTTTTCCTTTTCAATGCGCTTTAATTTGCTCAAATCCCATTTTTCCCTTTGAGATATTAAAATTTAAATTTTGAATACACAACAAATTCTCAAGTTTTGTACACCTTTACGTTTAGTAAACACAAGATGTGGAGTGACAATTCTGAGAATGATAGATGTTTTACGGGTATCGAGGCATCGCGGAATAGAATTAGCTGTCAGTTTTGCAGAATTTATTAGTTAAACCAATTTGTTTAAACAATTTATTGCACAACTTATGGTGTTGGCGAAACAAACACCGACATCAGATCCTTTGCAAGAAATATGTTAAAAATAGTATTGGTCTGTAATGCATTATGGTTGTTGTTAACAAATTATATTAAATAAAATAAATGTATCAGTCTTAATGAGACCTTCGAAGTTCAACAGCTCTAATCTCTTACAACTGTTGCTTACGGCTCTCGCTCGGGTCCAGAGTCATGAAACATGTACGGAGCATTATCGACTCTTTTTTTTTAAATAATTTCCTGATGCACATCGTTTTATTGATTATGTGCTCCTTTATTCTTTTTTTTCTTTACTCTATTCAATTTTTTCAGTTTTTTTATTTATTCAAACTAATCTTTATGATACCCTTAATGATGTTCTCGATACTTTTATACTATTTATAATTTCGGAGTATGTCTTATAATTTGCCGATCATTTTTACTTTTCGTCAAAATGAAATCAACTTTTCTCAATTATATTTTGTTTTTTTTTAAGGAAACGTTCTCGTTTACATTCGAAAGATCGTTTTTGAGACTTTCAAGAATGATGCTGTAATACATCATTCCTTTTCAAAGACCAGCAATAGTCTGCCATCATTGTTGTATTCCACCTACCTTGGTAATGTCGTTCTTTTTCTTTCAAGTCCTGATGGAATCTCTCCCCCATCTCTTCACTAAAAGCTCAAACGTTTTCTGGGAAGTCGTCCAAGTGAGAAAATAAATAATGCAATTTTAAACTCATTAAGCACCCCAATTTTTGAAGATGAGATAACATTGTTGAAACAATAGCTTTATATTCTTTATCCCGATGGTTTCCTAAAAAGTTGTATAGAACTTTTTTAAAACTAAGCCAAGCATTTTTATCTGTTTTCGTCATAGACTTCTCGAACTTATCATCTTTCATGAGTTTTCTGATATCAGGCCCTACAAAAACACCTTCTTTAGTTTTAGCGTCACTCAAGTTTGGAAATGTAGTTTTGATATATTTGTAGCAGTTACCGTCCTTATCTAAAGCTTTCACAAATTGCTTCATCAATCCCAGTTTTATTTGAAGTGGTGGCAACTAAATTTTTTCGAGATCGACAAGACTTTTGTGTATGACATTTTGTGAACCAAGCTTCCACTCTGACCTTTTTGGCCAATCCTTTCGTATCCAATGTGAGTGTCGATCACGACTATCTCAAAGACATAAATAACATGGATATTTTACATTACCAGATTGCAAACCAACTAAAAGATTGATCATTTTAAAGTCACTACTAATACGCCATTGATGCAAACTGTAGTTAACTGAATCCAAAAGACATTTCAAGCTTTCATAAGATTCTTTTAAAATAGTTGAATGAGCTATAGGAACTGCTGCATACTCATTGCCATTGTGGAGTAATACAGGTTTAAGGCTTTCTTTTGAAGAATCTATGAAAAGCCTCCAATTTGCTGGCTCATACATATCTGTTTTGTAAAAATTTACAAGTCCTTTGATATCGTTGCAGTGGACCATAGAATTATCACTTGCAAAATATTTCGAAAATTCCTCATGTCTTTTTCTGTAAATAGTGATTTTTGTCCCAGGTCATAATAAATTTCTTTCTTTTAGCCTTGAAGCTAGTAATTCGGATAAATCTTTAGGAGTTTAAGATCACGAATAAGATCGTCTAAATCATTTTGGTCAAAAAGTATCGGATTTGTGTCATCCGAAGTACATTCATATTTACGTTCTTTTTCATTGTCTTTAGTAACAATTTCTTCAAAATTACTTTGATCAGAATCTGTATTTTTTGAAATCTCTATTTTTTCTTTTACGGCTAGGGTCACACTTTCGACGGAAGGATAAACAATGTTATGTTTATTTTTGTTATTGTAGCCCGTGACACTACATGCACAAAAGTAACAGTCATCATGGTGATTCTTAGGCTCACGCCAAACAGCTGGTTGAATAATTGCATCTTTTTTTGCCTCTTTCCATTTAATGAAATTCATTCGACAAGAATTACAAATAGATCGAGGTACCCATAGTTTATCTAAGTTTTTCATAGTTATATTGTAACATTCTAAGAACTTAGCTTTTGCCCAATCATTGATACTCCTACGACAATCAGAAGTCTCAAATTTTCCGCAAACATAACAAAATATGTCAGTATTATCTGAACAAGACGTTCGTGAAGTCTGGCTTTCGTTGGACATTGTATTTTTGGTTGAATTGCAACTTGAACGTATAAAACGATGCAGTATAAGCCTACCTTGTACAAATAGCAAACCGTGAAATTGTTATGTGAAGCGGGATAAAGCTCTCTAACACTCCAAACCCACAACTTTTCCCACCATTCGATTTGCCGTGCGGTCAAAAAGCGAGAGAACCCCACCAAGGTGCCTACAATTCTTATGGAGCCTCTCCCTCCCTTTACCCTATAAGATAAGACCGCATTGATCCTTATCTGGTTAGACAAGTGAGAAAATTTGGCGCCGAAAAAAATATCCAGTCAAGTACGACGCTAAAACGAGACATAATATAAGTTTTCTATTAGATAAATGATCATTTATCATCGAATGATCATTTCTTTTTGATGAATGATCATTTCTAAATGATCATTTTAGTTTCGTACTTTACTGGGCATCTTTTCGGGCACCAAATTTTCCCACTTGACTGATCATATAAGGACTGATGCAGTCTTATCTTGTCGCAGTCATTAAGCATTCGCTTAGGCGACATCCGGCTGTATTGTATAATTATGTTAATGACTTTTCGATGCCTTTTATCTGGTTTTTGAGACATAAGAAGATGTTTTTGTAGGGCCTGATAGCAGAACACTCATGAAATATGATGAGTTCCAGAAGTCTATGACGAAAACAGAAAAATGCTTGGCTTAGTTTTAAAAAGGTTCTATACAAATTTTTAGGAAACCATCGGGATAAAGAATATAAAGCTATTGTTTCAAAAATTTTACCTCATTTTCGAAAATTGGGGTGCTTAATGAGTTTGAAATCGCATTCTTTATTTTCTCACTTAGAATACTTACCAGAAAACGTTGGAGCTTTTAGTGCAGAAATAGGGAGAGAGATCCAAAATTGTAAAGAGTTCGAAAGAATCGAGAACATCATAAAGATGAGTTCAAATGAATAAAAAAACTGAAAAAATTGAATACAGTAAAGAAAGAAAAGGATAAAGAAGCACATAATCAATAAAACGATGTGCATCAGGTAATTATTTGAAAAAAAATGAGTCGATAACGCTCCGTACATGTTTCATGACTCTGGACCCGGCCGAGAGCCGTAAGTAACAGTTGTAAGAGATAAGAGCTGTTGAACTTCGGAAGTCCCATTAAGACTGATACATTTATTTTATTTAATATAATTTGTTTACAACAACCTTAATGCATTACAGACCAATACTATTTTGAACATATTTCTTGCAAAGGATCTGATGTTGGTGTTTGTTTCGCCAACACCATAAGTTGTGCAATAAATTGTTTAAACAAATTGGTTTAACTAATAAATTCTGCAAAACTGATAGCTAATTCTGATTCCGCGATACCTCGATACCTGTAAAACATCTATCGTTTCTCAGAATTGTCACTCTACATCTTGTTTTTACTAAACGTGAAGGTGTACAAAACTTGAGAAATTGATGTGTATTCTAAACTTGAATATTTAATATCTCAAAGGAAAAAAATGGTATTTGAGCAAACTAAAGGGCATTTCAAAGAAAAAGGCTGGTACTTTAAGATGCTGGCAATGATTCTACAATAAGAGTTGGAATCGTTATGCTACATAACCTCAAGTATTGGCGAAAACCGCGATTTTCGTACTTTTAGCTTAAGATATCTCGAAAACCAGAGGTGATAGAGCAATTCTGAGGTCAGATTCTTGTTCAGCGGACCAAAAACCTTCGGAAAAGTATACTCTGGTTTCTGGTTCTGAAATCTTGTCGGCCTGTGTAATATTACGTGAAAATTATACTGCGTTTCGATCGCAAGAATCTGTTGATTACACGAATTTCTTTGAAAGAGTAGAATAGGTTGATTTCTGTTTCTGTTCGCTTTAAGTTATTCATAATTCTAATTCGCTGAAAAAAAATATTTAGATCACAATTATTCGCAAATAATCTGCTCGGTACAGGACTAAGTAACATTGCAAAATTGGAAAATGAGCATATTTTACTGCGCGGTTTTAAGAGTGCTAAAATGAATTCATGACTCCTAGGAAAAATCGAGAAATAGCTCTATATATTGACATAAAAGCGCAAAGCGATTGAAGAATTCGATTCGCAAAGTTATTCTATTGAGATTGCATTTTGATTGTTAATTTCAATGTCTCTAAAAAATTCTTAATGTCTTCAGATAATATTTCGTGAAAATTATAGTGCGCCTCGATCGCACGAATCTGATGATTACACGAATTTCTTTGATAGAGTAGAATAGGTTTATTTCTGTATCTGTTCGCATTCAGTTATTCATAATTTTAATTCGCTGGAAAGAAATATTCAGATCGCAATTCATTATGAATAATCTGCTCGCTCCACGACTAAGTTATATTGCGAAATTGGAAAATGAGCATATTTTGCTGCGTGGTCACAAAAGTGCTAAAATGAATTTACAACGACGAACTGAACTTCGATGGACTCTCATTCCCGGTTATGCCAAAACAAGTGCCTCTCTTCGAAAGACAAAATGATGTTTCCGTCAATGTGTACGTGCTTCAAAAGAACAAAGGACGCTATGAGGTTGCTTCAATACACATCACAGGACAAAAGAAAATACGTCACGTGAACCTTCTCTTTATGCAAAACATATATGTTGAAGAAGACGAAAAGAACGAGAAAGAAGTTGCTGACGATTGCGAGCCTCTGCGTTTCCATTATGTATAGATAAAAGATATCTCTCGCCATGTGAGCAAACAACTCTACAAACGCAATGGACAAATATATATTTGTGACCGCTGTCTTCATTATTCTCTTACCAACGAGAAGTTGACAGCACAAGAAGTTGACAGCAGTGAAATGCAGCCTCAAGTGATCAAGCTGCCTGAAGTAAAGAACAGTAAACTGCAGTTCAAAAACTTTAAAAATAGCGAGAGAGTGCCATGCAGACTTCGAGTGTTTGCTCAAGAAAGTGAAGGAACAAGCTGGCCGTAACACAAAAATAGTTCAAATTCACGAGGCATGCAGCGTGGGATACTATATCAAATGCAGCTACGACGACGCCCAATCAAAGTATCAAAGTTTCCATGGACATAATCCTGGAGAATGATTCGCGAACGAACTGGTGACCCTCGCCCGCGACGTGGAGGATATCTTCAAGAATCCAAAGGCTATGACACCTCTGACTCCGGAACGAGCTGCTACCTTCAAAACAGTAACCAAGTGACACATATGCAACCAACCGTTTACCTCAAAGGACAAAAAAGTCCGCGACCATTGTCACCTCACTGGGAAGTTTCGTGGAGCTGCTCACAACAGATGCAATTTGCAGTACCGAGATTCACTCACCATTCCGGTAGTGTTTCATAATCTCAGCGGATACGATGCTCACCTGATTATCAAGCAAATTGCATAATGCATCGAAAGACGTATACAACTTCTGCCCTTGGCGATGAAGCGCTATATTGCATTCACAAAGTTCATCAAGGACAGTAAAATATCCTTGCGGTTCATTGAGGCTTCCTACCTTGAAGAAAAAGTCATCGCCCGAAAAAACTTTCTCGGCTACAGCGAGCAGCAACTTGAACTCCTCATGAAGAAAGGAGTGTTCCCTTACGAGTACCTGGACTCATGGGAAAAACTCGATGACAACGAACTTCCGACCAAGGAACATTTCCACAGCAGTCTCGCCGATGCAGACATTTCAGATGCAGACTATGAACATGCGCAGGCTGTGTGGCACGATTTCAACATAACATCACTAGGGCAGTACTCTGACATCTACCTCAAAACCGACGTTCTCCTACTGGCCGATGTCTTCGAGAACTTCCGAGAGGAATGTCTTCAGGCGTACAAGCTCGACCCAGCCCATTACTACACAACACCTGGACTCACGTGAGACGCAATGCTCAAGTATACAGGTATCATCTTAGAACTTCTCACCGACATCGACATGATGTTGTTCATCGAGCGCGGCATCCGAGGTGGAATATCTCAGTGTAGTAATAGGTACGCCTTTGCCAACAACCCTTACTATCCCACGAAATCTAACCCTGAAGATGCCGAAACCTATCTAATGTACTACGACGTGAATAACTTGTACGGGTGGGCCATGACTCAGTGCTTGCCATATGGGGATTTCAAATGGGTAGAAAACTTGGATCAAAATTTCTTTTGGGATATTGCTAATGATGCCAAGGAGGTATATATATATTGGAAGTTGATTTGAAGTATCCCGAAAACCTTCAAAATGCTCACAATGACCTTCCTTTCTGTCCCGAGAAAAAGATTCCTCCCGGTTCAAAAAATCCAAAATTGCTTACAACTTTAGATCCGAAAACGCGCTATATTATTCACTATCGAAATTTAAAGCAAGCATTGAGTCATGGTCTCATTCTGCGACACATACACTGAGTATTGAAATTCAAACAGTCCACTTGGTTAAAATCGTACATAGATCTGAATAGTGAAATGCGAAAAGCTGCTACCAATGAATTCAAGAAAAATTTATTCAAATTAATGAACAATGCTGTGTACGGCAAAACTTTGGAAGATGTTCGTAAACGACTTGACATCAAACTTGTAACCCACTGGCCTGGTAGACATGGTGCTGAAGTCCTAATTGCAAAACCCAACTTTTGCACGCGATCAATTTTTGATGAAAATTAGGTGGCAATTAAATTAGCTCGTATTCAAATCATTATGAATAAGCCAATATATGTAGGCTTCAGCGTGCTCGATTTGTCAAAAACATGGCTCTACGCTTTCCATTATGATTTCATGAGACCCACGACTAATGGTCAGGCAAAAATTTTATATTGTGATACTGACAGTCTTATCTACGAAATGCAAAATCTCAATCCATATACGTTGATGATGGACCATGCAGAACATTTCGATACTTCAGATTACCCCACGGACAACCAATTTGGAATTCAACAGCTCAACAAAAAAGTCGTGGGTCTCATGAAAGATGAGTGTAATGGGAAAATCATTACAGAATTTGTCGGTCTACGAAGTAAAATGTATAGTTTACGTGTTGAAGGCGAGGATAGAATTAAGAGAGCCAAAGGTTTCAAAATGTCAGTTGTCGCGAAAACGCTGGATTTCATGGACTATGTATATTGTTTGAAGAACGAAGTTACAAAATTCTGCTCCCAACGACTGTTTCGTTCACACCTCCGTGAAATCCAGACAATCGAGCAAAATAAACTCGCGTTAAATCCGTTTGATGACAAACGTTTTATTTTGTCAGATACAACGGACACTTTGGCACACGGCCATTACAAAATACCTGAATTAATGGAGCTCGAATAGATTATGTTTGTAAATAAACGAGCGTTTATGTCTGCGTTCATATGAATAATATATATATGTAAATATGTACGCAAATATAAATATGTACAGTCAGTTGCATTAAATAATGCAACTATCGTGGATTAGGCCTACTGGGGATACCACGTTACCAAAAACGCGCCACATATTCTACCACCCCATGTGGGCTCTGGTGGTGCGAAAATTAATAAAACAATTTTTTATCTACATGCCTGTTTTATTAATCCAACTATTGTGGGTATTATCGAATCCCAACCATTTTACATATAGTTTGTTTCCACGCTTTCGTAACACTTTCTCCACGAGATATACATCAAGGTGTTTCACTTTAGCGAGTTCCTCGGTGTAAAATCTTTCATCGATGGGTTGATCTTGGTAGTCTTTGAGTTTGTACGTCGTTGGATGCGATGGTTTCACAGCAACTATGGAAAATATTTCCGTTGTCCAATTGGGTGTGTATCCTTTCTCGAAGACATGTTTATACTTGCTGATCCGGACTTTGTCACCAATATTGAATTTACGCTTCTCTTTCTGATCCTTGGTATGATAAATTTCACGGAGCAAACGTTTTTCATCAGATGCAGTAACATCTTTTGGCTTCATCTTGATAGTACGATGTTTAGTAGCGTTGTAGCTTGACATCAATTCAGGTAGGATGTCAATCCATTTTTAATGTCCTTGGAGTGAGAATCTTTTCCACATCTTGCTTTTCAAAGTGCGGTTGAAACGTTCGCAGATGGATGCTTTCATGCCGCTGAATGTAGAGTACATGTTGATTTCATGGTGCTTCATGAGCGCTTTGAAGTCCTTGTTGTAAAACTCTTTGCCTTGATCGACGTGTAGATTCTTGGGTTGACGATCCTTGAGTACAGTCTTCATAGCAGTGGTGACGTCAGGACTATTTTTAGATTTTAGAGAAATGGCCCATGCATACTTGGAGAAGACATCGATGACGGTAAGCAGGAACTTGTAGCCTTTGTCCGCATACGTAGTCATATTGACGAGATCAGCTTGCTAAGTTTCATCCAATCCTCGTATATCAACATGACGACGACGATAATTTCTTCTCGCGGGTTTATGAAGTTCTTCCACGAGAGCTTTTTTCACATCCATCTCTTCGACGTTCGGGATGACAATGAGTGTTACGAGTTTCAACCCTTGCTTTTATTCATAGACATCTTTCTGAGGAGTGACGTCGACAAATACTTCCTTCTCGATACGTTTCAATCGATTCCCAATTCTCAAAATAATTGCTGAATTGTCATCTACATGTTTTTGATATGTGGCAGCTAAAGATTCCAACGATTTTGTCAAATTGTCAGTCACAGTGTCCATCACATATCGCAGTGATTGAAGTTCTTCTCTAACAATTCTGGTGACTTCTTCGAGGTTTGCTGCATCTGTAGTCGACTCTGCTTCACCAACGTTGCATAACCTTTTTCCCATCATATCATAGTTTTCATCAGGAGTCAATTGGAATCCAATACCAGGAGGGCCACGAAGTCCTTGACCCCTCGTTAGTTGTCGTCCGAAAACTTCCACACTCGCCATTGTCCACTTTGCGAATAACGCTTCATGCACAATGTTGCTTAATATATAATGTCAGATTCTCTCAGTTCTTCGATGATTGAGTTTATTTCGTTGGTATGACTGGTGTTGCCAGCCTCTTGAGATGCTAGTATGAGTCGCAAACGCTCGACGAGTTCGTTGGGATCATCCCAATGAACATAATTAATATCACGTTCACGATTTACCACGTTGTAAGCTCCTGTGCCAACTTTCTTGTCGGCAATGTATGTGAGGTACTTTAGATCTTTACCACCACCGCGCAGACTCGAGTCAGGTTGATAATATTTTCTATCTGCACTCGTTTGATGGATGATTTGTCTATAATGTTCCACATCGACTTTAGTTACAATTGAACTGTTTGGTATTTTCTTAAACAAGAGTTCGATAAGCCCTGGTGTTTTTTCAAATTCCTCAGCCCCTACTTGAACAGTGTTTTCCGTGAAACTGATTGAAGCGTTTCCAATGAACAATCCAGTTTCCAACGATCGTACTCCATACTGCATGTCGAGATTCTTTCGTTGATTCTTGTTTTTTAACATGTTCAAATATTTATTCAGAGGGTCAACAGGAGCTGGGGAACTGACAAAACTTGGCGCGAATGTTGGGTCACCGATGGTTTGACTGAAGCTCTCGAAATCTGCACTATGTGGTTCATCTTCTTCAAACGTTGGTTCTTCTTCTTTTACTTCTTCTTTTTTGACAGATTCAATCTTCAAATCTATTGGTTTTCTAGCCAATGACTGAAGTGGATCGATGATGGGCTTAAACACTTCTCGCACCGACGTCTCCACGGCAGCTTTTCCACGTTTCAGCAGACGATGTTTGCGGCGAATGGCTTCGCTGGCTTGTACGATGTGATGTAGTACATCTTTTCGCTCCATGGTGTCACCTCTGTCACAGTTCAGGTGATACTAATGGCGCAAGCTTGGAGTCACTTTAATTTATAGAAGCAGTCAAACCCTCTTTTATATCGACCTTGATTTATATCGCTATCCTTGTCAATGACGACAAAACCATACTTGTTATCCCAACATGTTGCGCATAAATCCCGTCAGTGTTTACATGATCGTCATATACATGTTTCAAGTTCATATCATCTTGGCGAAACAGTACGAGCATATTAGCATTATCTCTTACCAAATGTTTTGGTATACGAGCGTAAGTCTGACAGAGATAGAAACTATCTACATATCGATGTCGCCCCATGCAAAAGTATGCACGAATATTGTCTTGTTTTTCGCAAGCAACATCATCAAATATCATCACAGAATTTGGATTGACGTTTTTGATACTGACGACTTCTTCGTTGTCATTGTAGGGAAAATACCCTACTCCTTTGACCGGTTGAATGATTTTTTTTAAATACTGATATTTCGGTTGATTCAGAGATTTCGAGTAGATGTAAACGTTCTCGAATCTCAATCCATTTGGATGTGTAAGAAGTGAGAGCAGAGCATTGGTTTTACCACAATTCGAAGGACCGCAAATTATAGCGCGAACTGTATTTGGTAGTAACTTTCCGTGACGTTTCATTTTTTTCTCTCTCTCTGTCACATTGTCGAAATTCGTGACGGGTAACCTAACGATTTGTTGTTTAAACTCCATGACTGAGCGCGCGACTGATTCGAAAACCTATAAATACGGGGTATTTATAGTCGCGAGCTCAGTCGAGCAATGGCTGTGAGAGGACGAGGTCTCGTCAACACCCTCATCAACAAGCTCCCCGTTGAACTTCATATACCAGGATATCAATTTTGTGGACCAGGCACAAAACTTGCTAAAAGGCTAGAACGCGGGGATCGTGGAATCAATCCTCTCGATTCAGCGTGCAGGGAGCACGACATCACGTACTCAAAAAATCGTGAAAATCTGCTAGCAAGACACGAAGCTGATCAATTGCTAGCAAAACGTGCAATTGAACGTGTTTTTGTCAAGGATTCGGGAGTTGGTGAAAAAGCAGCCGCACTTGGTGTAGCCAGCATCATGGGAGTTAAGAGGAAACTCGGAATGGGACTGAAGAAAGCCAGGAAATTGGCCAAGAAAGCCAGGAAGGTGGTAACGAAAAGGATTCTCTTGAGAAAAGTCATCGATGCAGCGAAAGTAGCAGCTAAAGCTACGGGTTCTGTACACTCGACATTAAAAGCAGCACGAGCGGCCGTCAAGGAAGCTGGTGGAAAAAAGAAAGTTCGAATACCTCGTGTACTTCCTGTTCCAGCAAAATTGGAGGTATTTTACCGGCATTCTTACTACCCATTTTCACTGTATTGAGTGCCACAGGAGCGTTGGCAGGTGGCGCTGCAAGCATCGCTAAAGCTATTAATGACGCCAGAGCAGCCAAGCGGCAATTGGAGGAATCAAAACGACATAACCTCAAAATGGAATCAATCGCCGTGGGAAAAGGATTGTACCTGAAACCATGGGGAACTGGAATGAGACTGCATTTAAAAAACGTATAGAGCTACCGCACCGAGCACTCAGCAACCTAGATTTGTTGAAATATGCGAAATTGTTGAAAATTCCACATTTTCGAGGTGTGTTCATGAGAAATGATTTACCGAAAATAGGACCCAGGAGAGTTGAAGCTGCCATCATCAATTTGGATGATAAAAATAGCCATGGAACGCATTGGGTCGCCTACAGGAAAACCGGTGATAAAATCGTTTATTTTGATAGTTTTGGCAATTTACAACCACCTCGTGAACTTGTGAAATATTTTGGTGTCGGTAGCGTAATTAAATACAATCGCGATCATTATCAAAACTATAATCAATTCATATGTGGTCACTTGTGTCTCAAGTTTTTACTCGATAAAAGCAACGCTAGTGTGTGAATATGTATTAGTCGGCAACAAGCAGTCATGGCGGATACACTGACATTGACACTCTCGGGGACATCATCTACATTGGAGACTTATTACTTTCCGCCGATTGAACTGTCACCCCAGAAAAAGTATTCATTAGGGTTAGTCGAATTGTTGACTTTCAATTCAATACCTAACAATGACGTTGCTAACAATAAATTTTATGTTGCCAATACAGTAATCACTATATCTTCGGGAAGTTACGAGTTGGAAAGCATCGAGAGTTTTTTGAAAAAAGTGCTGCCAACAGGCATTGAACTCCAGTTACGAGCGAACAGTAGCACGCTTCGCAGTGAAATCAAATGTATTCAACAAATCGATTCCCGACCAAAAGTTTCAATTGGAAAACATTTGGGTTTTCATCCAATTGTCATTGCTGCCAACGTGGAACATGAATCACAAACACCAGTGAAGATACTCACTATCAACGCCTTGCGTGTTGAGTGTAACATTACTACAGGAGCCTATATAAACGACCGACGAGTGCATACCATTCACGAGTTCTTTCCCGTGGTGCCGCAAGGTTATAAGATCATGGAACTGCCAACGCACGTCATTTATCATCCGATCACCGTACAGGCAATACATCATCTCCAGCTGCGTATTGTAGATCAAGACGGCAGATTGGTGAATTTTCGGAAAGAAGTCATCACCATTAGACATCGTGTGAAAAGTGAATAATAGGAATCGTTTACGGAGACTATAAAAGTGCCACATCACGTCCAAGAATCATCAGTCGGCACAAACCGCTCAAAGTGCTCACGCCGCAGAACATGCAGTTCTTAAAAAGTTTAGGTTACAGAATTCGATTCACTGCCTGATACCATGCTGTCCATTCAGAACAAGGTCATCTTTGACGAGTCGATTGCGCAGTATGAAATACATGCGCACCAGCCATACGCCTCGTCAACGTACAACAACAACGACGAGATTCGCATCAGTGTACAGAACCAGGATTCATACATGCTGCCGAGCAAGAGTTCGCTACATATTCAAGGACGTTTGACGAAAGCAGATGGAACCGATGTTGATCACACTTCTATTGTCAACAATGGCATAGCCCACCTGTTTAAGGAAATTCGTTAGGAGCTCAACGCTATAGAGATCAAGAGGGTGAAAAATGTCGGGCTCACCAGTGCAATGAAAGCCTATATCTCGCAGACACCTCATCAAGAAGATCTTCTGGAAAACGCTGGATGGTTTTTGGACAATACGAGATCGTTAGTGGACAATCATGGATATTTCGATGTCTGCATACCACTACAATTCATTTTTGGATTTGCCGAGGATTATCAACGTATCATCGTCAACGCCAAACACGAGCTCATCATTCTCCGAGCCAACACCGATGTAAACGCTATCGTGCAGGCAGCGGTTGCTGCTCCTGTCGTTCCAGAACAGTTTAAAATAACTCTCAATAAAATCGAATGGCTGTTGCCATACGTCAAGGTGTCGGATCTCGAAAAGATTCGAATGTTGAACTATGGTACATCGCGAGCGATCCTACCATTGCTATGAGTTTTCGAAGCTGGGAGCTTTACGAGTATCCATTGTTACGCCAGACTACCAAGCATGTCTAGAGTGTGAAAACAACGACTCAACTAAAGAAGCCGAGATATGTCATTGTAGGCTTTCAAACAGGGCAGTAGAATGCTCCCAGATATTGTGTGACATATAAGGAATGGAAATCTCAACACGTGTTTTGATTTAAACTTTTAAATATTCTGTTATCTTGGAACCCTTTGTTGACCTCTAGGAACGCTAGATGGACTTGAACAGCTGGAATCACATGTAGGTAAACATGTTCGTAATATTTTGGAAACTTATTAAATGGTCAAGATATCTAGAAACATACTCCGAATAAACATCCAATTTCGTGTTTTGAACTAAACCTCGAATAACGCCCTTAACTTGGAATCTTGTTATTTTCTAGGCACTTTAGACGGACTTAAATAGCTGGATTAACATGTGAGTATACATGTTTATGATAGATTAGAAATTTATTTTATGGTCAAGTTATTTAGACACATACTCCGAATAGGCATTATAATACGTGTTTCAAACTAAACCTTGATTCACGCCCTTAACTTGGAACTCTTGTTGTTTTCTAGGCATGTTAGACGGACTTAAAGAGCTGGAATTTCATGTGGAAAAACATGTTTGTAATAGTTTGAAATCCTATTTAATGGACAAGATATTTAGACACATACTCCGAAAAACTATATCTTAAGTAACGCTCTTAAATTAAAACCCTATTTGTTTTTTACGCACGTGAGATGGACCTAAACAGATGGAATAACATGGGTGCGAAAATTTTCTCTATCGTTTATATATATATATTCAATGGTCAAGATATTATGTCACATACTCGGGAAGTACATCTAAATACGTGTTTTCAACTAAACTTCAAAAAAATATCTTCATATATCTTGGACCCCCTTGTTGATTTCCAGGAACGTTAGAATTCTCAAACAGCTAGAATTTTATGTAGTAGAAAAATTTCGTAATAGTTTAGACATTATTTTCAAGTTCCAGATATTGTGTCACATTCTCGAATCGGAAATTTTAACACGCGTTTTGAACTAAACTATGAAAAATGCTGTTATCGTGGAACCGTTTGTTTACTTCTAGGATCGTTTGATGGACTTAGGCAGCTGGAATACATGGGGGTAAACATGTTCGTAATAGTTTACAAACTTATTTCTTAGTCAAGATTTTGAGACACATACTCTGAATAAACATCATAAAACGTCTTCCGAACTAACCCGACAATAACGCCTTTAACTTGAGCCCTCGATGTTTTCTAGTCACGTTAATTGGACTCAAACCACTGGAATATTTTGTGGGTAAACATGTTTGAAAAAGTTTGGAAAATAATATAATGGTTAAGATATTTAAAAACATACTCTATATAGACATCAAAATACGTGATTTGAACTGAACCTTAAATGACGCCCGAAACATGGAACCATCGTTGTTTTCTAGGCACGTTAGATGAAATTAAAAAAGCTAGAATAACATGTGTGTAAACATATTCGTCATAGTTTAGATATATATTTGAAGGTCAAGATATTACGTCACATACTCGGAATATACAAATAAATACGTGTTTTGAACTAAACTTTAAAACATACATCTATCTTGGACCTCTTTGTTGATTTCCAAGAACGTTAGATGTACTTAAACAGCTAGAATTCCATTCAGGACCAAATGTTCGTAATAGTTGTGACATTATTATGTTCCAGATCTTGTGTTACATACTCGAAGTAGACAACTAAAAACGTGTTTTCAACTGAACATTGAAAAATGCTGTTATCTTTAAAACCTTTGTTGACTGCTAGGAACTTTTGATGGACTTAAACAGCTGGATTGACATGTGGGTCCACATGTTCGTGATAGTTTGGACAATTATTTAACGGTCAGGATATCTAGACACATTCTCCGAATAGACATCAAAATAAGTGATTTGAACTCAACCTTGAATAACGCCCTTATCTTGGAACCCTCGTTGTTTTCTAGGCACTCTAGATGGACCTCAACAGCTGGAATTTTATGTGGGTAAACATGTTCGTGATAGTTTAGAAACCTATTAAATGGTCATGATATCTAGACACATACTCTGACTGGACATCACAAAACTTGTTTTGAACTAAACCTTGAATAACGCCCTTAACTTTGACAGCTTGTTGTTTTCTAGGCACGTTAGATGGACTTAAACAGCTGCAGTTACATGTAGGTGAACATGTTCGTCATAGTATAGATATATATTTGAAGGTCCAGATACCAAGTCACATACCCGGAATATACATCTAAACACGTGTTTTTAACCTAACTTAGTAATTAGGCTAAGTGAGTTCAACCCCCTCACTCCTCGTCACATTACGTGACCCCCTCCCCACCCCGGCCCCGCCCACTCCTCCCTCCCTTTGCCGCGCCCTTTCTCCTACTCTCGGGGTTTCCCGCGTTATTCCGGGATTTTCCGGATTTTCCCGCGTTTTTCCGGGGTTTTCCGCGAATTAGCACAATTTTCCCGCGAATTTCCTAGAATTTTTTCTAGATTTTTCTCTGAATTTTCCGCAGTTTTCCCAGATTTTTTTGGAATCTTCGCGATTTCTCGCATATTACATTCAAGTTTTCTCAAAATTTCCTGGAATTTTCCACGAATTTTCCGCGATTTCAACAGTTTTCCAATCCTTTATCGCATTTCCTACCCCTTTTCCGTTGGTTTTTGCAAAATTTTTTTACCCCTTATGGCGGATTTCCTCCCTTCAAAACAAGATGGTGGACAGAATAAATTGAAAACAAAATGGCGGTTTGCTAGGCATGATGGCAAACAGAATAAATTAAAACGAAAATGGCGGACTCAAGAAGATTGAAATACTTACCTTTGATGTATTTTTCCCCAGAGTCGGAACGTTGATAGCACTTACACGCACACTCACACACGCATACACATACCCATGCAAATTAATACACAGAAAGGGCCCCACCCCGCCCTTTGTTGTGGAGCACAACCAGCTAATTGCTCCTCCATTTCTATTGTTCAGTTTTTTACAATTGTTTTTACAAAAACTCACAAGCATTGAATTTACCATCAAGGAATCGGAAACTGACTGTTAGCTCTGACTTCACAGCGTCGACAAGTTTTTGAAGCTGATCCGAATCCTCTTGTAATGATTTGCCAAGCCTTGCCGGGAGAAAAATCTCGAATTCCGTATCCAGAGTGATGAGGAATTTCGACCCATACTTGGTTGTAACGGAGCGAATGTTGGTGACGGTGTAACTTTTATTGAGTTCTAACTCGATAATTTTACGCGTTGGCAGAAAATTCTCTACACGAGCTATTTTGTTCAGCTTCGAGAAGTCCATGTAGCTTGATAAATATTTTTCTTAATACTGACGCTCTACCGCCCGCGCATCCGTATTTCAAGGATTATTTGACCTTTAAAATCTATTGCGCAGTTTCGAAGGTGATGACGTCACCTCGACAAGTTTAAACAAGTCGCCGGTGTACTGAGTGTCGGTAAGGTAGATGCCGATAATGTACTGAGTGTCGCTAAGGTAGATGTCGACATTATTGATAACTTACATCTTATTGATGGTCGGTATATATTTTAATTAAATTATCTTAGAGGGATAGGGAGATTTAACGTTATAATGAAAAAACATATAACGGTCACGGGCCGCTTGTTCCCATGGGCCACGTCTCGCTAGTCTATACGCAAAATCCCACACATATAGCACATGTACTGTAGGTGGGTTACAATCAAACGTTACTCGCTTCATAGTTTTTTAACAATTCCGCTGATTGGCTGATATTCTATTATACGATCATGTATAATGAGACAATAAGCTGCGGTTTGAGCAGGGAAATTTTCTCCCGATTCGAATTCAAGACGCGAGTCAACTGGCCCCGTTATGAGGGATTCGTTTTGTTTAGCGCAGTCGATCACTACGAGAGGTGCAATGTCCTTGAATTGTGACTTTGTTAATAATGGAGCATTTTTTTTTCCATAATACGAGAATTGAAAGTTTGCGAACATCTCGTATAACGTGGCGAATTGATTTCTTGCATAATTTATATTGAGATTCGTATAAGGATAACACTGCGAATTAAGAAATACTTTCATATCACCTAATTCACAATTGTCAAAGCCACTCATGTTAGCTCTGGGAGCATTCTTCCGCCCTGTTTGAACGAACATTCCCGAGTGTTGTCGAGCGTACCCGAACATTTTCGAGTGTTACCGAACTCTGCGTGATCGCAGCGCCACCACCTATAAGTACGGCGTTCTCGAGCAGGAGCTTAAGTTTTCTCGCGAACGTCATCATGGCTATTAACGCCGCAAAACAAGTTCTCCGTCGCCAACTACAATTGTTGTCGACTCGTCCGATCGATCCGCTCGAGGCAACATCCATGATCGAGGATGCCGTCGCGTCGATCGCGGAAGTGAAAAACATTGCGTCGCATATCGCGAAATCGCGTAAACGACAAACAGTGAAATTACAGTGTGCGCAAATTTTTTTACAACTGAAAAGCTACAATAGCTTTATAAGTGACGAACTTGTACTCGGTGGTGATCTTGGTGCGCGAAATCCAGTGCGCATCAAGTGGGAGAACGTCGATTCCGCTTTCGACAATCGTCTCCAAACGGGAACAATCGTGAACCTTCATTTGGATATACAAAATTTCCTTGAAGAAGCCAGGTCAGTGTTAATCGTACAGATCCAAGAAGTTCTAAGGAGCCGCAACGCCTTGAAAGTAAACACTTCCCTCGACGCCGAATTCAGCGTCGTCAATGATGACGAGGAAGTCACGGAGATCAAGGCTTTCTTCACGAAAAATGCTCCCATCGATCAAACAACAGACCTCAACGAGCGGTTCACCGAACATGTACAAACGCAATTACCACGGAGAATCGAAGAATTCCAAGAGCGAGACTCTGGATGGACGTTGCGAAGCATCGTCAGCCTTGCCGTTAATGTGAACGCTTACAACCCCACGCACGGCAGCTCATACGTCGAACTGCCCGAACCAATCAAGAGGAAGCATGCTTGTGTAAATATCAAAAACTTTGATGACCAGTACTTTAAGTAGGCGATTCTTTCGGCTGTACATCATACCGATAGAAGTGTTAAAAATCCAGATTGTCTCTTTTATTACCAAAAACACAACGACAAACTGAACTTCGATGGACTCTCATTGCCGGTTATGCCAAAACAAGTGCCTCTCTTCGAAAGACAAAATGACGTTTCCGTCAATGTGTACTAAAGAAGCCGAGATATGTCATTGTAGGCTTTCAAACAGGGCGGAAGAATGCTCCCAGAGCTAACATGAGTGGCTTTGACAATTGTGAATTAGGTGATATGAAAGTATTTCTTAATTCGCAGTGTTATCCTTATACGAATCTCAATATAAATTATGCAAGAAATCAATTCGCCACGTTATACGAGATGTTCGCAAACTTTCAATTCTCGTATTATGGAAAAAAAAATGCTCCATTATTAACAAAGTCACAATTCAAGGACATTGCACCTCTCGTAGTGATCGACTGCGCTAAACAAAACGAATCCCTCATAACGGGGCCAGTTGACTCGCGTCTTGAATTCGAATCGGGAGAAAATTTCCCTGCTCAAACCGCAGCTTATTGTCTCATTATACATGATCGTATAATAGAATATCAGCCAATCAGCGGAATTGTTAAAAAACTATGAAGCGAGTAACGTTTGATTGTAACCCACCTACAGTACATGTGCTATATGTGTGGGATTTTGCGTATAGACTAGCGAGACGTGGCCCATGGGAACAAGCGGCCCGTGACCGTTATATGTTTTTTCATTATAACGTTAAATCTCCCTATCCCTCTAAGATAATTTAATTAAAATATATACCGACCATCAATAAGATGTAAGTTATCAATAATGTCGACATCTACCTTAGCGACACTCAGTACATTATCGGCATCTACCTTACCGACACTCAGTACACCGGCGACTTGTTTAAACTTGTCGAGGTGACGTCATCACCTTCGAAACTGCGCAATAGATTTTAAAGGTCAAATAATCCTTGAAATACGGATGCGCGGGCGGTAGAGCGTCAGTATTAAGAAAAATATTTATCAAGCTACATGGACTTCTCGAAGCTGAACAAAATAGCTCGTGTAGAGAATTTTCTGCCAACGCGTAAAATTATCGAGTTAGAACTCAATAAAAGTTACACCGTCACCAACATTCGCTCCGTTACAACCAAGTATGGGTCGAAATTCCTCATCACTCTGGATACGGAATTCGAGATTTTTCTCCCGGCAAGGCTTGGCAAATCATTACAAGAGGATTCGGATCAGCTTCAAAAACTTGTCGACGCTGTGAAGTCAGAGCTAACAGTCAGTTTCCGATTCCTTGATGGTAAATTCAATGCTTGTGAGTTTTTGTAAAAACAATTGTAAAAAACTGAACAATAGAAATGGAGGAGCAATTAGCTGGTTGTGCTCCACAACAAAGGGCGGGGTGGGGCCCTTTCTGTGTATTAATTTGCATGGGTATGTGTATGCGTGTGTGAGTGTGCGTGTAAGTGCTATCAACGTTCCGACTCTGGGGAAAAATACATCAAAGGTAAGTATTTCAATCTTCTTGAGTAAGCCATTTTCGTTTTAATTTATTCTGTTTGCCATCATGCCTAGCAAACCGCCATTTTGTTTTCAATTTATTCTGTCCACCATCTTGTTTTGAAGGGAGGAAATCCGCCATAAGGGGTAAAAAAATTTTGCAAAAACCAACGGAAAAGGGGTAGGAAATGCGATAAAGGATTGGAAAACTGTTGAAATCGCGGAAAATTCGTGGAAAATTCCAGGAAATTTTGAGAAAACTTGAATGTAATATGCGAGAAATCGCGAAGATTCCAAAAAAATCTGGGAAAACTGCGGAAAATTCAGAGAAAAATCTAGAAAAAATTCTAGGAAATTCGCGGGAAAATTGCGCTAATTTGCGGAAAACCCCGGAAAACCCCGGAAAAACTCGGGAAAACCTCGAGGGGAGGGGAGTGGGCGCAGTAAAGTGAGGGGTGGTGGAGGCGGGCCCGGAGCGGGGAGAAGGGTCACGTCATGGTAAGAGCAGTGGGGGGGGTTAAACTCTCTTAGCCTAACTACTTAACTTCAAAGAATGCATCTAATTTGGACCCTCTCGTTGATTTCCAAACCGTTAGATGTACTCAAACAGCTAGAATTTTACGAAGGACAAAATGTTCGTAATCGTCTAGACATTATTTTTATGTTCCAGATCTTGTGTCACATACACGAAGTGGAAAACTCAAAACGTGTTTTAAACTAAACTTAGAAAGATGCTGTTATTTTAAAACCCTTTGCTCACTGCTAGAAACGTTTGATGGACTTTAACAGCTGGAATCACATGTAAGTTAACATGTTCGCAATAGTTAAGAAAATTATTTAATTGTCAAGATATCTAGACACATACTCCAAATCAACATCAAAGAACGTGTTTTGACCTAAACCTTGAATATTCCCCTCAACTTGGAACCCTCGTTGTTTTCTAGGCATGTTTGATAGACTTAAACAGCTGGAATTAAATGTAGGTAAATATGTTCTTGATAGTTTAGAAACGTATTTTATAGGCATGATATCTAGACACATACTCCGAATAGACATCAAGATACGTCTTTGGAACTAAACCTTCAATAACGCTCTTAACTTGAAACTCTCGTTGTTTTCTAGGTACGTTAGTTGCACTTAAAAAGTTAGAATTACATATGGGTAAACATGTTCGTGACCTTTTAGACTTATTTTATGGTAAAGATCTTAAGACACATACTCTGAATAGGCATCGAAACGAGTATTTTTAACTGGAACTTGAAAACCGCCCTTAACTTGGAACTCTAGTTGTTTTCTAGGCACGTTACATGGAAATCAACAGCTAGAATTACATGTGAGTGAGAATGTTTGTAATAGTTTAGAACCTTTTTTAAAGGTAAATATATCAACACGAATACTCCAAATGGATATACTTAAACGTGTTTTGAACTAAAACTTGAACAACGTTTTCAACTGAGAACCCTCCCTGTTTTCTAATCACGTTGAATGGACTTAAACAGCTGGAATTAAATGTGGGTGAACATGTTCGTAAAAGTTCAGAAACTTGTTATACGGTCAAGAGATCTAGACACATAATCTAAATGGACACCGAAATACGTGTTTTGATCTTAATCTACAATTACGCCTAAAACTTAAAACCCTAGTTGTTTTTTACACACGTTAGATGGACTTAAACAGCTAGAATTACATAAGTGTAAAAATGTTCTTCTTAGTTTAGATATATATTCGAAGGTCACTATATTAGGTCATATACTCGTAATATACATCTAAATACGTGTTCTGAACTAAACCCTAAGAAATGCATGTATCTTGAATCCCGTTGTTGTTTTCCAGGAACGTAAGATCTATTGAAACAGCGAGGATTCTATGTAGGACAAAATGTTTGTAATAGTAAAGACATTATTTTAATGTTCCGGATATTGTGTTACATACTCGGAGTGGACATCTTAACACGTGTTCAAAAACTTATTTAATAATCAAGATATTTAAACTCATACTCTGTATATACATCAAAATACGTGTTTTTAACTGAACCTTGAATAACGCCTTTAACTTAGTAAACTTGTTGTTTTCTGGGCACGTAAGATGGACTGAAACAGCTTTGATATTATGTTTGGAAACATGTTCGTACTAGTTTAGAAACTTATTTGATGGTCAAAATATTCAGAAATATGGTCAAAATGGACATCAAAATACGTGTTTTCAACTAAAATTTCAAATTCCCTTAAATTGGAACTCTTGTTGTTTTCCAGGCACGTAAGATGGACTTAAACAGCTAGAATAACATGTTGCTGAACATGTTCGTAATAGTTTGAAAACCTCTTCAATGATCAAGTTATTCAGACACATACTTCGAATAGACATCAATATACGTGTTTTGAACTTCACCTTGAATAACGCCCTTATTTTGGAACAATTCTTGTCTTCTAGGAACGAAAGATGGAATTGAACAGCTAGAATTACATGTATGTAAAAATGTACGTCATAATTTAGATATATTTTGAAATGTCAAGATATTGAGTCACATAATCGTAATATACAACTAAATACATGTTTTGAACTAAACTCCAAGAAATGCATGTATCTTGAACCCCGTTATCGATTCCCCAGAACGTAAGATGTACTAAAACAGCTATAGTTCCATGTAGGACTAAATGTTCGTAATAGTTTGGACATTATTTTTACGTTCCAGATATTTTGTAACATACTCGAAGTAGACATTTTATCGCGTGTGATGAACTAAACCTTAAATAACGCCCTTGACGTGGAACTCTTGTTATTTTCTAGGCACGTAAGATGGACTCAAACAGCTAGAATTACATATGGGTAAACATGTTCGTAATAGTTTAGAAGCTCATGTAATGGTCAAAATACTTAGACACATACTCCAAATGGACATAAGGATACGCGTATTTAACTAAACCTTGAAAAACGCCTTTAACTTAGAACACTTGTTGTTTTCTAGGAACGAAAGAGGGACTTGAACAGCTAGAATCACGTGTGTGTAAAAATGTTCGTCATAGTTCACATAGATATTTAAAGGTCAAGATATTAAGTCACACACTCGGAATATACATATAAATAAGTGTTTTGAACTGAAATCCAAAAAATCCATGTATCTTGGACCTACTGGTTGATTTCCAGGAACTTTAGATGTACCACAACAGCTAAAATGAAATGTTAGACAAAATGTTCGTAATAGTTTGGATATTATTTTAATGTTCCAGATATTGTGTGACATATTAGGAATGGAAATCTGAACACGTGTTTTGATTTAAACTTTTGAAAATTCTGTTATCTTGGAACCCTTTGTTGACCTCTAGGAACGCTAGATAGACTTGAACAGCTGGAATCACATGTAGGATAACATGTTCGTAATATTTTGGAAACTTATTAAATGGTCAAGATATCTAGACACATACTCCGAATAAACATCCAATTTCGTGTTCTGAACTAAACCTCGAATAACGCCCTTAACTTGGAATCTTGTTGTTTTCTAGGCACTTTAGACGGACTTAAATAGCTGGATTAACATGTGAGTATACATGTTTGTAATAGATTAAAAATTTATTTTATGGTCAAGATATTTAGACACATACTCCGAAGGGGCATTATAATACGTGTTTTGAACTAAACCTTGATTCACGCCCTTAACTTGTTGAAACTCTTGTTCTTTTTCAGGCATGTTAGACGGACTTAAAGAGCTGGAATTTCATGTGGAAAAACATGTTTGTAATAGTTTAGAAACCTATTTAATGGACAAGATATTTAGACACATACTCCGAATAGACATTAAAATACGTGTTTTAAACTATATCTTAAGTAACGCTCTTAAATTAAAACCCTATTTGTTTTATACGCACGTGAGATGGACCCAAACAGATAGAATAACATGCGTGCGAAAATTTTCTCTATCGTTTATATATATATATATATATATAGTCAATGGTCAAGATATTATGTCACATACTCGGAAAGTACATCTACATACGTGTTTTCAACTAAACTTCAAAAAAATATCTTCATTTATCTTGGACCCCCTTGTTGATTTCTAGGAACGTTAGAATTCTCAAACAGCTAAAATTTTATGTAGTAAAAAATTTTCGTAATAGTTTAGACATTATTTTCATGTTCCATATATTGTGTCACATTCTCGGAGTGGAAATCTTAACACGTGTTTTGAACTAAACTTTGAAAAATGCTGTTATCTTGGAACCGTTTGTTCACTTCTAGGAACTTTTGATGGACTTAGGCAGCTGGAATACTTGGGGATAAACATGTTCGTAATAGTTTAGAAACTTATTTCTTAATCAAGATTTTAAGACACATACTCTGAATGAACATCATAATACGTCTTCGGAACTAACCCGACAATAACGCCTTTAACTTGGAGCCCTCGATGTTTTATAGTCACGTTAGTTGGACTCAAACCGCTGGAATATTTTGTGGGTAAACATGTTCGAAAAAATTTGGAAAATTATATAATGGTTAAGATATTTAAAAACATACTCTATATAGACATCAAAATACGAGATTTGAACTAAACCTTCAATAATGCCCGAAACATGGAACCCTCGTTGTTTTCTAGGCACGTTAGATGAAATTAATAAAGCTAGAATTACATGTGTGTAAACATATTCGTCATAGTTCAGATATATATTTGAAGGTCAAGATATTACGTCACATACTCGGAATATACAAATATATACGTGTTTTGAACTTAACTTCAAAACATACATCTATCTTGGACCTCCTTGTTGATTACCAAGAACGTTAGATGTACTTAAACAGCTAGAATTCCATTCAGGACTAAATGATCGTAATAGTTAAGGCATTATTTTTATGTTCCAGATCTTGTGTTACATACTCAAAGTGGACAACTAAAAACGTGTTTTAAACTGAACATTGAAAAATGCTGTTATCTTGAAACACTTTGTTGACTGCTAGAAACTTTTGATGGACTTAAACAGCTGGATTGACATGTAGGTCCACATGTGCGTGATAGTTTGGACAATTATTTAACGGTCAATATGTCTAGACACATTCTTCGCATGGACATCAAAATAAGTGATTTGAACTGAATCTTGAATAACGTCTCTAACTTGGAACCCTTGTTGTTTTCTAGGCACGGTAGATGGACTTGAACAGCTGGAATTACATGCGGGTAAAGTTGTTCGTCATAGTTGAGAATTATGCTTGAAGTTCAAGATATTATCTCACATATTCGGAATATACATCTAAATACGTGTCTTCAACTAAACTTAGAAAATTGCATTTATCTTAGACCTCCTTGTTGATTTTCAAGAACGTTGGATGTCCTTAAACAGTTAGAATTTTATGTAGGACAAAATGTTTGTAACAGTTGACACATTATTTTTATTTTTTAGATCGTGTAACACATAATCTTAGTAAACAACAAACATTTTTTGAACTTAACTTAAAAAAATGCTAGTATCTTGGAACCCTTTGTTAAATTCTAGGATCGTTTGATATACTTGAATAGCTGTATCACATGTATGACAATATGTTCGTAACAGTTAAGAAACGCAGTTTTTGGATAGGATATGTAGACACATACTCTGAAAGGACATCAAAATACGTGTTTTGAACTACACCTCGAATAACGCCCTTAACATGGAACCCTTGTTGTTTTCTAGGCACGTGAGATAGACTTAACCAGCTGGAAGTACATGTGGGTAAACATGTTCGTTACAGTTAATCAACTTATTTATTCGTTAAGATATTAGGATACATACTCTGAATGGCACGTTCGATGGACTTAAAAAGCTGTAAATACATGTGGGTAAACATGTTCGTCATATGTTAGATATATATTTAAAGGTCAAGATATTAGCTCACATACTCAGAATATACGTCTCAATACGTGTTTTGAACTATACTTAAAAATGCATGTATCTTAAACCCTCTTGTTAATTTCCACTCACCTTAGATGTGCCTAAACAGCGAGAATTCCATCTAGGACAAAATGTTCGTAATTGTTTAGGCATTACTTTTATGTTCCAGATATTGTGTCACATACTCGAAGTGGATAACGGAAAACGTGTTTTTAACTGCTGAAAAATGCTATTATCTTGAAAGCCTTTGTTGACTGCTAGAAACTTTTAATGGACTTAGACAGCTAGATTGTCATGTGGGTTAACATGTTCGTGATAGTTCAGAAACTTATTTAATGGTCAAGATATCTAGACACATACTCTGACTCGAAATGAAAATACGTGTTTTGAACTAAACCTAGAATAACGCCCTTAACTTAGAACCCTCGCTGTTTTCTAGGAACGTCGGTTGGACTCAAACAGCTGGAATTAAACGGGGGTAAACATGTTTGTTATAGTGCACAAACTTACCTAACGGTCAAGATATCTAGACACTTAATTCAAATGAATATCGAAATACGTGTTTTGATCTTAATATTCAATAACGCCCTTAACTTAAAAACCTAGTTGTTTTCCCTACCCGTTAGATGGACTTAAACAGCTAGAATAACATGTGCGTAAAAATGTACGTCATAGTTTGGATATATATTTGAAGGTCAAGATATTAAGTCACAAACTCGTAATATACATCTAAATACGTGTTTTAAACTGAACTTCTAGGAATGAATGTTTCTTGAACCCCGTTGTTGATTTCGCGGAACGTAAGATATAGGGAACAGCTAGAATTCTATGTAAGACAAAATGTTTTTTATATTTAAGACATTATTTTAATGTTTCAGATATTGGGTCACATACTCGGAGTGGACATCTTAACACGTGTTTTGAACTATACTTTGAAGAATGCTGTTATTTTGAAACGCTTTTTTCACTTCTAGGAACGATTGATGGACTCAAACAGCTGAAATTACATGTAGGTAAACATGTTCCATACGGTCAACATTCTCTGAATATACATACATCAAAATACGTCATTTGTACTCAACGTTTAATAGCGCCTGTAACTTGGAACTCTGGTTGTTTTCTAGGCACGTTAGGTGGACTCAATCAGCTGGAATTACTGTATTGGAAACATGTTTGTAATAGTTTAGAAAATTATTTAATGGTTAAGATAATTAGACACATACTACGAATGGACATCTTAATACGTGTTTTGAACTGAACTTTGAATAACGCCCTTGACTTGGAAACCTTGTTGTTTCCTAGGCACGTTAGATTGACTTAAAAAGCTAAAATTACATGTGAGTAAACATGTTCGTCATAGTTTAGATATATATTTGAAGGTCAAGATATTAAGTCACATATTAGGAATGTACATCTAAATACGTGTTGTAATCTAAACTCAGAAAAATGCATTTTTCTTGGACCCCCTTGTTGATATCCTAGAACGTAAGATGTACTTAAATAGATTGAATTCTATGTAGGACTAAATGTTCGTAATAGTTTTGACATTATTTTTATGTTTCAGATCTTGTGTCACATACTCGAAGTAGACCACTTAAACATTTTTTGAACTAATCTTTGAAAAGTTCTGTTATCTTGGAACCCTTTTGTTGAATTCTAGGAACGTTAGTTTGACTTAAACAGCTTACATGTGACTTAACATGTTCGTGATAGTTAACAACTTACTTTATGGTCAAGATATTAAGATACATACTCTAAGTGGACATCAAAATAAGTGTTTTGAACTGAACCTTAAATAACGCCCTTAACTTGGAAACCTCGTTGTTTTCTAGGCACGTTAGATGGACATAAAAAGCTGGAAATACATGTGGGTAAACATGTTCAACATACTTTAGATATATATTTGAAGGTCATGATATTAAGTCACATACTCGAAATATACATATGAATACTTTTTTTTAAAAAAACCGCAAATAACGCCCTTAACTTGAAACCCTCGTTGTTTTCTAGGCATGTTAGATGGACTCAAACACCTAGAATTACATGTGGGTAAACATTTTCTTGATAGTTTAGAAATATATTTGAAAGTGAATTTATCAATTCACATACGCGTAATATACATCTAAATACGTGTTTTGAACTGGAATGCATTTATCTTGAACCCGCTTGTTGATTTCCAAAAACGTAAGATGTACTGAACAGCTGGAATTCCATGTAGGACAAAATGTTTTTAATAGTTGAGACATTATTTTGATGTTTCGGATATCGTATCACATACTCAGAGTGGACATCTTAACACGTTTTTTGAACTAATCTTTGATGAATGCTGTTATCTTGAAACCCTTTGTTGACTTCTAGGAACGAATGATGGACTTGAACAGCTGGAACTACATGTAGGTAAACATGTTTGTAATAGTTTAGAAACTTATGCAATGGTCAAGATATTTAAACACATACTCTGCATACAAATCAAAATACGTGTTTTAAACTAACCCTCAAATAGCGCCTGTAACTTGGAACCCTCGTTGTTTTCTAGGCACGTCAGATGGACTCATTCAGCTGGAATTAGATGTTTGGAAACATGTTCTTTATAGTTTTGAAACTTATTAAATGGTCAAAATATTTAGTAACATACTCATAATGGACATCAAAATACGTGTTTTGAACCAAACCTTGAATAACTCTCTTAAATTAGAACTCTCAGGCACGTAAGATGGACTTAAGCAGCTAGAATTACATGTGGCTGAACATGTTCGTAGTGGTTTGGAATCTTATTTAATGATTAAGATATTTAGACACATATTCCGATAAGACATCAAAATACGTGTTTTGAACTAATCGTTGAATAACGCCCTTACTTGGAACACTTGTTGCTTTCTAGGAACGAAAGATGGACTTCAACTTTTAGAATTACATTTGTGTAAAAATGCTCGTCATAGTTTAGATATATGAAAATCATATGTGGGATAACATGTTTGTAATAGTTTTGAAAATTATTCAATAGTTAAGATATCTAGGCAAATACTCCAAATAGACATCATAATTCTTTTTTTGGACTAAACTTTGAAAAACGCCCTTAATATGAACCCGTCGTTGTTTTCTAGGCACATTGAACGGACATAAACAGCTGTAATTACATGTGGATGAACATGTTCGTGATCGTTCAGTAACTTATTTTATTGTCAAGATAATAAGATACATAGTATGAATTGACATCGAAATACGTGTTTTGAACTGAACCTTGAATAACGCCCTTAACTTAGAACACTCGTTGTTTTCTAGGCAAGTTAGATGGACTTGAACAGCTGGAATTTATTGTGGGTAAACATGTTCATAAGAGTTTAACAACTTCTTTAATCGTCAAGATATTAATATACAATCTTCGAATGGACATCAATATACGTGTTTTGAACTAAACCTTGAATAACGCCCTTAACTTAAAACTGTCGTTGTTTTCTAGGCACGTTAGATGGACATGAACCGCTGAAATTAAACTTGGGTAAATATGTTCGTCATATTGTAGATTTATGTTTAAAGGTAAAGATATTAACTCACATACTCGGAGTAAACAACTTAAACATTTTGTAAACTAAACTTTGCCAAATGCTGCTATCTTGGAACCGAAACTCGAAATATACATGTCAATACGCGGTTTAAACTAAACTTATAAAAATGCTTTTATCTTGGATCCCCTTGTCGATTTCCAGAAACGTTAGATGTACTTAAACAGCTAGAATTCTAAGTAGGACAAAATGTTCGTAATAGTTTAAATATTGTTTTTATGTTCCAGCTCTTGTGTCACATACTCGGAGTAAACAATTTAAACATTTTTATTTAATCAATTTTAATTTTTAATTGAACCTCGAATAACGCCTTCAACTTGGAACCCTCGTTGTTTTTTAGGCACGTTAGATAAACTTTAATAGCTGGAATTACATGTGGGTGAACATGTTTGTCTTGGTTTACATATATATTTGAAGGTCAAGATTTTAACTCACATACTCGGAAGATACATCTAAATACGTGTTTTGAACTATACTTCAAAGAAAGCATCAATTTTCGATCCCATTGTTGATTTCCAAGAACGTAAGATGTACTTGAACAGCTAGAATTCCATCTAATACAAAATCTTTGTAAGAGTTTAGTCATTATTTTTATATTCCAGATCTTGTGTTACATACTTCACGTAGAAAACTTAAAACTTGTTTTGAACAAAACTTTGAAAAATGCTGTTATCTTAAAAACCTTTGTTGACTGCTAGAAACGTTTTATTGACTTAAACAGCTGGAATCACATGTGGGTTAACATGTTCGTAATAGTTTAGAAAATTATTTAATGGTCAAGATATCTAGACACATACTCCAAATAAACATCAAAATACGTGTTTTAAACTAATCCTTAAATTACACCCCTAACTTAGAACCTTCGTTGTTTTATAGGCACGTTAAATGGAATTAATCAGCTGGAATCACATGTCGGTTAGCATGTTTGAAATAGTTAAGAAAATTATTTAATGGTCAAGATATCTAGGCACATACTCTAAATGAACAGCAAAATACGTGTTTTGAACTTAACCTTGAATATCGCCCTTAACTTGGAAACCTCGTTGTTTTCTAGGCACTTTAGAAAGACTTGAACATCTGGAATAACATGTTAGTAAACATGTTCGTGATAGTTTACAAACTTATTTTATGGTCAAGATATCGAGACACATACTCTGAATGGACAATAAAATAAGTGTTTTGAACTAATTCTTGAATGACTCCCTTAACTTAGAATCCTCGTTGTTTTCTAGGCACGTTAGATGGACATAAACAGCTAGAATTTCATGTGGATAAACATGTTTTTCATAGTTTAAATTTATGTTTGAAGGTCAAGATATTAACTCACATACTCGGGATGCACATCAAAATACGTGTTTTGAACTGTACTTGAAAAAATGCATTTATTTCGGACCCACTTGTTGATTTCCGAAAACGTTAGATGTACTTAAACAGCTAGAACTCTATGTAGTACAAAATGTTCGTAATCATTTATACATTATTTTCATGTCACAGATCTTGTGTCACATACTCGGAGAAAACAACTTTAACATTTTCAGAACTAAACTTTGAAAAATGGAACCCTTTGTTCTATTCTAGGAACGTTTGATGGACTTAAACAGCTGGAATCACATGTAGGACAAAATGTTCGTAATAGATTAAAAACTTATTTTATGGTCAAGATATTTAGACACAAACTCATAATGGACATCAAAATACGTGTTTTGAACTAAACCTATAGTAATGCCCTTAACTTGGAACCCATGTTGTGTCCTAGGCACGTGAGATGGACCTAAAGAGCCGGAATAACATGTAGGCAAACATTTTTGTGTAAGTTTAGAAACTAATTTAATCGTAAAGATATTCAGATACATACTCTGGATGTACATGAAAATACGTGTTTTGAATTAAACCTTGTATAATGCCTTTAACTTGCAACCCTCTTTGTTTTCTAAGATCGTTAGATAGACTTAGAAGGCTGGAATTACGTGTAGGTAAACATGTTCGTCTTGGGTAAGATATATAGTTGAACGTCAAAATATTAAGGCACATACTCGGAATATACATCTCAGTACGAGATCTGGACTAAACTTCAAAAAATGCATCTATCTTGGAACCCCTTGTTGATTTCCAAGAACGTTAGATGTACTTAAACAGCTAGAATTCCATGTAGGACAAAATGTTCGTAATGGTTCAGACATTATTTTTGTGTTCAAGATCTTGTGTCATATACTCGGAGAAGACAACTTGAAACGTGTTTCGAACTAAACTTTGATAAATTCTGTTATCTTAGAACACTTTGTTGACTTCTAGAAACAACAAACAATAAACAGCTCGAATCACATGTGGGTCAACATGTTCGTAATAGAATAGAAAATTATTAAATGGTCAAGGTATCTAGGCACATACTCCTAATAGATATCAAAAAAACTGTTTAGAACTGACCCTTGATTAACGCCTTAAACTTAGAACCCTCGTTGTTTTCTAGACACAATAGATGTACTTAAACAGCTGGAATTACATGTAGATAAACATTTTCGTGATAGTTTAGAAACTTATTTAATGGTCAAGATATCTACCATAGACACATACTCCGAATGGACATCAAAACACGTGTTTTGAACTGAACCTTGAATAAAGCCCTTTACTTAGAACCCTCGTTGTTTTCTAGGCACGTTAAAACGACTTAAACAGCTGGAATTACATGTGGGTAAACATGTTCGTCATAGTTCAGATAAATATCAGAAGGTCAAGATATTAACTCGTATTCTCGGGATATACATCTCATTACGTGCTTTGAACTAAACTTCAAAAAATGCATCTATCTTGGACCCCCTTGTTGATTCCCAAGAACGTTAGATGTACTTAAACAGCTAGCATTTCATGTACGACAAAATGTTCGTAATAGTATAGACATCATTTTTATGTTTCAGATCTTGTGTCACATACTCGAAGTGGACAACTTAAAACGTGTTTTGAACTAAACTTTGAAAAATGCTGTTATCTTGGAACCCTTTGTTGACTGCTAGAAACTTTTGATGGACTCAAACAGTTAGCTTGAGATGTGGGTAAACATGTTCGTAATAGTTTGGAAAATTATTCAACGGTCAAGATATCTAGTCGCATAATTCGAATGGACATTAAAATACGTGTTTATAAGTAAACCTTGAATAACGCTTTTAACTTATACACCTCGTTGTTTTCTAGGCATGTTAGATGGACTCAAACAGCTGGAATCACATGTGGGTAAAATGTTCGTGATAGATTAGAAACTTATTGTAAGGTAAAGATATCTAGACACATATTCCGAATAGACATCAAGATACGTGTTTTGAACTAAACCTTGAATAACGCCCTTAACTAGGAACCCTCGCTGTTTTCTAGGCACGTTAGTTGGACTTTAACAGCTGTAATTACATGTGGGTAAACATGTTCGTGATTGCTTGGAACTTCATTTAACGATAAAGATCCTGCGACTCAAACTCTTATTAACATCGAAATAAGTGTTTTGAACTGAAACTTAATAAACGCCTTTAACTTGGACTTCTTGTTGTTTTCTAAGGACGTTAGATGGACTTGAACAGCTAGAATTACATGTCAGTAAGTATGTTTGTAATAGTTTAGAACCTTATTTAATGGTCAAGATTTCTAGACACATACTCCGAATAGATATTAAAATACGTGTTTCGAACTAAAACTTGAATAACGTTTTTAACTTGAAACCCTCGCTGGTTTCTTATCACGTTAAATAGACCTCAACAGCTGGAATTAAATTGAGGTTGCATGTTCGTAATAGTTCAGAAACTTATTCAACGGTCTAGTAATCTAGACATATAATCCAAATGGACATCGAAATACGTGTTTTGAACGCAACTCTAGGGAATGCATGTATATTGAACCCCGTTGTTGATTTCCAGAACCGAAAAATGTACTGAAACAGACAGAAATCCATGTAGGACTAAATGTTTTTAATAGTTAAGACATTATTTTAATGTTCCAGATATTGTGTCGAACACTGGGAACGGACAACTTAACACGTGTTTTGAACTAAACTTTGAAAAATGCTGTGATCATGGAACCCTCTGTTGACTTCTAGGAACGATTGATGGACTTAAACAGCTGGAATTACATGTGGGTAAAAATGTTTTTAATAGTCAAGAAACTTATTTAATGGTCAAGATATTTAGACTCATACTCTGAATATACTTTAAAATACGTGTTTTGAACTGAACCTCAAATAACACCTGTAACTTGGATCCCTCGTTTTTTTCTAGGCACGTAGGATGGACCTAAACAGCTAGAATTACATGTTTGAAAACATGTTTATAATAGTTTGGAAACTTATATCATAATCAAGATATGACGCATCGTACTTCGAATAGACATCGAAATACGTGTTTTAAACTAACCCTTGAATAACGCCCTTTCTATGGAACACTTGCTGTTTTCTAGGAACGAAAGATAGACTTGAACAGCTAGAATTAAATTTGTGTAAAAATGTTCGTCATTGTTTAGATATATATTTAAATGTCAACATATTAAGTCCCATACTCGTAATATACATCTGAATTCGTGTTTTAAACTAAACACTCGGTAATGCATGTATCTCGAACCCCGTTGTTGATTTCCAAGAACGTAAGTTGTACTTAAACGGCTAGAATTCCATGTAGGACAAAATGTTCATAATAGTTTGGACATTATTTTTATGTTTTAGATAATGTGTCACATACTCAAAGTGGACATCTTATCACGTGTTTTGAACTAAACCTTGAATACCGCCCTTAACGTGGAACTCTTGTTATTTTCTAGGCACGTAAGATGGACTCAAACAGCTGGAATTACGTGTGGGTAAAAATGTTCGTAATAGTTTAGAAGCTTATGTTATGGTCGAGATATTTAGACGCATACTCCAAATGGACATCAATATACGGGTTTTGAACTAAAGCTTGAATAACGCGTTTAACTTGGTACACTTGTTGTTTTCTAAGAACGAAAGATGGTCCTTAACATCAAGAATTATATTTGTGTAAAATTGTTCGTCAAAGTTTAAATATATTTTGAAATGTCAAGATATCGAGGCACATACTCAGAATACACATATAAATACGTGTTTTGAACTAAACTCCGAAAAATGCATGTATCTTAGACCTAGTTGTTGATTTCCAGAAACTTAAGATGTACTGAAACATCTAGAATTCCATGTAGGACAAAATGTTGGTAATAGTTTAGATATAATTTTTATGTGCCAGATATTGTGTGACATATTAGTAGTAGAAATCTTAACACGTGTTTAAACTAAACTTTCAAACATTCTGATATCTTGGAACCCTTTGTTGACTTTAGGAACGCTAGATGGACTCAAACAGCTGGAATCACATGTGGGTGAACATGTTCGTAATATTTTGGAAACTTATTACATGGTCAAGATATTTAGCCGCATACTCCGAATGGTCATCAAAATACGTGTCGTGAACTAAACCTTGAATAACGCCTTTATTTTGGAACCCTTGTTGTTTTCTAGGCCCTTTAGACGGACTTGAATAGCTGGAATAACATGTAGGTAAACAGGTTTTTAATAGATTAGAAACTCATTTTGTGGTCCATAAATATAGACACATACTCCAAATGGATATCATTATATGTGTTTTGAACTAAACCTTGATAAACGCCCTTAACTTAGAACCCTCGTTGTTTTTTAATCACGATAGATGGACTTAAACAGCTAGAATTACATGCGAGTAAACATGTTCGTAATAGATAAGAAACTTATTTAATGGTCAAGATATTAAGACACATACTCCGAATGGACATCATTATACGTGTTTTGAACTAAACCTTGATTAACGCCCTTAACATACAACCCTTGTTGTTTTCTAGGCACGTTAGACGGAGTTATACAGCTTGAATTACATGTGGGTATACATAATCGTAATAGTTAAGATATATATTCAAATGTCAAGATATTAGGTCACATATTCAAAATATACATCTTAATACTTGTTTTGAATTAAACTTTGGAAAATGCATCTTTCTTGGAGCACCTTGTTGGTTTTCAAGAACGTAAGATGTACTTAAACAGCTAAAATTCCATGTAGGACAAAATGTTCGTAATAGTTCAGACATTTTTTTTATGTTCCAGATCTTGTGTCACATACTCGGAGTGGACAACTTACAATGTGTTTTGAACTCAACTTAGAACAATGCTGTTGTCTTGGAAACGTTTGTTGACTGCTAGAAACGTTTGATGGATTTAAACAGCTGGAATCACATAGGGGTTAACGTGTTCGTAATAGTTTAGAAAATTATTCAATAGTCAAGTTATTCATATACATACTTCGAATGGACATCAAAATACGTGTTTCGAACTTAACCTCAAATAATGCCCTTAACCTAGAACCCTCGTTGTTTTTTAGGCACGTTAGATGGACTTAAACAGTTGGAATTACATGTGTGTAAACATGTTCGTGATAGTTTAGAAACTTATTTATTCTTAAAGATATTCAGACACATACTCTGAATGGACATCAATATACGTGTTTCTAACGAAACCTTGAATAACGCCCTTAACTTGGAACCCTCGTTGTTTTCTCGGCACGTTAGATAGACTTAAACAGCTGGAATTACTTGTGGGTAAACATGTTCGTGATAGTTTAGAAACTTATTTTATGGTCAAGATATCTAAACACATACTCCGAATGGACATCAAAGTACGTGTTTTGAACTAAACCTTGTATAACATTCTTAACTTAAAACCCTCGTTGTTTTCTAGACACGTTAGATGGACTAAAACAGCTGGAATTAAATGTGGGTAAACATGTTCGTAATAGGCCAGAAACTTTTTAACGGTCAAGATATCTAGACACATAATTCAAATGGACATCGAAATACATATTTTGATCATAATCTTAAATACAGCCTTTATCTTAAAACCTTAGTTGTTTTCTACGCACGTTAGATGGACTTTAACAGCTAGATTTACATGTGTTTAAAAATATTCGTCATAAATAAGATATATATTTGAAGGTCAAGATATTAAGTCACATACTCGTAATATACATCCAAATACGTGTTTTGAACTGAACTCCAAAGAATAAATGTATCTTGAATCCCGTTGTTGATTTTCAGGTACGTAAGATGTACTGAAATAGCTTGAATACTATGTAGGACAAAATGTTTGTATTGGTTAAGACATTACTTTAAGTTTCAGATATTGTGTCACATACTCGAAGTGGACATCTTAACTCGTAATTTGAACTAAAATTTAAAGAATGCTGTTATTTTGGATACTTTTGTTGACTTCTAGGAACGATTGATGGACATGAACAGCTGGAATTACATGTGGGTAAACATGTTCGTTATAGTCTAGAAACTTGTTTAATGGTCAAGATATTTAGACACATACTCTGAATATACATCTAAATACGTGTTTCAAGCTAATCCTCAAATAACGCCATTAACTTGGAACCCTCGTTGTTTTCTAGGCACGTTTGATGGACTCAAACAGCTTTAATTACATGTTTGGAAACATCTTCGTACTAGTTAAGAAACTTATTTGATGGTCAAGATATTTAGAAATATGCTCAAAATGGACAACAAAATACGCGTTTAGAAATAAACCTCGAATAACTCCCTTAAATTGGAACTCTTGTTGTTTCCCAGGCACGTAGGATGGTTGTCAACAGCTAGAATTACATGTCACTGAACATGTTCGTAAGAGATTGGAAACTCATTCAATGATCAAGATTTTCAGACACATACTCCTAATAGATAACAAAATACGTGTTTTGAACTAAACCTTGAATAACGCCCTCACTTTTGAACACTTGTTGTTTTCTACGATCGAAAGATGGACTTGAACAGCTAGAATTACATTTGTGTAAACATGTTCGTCATAGTTTATATATATAGATATGTAAATGTCGAGATATTGAGTCAAATACTTGGAATATACATCTAAATACGTGTTTCGAAATAAACTCCAAGTAATGCATGTATCTTAAACCCCGTTGTTGATTTCCAAGGACGTAAGATGTACTCAAACTGCTAGAATTCCATGTAGCACAAAATGTCCTTAATAGTTTAAAAATTATTTTTATGTTCTAGATATTGTGTCACATACTCGGAGTGGACATCTTATCACGTGTTTTGAACTAAACCTTGAATAACACCCTTAACGGGGAACTCTTGTTGTTTTCTAGGAACGTAAGATGGACTTTAACAGCTGGAATTACATGTAGTTAAACATGTTCGTAATAGTTTAGAAGCTTATGTAATGGTCAAAATATGTAGACACATACTCTCGATGGACATCAATATACGTGTTTCGAACTTAACCTTGAATAACGATCTTAACTTGGAATACTTGTTGTTTTCTAGGAACCATAGATGTACTTAAACAGCTAGAATTACTGTGCTAGAAAATGTTCGTAATAGTTGAGGCATCGATCTTATCTTCCAGATATTGAGGCACATACTCGGAATGGGCACCTTTGTACGAGTTTTGAACTGAACTTTAAAAAATGCTTCTATCTTAGAACCCTTCGTTGATTTCTAGGGTTGTTGAAGGTACTTAAACAGCTAGATTTGCATGTCGGTCAAAATTTTTGTAATAGTTTAGACACTATTTTCATAGTCAAGATATAGAGTCGTATACTCTTTATGGACATCTTAATACGTGTTTTGATCTTAACCATGCAAAGTGCCCCGGACTCGGAACCCTCGTTGATTTCTCTGCACGTGAGATGGACTTAAACAGCTAGAATTACATGCGGGTAAATATGTTCCTAAGAGTTTAGACTTTCATTTAATTTTCAAGATATTGAGTGTCCTAGTCTGAATGGACATGTGAATACGTGGTCTGATCTAAACCATGCAAAATGCGCTTCACGTGGAATCCCTAATGATTTTTAGGCACGTGATATGGACTTAATCTGCTAGATTTGCACGTAGGTAAAAATATCCGTAACAGTTTGGACATTTATTCCATGGTCGAGTTATTGAGTCACTGACTCTGAATGGACATCGTAGTACGCGTTTTGAACTAAACCTTGCATAATACCTTTAATTGGAACCCTTGTTAATTTCTAGGCACGTAAGATGAACCAAACAGCTAGAATAACATGTGGGTCAAAATGTTCGTTATAGTTTACAAATTTTTTATATGCTCAAGGTATTGTGTCATATTATCTGAATGGACATCAAAATATTTGTTTTGAACTAAACTTAAAAAACTGCTGGTATCTTGGAAAGCCTTGTTGATGTCTAGGCACGTTAGATGTACTTAAACAGTTAGAGTTCCATGTGCTAGAAAATGTTCGTAATAGTTGAGGCATCGATTTTATCCTCTAGATATTGAGTCACATACTCGGAATAAACATCTTTATACGAGTTTTGATCTAAAATTTAAAAAATTCTTTATTTAAACAGTGAAATGCTCAACAATGAAAAAAATGAATTTGAAAAAAATCTTTATAAATTGATGAACAATGCAGTATACGGAAAAACCACGGTGAATGTAAGGAAACCTGTAGATATAAAACTAGTCATGCAATGGTTGGGTCGATTCGGCGCAGAAGCCTTGATTTCGAAACCAAATTTCAGCTCTTGTACAATTTTCGAAGAGAATTTAGTCGCTATTAAATTAGCACGCGTCGAGGTTACAATGAACAAACCCATTTATATAGGTTTCTGCATTCTCGACCTATTAAAAACATGTCCTTACTTTTTTCATTACCGCTTAATGAAACCTGCAACAATCGCGAAAATTCTGTACACCGATACAGAGAGTCTGATTTATGAAATTCGAAATCTTGACCCATATAAAATGATAAAAGGAAACAATGATCAATTCGATACATCAGATCATCCTTCACCTAATCGTTTTGGAATCGAATTGTAAAACAAAAATCTACCTACTGAACCCATCATTACACGTTGGGGGACTTGGCTGAAGGCGGCAGTGTATTACAACGAAAATTTTACAGATGTAAAATCCTTCGTAGCCCGTTTTGACAACAAAGATTCTGAGGGGATAAAAACCTCAAAGGAAGTCTTTGACAGTTCACAAGTGAAAGTGGAGCTGGCTTACATCACAACCCATTTTTCTTCCATTATTAACGGCATTACTAAGCTTGAAACACAAGGATTATCAATAGACGAAAGTTTGGAAATTATCGAAACATTTCGAGATTCCATTACTTCAATTGATAATAAGGAATATTTGGATAAAATGAATGCCTTTCTTCAACGCAACAAAGGCTATCCAATAATAATAAAAATTCGCGATATATTATATTCAAACGCTGCTTCCTCTGATGAATATGTAAATTCCTTGTCGCCAAACGAAATATCGATGTTCAAATACTCTCCTCTTACTTCAAGTGACGTCGAACGTTCTTTTTCTACTTATACTGCATTTTTGACCGATAGACGCAAATCATTTCTTTAAGCAAATCTAAAAAAACACATTTTTGTTCATTGTAATCTACAACGTAACGATGAATTAAACGATTTTAAGAAAATGCACTTTCTAACGCTTATTTTTTTGAGCATATGATCAAGCATATTTCGCCGTTTTTTTGCGCATACCTATGCGCATATTTTCTACTTTTTTCGAGCATATTTTTACCCGATCTAATCATCATCCTCCATTGTAGGTAATTCTTCTTTCGCTTCCTCTTTTTTTACTGACTCTATCTTCAGGTCCATTGGTTTTCTAGTCAATGACTGTAGTGGATCAATGATGGGCTTGAACACTTCTCCCACCGACGTCTCCACAGCAGCTTTTCCACATTTCAGCAGACGATGTTTGCGGCATATGGTTTCGCTCGCTTGTACGATATGGTGTAGTACATCTTTACGCTCCATCTTTTTTCAATCTTTAGACAATACTGATGTAGTTGTCACGAAAACACTTTAATTCATAATAGCAAAGCAATCGAATCCTTTTCTATACCACCCTTGTTCGCTATCCTTGTCAATGACAATGAACCTGTACTTGTCGCTCCAACGTGCTGCGCATAAATCTCGAAATTGTACGAACGTCATGTCAGTGTTAACATGATCGTCGTACACATGTTTCAGGTTCATATCGTCTTGACGAAACAGTATGAGCAAGTTAGCATTATCTCGCACCAAGTGTTTAGGAATGCGTGCATAAGTCTGACAGAGATAGAAACTCTCTACATCACGATGCTGTCCCATGCAAAAGTATGTGCGAATGTTATTTTGTTTTTCGCAAGCTACATCATCGAATATCATTACAGAGTTTGGTTTGACTTCCTCAACACTAACGACTTGTTCGTTTTCGTTATACGGAAAATATCCAACTCCTTTGACCGGTTCAATGATTTTTTTCCAAGTACTTGTATTTAGGTTGCTCGAATGACTTTGAGTAAATATAGACGTTCTCGAATCTCAACCCGTTTAGATGCGTAATGAGCGAGAGCAGAGCATTAGTTTTACCACAATTTGAAGGACCACATATTATTGCGCGAACTGCATTCGGTAATAGTTTTCCATGCTGTTTGAATTTTTACCGCTTTTCCACCACACTGTCAAAGTTTACGACAGGCAACTTGACATTTTGCGGTGTAAACTCCATGACGACCTGTCAGCGTCTGACTCGAAAACCTATAAATACCGCGTATTTATAGCCACGAGCTCAGTTGAGTAATGGCAGTGAAAGGACGCGGACTCGTCAACGCTATCATCAACAAGCTCCCAGGTGAACTCCACATTCCTGGCTATCAATTTTGTGGTCCAGGTACCAAACTTGCTAAAAGGCTAAAACGTGAGGATCGTGGAATCAATCTACTTGATTCAGCGTGCATATCGCATATTCGAAAAATACCAATCTCACAGCTAGACACGAAGCTGATAAAGTTCTTGCAAAAAAAGCTATCGAACGTCTTCTTGCTATAGATTCAGGAGTTCGTGAAAAAACTGCAGCTCTTGAAGTAACTGGTATCATGGGAGTAAAGCAGAAACTCGGTATGAGATTGAAGAAAGTAGCAAAGAAAAAAAAGATTCCCTTAAGAAAAGTCATCGACGCAGCGAAAGTTGCAGCTAAAGCTACAGGTTCCGTGCAATCAACATTGAAAGCTGCAAGAGCCGCGGTGAAACAAGCAAGAGGAAAGAAGAAAGTTCGAGTACCACGTGTACTACCTGTATCCAGTAAATTTGGTGGCATTTTACCTGCTTTTCTACTCCCTGTCTTTGCGGGATTAAGCGCAACAGGAGCATTGGCAGATGGTGCTGTGAGCATCGCTAAAGCTATCAACGATGCCAGAGCCGCAAAGCGGCAATTGGACGAATCAAGACGACATAACCTCAAAATGGAATCAATCGCCGTGGGAAAAGGATTGTATATAAAACCATGGGGAACTGGACTGAGACTGCATTTAAAAAACATGTAGAGCTACCACACCGAGCACTTACCGATAAAGATTTGTTGAAATATGCGAAAATGTTCAAAATTCCATCGTTTTGAGGCGTGTACATGCGTGATGATTTACCTAAAGTGGACCTAAAAAATACGAGGCTTCCATCGTTAATCTAGATGACAAAAATGGTCATGGAACTCATTGGGTTGCGTATCGGAAAACTGGTAATCAAATCGCGTATTTCGACAACTTTGGCAATTTACAACCACCTCGAGAACATGTGGATTATTTCGGTGTCGGTAGCATTACTCTATATAACCGTGATCAGTATCAAAGCCATGATCAAATTATTTGCGGGCACTTGTGTCTCAAGTTTTTACTCGATAAAAGTGTTGCAAGTGTGTGAGTGAGTATCAGTCAACAACAAGTAACCATCATGGATACACTGACTCTGACCCTCTCGGGAACATCGTCTGTCTTGGAGGCGTACTACTTTCCTCCTATTGAACTGTCACGCCAGAAAAATTATTCATTGGGCTTGGTGGAGCTATTGACTTTCAATTTGATCCCCAACCTCGACGCTGGTAGCAACAAGTTTTAAGTTGACGGTAAAGTGTTTACCATAACTCCGGGGAGCTACGAGTTGGACAGAATCGAGCGTTACCTGAAGAAAGTGTTGCCGTCGGATATCGAACTGTATCTGCAAGCCAATAGTAGCACGCTGCGCAGTGAAATCAAATGTAATCGAGCCATCGACTTTCGCCCAAAAGATTCTATTGGAAAACTTTTAGGCTTCGATCCGCTTATTCTCAAGGCTGACGTTGCGCACGAGTCTCAATCACCGGTGAGAATACTCGCCGTCAACGCCTTGTGCGTCGAATGCAACATCACTACGGGAGTGTACATCAACGAGCGTCGCGTGCATACCATTCACGAGTTTTTTCCCGTAGTGCTACCAGGATATAAGATCATGGAAATACCTACACATGTCATTTACTAACCGATCACCGTGCAAGCAATACATCACCTGCAGCTCCGCATTCTAGATCAAGACGGACAATTGGTGAATTTTTGAGGAGAAATCATCACTATCAGATTGCATTTAAAAGATGAATAATGGGAATCGTATACGGAGAATATAAAAGTCCAGCAAAATTTCCACGGATCATCAGTTGGCACAAACCTTTCAAAGTGCTCACACCGCGGAACGTGCAGTTTCTGAAAAGCCTCGGGTTAAGAGTAAAATTTGCTGCTGCTTCATCTGCCTGATACCATGTTATCCATCAAGAAGAAGATCGTCTTCGACGAGGCGATAGCGCAGTACGAAGTACACGCGCATCAACCGTACGCGTCATCGACGTACAACAATAATGATGAAATTCGCATCAGTGTACAGAACCAGGATTCGTACATGTTGCCGCGCAAGAGTTCGCTGCATATTCAAGGACGTTTAACGATAGCTGACGGAGCTGAGGTCGTTCATACATCTATAGTCAACAATGGTATAGCCCACCTATTTGAGGAAATTCGTTACGAGCTGAATGCCGTGGAGATTGAAAGGGTGAAAAACGTTGGCATAACAACTGCAATGAAAGCCTACATCTCACAAAGTCCGGATCGGAAGGACTTGATGGAAAACGCAGGATGGATTCTTGACGATACAAGATCATTGGTTGATAATCACGGATATTCCGATATATGTATCCCACTGCAATTTCTCTTTGGATTCGCTGAGGACTATCAACGAATCATCGTCAACGCCAAACATGAGCTCATCATTCTCCGAGCTAACACACACGTCAACGCTATCCAGCAGACAGCGGTTGTAGGTCCAGTAGTTCCAGAGGAGTTTAAAATAACCCTCAGCAAAATCGAATGGATGTTGCCGTACGTCAAAGTGTCGGACGTTGAAAAGATTCGAATGCTGAGTTACATCGCTAGCGATCCTACCATCGCTATGAGCTTCAGGAGCTGGGAACTCTACGAATATCCTTTGCTGCCTACAACTACCAAGCATGTGTAGAGCGTCAAAACAACGACTCAACTGGAAAAGCCAAGATGCGTCATTGTAGGATGCCAAACAGGGCGGAAGAATGCTCGCGAAGCAAACACAAGCGGCTTTGATACTTGCGCTTTGTGCGACATCAAGCTCTATCTCAACTCGCAATGTAATCCTTATACGAATCTGAATATCAATTTCGAGCGTTATCAATTCGCAGCGTTGTATGGAATGTTTTCCAACTTTCGATCAGCTTATCACAGCAGGGAAAATGCTCCAATAATAACAAAAGTACAATTCAAGGATCTAGCGCCTCTCGTAGTCATTGATTGTGCTAAACAAAACGAGTCCCTCATTACGGGGTCAGTTGATGTTCGTTATGAGTTTGAATCGGCTGCGAATATTCCAGCTCAAACTGCGGCTTATTGCCTCATTATACACGATCGCGTTGTCGAATAGCAGCCAATCAGCGGAATTGTAAGAAAATTATAAACCGTTTGATTGTAACTACTCGCAAGAGCTTAGCGGTTCTTGATTGCAACTTTTATATTGTTGAACGATACTTGTCACATTGCAACGTTATCGATTATATTTTAGGTTATGTTTTCATGTATAATCAAGTATATATAAATAAAAATAATTACTATGTTTTACTCAGTCGCAATAGATAAGTTAAACGATGAACGTCGTTGTCTTTTGAATGAAGATAAATTGTCTGACAAGTATAAGCCTGTGACGTATAAGAAGGAGAAGGACGAGAAAAAGCCTGATGTCAAGTATGAGAAAATGAAGAGTTGATGAGTGGGTGGTAGTGGTGGTGGTGTTGGTGGTGGTGGTGGTGGTGGTGGTGGTGGTGGTGGTGGTGGTGGTGGTGGTGGTGGTGGTGGTGGTGGTGGTGGTGGGTAAAAAAGGAGGTGGATACGCGAGAGCGCGTCAGTGTACCGAGATGAAGTACATCGTGGACATTCAAGGATTTTCCCTGCAAAGTACGTTTGTCGTCAAGGAGTTGGCCGTATTAAAGTTTGAGCCCCACGCCGACGCTGTCGCGACGTTATTCAAGTCACCATGTGCCTGGGATGGTTTGACTCCAAAAGTAAAGGCGACTAATTTGTGGCTAACGTGAAACTATCATGGTATACCTTGGAACTCTGGAGATGTGCCATACGAGGAACTCTACCAAGTGCTCAAGAATCAACTTGAGGATGCCAGCTTTGTATTTGTGAAAGGATTGAACAAAAAGTGTTGGCTGAAGCAGTACACAAATGCGGTCATAATCGATTTGATGGATATGGCATGCCCGTCCTTGGATGATTTACGAGTCTCTGCATGCCCCTACAACAATTTTCATCGATCCGTCTACGATCATCACTGTGCCACCGAAAACGCCAGTCGCCTCAGGATGTGGTTAATGGAAAAATTTGGCGATACACCATCAACGAAAAGATCATTTACTCTACTCTCATACGCCAACTGGCTGCACAAGTTGGATTCTGAGGATATCGCTGCACTGCCACGAGAATTTTTACTTTATTTCCGGAAAAAGTGTAACGCTCAAGCTTGGGAAAAGTTGCCACAGAATATGCAAAGTGACAAAGAATTCATGGCTTGCAGACTATGCGAAAAATATTGGAATTCAACTAGTGAAGATGATGTTGGTATAAGTCCTATGATTAAGAATTTTAGCATGTGTAAGAAAGAGAAAACATTTAAAAGGTTGTAAAAGAATAAAATATGTAAAAGATTGTAAAAAAATGGAGAAGCTACTCTTGCGGTTGAGCCTCACAGCATAGGGCGGGGAGGGGCCCTTTGCAGAAAAAAGAAGATGTATGAATAAGTAAAATAAATAATCCAAAAATGAATTTATGAATAAATTCGTATCCCTTAAATGTAAGATTACATCATGGTTTGATGACTCATTGTTTGCCTGATCAGCGAGATAACGTTTCCAGGAATTCTTCACACAGTTAGGATGACGTCGTCGTTTCCAATAACGTGTCTAAACTTGTCATTATAACATCATCACTTTTTCAACTGCCTAATAGATTTTCAAGGTTTTACTATTAATAAATGATGAAGTCATCGCTTAGGAATGTGATTACGTGATCGCTAATTGCGCAATATATTTTCGAGGTCAAATATTCTATTTATTATAAATGATGACGTCATCGCTTAGAAATGTGTTTACGTGATCGTTAACTGTGCAATAGATTTTCAAGGTTAAGCGTGTTTCAACTTGCCGTCATGATGTCATCGCTTAGGAATGTGATGACGTCATTACATATCGCTTAACATACGGATATGCAAACTTCCAAGCGTCAGTCTGACGACAATTTTCGGACAGGTAACATGGATTTTTCAAAGCTCAACCAAGTGGCTTGCGCAGAGGGTTTTCTCCCAACGCGAAGAATTGTCGACTTGGAAGTTAGCAAAAGCTATGCTGTGACTGGAATTCGCTCCGTTGACGCCAAATTTGGGCCTTATTTCATCATCACTCTGGATGGGAAATTTGAGATTTTCCTGCAAGAGAGGATCTGCAAGACTCTGCGAGAAGATTCAAATGAGCTGCATAAACTTGAAGACTCTACAAAGTCGAAGAATCCAGTGCAGTTCCGTCTTCTCGGAGGGAAATTCAACGTCTGTGAGTTTTCTTTTAAGGATTAAATGTGTTGTTCTTGTAAACATTGTAATTTAAAATGTATGATTGAAACAAACGAAACGAAAAACAAACAAAAAAAACAAACAAAAAACAAAAAAACGAACGAAAAAAAGAAGGTATTACCGACATGAGGCATTACTGACATGAGGTATTACCGACATCAGGTATCACCTACAGTAGGTACGCCCCTACCTTGCTGACCGCGCCTGAGTTTTACCGACAGAAGGTACATCCCTGTTTTACCGACCAGTGCCATCTTGGATTTCAGGCGCTATCTTGTTGGGCGTCATCGTGTTTTCCAACCGCCATTTTGTTTTCTAACCGCCATTCCGTTTAAGGACATTGTTATGGGGGAAAATTGAGGTAAGTTAGCGAGAATCGTGAAAATTCCGAAAAATTTAGGGAAATTTCGGAAAAATATAGAAAATTTAGAAAAATCCTGAAAAATATGGAAAATTCTGGCAAATTCTGGAACAACGCGGAAAATGTCGGAAAATCTAGGGAAATTTCGGAAAAATCTAGGAAAATTCCAGAAAAATATGGACAATTCTGAAAATCTAAGGAAATTTTAGAAAACTCGCGGGGAAGGGATGGACCGATCAGGGCACAGGGGGCGTGGCCTAAGGGAGAGGGGAGATGCAGACCGATCAGGACGCAAGGGGTGTGGCCTGGAGGAGTGGTAGGGAAGGAGGTGGGGTTGGGGGTCACTCGATGGGTGGAAGAGTGGGGGAGGGCAGATCCGCTTTGCCTATCCACTACCGACGGGTCATTCACTTCAAATTTCTTTGTAAAATTCTTGAAATTCAATGTATCCTTTAATGGTGAATTAGTTTCGGAAAGGCTACAAATTCCAAGTTTAGAAGGTAATATTCAGGAAATGTCGAAGGTTAAGTAAGATTTGGACAAAGTTGGTCTAGCAGGTTATAAACTTGATCAAATTGAACGCGGAATCGACGAAGCACTCAAACGAGAAAAAATTGAAAAATCAATATTCTTCTGTAGAAACTGCACGATTTTTACCACCGCCACTGTTGTAATTACTATTGTATGCGTAAGTCTGTATTGTAAATATATAAAGAAAGCTACAGGAAAAAATATATCTGTTTTAAATGCTCTGACGTGCTCAAGACCATTACGAATGATTTGTTGCGGTAGTGGAAATAATGATTCTTTAAATTCTAGTACAACAACCGAAAACGACGAAAATCCCCCTCGTAACGCAGATTTAGAAATGTACACTATCAGAAACGAAGATACTCCATTGTACCCCCGCTTACAACATCGTAATTCAACTACCATAAAGGATAGAATGTAAACTTTTTATGAAAAACTTCTTAATAGTCATAATTTACATGAGAAAAATTGTATTATGCACGATACCCGAGATCGAGTCAAATATTAAAAGAAAATGGGTCCGTTTCTCTACCCTGACTTCCCTCTTAAGGGAAGAGGTGTAATGTACTCAGATCTTTACTTCGTTTTCATTTGTTCATGAATTTATCACGAGTGTTTCACGTGATTGCTCGAAATAGTTGTGTGATCGATTATTGTAACGATGCTATGAACACGTATTTAGTTGTAAAGAGCCGTTGGGAAACGTTTTAGCGAACGAGGAATGACGGAAATTGTCAGAATCGGAAAGAACATATGATTTAGATATTATAGAACGTTCTGGAAATTGAAGTTGTAAAGCCAAGTCTTAGAGTGGGGAACCAGGTATAAATATGCCTCTATTTTTAAGCTCATAGCTTTTTTTTTTTGCTGCTATCGGACTTGGTCTAGGAATTGGTAATATTTTTTGAAATATAATTTTTATCCGCCATCATTGTACAATCAATTATTTTGTATACGGCATTGGAATAAATCTGTCGAGTGGAACCTTTCTAAATCCAGAAAATATATGTGTGTTTAATTTTTGTACATTACAAAGAAAAAACTGATGTCAGAAGTAGGATACTGGAAAGTATATAAATTCCGACGATTTTTCTGAATTTTTATGCTGATTAATTACAAGTTTTACACTGATTGAAACATTTTACAGCGTGGTAATATTGAATCGAGGGGTTATGCTTGACGTAACGTGCCCTGAGCACAATGAAAATCTGGACCTCTGTTCGCAAAATTCTAAAAACGTTGCCAAAGACCAAGGCTGATAGACAAGCCGAAACTTCCTTTTTCGTCATCTGCGAGAAAGCTGCAACGAGAGTTCTGCAACGTCACGGCAACCATCTGCGAGCAAGCTTTTCGACGAAATGCTATCAACAAATCTCTTGTAAGTCAAAAGACATTATTCTGCAGAAATCAATATACTCTTGTTAAATTTTCATCTAATACATTGTAAAAGATGCCTTCTTCTGCTTTGAAAATGCTATGTCAATTCGGGGGGGAAAAATCCAAACTCTTTGAATTCATAGACAACGCTGATAAGGCTATGGAAATTATAGATGAAGGGTCCGCAGATATTTTGTTCAAAATCATCCAGACAAAACTTACCGATAACGCGAGAACATTGATCAAGACCAATAAATCCAGAAAATATATGTGTGTTTTATTTTTGTACATTACACATACATAGAATGTTAACATCCCCGGCAATTGTGATGCGACGTTAAACGTCGCCCGAACGTCGCCTACGAAAATGACCTAAAAAAGCCTTTTCTAACCAAAATATGATATGGAAGAGTTATGTTGTGATATTTCAAGAGATATTTAGCAAAAAAAACCGAAAGGATTTGCCTTGATTTGTAATTTTGGATAGTTAACAACGATTTTTTCCTAACTCGCTATTTCATAATTTAGGCGTGTAAAAGCAGTTTGAAGGGAAAAAATATCTATCATGTCATAAAAGACATTTATTTTATAACTTGCAAAAGTTATACAATGCTTAATTAGGTTTTTTAATAGTTAAGGAATTGCAGCATTTCCGTGTATAATATTAATTGTCTCATACCGGCCGTCAAATATTTCGGAATTAGATCGCCGCGTTATCGGCCTACGGAACAAGGACGAGCCCGGGGCCCGTGCCCCTCCGATGCAAAGTCTGTTTGTTAACGAGTGACGCCAGAGATGGCGCTAGTGAGAACTGAAGTATTGGACGCCACAGCTCATCTTTCAGGTTTATATACAAATATTCCTACCGGTGAATCCCTTCTGGGCCCTCTGGGGGTGAGAGAAATGGGTATATAAAATGATAGACAGTGAAAAATGAGCCCTGGCGTCTAATACTTTTGTAATCACTAGCGCCATCTCTGGCGTCACTCGTTAACAAACAGACTTTGCATCGGGGGGCCCGGGCCCCGGGCTCGGCCTTGTTCCGTAAGCCGGTAACGCGGCGATCTAATTCCGAAATATTTGTCGGCCGGTTGAGACAATTGATATTATATACGGAAATGCTGCAATTCCTTAACTGTTGAAAAACCTAATTAGGCATTGTATAACTTTTGCAAGTTATAAAATAAATGTCTTTTATGACATGATAGATGTTTTTTCCCTTCAAACTGCTTTTACACGCTTAAATTATGAAATAGCAAGTTAAGAAAAAATCGTTGTAAACAATCCAAAATTACAAATTAAGGTAAATCCTTTCGTTTTTTTTGGCTAAATATCTCTTGAAATATCACAACATAACTCTTCTATATCATATTTTGGTTTGAAAAGGCTTTTTTAGGTCATTTTCGTAGGCGACGTTCGTGGCGACGTTCAGGCGATCTTTAACGTCGCATCACGATTGCCAGGGATTCTAGGTATATAAATTATAACTAATAATTAAAGTTATAAATAATGTAACAGCCACAGATCCGCTTTCAACTGAGGTCGGCCGACTACTACTGTCGATTACAGAGGGCTGTAGCTGCCGATGCATGATTGTACAGTACTTGTCAAAAGTGTTCACTTCGCCACTCTAAATTTTAAATTTCGCGGGCCGCCATCTTGGTTTTCGGACGATTAGATTTCCGGACGCTCATACTCGCCCGTGTTAAAACCAATGCTAAAAATACAACCAGTCATGTGCCTTGCATTATTTGAAATTATATCGACCAATGAGAATGCGAGACTTTGGCGGCATAATTTAAATTGACAACTGCGAACGCGTTTCTTGCCAGGCTGCGCACTTTTTACACGGCCAGCAACGGCCAGCGCTAACACAACGAAAGGCGTATGTGTTTTCTCGCGCATTGCGCTTTGAGTAATTGATTAGCCGTAAAATTTAGTCAATAATGAATTACATAGTACAATGTACAGGGTGCGCCATTTCTTATGTCGGCATGTAAACATTGAATAACTTGAAAAAAAAACAACCGATTTCTGTAAATGAGGTATTTTTATTTAGTTTGGTCCTTTACAATTTATTTAGACTAGTTTTTGAACACAACATCAATCAAGTGGCCGCCCTTATTGTTCACAGCAAAATATGCCCTTTTTGCGGCGTTTTCCATTACCTTTTCGAGCATCTCGGGTGGTATAGCAATGATTTCGGCACGAATATTTTCCTTAAGCTCTTCAATGGTCTGCGGCTTGCTGGCGTACACTTTACTTTTCAAATAACCCCACAAAAAGAAGTCTGGAGGGGTCAAATCTGGAGATCTGGGTGGCCATTCAATGTCGCCTCTTTTTGACATCAGACGTCCAGGGAATTTTCGTTGCAGAAACTGGATTGTTTGATTCGCAGTGTGGCAGGTCGCACCATCTTGTTGAAACCAGTAATCTTCAAGACCTTTTTCACGCATTTGTGGGCAGACATAGTGAGCCAACATCCACCGATATCGGTTTCCATCGATCGTTTGGTTCTCTTTGAAAAAATAAGGACCAATGATGGTTTTGGCGCAAACGCCGGCCCAAACAGTAACTTTTTGGTCATGCAATGGCGTTTCATGGATCTCGTGTGGATTCTGCGTTCCCCAAATGCGGCAATTTTGCTTATTAACGCCTCCAGAAAGTTTGAAATGTGCCTCGTCGGTCATTAAAATTCGCTTCCAAAAATCAGGTTCAGTATCAACTATTCGAGCGATTGTTTGTCCATATTCCAAGCGACGTGGATGATCTGTAGGCAATATTCTTTGTGTTAATTGCATTTTGTACGGAAACAAATGCAAATCATCTTTCAAAATGCGCCGTAGAGTGGTTCCACTGATGCCGAGATGCTGAGCGCGGTGACGATATGAAACTTTTGGGTTTTGGGCAACGCTCTCTCTGACAGCTTCAATCAGTTCATTTGAACGTCTTGGTCGTTGATGAACGGGTTGTTCGCGATCTTTCACTGTCCCGTGGTCACAAAAATTCGACACCAAACGACGAATAGTGTTGTCAGATGGTGCCTGTTTGCCAAGATATTTTCGACGATATGCTCGTTGAGTTAACACAACTGAACGACTATTTTCAATGTACAAAGTAACTATTTCAGCGCGTTCTTTTGGTGTGAAGCGATACATGGTTGAAATTGTACTGAATTGACGTTTCCAAAACAAGTGAAGTCAAGTAAATCGGTTGTCAAATGTTTAAGTTATTCAATGTTACAATATCGACATAAGAAATGGCGCACCCTGTACTATATTTATCTTAATATACTAAACAAAAAGAGTGAGGGTCTTTGAAAATTATCCACCTTTTTGAAATTACCAAAGGTGGGTGTTATAAAAATGTAAAGATTAAAAAATCGTACTACCTTTTATCACATAAATCAATATTAAATAAAATTTCGAAAACAATGTAAAAGCGCTTATACATGTTTTAATCTGAAAAACATGACTTCAAAAGTGAATATGCACTGTTTTGCAGCGCATTTTCACTTTCTAGCAGATAGTAAATTTTTAAAATTTTATTACTTAATAATTACTTTGGGAAAAACCCTAGTATTATTTTTTATTGCTATAGAATCTTATTTATAAATAGAAAACAAAATGGCTTATGATGATTTCATTTCTTATAAGGTGACCTCATTATATTTTCATAAGTGTCTCAGTTTTTATGCATAAGTTAAAATTAAAAAAACATTATGAATTGAAATTTCAATAAGAATAATTCATGGACTGAAGAATTTTGTAACTGAAAAAACTTATGTTTTTTTCTCCATAAATTATTTATGAGTCGTTTAATTTTCTTATTTAGGTCAACTAGGAAGAACTAGGAAATTGATAAAAATTTTCAAAGTTAAGTATGATAAAGTTGATTTAAAAAGAAATAAAATAAGAAATTTTGTTTTCTTAGAAGTTTTTTTAAAAGTGAGGATCGAATTGCTGTTAAAAAGTGGATATGCACTAATAAAACAGCGAATGTGCCCTGTTCATAACAGTAATAACTCGAAGATCAGTGGATTATTATTTTCACTACTGTTGAATCGTAGAATTGCACCAAATGCAGTGCATATACATCCCTTTTATATTTTTATGTTTTAGAGGAAGATATTTCTCGTTTTTCAAGTTAAGGGAGTAGATGATTTGATGTTATTTATTTTTCAAAATCTTAGAATTATGTTGAACTAAAAAATTCTCAGTCCGTACTTGAAATTTTATGCAGTTAAATTTTTCCGAACACTTGTAACTTAAAGTAACAAAAGCTTATTTGAAAAAATTGTTGAAGTGTAAAAATATATATATTTCTTTGACAAACTTTCTCAATTATATCGTCTTTGCCTCGGTCAACTAAACTTCATACTTGTTCGTATAAAATTTCTGTTTTCATGATTTTGAAGGTTATTGAATCTATAAAACATAGAGGAGCAAAATTTTTCAATCTTCGAGAATATTTATATTTTAAAGATATCTTACTTACATAGTTTGAGAAATAATATTCTGGGACTGTATTCAGTGTTAATTATGTTAAAAAAACTATGAATTCCACATTTTATAACTAGTGATTTTTTGTATTACGAATTTTACAAGGAATAATCTTCGAACTTCATTGTTATACACATTATAAGAAATAGAACTATATTTACTTAATTCTCAAAATTATAGAATGTACCATACTGTTGAAGTCAGTTAGAAGTTTATGTAAACATTATAAGTTTTTATAACACATTCCTATAAATATATATTAACTTTTACGAAATATTTAATACCTCTGCCTGGCAAAGCGCTTCACACGTTAAACGTGTGACCGAAGAATTCATATCATACAAGAAGCACAGGGCTCTCGAAAATTGGCTTCTGCGCAGAGTTTGGCGCCGGGGGGATTCAAGCGATAGTTATCCCCCCAGCCAGCAGAGGGCTCACTCATCGAGCCTCCTCCTTCTCCCCGCTTCTCCCTGCTTCAACCGCTTCACCCAAGCAAAACTTCAGCCAAAGAATTTCAGCGATTCCTCCGTCTCTATCGGAGACACGATGACCCAACTTTTTTTCTCTATTTCCTTTCTATTCTCATCATTCATTCATTTTCTTTGCTTATCTTGCGCGGCGGGTTGTCTGCAGTCTGGGCCATGGGAGAATTCAGGAATCTTGCAGCGAAAACAAAGAATTCATATCGTATTATCTAAAATCTTCTACTTTAAATATGATTTGGAAAAGTCAAAGTATGATTTGATGTCAATGATACATTTTGCTTAAGTATGTACTGTTCCATGAAGTCTTCAAATTTATTATATTTGCACAATATTGAGATGTTGATATAATAAAATCATTTGAGCTGTATCATTTGGATAATATAAAAATGTCTCATTTTTAATATTCTCAAATCAGCAAGTTTTCATCTAATTTATGGAAATTTTTTTCTTATCTCATCACTTTATTTTTAACGAATTCTGTAAGCCATAAAAATTTGCTGGGTTTATAAAAAGCATCCAGATTTGGAAGTTATGCATTACTTGGAACGTTACATATTCAGGTACAATGGTAACGAGATGCGTTAACTTATTCACGAAGAAACTTCTCGGAATTTACCAATTTTGCAAAAGTTCTGACAAATGTTCAAAACGTACGCGTGATGGAATACCTGAATTGTTCGTAATTTTGAAAAATTCTGTATGACAAAAAAATTGATGACTTTTTAAAAATTCTGAAGTTGTTGACATTTTTAAAACTCAAAAATCTTTGAATCAGTAATTTTCTCAACTTTTTTACATATAGTTATATTCACGGATTTTCCTGATTTAGTTTTACTTTTGATTCTTAAATTCCATAGAATGCTTGAAATTCGTATAATCCTCAATCATTTCCAAACTGAGGTTTATCGAAATTTCGAAATGCCTGAAAATTTCTTTATTAATGAATTTTGTACAATATTCGAAAAGCTATACTTAGAATTTTCAGATCTCAAAAGCTGGAAGCATCAAAAAATACATAATAGCTTAATGAAGTGAAACAGTGCATTCTCCTTTGATTTTTTCATATTCCCTGCACTTTCTACACTGCAGAAACATAATAATTATTTTTCTATAAAATATATAACAAACACTTTCTTTACAGTTGCATACGAAAATTTATATACTTTTTCGTTATTTTTATAATATTTTTCGGACAAATACGGTAAAAATACTAAAGAAGTATGGGAATTTTTGTATGCATCACTCCAGAAAACAATAATACTATGTTTTACGGAAAAAGTGATAATTTTTTCCGACAGTGTACGACTCAAAAAACTGTAAGACTATTGTCATTTTTTTTAATTTTCTGTCGCGTCAAGCAGACTATCTTGAAAAACGACGCGTCTTTCGTCTCAAAATCGACACCCAGACCATTGTTTGCGCTAAAAACTATCATTAACCCTCTTCGCAAGGGTGGGAAAACTTATATATAAAATACGAAATATTTTGTTCTGTCCACTTTCGGTTCAGGTGTTTCGAGCAAGAAGTTCACTGAGTCAAAAAATTTTTGAAAATGCCGAAAACTCCTGATTGTGCATATCAAGGATGCTGCAATTCCGAAGCGAAAAATGCTAATGCGACATTTCATCGAGTACCACAAATAAAAAATGATTGTTTAAGTGTGTTAAATTTTTAAGTGTTCATCATTAAGTTTTTCAAGAACTGAAAAATATTTTCGAGAACTAAGAGGCGATTTCAAAAATGATGTTGATTCGTATCAAGATCTTCCATTTTCATTAGGATTATATATGATTTTCTCATGTAGTTTTTTTATACATTAAAATTTATACGTAACGTTTAAAAATCGTACATAACTTTTGAAAAATTTGAAGAGTAACTGCAAAAAATTTTTTAATTTTAAAATTGATTAATTTATTGCATACAATCACAAAAACATAACATTTAATAGACAATCGGAATGGCTACTGAACATGAGAAATGACTAACTGTGGAACCTCTCAGAAAAGCAATTAAAAAATGTTCGAGTCTGCTCACTACATTTCGTAAAAGATGATTTTCAACAATACGGCCACCCCAATGTAACAAGGTTGAAAATTACCGCTGTTCAAATTCCTTTTCGCTGCAAGGACACAACTACGTCAACTGATATGGGACCAACAATTCGCATCGATTTGCCCTCAACATCTAATTATGGTAAACATTTCACCATTGATTCGCCCTAAACATCCACAGTTCCAGTAAGTACTTCTAGTACGAACTTGGGGCCAGAATTATGCGATGCATTGATTTCTGACGTTGACAGTGACGTGGAAATGGAGGATTTAAATAAAAATTCTTTGAATGAAAAACGTTGTCCACAAAAGGTAGAGGCGGAAAAAAATGAATGCAGAAAATGTTCAGAATTACAAATTATTTAACAAAAATTGAAAAATTTACGAGACAAGTTTTTTCGAAAATATAAAGCATTAGAAGCAGAAAAGAATAAAGAAAAACCCCAAGCATCAAAACCAATGACCGATGCGGAATTTTTAGATCTAGCGTCGAATTTTGTTGATGAAGACATGCGTTTTATCCTGAGTATGCAGGCGAGGCATGAAAAAAAATTTTGTACTTATTCGATAAAAGAGAAATTTTTCGCAATTTCAACTTATTATCAGTCGCCAAAAGCTTACAAATTTTTGAGGGAGCAAAAGAAAATGGCATTACCTTCTGTTTTAAGCATTCGTTCGTGGATCAATTCTCTATCACTCGACGCGGGTATTTGCGAAAACATTTTCGATATTTTGGAATATAAGAGTGCATCAATGAGCCCGAATGAACGAGATTGCACATTGATGCTAGATGAAATGTCAATCAAGAAGTGTTTGGAGTACAATTTGAAAGCTGATAAAATTGAAGGTTTTCAAGATTTTGGGAATTTAGGGCGTGAGCCACTGGTAGCAAGTCATGCACTTGTTTTCATGCTCAGGGGGCTCAAACATTCTTGGAAACAACTCATCGCCTACTATCTTGGTAGTGGTACTATAACTGGAGATAATTTGAAAAAATATTATTAGAAATTTTGAGTGCTTGTTTTCGAGTTAGATTGAGAGTCAGACTTACAGTCTGTGATCAAGGTGCTCCGAATCAAAAAATGGCCAGTCTACTCAGTGTGCCAGTTGGAAAACTATATTTTCCAATTGACACGCCCAATGGCGAAAAAAAACAAGTGTTTTTCATTCACGATGTTTCTAACATTATCAAAAATATTAGAAATTTTTTCCACAATAAACATGAATTAATAATTGGCAGTGACAGAATTTCGTGGGAGCCTATCGTTGAACTTTTCCATTACGAAAGAAACGCTTCATGCAAATCAGCACCAAAGTTAACAGGTCGCCATATTAATCCAAATAATTTCCAAAAAATGTCAGTTCGTTTGGCCACACAAGTTTTTAGTCATGCGGTAGCTGTTGCTTTAAATGCAGGGTACGATTCGGGCTCATTGAAACACCCTCTATGCAAAAGCACCGCGAGTTTCCTTTTGAAGAATAATAATATTTTTCACGCTCTCAACGCTAGACATCCCAACTATCTCAATTATTTCAGGCGTGGTTTATCCGACAAGCAACCAAAAGCGCTCGATCTTTTGCAGTTTGCAATAACTTTCGTGGGATCATGGAAATCAGCTGACGCTCATAATGTACCGTGCTTCAAGGGGTTTCAGTTGACTATAAGTAACATTTTGATGCTATGGGAAAAATTTAAAACGGAAGGTTATTTGTATTTATTGACGTCGAGACTAAACCAAGATCCTTTGGAAAATTTTTTCGCTGTTCTGCGCAGACGATCTGGAAATAATGATAGTCCGTCTGCTATGAAATTACGCCAGAATTTTCAATATGCAATGTCAGGTAATTTAATGCGAAACTCGGAGAATACGAATTGTGAGCTTGATGACGGTGAACAGTTGTTTTTTTCAAGAAAAACTAAAAAAGAATAGTTCTTCAGAAACAAAAGAGAAAGAAATTCGTAAAGCGATTGAGGGTTGGGCTTACTGCGATGAGTTCGAGGATGTAAATAATGATTAGGACTAAAACTTAAAATGTGTTAAAACTTCAGATTCAGCAAATTAGTCCATCTCTAAACGTAACTGTATTTTACAAAAGAAAATTCATTCTGAGATGTTCCAAGAGATATCGTGGGCTCAGTCAAAATACGCAAACTTGCCTCCGGATCGATTTTTGGCTTCAGAATTTAAATCAGTCTATGAGCCAATTGAGCTTCCCAGATAACTTATCTGTCTTTCTTCAGTCGACTCTGTTCGGGAAATCAAAAAATTCTTATTATTCCTTGAAGTTCTCGAAAGCTTAGTAAAAAAAAAGGAATAATTTTGTTTTTGAACTGATTTGTCAGCTGAAGTAAGAAATCGGTGGAAACCCCAATTTACACTTTAAGTGGACAAATTGTTTTTTCCATGCTCTAATGTGCTTTTACTTGAGAAAAACCATTCTGAGTTGTAAAGAGAGCCTTTGTTGGCTAAGAAAAAAACGCACATTTTTCTCCAGACCAATTTTTTGCTCGATAATTTTATTCATTTGTAGTGCCGATTTAGATTCCCAAATGATTAATATGCCTTTCCTCAGTCTACGTTGTTCGAGAAATCGAATTATTCTTAGCTTCCCTTGCAGTTTCCGCGAGCTTGGTATAATAATAGAACTTATTTTGTTTTTGAGCCGATTTCTCGTCTGAAGAGAAAAATCGGTCCAAAACCTAATTTACGTCTAGATTCGACAAACTAGTTTCTTTCTGCCTTTACCTGTGCTTTTACAGAAGATAATATATTCTGAGTGATTTTTGGAGCTATTGCAGCCTGGGTAAAAAACGAACACAAGTCTTCGGACCGGTTTTTTACCCCAGAAGTAAAATCGGTCGGAGAACCAATTCACCGAACCAGATGACCTATATGTCTTTTCTCAGTCTTCTTTGTACGAGAAATCAATTAATTCTTCACTTATCTTTCAGTTTTCGCGAGCTTGGTAGAAAAAAAGCACTTATTTCATCTTGGACCTATTTCTCAGCTGAATTAAGAAATCAGTCTAAAACCCAATTTACGCCTAGGGTCGACAAATTAGTCTTCATCTAAACTTAACTGCGTTTTTAAAAAGAATTTCATTCTGATATATTCCAAGAGCTATCGTGGGCTCAGCCAAAAAACGCAAACTTGCCTCCGGATCGATTTTTGGCTCCAGAATTTCAATCGGTCTAACAGCCAACTGAGCTTCCCAGATAACTAATATGTCTTTCTTCAGTCTACTCTGTTCTGGGAATAAATTTACTCTTAGTATTCCTTGCAGTTCTCGCGAGCTTGGTAGAAAAAAAGGACTAATTTTGTTCATGGACCGATTTGTCAGCTGATGTAAGAAATCGGTCCAAAACCCAATTCACATTTTAAGTCGACAAATTATTCTTTTTCTAAACTCCAATGTGCTTTTATATAAGGTAGTACATTCTGAGTTGTAAAGATAGCCTTTGTTGGCTTAGAAATAAACGCACACTTTCTCCGGTTCAATTTTTTGCTTGAGAATATTAATCATTCTTAGAGCCGCTTTTAGCTTCCCAGTAAACTAATCTGTCTTTCCTCAGTCTACTCTGTTCGAGAAATCAATTAATTCTTAGCTCCACTTACAATTCTCACGAGCTTGGTTGAAAAAAGACTTTTTTCTGGACCGATTTGTCAGCTAAAGTAAGAAATCGGTCCAAAACCACATTTACATCTAGAGTCGACAAATCGGTCATTTATAAACGTTATTGTGCTTTCACATTAGAAAATTATTTCTAACTTGTTCGAAAATCATTCGCGAGCTTAGTAAATATACGCACACTTGCCTTTACACCGATTTTTTGCTTCAGAATTTGAATCGGTCTAAGAGCCGATTTAGCTTCCCATATGACGTCTCTGTCTTTTTTCTGTCTACTCTGTTCGGGTAATCCCTGAATTCTTAGCTTCCCTTGCAGTTCTTGCGAGTTTGGGAGAAAAAAAGCACTAATTTTGTTTTTGAACCGATTTCTCGTCTAAAGTGAAGAATCGGTCCAAAACCCAATTTACCTCTCGAGTCGACAAATTAGAATTTTTCTAAACTTATCTGTGCTATTTCAAAAGAAAGTTCTTTCTAAGTTGTTCCGGGAGATATTGCAGGCATAGTAAAAAAACGAACACAAGTCTTCGGTTCCAATTTTTACCTCAGAAGTAAAATCGGTCCTAGAACCAATTTACCGGACCGCATGACCAATATGTCTTTCCTCAGTCTACTCTGTTCGAGAAATCAAATAATTCTTAGCCTTCCCTGCAGTTCTCGTGAGCTTGGTAGAAAAAAGCACTCATTTTTATCTTGGACTGATTTCTCAGCTGGAGTAAGCAATCGGTCCAAAACCCAATTTTTGCCTAGAGTCGACAAATTAGTCTTTCTATAAACTAAACTGTGCTTTTACAAAAGAAAATTCTTTCTGAGATGTTCCGAGAGCTATTGCGGCTCAGTCAAACAACGCAAACTTGCCTCCGGACTAATTTTTTGCTTCAGGATTATAATCGGTCTGAGAGCCGATTTATCTTCCCAGATAACTAATCTGTCTTTCTTCAGTCTACTCAGTTTTAGAAATCAATTAATTCTTAGCTTTCTTTGCAGTTCTCGCGAGCTTGGTAGAAAAAAACACTTATTTTGTTTTTGATCTGATTTGTCAGCTCAAGTAAGAAATCGTTCCAAAACCCTATTTACGCCAAGAGTCGACAAATCAGCCTTTTTAAACTTTAATGTGCTTTTACCTAAGAATATTCATTCTGATTTGTCCCGAGAGCCTTTATATGCTTGGAAAAAAAACGCACCCTTGCCTCCGGACCGATTTTTTAATTCAGAATTTTAGTCGTTCTAAGAGCCGATTTAGCTCTCCAGATAACCACTCTGTCTTTCCTCTGTGTACTCTGTTCGGGAAATCAATTAATTCTTAGCTATCCTTGCAGTTCTCGCGAGCTTGGTATAAAAAAAGGACTAACTTTGTTTTTGGACCGATTTGTCAGCTGAAGTAAGAAATCGGTATAAAACCCAATTTACACTTAAAGTCGACAAATTAGTCTTTTTCTAAATTTCTAATGTGCTTTGGCATAAGAAAATACATTATGATTTGATGCCAGAGCCTTCGTGGGCATAGTAAAAAAACGCACACTTGCCTCCGGTTTAATTTTTTGCTTGAGAATTTTTATACTTTTTGGAGCTGATTTAGCTTCTCAGATGACTAATATGTCTTTCCTTAGTCTACTTTGTTCGACTAATGAAATAATTCGTTGCTTTCTTTGCAGATCTCACGAGCTTGCTAGGAAAAAAGCACCAATTTTGTTTTTGGACCGATTTCTCAGCTGAAGTAAGAAATCGGTCCAAAACCCAATTTATGCCTACACTCGACAGATTAGTCTTTTTCTGAACTTAGCTGTGCTTTTACAAAAGAAAATTTATTCTGAGATGTTCCGAGGGCTATCGTGGGCTCAGTCAAAAAACGCAAACTTGCCTCCGGACTGATTTTTTTTTCTGAATTTTGATCGGTTTAAGAGCCGATTCAGCTTACCAGAGAACCAATCTGTCTTTCCTCAGTCTACTCTGTTCGCGAAATCATTCAATTCTTAGCTTTCCTTGCAGTTCTTGCCTTTTTTAAGCTATTTGTCTGCTCTTTCAAATCACGTTTTTAAATTTATGCTGAGGCTACAATTAGAGAAGTCAGTTGAATTTTTATTTACTACTTTTTTATTGTTTTTTTATTCTTCATAAAATAGTAACTCAAAAAGTTCATTTTTTTGCAAATTTTTCTTATTCCATCTTGAAGTTCTATCATGAGGTTTTCAAATTTATGCTCAGGCTACAATTACAGAAGTTATTTCACGTTTAATCTACCGCATATTTGTTGGTTATTTTTTATTGTTTATAAAGTAATTACTTAAAAAGTTCATCTTTAAAAATATTCTTATTCATACTTTTTTGAACCTTCTTGTCTGCTCTCACGAATGACGTTTACAAATTTTTGTTTAGGCTTCAATTACAGAAGTAATCCAAAGTTAAATCTTCTACTTCTTCATTGATTGTTTTGTATTCTTCAAATAATAATAACTCGAAAAATTTATTTTTCTAAAAATTCTTGCATGCACCATTTCGAAGCTATTTATCTGCTCTTTCGAACGACGTTTTAAAATTTATGCCACGGCTATAGTTACAGAAATTTTTTGAAGTTTATTCTACTACATGTTCATTGGTAGTTCAAGCTTCTACGTACTTAATAATAGTTTTAGCTACTATGATTGTAGTAGTTAGTCGTTTTGGCTTCTATAATTATAGTTCTTAATAGTTCTAAATACTATGATGGTGATTATTCGAAATTCCTGTTACTATGATGTCTTTTATTCTGCAAATTATAAGTATTCAAAAAGTTCATTTTTGAAGAAATTCTCATACACGCTACTTTCAAGCTATTTGTCGGCTTTTTCAAATGACGTTTTTCAGTCAATGATCAGGCTACAATTACACAAATTGTTTGAAGTTTAATTCCTTGCATTTTATTGGTATTTGTTTATTCTTTAAAAAATAATAACTCAAATAGTTCATTTTTATTAAAAATCTTATACACTTTGCGCGCACAAAGTTATTCCCTACTTAGTGTTTCGGAACGAATGCGTCCCCGGAAGGTTTTTGGCAGATTTCGACTTCGTGACGAATAGTTTTGCATACACAACGAGGAAAAGCTTTTGTACGTCTCCAAGATTAATACGATCGCCAAACGTTGGCTCGAGAACTCGATTGTTCCTTAATCCCTAAACAAGCATTCACAAGAAGCGCCACAAGACCCGAGCCGGGCTACTTTGTGAGCGCTGAGTGTTTGTACTATTTTTAAGCTAATTGTGATCTCTTTCAAATGACGTTTTATAAATCATGCTCAGGCTTTAATTATATAAGTTTTTCAAAGTGTAATCTACTACATGTCTATTGATAGTTTAGGCTCCTAAGTACTTTTTAATAGTTTTAGCTACTAGGATAGTAGTTATTAGTAGTTTTTGCTAGTATGATAATAGTTAACAATAGTTCCAGCGATTATGATAGTGATCATTTCAAATTTTAGCTAATATGACGTTTTTTATTATTCAAATAATAATTATTTAAAAATTTCATTTTTTTTTTTATTCTTTCATATACGATTTTGAAGCTATTTGTCTGTTCTTTCAAATGACGTTTTCGAATTCATGCTCAGGCTACAATTACAGAAGTTAGTTGAAGTTTGATCAACTACATATTTTTTAGTTGTTTATTATTTTTAAAAAAAATAATAACAAAAAGAGTTCATGTTCGATAAATTCTTTTTCATACCATTTTGAAGCTATTTGTTTGCTCTTTTAAATTACGTTTTCAAATTTATGCTCAGGCTACAATTACGGACTTCATCTAAAGTTTATTCTACTACTGCTTAATTGGTTGTTTTTTATTCTTCAAAAACTGATAACTCAAAAAGTTTATTTTTGAAAAAATTCTTATATATACTATTTTGAAGCTATTTGCCTGCTATATTAAATGATGTTTTTCAATTCATGCTTTGGCTACTATGACAAAAATTATTCATAGTTCAAGCTTCTACGTACTCTTTAATAGTTGAAGCTACTATGATAGTGGTTATTATTAGTTTCGGCTACTATGATAAAAGTTAATAATATTTCCAGCTACTATGATAGTTATTTTTTTTTGCGTGAGATGAAAAATACGTATTTTTCTATCTGTCTTACACAAGTTTTTATTTTCTCTAAGTGCCTCAATTTATCTTCAACTATTCAAATTTAAACGTTAATTTCTTTTGAAATTCAATTGTTTCATCCGTAACTAAAATAACCTTTTCGCTCGCAATTTTCATTAAAGTTATTACATCTTACTTTGCTTTTCCCATTTGAATAGTCGATGTACATTATGCAATTTAATAAAAATTACTGTTTTTCCGGATCCGCTCCTGATCTGTTGAATTTAACAGACTCAAATTAAGAGAGCAACAACATAGACCTGAAAAGAACATCGACCCTTAAGCCATCGGGATTTTTTCCTTCCCGAGCGCACAAGTCATCCACATCCCAACGTCGACTTGTTTGTCGGACAGTCCTGGGGTGAGAGTTTCGTTCTGGTGAGATAATTATGTCACCGTTCATTCGGGCGGATTCAGTGACACACATATATATATATATATATATATATATATATATATATATATATATATATATATATATATATATATATATATATATATATATATATATATATATATATATATATATATATATATATATTTATATATATATATATGTATATATATGTATAGTTCGTATAGGCCGAGTCCACCCGAACAAACGGTAACGTATATCTCACCAGAACGAAACTCAGGCCCCTGGACAGCCCGCCAAGCACTGAAATGCAAAGCACGTCAGCACGAAAGCAAAGACGATGGGATGACTCGCTGATATGGGCGGTGCTAGTGGCCGGGAATTCTTTTATCCGTGCCTCGTAGCCACTTGACCGGTTACCATCGCGGTGTACCAGGTGTACCAATGTGTACTTCGGGCCGGTAACGCAAGTTGCTGACATGGTGGGATTCCTACTGGTGGCGCGCAAATCATGCCAAAAAACGCACGATTTCTTATTTATGTCAAATAGTAATTAGGCATCTAATCACTGCCGAATCGCTTAAATAGCAATGCTTCGCAAAAGTTGGGACGTTTTCATAGTTTTCACCTTTTTCTGAAGCTTATACAACGAGATTTCACGGTAACGAAAATTGGCCATTTTGCGCTAAAAATCGCTAATAACAGCGAATTTCGCCATTCTTTTGGTGCAGAATCCCCTCAAATTGTTCGAGATAATGATACCATACAATTTTTCCGCTTAAAAAAGTTTCTAATATTGATTTTCGCTTCACACGTTCGTCACACCAAAGAATTCATGTCATACAAGAAGCACAGGGACGCCCGAATCAGCGAGTCGAAAATTTTGGGTCGTTAGATGGCAGTGCCACCAAGAGAATGTGGAAAAGTCTCGCCCGTTACAAAGAATTCATTCTTTGCACGTTCTCGCCTGCAGCTTGACCTTGGCTGGTGGTATCGTCATTCGGCCGACGAGCAAGTTTCTCGCTCTCTATACGCGCTTGATGGAAATGACAAAGAATTCATATAATGATATGAATTCTTTGTGAATGAAAAAGAAACAATGCTTCAAATTCTTTGCTTTTGGAGTTTATTTGACAAAATGTGAGTGCAATAAAATATCTCTAATCTTTCAAGAAAGCTTTTCTATCATATTCCGTCCTTTTTGCAAGAGACACAAAAACTTGACTTACACTCAATAAATTTTGCCTGTTTCTCTTTAATAAATAATGAAAAGAATTTCATTTTTTTATTGGAGATAATTTCAAGAACTCTTATAAAATTTTGAAAATTTCTTCTGTAACATATTAAGCCTTAGATTCCCTGTTGACCAAAATCAATAGAAAACAATTAAAAACCATTGCAACCTATAAAATTATCCGATTGCCAATGATGATCCGTAAAAAATCAATTGGATCTTCAATTGGCATATTAAAATTATGCCGATGTGATCCTAATTAAATGTCCCATTTACTTAACACGCATCACCATTGTCAATTAGATAATTTTATAGGTTTCAATAGTTTTTAATCGTTCTCTATAGATTTTTTGAAACAGGATTTTTTATGCGCTTTAATTTTGACTTTGATGACATTTCAAGTTCGTAAAAATAAACATTCGATTATGAAATAAATTGATTATGAAATTTCTGAGGGATGATTTCTCCGATCGTGGATGTGTTCGAAAAAATATCTATAATTTTATAATTTTCGAGTATAGAGCATCTCACTAATCCATTTATAAACAAAATTGAGATTATTTTTCTAAATAAAAAGTGTATACCTCTCCATTTCTTTAAGTAATATCTGTAAATAATAAATTTAAAGTAAAATATGTATTACTTACGCTCTACTATTAATTCTATGCTCTCTAAATTCCTTCGAGTGGAGTTTCACTCGAATCGAGTGAGAATCCTGTAAATCGAACTCGAGTGAAAATTTCACTCTAAATAAGTAAAAATTCAATCGTTGTAGAATAATAATTCACTCAAAAAAAATTGAGTAAATCAGCAACTCTATTTTTTCGAGTGAATTATCACTCTGAAACGATTGAAATTTCACTGAAATAGAGTGAAAATTCCACTCGAGTTTGATATGCAGGATTCTCACTCGAATCGAGTGAGAAATTAAACTCGAAGAAATATAGTTGTAACTAGATATACTATCAAGAGTATACTGTTCGATTGTATAGCAGTTTTTCCATCGAGGCGGAAAAATTATTACATAGATTACTCTTTTTTCCTGTAGAAAAGCACAAAGTGGATGCTGAAAGCTTTGGAGACATTTAATTTTTTTTATATTTATAAGAGTTCTAGCTAAAGAAACTTATTTTGAGTATCTGTTAAGTAGTTTAATTGGAGAAATAAATTGAAATTTTAAGTTCAAGAAGCTTAGCTTATTTTATAATTAAGATAACGAAATCGTGCAGTGGCTTGAGATATTAAGTTACAGTTTCAGAATGTTACTGATCAAATTGTTGAAAATTACTTTTGATTGTTATGCCGGAATTTTCTATCTCAGACATTTTCATTATCAAAATGGAAAATATATACATAATACGAGGGTTTCTATATTTCAAACATTCACTTTTCCGTTAATATTAAAAGGAACGCTTTATTAGCTTCATAAATATTCTGTTTATTAACTATGTTTATGTACATCGGTAAAATGATAAGACTGAATCTTAAAATAATTCATAAAAATGATTAAAATTCTCAAGCAAAAAATTGGTCCAGAGGAAATTGTGCGTTTTTTTCTAAGCCAACAAAGGCTCTCTTAACAACTCAGAATGTATTTTCTTATGGAAAAGCACGTTAGAGTTTAGAAAAAGTATAATTTGTCGACTAAAAGTGTAAATTGGGTTTTGGACCAATTACTTACTTTAGCTGAAAAATCAGTCTAAAAACATAATTAGCCCTTTTTTTTTACCAAGTTCGCGAGAACTGCAAGGAATACTAAGAATAAATTTATTCCCAGAACAGAGTCGACTGAAGAAAGACAGATAAGTTATCTGGGAAGCTCAATTGGCTCATAGACTGATTTAAATTCTGAAGCCAAAAATCGATCCGGAGGCAAGTTTGCGTTTTTTGACTGAGCCCACGATATCTCTTGGAACATCTCAGAATAAATTTTCTTTTGTAAAAGCACAGTTAAGTTTAGAGAAAGACTAATTCGTGGACCCTAGGCGTAAATTGGGTTTTAGACCGATTTCTTACTTCAGCTGAGAAATCTATCCAAGATCAAATTAGTGCTTTTTTTCTACCAAGCTCGCGAAAACTAAAAGGGAAGCAAAGAATTAATTGATTTCTCGAACAAGGTAGAATGAGAAAAGACATATTGGTCATCTGGTTCGGTGAATTGGTTCTTGGACCGATTTTACTTTTGGGGTAAAAAACCGGTCCGAAGACTTGTGTACATTTTTTAACAGCCTGCAATAGCTCCCGAAATTTTTCAGAATACATTAATTTCTTTGAAAGCACAGTTAAGCGTACAAGAAGACTAGTTTGTCGACTGTAGATGTTAATTAGGTTTTTGACCGATTTCTTCCTTCAGACGAGAAATCGGTCTAAACACAAAATAAGTGCTATTTTTTACCAAGCTTGCGCGAACTGCACGGAAAGCTAAGGATAATTTGATTTTTTGAACAACGTAGACTAAGAAAAAACATATTGGTCATCAGGGAAGCTAAATCGGCTCTAAGAATGATAACAATTCTTAACAAAAAATTAGTCCGGAGGAAAGTGTGCATTTTTTTCTAAGCCATCAAAGGCTCCCTTAACAACTCAGAATGTTTTTTCTTATGTAAAAGCACATTGGAGTTTAGAAAAAGAATAATTTGTCGACGTTAAGTCTAAATAGGGTTTTCGACCGATTTCTTGCTTTGGCTGAAAAATCGGTCCAAAAACAAAATTAGGCCTTTTTTCCTACCAAGCTCGTGAGATCTGCAAGGAATACTAAGAATAAAATTTATTTCCCGAACAGAGTAGACTGAAGGAAGACTGATTAGTTATCTAGGAAGCTCAATCGGCTCTTAGACCGATTCAAATTTAGAAGCCAAAAATTGATCCGAAGGCAAGTTTGCGTTTTTTGACTGAGCCCAAGATAGCTCTTGAAAAATCTCAGAATGAATTTTCTTTTGTAAAAGCACAGTTACGTTTAGAGAAGGACTAATTTGTCGACCCTAGGCGTACATTGTGTTTAGGACCGATTTCTTCCTTCAGCTGAGAAATCGGTTGAAGATCAAATTAGTGCTTTTTTTCTACTAAGCTTGCGAAAACTGAAAAGGGATCTTAGAATTAATTGATTTTTCAAACAAGGTAAACTGAAAAAAGACATTTTGGTCATCTGGTTCGCTGAATTAATTCTTGGACCGATTTTACTTTTCAGGTGAAAAACCGTTCAAAAAACTTGTGTTCGTTTTTTGCCCAGCCTGCAATAGCTCCCGAAATCACTCGGAATACATTATCTTCTGCCAAAGCACAGTTAAGAGAACAAAAAGACTAGAGTGTCGGCTCTAGATATAAATTGGGTTTCTGATCGATTTCTTTCTTCAGACGAGAAATCGGTCCAAAAGCGAAATAAGTGCTATTTCTATACCAAGCTCTCGGACACTGCAAGGGAAGCTAAGAATCATTTGATTCCTTGAACAACGTAGACTGAGGAAAGACGTATTGATCAGCTGGGAAGCTGAATTGGCTTTAAGAATGATTAAAATTATCACGCAAAAAATTGGTCGGTAAAGAAGTGTGCGTTGTTTTCTAGGCCAACAAAGGCCTTCTTAACAACTTAGAATGTATTTTCTCATGTAAAAGCACAATAGAGTCTTAAAAGAATTTGTTTGAATTTGTATTTTGTCACTGGGTGATTGTTATGAATTAGGAAAAAAACTCCTATTCCGACATCCCAGTCATTTATTGATTTTTCCAACGATTCAACCCTTAGTGTAGAGTCCTCTTCAGGGGCTAAATTATAAATCTCTTACAATCTCTTTTTACGTAGTTAAACAATACTTGAAAATATTCTTGATAAGTCAACTTACATAGTGTACATTCTTCTGTGTAATTACATTAACAATGCGTCAATTTTCAATTCAAACAGTTTTTACATCGAATCACGATAAATTTCTACATAACCGATGTTTTGCGTGTCAAGGTTCGAGACACACTAAACTTATATCACGTTCTGAGAGCGTAGAAATTACAAATCTGATATGACTAATCTATTTTCCTATGAAAGCAATTAAGGGATCATATACATCATTCCAATCGTCCAAATCTCTTTGTCTATTTAAAACTACATCATTATGTTTCTTAAAAAAGACCATTTCACCCCATAACCTCTTATAATAATTCGTCTCTGAATCCAATATCTTAATATTTTCCCAATTCATATCATGTGAAAATTCTTTTCTGTGTTCACTAATAACTGACAACTCCTTATTCAAACTATTTATATCTCTCCTATGTTCATCAATGCGTTTCTTTAAATATTTCTTACATAGCCAAGAATTAAGTCATCTTAATTCTTTTTAATCTTATCCTTTCCTAATTTTATAAGACTACCTTCAAATTTATTATACACATTATTAACCAATTTACCTTTCCCCTTATTACTAAATTTCCGTCCCAGTATTTCAGATAAGTGTTTGATGTAAGGTAAGCTCACAAAAACATCAGTATCAGTGCCAGTCATAATTTTTTTCTTGTCACTACTTCCATACTTCAGTTTGTTTAACCTCCTCTTTATATGCCTTTCAATGAATTCTCTAGGATAAAAATTATCCCTCAAAAAACTCTTTACTAATCTTAAATCCTCCCTGTGAAACTCTACATCAGAAAGTAAAATCGCTCTATCTACTAAACTCGTAATAACGCCAATTTTATGGCTCATTGGATGCGTTGAAAAGTAATTCAAATATCTCCCTGAAAAAGTCGGTTTTCTATACCAATTTGTCTTCGATCTTTCTCTATCTCTGATAGTTATAGTGTCCAAAAAACTCAATCGACCTCTCTCTTCTACTTCGTATATAAATTTTATTCTTCTATGATGACTATTAAAGATTGTTAAAAAATTCTCCAATTCCCTCCTCCGAATTATTGCATAAATGTCATCCACATATCTCTTGTATACCTTGGGTTCAAACGGAAGTCTTTTAATGCAATCGATCTCAAGATCATCCATAACGATGTCAGCCAAAATTGGCGATATAGGAGATCCCATTGGGCTGCCATAAGTTTGTGAATAAAATTCATCATCAAATGAAAAATAAGTCAATCCTAATAAACACTCTATACACCTTATAAACTCCTTTTTAGGAATCTTTGTATTCCCACTAATTAGTGGCCACCTCTTTCTTATCCCTTTCAACACCAACTCATGTGGAATATTACTGAATAACGAACTCACATCTAATGAATCTAAAATCTCGTCCCTATCAATCCTTACTTCCCTTATGAACTCAACAAACTCCCAACTGTTTTTAACATACGATTCCGGTTTCATGATACTGTTCGCAATAATTACCCCTTTTTTCATTGATAAGTTGAAGTTCGGACTATCTACCGAAGACACAATAATTCTCAATGAATAGTTCTCCTTATAAACCTTTGGCAGCCCATAGCATCTCAGAAGTTGGTGATTCCCTATTGGAGATTCCAATCTTTTAAAGTCATCATCATCTATATATTGCTTCTCATGCCAACTTTTCACTATCTTATTAACATCTCCCTGTAATTCATTAGAAGGATTCTTGCCCAATTTACAATAAGTATCACTATCTCCCAATAATGTTTTAACTTTATGTACATAATCCAATTTATCCATTATGACTGTCACTTGACCTTTGTCTGCCTTTGTAATCATTACCTCCTTATTTTCCGTTAAAAATTTCCCACAAAGTCTGTTTTCACCATTTATTGGGATTGACTTTTTTTTCATTTGATGATGAATTTTATTCACAAACTTATGGCAGCCCAATGAGATCTCCTATATCGCCAATTTTGGCTGACATCGTTATGGATGATCTTGAGATCGATTGCATTAAAAGACTTCCGTTTGAACCCAAGGTATACAAGAGATATGTGGATGACATTTATGCAATAATTCCGAGGAGGGAATTGGAGAATGTTTTAACAATCTTTAATAGTCATCATGGAAGAATAAAATTTATATACGAAGTAGAAGAGAGAGGTCGATTGAGTTTTTTGGACACTATAACTATCAGAGATGGAGAAAGATTGAAGACAAATTGGTATAGAAAACTGACTTTTTCAGGGAGATATTTGAATTACTTTTCAACGCATCCAATGAGCAATAAAATTGGCGTTATTACGAGTTTAGTAGATAGAGCGATTTTAATTTCTGATGTAGAGTTTCACAGGGAGGATTTGAGATTGGTAGAGAGTTTTTTGAGGGATAATTTTTATCCTAGAGAATTCATTGAAAGGCATATTAAGAGGAGGTTAAACAAGCTGAAGTATGGAAGTAGTGACGAGAAAAAAATTATGACTGGCACTGATACTGATGTTTTTGTGAGCTTACCTTACATCAAACACTTATCTGAAATACTGGGACGGAAATTTAGTAATAAAGGGAAAGGTAAATTGGTTAATAATGTGTATAATAAATTTGAAGGTAGTCTTATAAAATTAGGGAAGGATAAGATTAAAAAAGAATTAAGATGACTTAATTCTTGACTATGTAAGAAATATTTAAAGAAACGCATTGATGAACATAGGAGAGATATAAATAGTTTGAATAAGGAGTTGTCAGTTATTAGTGAACACAGAAAAGAATTTTCACATGATATGAATTGGGAAAATATTAAGATATTGGATTCAGAGACGAATTATTATAAGAGGTTATGGGGTGAAATGGTCTTTATTAAGAAACATAATGATGTAGTTTTAAATAGACAAAGAGATTTGGACGATTGGAATGATGTATATGATCCCTTAATTGCTTTCATAGGAAAATAGATTAGTCATATCAGATTTGTAATTTCTACGCTCTCAGAACGTGATATAAGTTTAGTGTGTCTCGAACCTTGACACGCAAAACATCGGTTATGTAGAAATTTATCGTGATTCGATGTAAAAACTGTTTGAATTGAAAATTGACGCATTGTTAATGTAATTACACAGAAGAATGTACACTATGTAAGTTGACTTATCAAGAATATTTTCAAGTATTGTTTAACTACGTAAAAAGAGATTGTAAGAGATTTATAATTTAGCCCCTGAAGAGGACTCTACACTAAGGGTTGAATCGTTGGGAAAATCAATAAATGACTGGGATGTCGGAATAGGAGTTTTTTTCCTAATTCATAACAATCACCTAGTGACAAAATACAAATTCAAATGATAAGAATGTTGCTGGATTAATTATGCAACTGGGAGGAGAGACAGGAAGTTTTTTTCAATACATTTTCAACCAATATGGACAGGATGTGGTGGACAATTTACAAGAATGGAGGAAATTAAAAGAAAAATTGATACGCTTTAACAGCCAACGAGTTTTTCTTTTACGTTGTCGAAGTAACGGTATCTGACCAAAGCATATCGTTTCAAGAAAAGACAACATTACCTTTGTTAGCAGATCGGTCAACCGAAAGTACCAGGCCTTTATTAAGAGTTTACTCAAAGTGTGCATTGGGTTTTGGACCCAATTAAGACTTAAAGTTTAAATTGACAATGCTGGTCCGCCGTTTGCGAATTCCTTGTCTGACTCAAATTGCAAGTTAAGAATTCATGACAACAATTTATCAAAATTGATATACTGACTTCTCCAGACTTATGTCGGGCTTCAAATGATTCTGAAGCTCAAGTTTCACTAATTTTCTGTTTTTTGAGTTTTAAATAGTGTTAGATATTGATAACTTCATATCGCCAATCGGCCGCTCGCGAATTGAAAGTCTCACTAAGATAAAAACTTAAAAAGTATTAACAACAGTTTATCAGAATGAAAATACCGACTTTTTAAGTCTTTTCTTTGGCCCAAAAGAATTCTGCAGCACTAAATAAATTATCTTTACATTTGCTTCTTTTCAAAATCTATGAGATGCATATAATTTTCGACTGCTGGTCGGACGTTTGCGACTTCCTTGTCTGACTGAAATTGCAAGTTAAAAATAATGACAACAATTTATCAAAATTGAGATACTGACTTCTCCAGACTCATGTTGTGCTTAAAATAATTCTGCAGCTCGAGTTTTACTATTTTTCGGTTTTCTGAGTTTTAAATGGTATCAGATATTGATAACTTCAGATCGCTAATCGGCCATTCGTAAATTTTAGGTCTCACTGAGATGGAAACTTGAAAAGTATCGACGCCAATTCATCAGAATAAAAATACCAACTTTTACAGACTTTTCTTTGGCCCTCGAGAATTCTGCAGCACTAAATAAAAAAATATTACATTTTCTACTTTCTTATTTTTATGAGATACATATGATTTTTGACTGCTGGTCGGCCGTTTGCTAATTCCTCGTCTGACATAAATTGCAACTTAGGAATTCATGACATTAATTCATCAAAATTGATATACTGACTTCTCCAAACTTATGTTTGGCGCAAAATAATTCTGCAGCTCGAGTTTTACTAATTTTTTTTTTCTGAATTTTAAATAGTATCTGATATTGATAACTTCAGATCGCTAATCAGCTGTTCGAGAATTTCAGGATTCACTGAGATGGAATCTTGAAAAGTATCGACGCCAATTTATCAGAATATAAATACCGTCTTTTTCAGACTTTTATTTTGCCTGAGAGAATTCCGCAGCACTAAAAAAAAAAAATTTTACATTTTCTTTTTTCTGAATTCTATGAAATACATATAATTTCCAATTGCTGGTCCGTTCAGGAATTCCTTGTCTGACTGAAATTGCAACTTAAGAATAAATGACAACAATTCATCTAACTTGATATAATGACTTCTCCAGACTTATGTTGTGCTAAAAATAATTCTGCAGCTAAAGATTTACTAATTTTTTGTTTTCTACATTAAAATTGTATCGGATAATAAAAAAATTAGAACGCTAGTCGGCCGTTCGTGAATTTCAGGTCTCACAGTGTTGAAAACTTGAAAAGCAACGACAACAATGCTTCGGAATTGAATTTCCTACTTTTTCAGTATTTTCTTTGACCCATAGGAGTTCTGCAGCACTGAATAAATTAATTTTATATTTTCTTCTTGTTAACTTCCATAAGATACATATAATTTCAGATGGCTGGTCGGCCGTTTGCGAATTCCTTGTCTGACTGAAATTGAAAGTTAAAAATTAATGACAACAATTTATCAAAATGTAGATACTGACTTCTCCAGACTTATGATAGGCTCAAAATAATTTTACTGCTTGAGTTTTTAAAATTTTTTGTTTTCTGATTTTTGAATGGTACCTGAAATTGATAACTTCAGATCGCTAATCGGCCGTTCGAGAATTTCAGGATTCACTGAGATGGAATCTTGAAAAGTATCGACGCCAATTTATCAGTATATAAATACCGACTTTTTCAGACTTTTCTTTTGCCTGAGAGAATTCCGTAGCACTAAAAAAAAAAAATTTTACATTTTCTTCTTTTTAAATTCTATGAGATACATATAATTTCCGACCGCTGGTGTGCCGTTTGCTGATTCCTCGTCTGACGTAAATTGCAACTCAAGAATTAATGACAACAATTTATCAAAATTGTTACACTGACTTCTCCAGACTTATGTTGGGCTTAAAATAATTCTACAGCTCAAGTTACACTAATTTTTTGCTTTCTGAATTTGAAAAAGTATTAGACCGATTAAAATTCTGAAGCCAAAAATTGATCCGGAAGCAAGTTTGCATTTTTTGACTGAGCCCACGATAGTTCTTGGAACATCTCAGAATGAATTTTATTTTGCGAAAGCACAGTTAAGTTTAGAGTAAGACTAATTTGTCGCCCGTAGGCGTAAATTGTGTTTTGGACCGATTTCTCACTTCAGCTGAGAAATCAATCCAAGATCAAATTAGTGCTTTTTTTGTACCAAGCTCGCAAAAACTAAATGGAAAGTTAAGAATTATTTGATTTCTCGAACAAGGTAGACTAAGAAATGACATATTGGTCATCTGGTTCGGTAAATTGGTTCTTGGACCGATTTTACTTATAGGGTGCAATACTGGTCTTAAGACTTGTGTTGGTTTTTTGCTGAGCCTGCAGTAGCTCCCGTAATCACTTAGCATAAATTATCTTCTGTTAAAGTACAAGTAAGTGTAGAAAAAGACTTGTTTGTCCACTCTAGATGTATATCAGATTTTGGACCGATTTCTTTCTTTAGACGAGAAATTGGTACAAAAACCATATAAGTGCTATTTTTCTACCAAGCTCGCAAGAACTATAAGGGAAGTTAAGAATAATTTTATTTCTTGATCAACGTGGAATAAGGAAAGACATATTGGTCATCTTGGAAGCTAAATCGGTTCTAAAAATGATTAAAATTCCCAAGCAAAAGATTAGTACGGAGAAAAGTGTGCGTTTGATTCTAAGCCAACAAAGGCTCTCTGTACAACTCAGAATGTATTTCTTTACGTAAAAGCACATCAGAGTTTAGAAAAAGAATAATTTTTCGACTTATAGTGTGAATTGGGTTTTGGACCGATTTCTTACTTCAGCTGACAAATCGGTGCAAAAACAAAATTAGAACTTTTTTTTACCAAGACTGCAAGAACTGCAAGGAAAACTAAGAATTAATCGAATTCGTGAACAGAATAGACTTAAGAACGACAGATTTGTTACCTGGGAAGTTAAGGGGGGAGTCTGGTGTACAGGGTCAAAAAAATCAATTTTTTTTAGCTTAAATGCTAGTTTGAAGTGTCTAGAATAACTTTCCGAAGTTTTTATGGTGATTCCGAATTTCTATTGTGCTACAGAGCCACGCTTATCTTGTGCGTTATCACTGCGCGCCGCGGTGCCCGGCACCAGTCTGGAGAACGCTCTAATCTTGCACCTAGCTTTCGAAACGCATCTTTTGTCTCCTAATTTTTATCGTAGTAGATAATCTTAATGAAAGGTAAGATGTTACCTACTGGTCAATTTTTTTCAAAGATGATAACTTTATCTAGAGATTTTTATATTTAGCCGGACGATACTCAAGGGTCAGTTGTACCTTAGTATCTCGTGTGCGTTGTTTAAAGTCGCTCATATTCGCTTTATTTCGAAAACGTTTTTAAAATGCCGGGTTATCCAAAAGGAAATAAAATGTCCACTGGCCGAATCGGAAAGCAACCGAAACGTAAATTCCACGATAGTCAATATTCTCGTGATTCAAGTGAAAATGTGGAGCAAACCGCGAATGCTCGTAAACTTTCGAATTCTAGTTTTGAGGGTTTGCCTGAATCACCGGGGAATTCTTACAGGATAATTCAGTTTTTATTAGTGTTAAGTGTACTCACGGATTTGCTCATCTGTAAAAAGTGCAAAAGTGATATTGCTTTCAAAGAATCGTGTTCTCGGGGACTTGGATTCAAAATTTTCCTGAACTGTCAATGTGGCCAAGTCAAAATCAATTCAGGGCCATTTATAAACAATAGTTTTGAGATCAATCGTCGCATCGTCTTTTTTTTGAGATTACTGGGTGTTGCTAATGACGGACCAAATTTATTTTGTGGACTGATGGACATTGGGACTGGAATCAGTAAATCCATGTATAATGACATTGTCGCGCATATGTTCTCAAGTGCAAAATCTGTGTTCGATGAATTGTGTTTAAAAGCAGTGGAAGAAAAAAAAGAAGAAAACAAGAAAAGAGGTAGAGAACTAAACAATCTGAAAGTCTCAGGCGATGGAAGGTGGAAAAAGCGAGGTTTTACATTACTTTTTGGTGTCACCACTCTCATCGCGTATTATACCGGTAAAGTGATTGCGCTCGTCGTAAAAAGTAGTTATTGCAGTTCGTGTACATTTTGGAAAAAGAAAGCAGGTACTGATCATCATCAAGAGTGGCTGGAGACTCACGAAGAAGAGTGTGCGAATAATCATAGCGGGTCAGCCGGGAAAATGGAAGTGAATGCTGTAGTTGAAATGTTTTCCGAGTCCGAAAAAAAGTATGGCGTCAAGTACGGTAATTATATTGGCGACGGCGATTCAAAAACTTTCAAGGCCATTCTCGACGCGAATCCATATGGGGATAATTTTACAGTAATAATAAGTGAATGTGTAGGCCATGTAGAGAAACGAATGGGTACCCGACTTCGAAACGTGAAAAAAATGAAAAAGCTCGGTGGAAAAGGAAAACTGACTGATGGCCTGATAAAAAAACTAACAAAATATTATGGTTTGGCCATCAGGCGTAATATAGATTCAGTGAGCGGGATGAAGAAGGACATAGTGGCAACTTTTTATCACCTGACTTCAACGAATGAAAAACCTCAGCACGAAAACTGTCCGAAAAGTGCTGATTCGTGGTGCAAGTACAATGTAGCGAAGCTGAGCGGCAAAAATTACAAACATCCACCACCTCTTCACTTCGATGTTGCGGCGAACATCCTGCCTATCTACGAAGACTTATCCAGAGAAGATTTGCTGAATAGATTTTTAGGCGGACATACTCAAAACGCAAATGAAAGCTTCAATGCAAATGTGTGGCGGCTCGCTCCAAAGCATCTTCATTGTGGCCGAAAGATTGTAGAAATAGCAGCCTTTGTAGCAGCAGGGATTTCCAGCGAAGGATTCACCGCGGTTCTCAAGGTCATGGAACGTTTGCATCCCGAAATTGGACCAATTTGCAAAAGTTATGCCAAAAATATGGATGCTGATCGACTCAAGCGCCAGAACTTCGCAACCGCAGTTCCACCAAAGAGGCACGATTAGCGCGAAAACAACAGCTTATCGAGCAAAACGAACTACACGAAGAAGCGAAAGGGTTGCTTTATGGGCCTAGGATAGCGGACTAATCGAGGATACAGGTGAAGATGAAGAAAATTTCTATAAAATAAAATTTAAAGCAAGTTATGAGCAGTGAGAGTATCCAAACGACCAAAGCGCGACAAGTCTGAACGCGCACTCGCTTAAAAACAATAACAAAAAGTTTTGAGTTTTAATGAATTTATTTTAATCGAAGGTAAGTTATTTCTTCAAGGAATGTTTTTGAAAAAGAGAAGCAGTATGAGTAATATATTTTTTTATCCATAAAAATTACGAAAGCCTTTTTATTTTTAATTTGTTGTTAATAATTATTTAAAAAATTAAATACCGTGGAATTTCACAGAATAATATCATTTAAAAAAACGTGTCCTTAATAGCGATTGAAATACCGTTGATAGTATTTCAATCAGAAAAGCAGATAATTTGAACTGAATTTTTTTGTTCAATAATAATGAACAATTAATATCATTCAAACACAGATTTTGTTTATATCTTTTACATAAATTCATGTCGAAAATGTAAGATTCTATTGGAAAAGTTCAGGACAACAAATTCCTATTGAATTTTGATAACAAATCGAAAACTTTGACACGTTTGCTATTACTGGCTACTACTTTTTCCTATCCTAAACTTTAAACGCGTTTTTCTCAAAACCACGTTTTTCGAACTGGCGGGAAAGATATTTCGAAAAATATTTTTCCGAATAACTTCTGCTTCTGAAAAATTGAAAGTTAATATGTTTCCTTAGTATATGAACCTCTGAAATCGAAAAAAAAATGTTTTTTTATTATTTAATTTAAACAAAAAAGAATAAATATTGAGGTAGAAAATGACGCTTTTTGCACTATGTCTATAATTTCTAAAAAAAAATTTTTTTTTTTACTTTTTAGTGGTTCATAGCCTAGATGCAAGCATAATCTTTAAAAAAAATTTAGTTTTTTTGATTTCAGACCATTTTTCAGACCGTGATCGTTCCCGCCGTTTTGCTTCTCGCAGCGGACAAGGCGAGACGTCTGCCAATATTAAATAAATATTTGTTGCTCAGCGGGTCTGTGAAAAACAATTTTGTGCACAGTAATAATAAAGAAATAAATGCTGTAAGTTTTGATGAGAGCATTTTCGCCTTGTCTTTCAAATCGTCCCCCGAAATCACTCATATTTTTGGTCTCCTACGCCAGACTCCCCCCTTAAATCGGCTTTTAGACTGATTAAAATTCTGAAGTCAAAAATCGATCTACAGGCAAATTTGCGATTTTTGACTGAGCTCACAATAGCTTTTGGAACATCTCAGAATGAATTTTCTTTTGTAAAAGCACAGTAAAGTTTGAAGAAAGACTCAATTTTACGACCCTAGGCGTAAATTTAGTTTTCGGCCGATTTCTTTCTTCAGCTGAGAAATCGGTCAAAGATCAAATTAGTGCTTTTTCTCTACCAAGCTCGCTTGAACCGAAATGGAAGCTTAGAATTAATTGAAAAAAAAAAAAAAAAAAAAACTGATATCGAGATAAAAATGAAAGTAGTGCTATTTTTTACCAAGCTAGCGAGAGCTGCAAGGAAATCTACGTGTAATTTACTTTTTCGGAAAACGCAGACTGAGGAAAGACATATTGGTCAGCTGGGAAGCTAAATCGGCTCTGAGACCGATTCAAATTCTCAAGCAAAAATTGGTCCGGAAGCGAGTGTGCGTTTTTTTTACTGAGCCCACAAAGGCTCTTGAAACAACTTATAATGTATTTTCTTATGTAAAAGCACAGTTAGGTTTGAAGACAAACTAATTTGTTGACTCTAGGTGTAAATTGAGTTTCGGACCAAATTCATAATTCAGCTGACAAATGGGTCTAAAAACAAATTTAGTGCTTTTTTTCTACCAAGCTCGCGAGATTTGCAAGGAAAACTGAAAATTTTTTTTATTTCTCGAACAACATATACTAAGAAAAGACATATCGGACATCCAAGAAACAAAATCGGCTCTAAGACCGATTACAATTCTAAAGCAAAAACATGGTCCGGAGGCAAGTATGCGTTTTTTTTACTAAGCCTAAGAAGGTTATTCGATCAATTTCGGAATGTATTTGATTATTAAAGAGCACATTTAAGTCCAGAAAAAGTCTGATTTGTCGACACTAGATATAAATTGGGTTTCGGACCAATTTCTTACTTAAGATGAGAAACCGGCCCAAAAACAAAATAAGGGTTATTTTTCTACCAAGCTCGCGAGAAATGCAAGTTAAGCTAAGGAATATTTAATATTTCGAACAAAGTAGTTTGAGGAGAGACATATTTGTCATCTGAAAAGCTTAATCGGCCTTAAGACTGAATAAAATTCTCAGGCAAAAAATTGAACCGGAGGCAAGTTTGCGTTTTTTTACCAAGCCCACGAAGGCTTTCGGAACATCTCAGAATGAATTTTCATTTGTAAATGCCCATCAGAGTTAAAAAAAACAATAATTTGTCGACTTTAAGTGTAAATTAGGTTTTGGACCGATTTCTTACTTCAGCTGACAAATCGGTCTTAGAACAAAATAAGTAATTTTTTTCTACCAAGCCTGCAAGACCTACAAGGAAAGATACAAATTAATTGATTTCCTAAAAAGAGTAGACTGAAGAATGCGAGATTAGTTATCTGGAAAGCTGAATCGGCTCTTAGACCGATTAAAATTCTGAAGCCAAAAATCAGCCAGAAGGAAAGTTTGCATTTTTTAACTATGCTCACGATATCGCTGGGAACATCTCATAATGAATTTTCTTTTGAAAAAGCACAGATAAGTTTAGAAAAAGGATAATTTTTGACTCTAGGTGTAAATTAAGTTTTGGACCGATTTCTCACATTAGACGAGAAATCGGTTCAAAAAGAAAATTAGACCTTTTTTTCCCAAGCTCGCGAGAACTGCAAGGGAAGCTGAGAATTAATAGATTTGTCAAACAGAGTAGACGGAGGAAAGACAGAGCCGTTATATAGGAAGCTAAATCGGCTCTAGGACCGATTAAAATTCTCAAGCAAAAAATTGGTCCGGAGGCAAGTGTGCGTTTTTCTGCTAAGACCACGAAGGCTTTCGGACAACTCAGAATGTATTTTCTTATGTAAGAGCACATAAGAGTTTAGAAAAGACTGATTTCTCAACTCTAGGTGTACACTGGGTTTTGGAACGATTTCTTACTTCAGCTGACAAATCGGTCTATAAATAAAATTAGTCCTTTTTCTCAACCAAGCTCGCGAGAACTGCAAGGTAATCTGAGAATGAATTGATTTCCCGAACAGAGTAGACAGAAGAAAGACCGAGTGGTTATCTGGGAAGCTAAATCGGCTCTTAGAACGAACAAAATTCTGAATTAAAAAATCAGTCATGAGGTAAGGGTGCGATTTTTCTCTAAGCTCGCGAAGGCTCTTGGTATGTTTCAGAATTAATATTCTTATGTGAAAGAACATAAGAGTTTGGAAATGACTTATTTCTCGACTCTAGGTGTTAATTGGGTTCTGGAACAATTTCTTACTTAAGCTAACAAATCGGTTCAGAAACAAAATTAGTATTTTTACTGCCAAGCTCGCGTAATCTTCAAGAGAAGCTAAGAATTGATTGATTTACCGAACAGAGTAGACTGAGGAAAGGCATATTGGTCATCTGGTTAGGTAAATTGGTTTTTCCGAACGATTTTACTTCTGAGGTAAAAAACCGGTCTGAAGACTTGTGTTCGTTTTTTACCCAGGCTGCAATAGCTCTAAAAATCACTAAGAATATATTATCTTCTGTTAAAGCACAGTTAAGTGCTAAAAAAGACTAGTTTGTCGACTGGTAGACGTAAATTAGGTTTTGGACCGATTTCTTCCTTCAGACGAGAAATCGGTCCAAAAACAAAATAAGTGCTACTTTTATACCAAGCTCGCGGAAACTGCAAGGGAAGCGAAGAATAATTTGATTTCTCGAACAACGTAGACTGAGGAAAGACACATTAATCATTTCGGAATCTAAATCAGCACTACAAATGATTAAAATTATCAAGCAAAAATTGGTCTGGAGAATAAGGTGCGTTTTTTTTAAAGCCAACAAAGACTCTCTTTACAACTCAGAATGGTTTTTCTCAGTAAAAGCACATTAGAGTATAGAAAAAAAATAATTTGTTCACTTAAAGTGTAAATTGGGTTTTCGACCGATTTCTTACTTCAGCTGACAGATCGGATCGAAAACAAAATGATTCCTTTTTTTCTACGAAGCTTTCGAGAACTGCAAGGAAAGCTAAGAATTAATCGAATTCGAGAACAGAGTAGACTTAAGAAAGACAAATTAGTTATCAGGAAAGCTCGATTGGCTCTTGGACCGATAAAAATTCTGGTGCCGAAAATCGATCCGGAGGCAAGTTTGTGTTTTTTGTATAAGCCCACGATAGCTCTTGTAACATCGCAGAATGAATTTTCTTTTGTGAAATACAGTTACGTTTAGAGAAGGACTAATTTGTCGACCCTAGGTGTAAATAGTGTTATGGACCGATTTCTTACTTGAGCTGAGAAATCGGTGCAAGATCGAATTAGTGCCTTTTTTCTACCTAGCTCGCAAACACTAAAGAAGAAGCAAAGAATTAGTTGATTTCTCGAACAAGGTAGACTGAGGAAAGTCATATTAGTCATCTGGTTCGGTGAATTGGTTCTTGGACCGATTTTGCTTCTGGGGTAAAAAACCGGTCCGAAGACTTGTGTTCGTCTTGTACTCAGCCTGCAATAGCACCTTAAATCACTTAGAATAAATTACCTATGGTAAAAGCACAGTTAAGTGTACAAAAAGACAAGTTTGTCTATTTTAAATCTAAATTAGGTTTTGGACCGATGTCTTTCACTCGGATTTGAAATCGGTCCAAAAACGAAATAAGTGCTATTTCTATACCAAGCTCGCGGACACTGCAAGAAAAACTAAGAATAATTTGATTCCTCGAACAACGTAGACTGAGGAAAGACGTATTTATCAGCTGGGAAGATAAATTAGCTCTAAGAATGATTAAAATTATCAAGCAAAAAATTGGTCTAGAGGGAAGTGTTCGTTTTTTTTAAGCCAACAAAGGCCTTCTTAACAACTTAGAATGTATTTGCTCATGTAAAAGCACATCAGAGTCTAGAAAAAGAATAATTTGACGACTCGAAGTGTTCATTGGGTTTTGGACCTAATTTACACTTTAAGTGTAAATTGACAGTGCTAGTTGGCCGTTTGCGGATTCCTTGTCTGACTCAAATTGCAAGTTAAGAATTCATGACAACAATTTATCAAAATTGATATACTGACTTCTCCAGACTTATGTCGGCTCCAAATAATTCTGAAGCTCAAGATTCACTAATTTTCTGTTTTTGAGTTTTAAATGGTATGAGATATTGATAACTTCAGATCGCCAATCGGCCGCTCGCGAGTTTAAAGTCTCACTGAGATGGAAACTTAAAAAGTATCGACGTTAATTCATCAGAATAAAAATACCGACTTTTTTAGACTTTTCTTCGGCCCGAGAGAATATTGCAGCACTAAATAAAAAAATTTAACATTTTCTTCTTTCCAAAATCCATGAGATACATATAATTTCCGACTGCTGGTCGGCCGTTTGCTCACTCTTCGTCTGACATGAATTGCAACTTAAGAATTAATGACAACAATTTATCAAAATTGATATGCTGACTTCTCCGGACGTATGTTAGGCTCGAAATAATTCTGCAGCATAGCTTTTACTAATTTTCTGTCTTCTGATTTTGAAATGGTATCTGATAATAATAATGTTAGACCGCTAATTGGCCGTTCGCGAACTTCAGGTCTCACTGTGTTGGAAACTTCAAAAGCAACGACAACAATTCATCAGAATCGAATTTCCTACTTTTTCATTTTTTTTTGCCCGAAAGAATTCTGCAGCAAAAAATAATTTCATTTACAATTTTGTAATGTAAAATTCTATGAAATAAAAAAAATCTACGACTTCTAGTCGGCTGTTCTCGAATTCCAAGTCTCACTGCGATGGAAACTTGAAAAGCAATGACAACAATTCATCAGAATCATATTTCCTACTTTTACCGTATTTTGTTTGGCCCATAAGCGTTCTGCAGCACTGAATTAATTAATTTTACGTTTTCTTCTTGTTAAATTCCATGAGATACATATAATTTCCGATTGCTGATCGGTCATTTGCTAATTCCTTTTCTGACTTTAATTGCAAGTTAAAAATAAATGACAAAAATTTATCAAAATTGACATACTGACTTCTACAGACTTATGTTGGGTTCAAAATAATTCTGCAGCTCAAGTTTCACTAATTTTCTATTTTTTGTGTTTAAAATCGTATTAGATATTGATAACTTCAGATCGCTAATCGGCCGTTCGAGAATTTATAGTCTTACTGAGATGAAAACTTAAAAAGTATCAACAACAGTTTATCAGAATAAAAATACCTACTTTTTCAGTCTTTTCTTTGGCCCAAAATAATTCTGCAGCACTAAATAAATCATCTTTACATTTTCTTGTTTTCAAAATCTATGAGATATATATCATTCCCGATTGCTGGTCGGCTGTTTGGGAATTCCTTGTCTGACTGAAATTGCAGGTTAAAGAATAATGACAACAATTTATCAAAATGGAGATACTGACTTCTCCAGACTTATGTTAGGCTCAAAATAGTTCTGTTGCTTGAGTTTTTAAAATTTTTCGTTTTCTGATTTTTAAATGGTATTTGAAATTGAAAACACCAGATCGCTAATCAGCCGTTCGAGAATTTCAGGATTCACTGAGATAGAAACTTGAAAAGTATCGACGCCAATTTATCAGAATATTAATACCGACTTTTTCAGGCTTTTAATTTGCCTGAGAGAATTCTGCAGCATTAAATAAAAAAATTTTACATTTTCTTCTTTTTGAATTCTATGAGATACATATAATTTCGGACCGCTGGTAATCCGTTTGCTGATTCCTCGTCTGACATTAATTGCATCTCAAGAATTAATGACAACAATTTATCAAAATTGATATACTGACTTCTCCAGACTTTTTCTGGCCTCAAAATAATTCTACAGCTTAGGTTTCACTAATTTTTTGTTTTCTGAATTTAAAATGGTATTAGACCGATTAAAATTCTAAAGCCAAAAATCGATTCGGAAGCAAGTTTGCATTTTTTATATGAGCCCACGATAGCTCTTGGAACATCTCAGAATGAATTTTATTCTGTGAAAGCACAGTTAAGTTTAGAGAAAGACTGATTTGTCGCACGTAGGCGTAGATTGTGTTTTAGACAGATTTCTCACTTTGGCCGAGAAATCAATCCAAGATCAAATTAGTGCTTTTTTTCTACCAAGCTCGCAAAAACTGAATGGAAAGCTAAGAATAAATTGATTTCTCGAACAAGGTAGACTGAGGAAAGACATATTTGTCATCTGGTTCGGTAAATTGGTTCTTGGACCGATTTTACTTCTGGAGTGCAAAACCGGTCTGAAGACTTGTGTTCGTTTTTCACCCAGCCTGCAGTAGCTCCCGAAATCACTTAGCATAAATTATCGTCTGTTAAAGTACAATTAAGTGTAGAAAAAGACTTGTTTGTCGACTCTAGATGTAAATTAGATGTTGGACTGATTTCTTTCTTTAGACGAGAAATTGGTTCAAAAACCATGTAAGTGCGACTTTTCTACTAAGCTGGCAACAACTATAAGGAAAGCTAGGAATAATTTTATTTTACAATCAACGTAGAATAAGGAAAGACATATTGGTCATCTGGGAAGCTAAATCGGTTCTAAGAATGAGTAAAATTCCCAAGCAAAAGATTGGTACGGAGAAAAGTGTGCGTTTGATGCTAAGCCAATAAAGGCTCTCTGAATACGTCAGAATGTATTTTTTTATGTAAAAGCACATCAAAGTTTAGAAAAAAAATAATTTGTTGACTTATAGTGTGAATTGGGTTTTGGACCGAATTCTTATTTCAGCTGACAAATCGGTCCAAAAGCAAAATTAGACCTTTTTTTTACCAAGCAGGCAAGAACTGCAAGGAAAGCTAAGAATCAATCGAATTTCTGAACAGAGTAGACTGAAGAACGACAGATTAGTTACCTAGGAAGTGGAATCGGCTCTTAGACTGATTAAAATTCTGAAGGCAAAAATCGATCTAGAGGCAAATTTGCGATTTTTGACTGAGCTTACGATAGCTTTTGGATCATCTTAGACTGAATTTTCTTTTGTAAAAGCATAGTAAAGTTTAAAGAAAGACTTAATTTTACAACCCTAGGCGTAAATTGTTTTTGGACCGATTTCTTTCTTCAGCTGAGAAATCGGTCGAAGATCAAATTAGTGCTTGCTCTTTACCAAGCTCGCTAAAATTGAAATGAAAACTTAGAATTAATTGAAAAAAAAAAAAAAAACAGATATCGAGATAAAAATAAAAGTAGTGCTATTTTTTACCAAGCTAGCGAGAGCTGCAAGGAAATCTACGTGTAATTTACTTTTTCGGAAAACGCAGACTGAGGAAAGACATATTGGTCAGCTGGGAAGCTAAATCGGCTCTGAGACCGATTCAAATTCTCAAGCAAAGAATTGGTCCGGAGGCGAGTGTGCGTTTTTTTACTGAGCTCACGAAGGCTTTTGGAACAACTTATTATGTATTTTCTTATGTGGAAGCATAGTTAAGTTTAGAGAAAAACTAATTTGACTAAAAACTAATAACTAAAAACTAACTAACTTGAAACTAATTTAATTAAACTTCATTTGTCGACTCTAGGTGTAAATTGAGTTTTGGACCAAATTCTTAATTTGTCTGACAAATGGGTCTAAAAATAAAATTAGTTTCTTTTTTCTACCAAGCTCGCGAGATTTGCAAGGAAATCTAAGAATAATTTTTATTTCTCGAACAACATAGACTTAGAAAAAACATATCGGTCATCCAAAAAACAAAATCGGCTCTAAGACCGATTACAATTCTAAAGCAAAAACATGGTCCGGAGGCAAGTATGCGTTTTTTTTACTAAGCCTAAGAAGGTTATACGAACAATTTTGGAATGTATATTATTATGGAAGAGCACATTTAAGTTCAGGAAAAGACTGATTTGTCGACATTAGATATAAATTGGGTTTTGGACTGATTTCTTACTTAAGATGAGAAATCTAAAAACAAAATTAGGGCTATTTTTCTACTAAGCTCGCGAGAACTGCAAGTCAAACTTAGGAATATTTGATATCTCGAACAAAGTATTTTGAGGAGAGACATATTTGTTATGTGAAAAGCTAAATCGGCCTTAAGACTAAATAAAATTTTCAAGCAAAAAATTGAACCAGAGGCAAGTTTGCGTTTTTTTAGTAAGCTCACGAAGGCTTTCGGAACACTTCAGAATGAATTTTTATTTGTAAAAGCTCATTAGAGTTTAGAAACAGGATAATTTGTCGACTTTAAGTGTAAATTGGGTTTTGGACTGATTTCTTACTTCAGCTGACTAATCAGTTCAGAAACAAAATTAGTGTTTTTACTGCCAAGCTCGCGTAATCTGCAAGGGAAGCTAAGATCTGATTGATTTACATAACAGAGTAGACTGAGGAAAGACATATTGGTCACCTGGTTCGGTAAATTGGTTTTTCGGAACGATTTTATTTCTGGGGTGAAAAACCAGTCCAAAGACTTGTGTTCGTTTTTTACCCAGCCTGCAATAGCTCTCAAAATCAGTTAGAATAAATAATCTTCTGTAAAAGCACAGTAAAGTGTACAAAAAGACTAATTTGTCGACTCTAGATGTAAATTAGGTTTTGGGCCTATTTCTGTCTTCAGACGAGAAATCGATCCAAAACCTAAATAAGTGCTATTTTTCTAGCAAGCTCGCGAGAACTGCGAGGAAAACTAAGAATAATTTGATTTCACGATCAACGTAGACTGAGAAAAGACATATTGGACATCTAGGAAGCTAAATTGGCCTCAAGTATGATTAAAATTCTCAAGCGAAATATTGGTCCAAAAGAAAGTGTACGTTTTTTTAACTTAGCCTACAGAGGCTCTCTCAACAACTCAGAATGTATTTTCTTATGTAAAAGCACATAAGAACTTAGATAAAGATTAATTTGTCGACTCTAGGTATAAATTGCGTTTTGGATCGATCTCTTACTTCAGCTGAGAAATCGGTCCAAAAACAAAATTAGTCCTTTTTTTCTTCGAAGCTCGCGGAAACTGCAAGGATAGCGAAGAATTTCTCGTACAAAGTAAACTGAGGAAAGACATATAGGTCATCTGGGACTCTAAATCGTCTCTTAGAACGAATGAAATTCTGATTTAAAAAATTGGTCCGGAGACAAAGGTACGTTTTTTTTCTATGCCCACGAATGCTCTTGGAGCAACTTAGAATGAATGTTCTTAAGTAAAAGCACATTAAGGTTTGAAAAAAGCTGATTTGTCGACTCTAGGTGTAAATTGGGTTTTGGACCGATTTCTTACTTCAGACGAGAATTCGGTCCAAAAACAGAAGTAGTGCCATTTTTCTACCAAGCTAGCGAGGGCTGCAAGGAAAGCTACGAATCATTTCCTTTCTTGAAAAACGCAGACAGTGGAAAGACATATTGGTCATCTGGAAAGCTAAATCAACTCTAAGAAAGATATAAATTCTCGAGCAAAAAATTGGTCTAGAGGCAAGTGTACGTTTTATAACTAATCTTACGAAGGCTCTTGGAACGACTAAGAATGCATTTTTTTACTAAAAAGCACGTTAAATTTTAGAGAAAGAATAATTTGTCGACTTAAATTGTAAACTGGGTTTTAGACCGATTTCTTACTTCAGATGACAAATTGGACCAATAACAATATTAGTCCTTTTTTTCTACCAAGCTCGCGAGGACTGCAAGAAAGCTAAGAATTAATTGATTTACCGAACAGAGTAGACTGAAGAGAGAAAGATTATTTATCTGGGAAGTTCAATCGGCTCTTAGACTGAATAAAATTCGGAAGCCAAAAATCGATTCGGAGGCAAGTTTGCGTTTTTTGACTGAGCCCACGATAGCTCTTGGAACATCTCAGGATAAATTTTCTTTTGATAAAGCACAGTTAAGTTCATAGAAAGAATAATTTGTCGACCCTAGGCGTAAATTGGGTTTCGGACCGATTTCTTACTTTAGCTGAGAGAATCCAAGATCAAATTATTGCTTTTTTTACTAAGCTCGCGAAAACTAGAAGGGAAGCTAAGAATCATTTGATTCCTCGAACAATGTAGACTGAAATAAGTGATGATGGTTATCTAGTTCGCTCAATTGGTTCTTGTATCGATTGTACTTCTGAGGTGAAAAATCAGTCCAGAGACTTGTCTCGTTTTTTTACTAAGCCTGCCATAACTCACGGAATAACTCAGAATAAATTATCTTTTGTAAAAGCACAGTTTGGTTTAGAAAAAGACTAATTTGTCAACTTTAGGCGTAAATCGGGTTTTGGACTGATATCTTACTTTAGATAAGAAATCGGACAAAAAAACCATTAATGCTTTTTTTCTACCAAGCTTGCGAAAATTGAAACGAAAGCTAAGAAATAATTGATTTCTTGAACCGAGTACACTGAGGAAAGACAGATTGGTTATCTAGAATGCTAAATTGGCTCTTAGACCGATAAAACTTCTGATGTGAAAAATCTGTTCGAAGACAAGTGAATGTTTTTTTACTAAGCTCACGAAGGCTTTCGGAACAACTCAGAATGAATCTTCTTATGTGAAAGCACATTATAATTCAGATAAATACTAATTTCTCGACCCTTAATGTACATTGGGCTTTGGACGAATTTATTACTTCAGTTGAGAGATCGGTCCAAGATTAAAATTGGTGCTTTTTTTCTCCCAAGCTCGCGAGAACTGCAAGGGAAGCTGAAAATTAATAGATTTATCAAACAGAGAAGACAGAGGGAAGACAGAGACGTTATGCGGGAAGCTTAATCGTCTCTTAGACCGATTCAAATTCTGAAGAAAAAATCAGTCTGGAAATAAGTGTGCGTTTTTTTACTGAGCTCACGAAGGCTCTCGGAACAACTTTAAATGAATATTCTAATGTGAAAGCACATGAAAGGTTAGAAATGACTGATTTGTCGACTCTTGGTGTAAATTGGGTCTTGGACTGATTTCTTACTTTCGCTTACAAATCGGTCCAAAAAAAAAATTAGTCCTTTTTTCTATCAAGCTCGCGAGAATTGCAAGTGAAGCTAAGAATTTATTGATTTCTCGAACGGAGTAGTCTGAGAAAAAACAGATTGGTTAGCTAGGAAGCTTAATCGGCTCTTCAAACGAATAAAATTCTCAATTAAAAAATCGGTCCGGAGGCAAGGGTGCGAATGTTCTCTAGGCTCACGAAGGATCTCGGAACAACTCAGAATGAATATTCTTATGTGAAAGCACATTAAAATTCAGATAAATACTAATTTGTCGACTCTAGCTTTAAATTGAGTTTCGAATTTTTTTTTTACTTCAGCTAAGAAATCGGTTCAAGAAGAAAATTAGTGCTTTTTTCTACCAATCTCGCGAGAACTGTAAGTGAAGCTAAGAGTTAATTGATTTCTCGAACAGAGTAGACAGAGAAAAGACAGAGTGGTTTTCTGAGAAGCTAAATCGGCTCTTAGAACGAATAAAATTCTCAATTAAAATATCGGTCCGGAGGCAAGGGTGTGAATGTTCTCTAGGCTCACGAAGGATCTCGGAACAACTCAGAATGAATATTTTAATGTGAAAGAAAATTGAATGTTAGAAATGACTGATTTATCGACTCTATGTGTAAATTGTGTTTTGGACCGATTTCTTACTTAAGCTGAAAAATTGATCTGAAAACAAAATGATTGGTTTTTTTTTTACCAAGTAATGAAAACACAAGGTTGAAAAGAACTAAAACGAGTCTTTATTCAATGGAGAACAACAGGAAAGTGAGATACAGGAAATGCCCCGCATGGGCGATAAGAAAACACGTAAATGTAACGCAAGCGTAGATATAAAAATCGTCGTGGGGGAAATCAAAATAGTAGGGAGTTCGAAAAGCATAAGTTCAATATCCTCCCTGCTTGAGAACTTAAATAAAAAACAAAAGAAACACGATCAAAAATCAAAACCAAAATAAGATAGGATTCGTAACGCGCTCGACATAATTCGAAAAATCGACTTTTCTTATCATTCCAAAACAATCATAGAGATAAAAAAAATTTGCACGATCAAAAGTAAAAATCAAAATAAGATTGAATTCATGACCCGCTCAACATAATTCGAAAAACTTGACTTTTCTCATCATTCCAAGACAATCACGGAGATAAGAAAAACTCGCCCTTGGCAACGCTTTTGTGAAAATATCAGCACGTTGCTCATTCGATGATACAAATTTCGCGATCAACTCCTCTTTCTCAATTTTTTTACGAACAAAATGAAATTTGATATCAATATGCTTAGATCGCTTATGAAATTCCGGGTTTTTCATCAATCTAATTGCGCTTTGATTATCAACAAATAGAACAGTGGCTCCAACCTGCTCACGCGATGTACTCCGCTTCGGTGGTACTAAGTGTCACTGTTTTCTGTCTCTGAGAGCACCAAGTGACAACTCCATTGCACAAAAAGAAAGCAAAACCAGATGTCGAACGTCGAGTATCGACATCCCCTGCAAAATCCGAATCCGAGAATCCCGTCAAAACGAGATTGTCACTTGTTGCCTCATAAACAATACCAAAATCTAATGAGCCGGCCAGGTATCCAATGATTCTTTTTACAGCTCCCCAATGACTCGCGTTGAAATTCGCCAAAAATTTGCTGACATTCCCAACAGCATAAGAAATATCAGGACGAGAAACAACCGCGAGAAACATCAAAGAACCGATAAGGGAAATTCGTCACCTCTTTCTCTTCATTTTTACTCAAAACCTGATTCGGGTCAGCCGGTATACACACCGCGTTAGCATTTCCCATTCAAAACTTATCAACAAGTCTCGATGCGTACACATTTTGATGTATAAACATCCTCTTCCCTTTTCTATCACGCTCGATTTCGAGCCCAACAAAACAAGCTGAATCACCCAGTTTAAAATCAAAACTCTCACTCAAAATTTCCTTTACAGCATTCAAAAATTCTTGCGATTTCGACGCCGCCAAATTACATCCACGAAAAGCGCTACAAAAACCTCCTCACCCTTTACAAAACCGCGAAAAATACATTTTTCACTCACACACTGCACCAGGCCCAATTTCTCGAGAGCTTGGAAAAATTTCTCATTCCAACAACGAGCGGCTTGTTTCAAGCCGTACCAAGCTTTCGTTAATCGACACACATCATTTTCAGTCTCTGCACTGCGAATCCCCTGGGGTACCTCCATGAAAATTTCTTCCCGAAGCTCCCCATAGAGGAAAGCAGTTTTTATGTCAAACTGTAATAAATCAAGGTCGAGGTGTGTAACAAAAGCTAGAAAAATACGTAAAGAATCATACCGAATCACGGGGGAAAAAGTCTCTTCGTAATCGATGCCCTCGACTTGACGAAAACCACGAGCGCATAGGCGAGCCTTGAATCGCACTGGATTGCCTTCTTTGTCACGAACAATCTTGAACACCCACTTGGAATCGATGAGTTTCTTGTCAGGGGTTCGAGGGGCGAATTCCCAGGTAGAATTCTGGCGATGCGATTCGAGTTCTTCAGAAATTTCCTGTTTCCACTCACTGGAATCAGGCCCATTCACAGCTTCGTCGTAAGACATTGGCAAAAACTCTGCTAAATTTGCCTGGAGTCGCTCCGGTTCTTTCAAGCTGCCCCGTGCGCGGAGCTGATAAGGACTTCGAGAATTTTCCGGGAGTTTTCTTCTTGCGCCTGACTGTACTTCTTCGTCCGCTGCGTGTTTGGTCTTGACACGCCGATCGCACCGTCGTTCTCCCTACTCTCGTCAACTCGGGGTCTCGCCGGATCACTGGATTGCGTGTTATCTTCGTTGTTGTTTGAATCTTCAGTGTTGGATTCTTCGCCCCGAAAAAACAACTCGTCATCGACACATTTCGAAGTCAGGGAATTTTCGTTCGGTTTTTCGTTGAAAATAATGTCCCTCGAAACTGATATCTTCTTGGTGACTGGTTCGTAAACTCTGTAATTGCTCGAGTCACCTTGATATCCGACCATGATTAGTTTCTTCGATTTCTCGTCGAATTTTCTTCGAAATTGTTTGGGTATGTGTACGTAAACTGGACATCCGAAAACACGTAAACGTCCAACTCGAGGTTTCTCATCGTTCCAAAATTCAAACGGCGTTTCCTCTGGATGCGATCTTGATACGGTTCTGTTTTGGAGATATACTGCCGTATTCACTGCTTCGGCCTAAAGAAAAATCGGAAGATTCTTTGCTTTCAGCATGGTTCTTGCGCCTTCGACGATGGTTCGATTCACTCTTTCTGATTTTCCATTTTGCTCTGGTGTGTATGGTGCAGAATTCGACATCTCGATTCCCTCCTTCACGAGGAAATTCTTCAACTCGGCGTTTACAAATTCAAGGCCGTTATCCGAGCGTAGTATCTTCATTGGGCGCCCGAATTTGTTCTTGATTAGTGCCGCGAATTCACGAAATTTCTCGGCGACTTGATTTTTGGTACGAATGAAATAAACGAACTTGTAGCCTGATGTGTCGTCGACGAAAACCAGAAAGTATCTCGCGCCGCCCAAAGACTCTACCGACATGGGTCCGCACACGTCGGTGTGGAAACACTCCCCGACGAGGTATTGTCTTTTCGCGACCGATTTTCGAAAAGGCAGGCGATGTGCCTTTCCAAATTGACAGGGCTCACAAAATAAATCGTTCGTGTCGGAAAACTTCACTCCCGAAATTAGGTCTTTCGAGACCATCGTTTTTATTGTACTGTTGCCGATGTGCCCGAATCTCTCGTGTCATAATTTTAAGTCGGCCGCCAACTCACTCACGTTGATTTCGGTCTCGAAACTCGCGACACTGCGCGGCACGACGAAAAACATTCGATAAATTGCGTTAGATTGTCTCGTGCCCTCGGCGACAATCCTCCCGAATTTTGAGATCACGACCCGATTTTCCAAAAACATTACTTCGAAACCACGCGACGCGCAGGTCCCCACAGAAAATAAGTTCTTTCGAAGTTTCGGAACATATAAAACGTTTTCGATAGTGGAATCACTCCACTCATTATTTACGAATTTCCGGATTCTTATCGTGCCCGACCCGTGCACCACACATGCCCCGTTATCTCCGAGCATAACGAACTCGTCGGAAGAAATCGAAAAGTTCGTGAACCAATCGCGTCGAAATGTGATGTGCTTTGAAGCACCACTATCAAGTAGCCACACGTCACCTGTGTCCATGTTTTCAAATTCTTCGATATGGTGTTCAAGCGAGAAATTATCTTCAATGTTGGTGATGAACGCGCAATCGTTTGAGTGACTCTTCTTATCTGCGGCCTTCTTGTTTTTCTTCTTCAAGCACTGCCATGCAAAGGTTCCTTTTTTGTGGCAGTAAAAACACTCCATGTCGGCCTTGCTTCTATTGTTTTTTTTTTTCGAATTTCTTTCTTCCTCCGGTCGCTGTTGCGAATGCTGAAACTTCTGTGTCGTCGGCCATGCTTCTCGTTTCTTCTTTCAGCAACCTCTCTTGCAAGTTTTCCAGGGTCTAGCGATCGGGCTCCACGCTGTCCCACGCTGTTTTCAAGGCGTTGAATCTTGAAGGCAGGCTAGCCAAAATCTTCGCCATTATCGCCACGTTAGAGACCGCTTCTCCAACGTCGATCAACTGCGCCGCCATATTTTGTACCTTGGACACGTGCTGCGTTATCGTATCATTCGGCGCCATCTTGTACTCGTGGAAACGTTGGGTCATAATTAATTTATTCGTTTCCGACTTTTGCTCATGGATTAGAGCCAACTTGGTCCACATCTCCTGGCTGGATTTGCAGGTCAAAACGCTTTCGACTTGAGTTGGATCCATGGTTGACGAAATGAAGTACATGGCCTTGGCGTCGTCTTTCCTCCAGGTCTTCAAAGCGTCGTCGATTGCCTCAGGTTTCACTCGCGTACCATCGACAATGTCTTCGATGCCATTCGCGACGAGGATTGCTCTCACTTGGAACTTCCAGATTTGATAATTTGACCGATTTAATTTGTCTATGTGCCTGGTCGAAATCGAGTCCACCATCTTGAAATATAGTGTAAAACTTTCTCGTCACCAACTTTTATCGCGCGACTTATTCGCCTCTCGCGAACTCCACTTTCCCGTTCCTCGTTTTTTTTATTACGCGCCTCGCGCGCGAACAGGCGATTCTTTTCCCCGTGAACCGGCCAACGTGCCTGGGCCCATAACCTAATGAAAAACACAAGGTTGAAAAGAACCAAAACGAGTCTTTATTCAATGGAGAACAACAGGAAAGTGAGATACAGAAAATGCCCCGCATGGGCGATAAGAAAACACGTAAATGTAACGCTAGCATAGATATAAAAATTGTCGTGGGGGAAATCAAAATAGTAGGGAGTTCGAAAAACATAAGTTCAATACCAAGCTTGCAAGAACTGTAAGGAAGGCTAAGAATTAATTGATTTCTTGAACAGAGAAGACAGAGGAAAGACAGAGTGGTTATGTGGGAAGCTAAATCGGCTCTTGGAACGAATACAATTCTGAATTGAAAAATCGGTCCGGAGGCACTGGAGCTTTTTTTTTCTAAACATACGAAGGCTCTTGGAACAACTCAGAATGAATATTCTTACGTGAAAGCACATTTAAGTTTCATAAAGGCTGATTTGTTGACTCTAGGTGTAAATTGGGTTTCCGGCCGATTTTTTACTTCAGCTGAGAAATCGGTCTAACATCAAAATTAGTGCTTTTTTTTCTACCAAGCTCACGAGAACTGCAAGGGAAGCCAAGAATTAATTGATTTCTCGAACAGAGTAGACTGAGGAAAGACATATTGGTCACGTGGTTCGGTAAATTGGTTTTTGGACCGATTTTAATTCTGGGGTAAAAAATCGGTCTCGAGACTTGTGTTCGTTTTTTTACCAAGCAGCAATATTTCACGGAACAACTCAGAATAAATTATCTTCTGTAAAAGCACAGGTAAGTTTAGATGAAGTCTAACTTGTCGACTTTAGGCGTAAATTGGGTTTTGGACCGATTTCTTACTTCAGCTGAAAAATCGATCCAAGAACAAAATAAGTGCCATTTTTCTACCAAGCTCGCGAGAACTGCAAGGGGAGCTAAGAATTAACTGATTTCTCGAACGAAGTAAACTGCAGAAAGACATATTGGTCATCTCATTCAGTAAATTGGTTCTTGGATCGATTTTACCTTTAGGTCAAAACATCTGTCCAGAGACTTGAGTTCGTTTTTTTACCAAGACAGCAATATTAATATGGAATGGGTAAGAACAGGTAAGAACGAGTAGATGTTCTAGATGCACAAAATTTTACCTGTTCCGAAAGGGTGAAACGTGCGAGTACGAATACATACTGTTCGTGTCTATTTGGACTCACCTGTTTCAGCTGTTCGGAGTAGGTAAAATTTTGTGCGTCGAAAATGTCCACACGTTCCCACCCAAAACGGTGGCAACGAGTTTTTTTTTTGGCGAAAACGGGCAGAAACGTGTGAGAATAGACGAGAAAAAGCAGGAACGGGTAAAATTGGGCAGGAACAAGTAGAAAGTGTTAGTACGAATAGACACTATTCGTGTCTATTTGTACTCAGCCGTTAGAACCGTTTAAAACGGGTAAAATTTTGTGCATCAAGAACGTCCACTTGTTCCCAGCCGTTTACATAGAAAACGGTGTGAACGGGTTGTTTTTGGGTGAAAACAAGGAGGAACGGGTGAGAATAGACGAGAAAAATCAGAAACGGGTGGGAACAGTCGGAAACGGGTGGACATTCTGGATCCACATAATTCAAACCGTTCCGAACGATTGGAATGGGTGGAATAGGTAAAAACGAATAGACAATATTTGTGTCTATTTGTACTCACCCGTTCTACCCGTTCGGAACAGGTAAAATTTCGTGCATTAAGAACGTCCATCCGTTTTTACCCGTTCACACCCATTACGCTGGGAACGGGTTGTTTGGGGGGGGGGGGGGGGAACGGGTTACAATGGGTGAGAACGGGTGCGAAAATGCAGCAACGGGTTGGAACGGGTGGACGTTCACAATGCACAAAATTTTACTTGTTCCGAACGGGTAGAACGGGTGAGAACGAATAGACATTATTCGTGTCTATTCGTACTCACCTGTTTCACCCGCTCGGAACAGGTAAAGATTTGTGCATCGAAAATGTCCACCCGTTTCCAGCCGTTCCCATCCAAAACGGCAGGAACATGTTGTTTTTGGGCGAAAACGGACTGGCACTGTTGAGAATAGACGAGAAAAAGCAGAAACGGGTGACAACAGGTAAAGTTCTCGATGCATGAAATTTTACCGTTCCGCCTGTTCAGAACGGGTAAAATTTTGAACATAAGTACGTCTACCCGTTTCCACCCGTTCACGACCATTACGTCGGGAACGGGTTGTTTTTGGGCAAAAACGGGCGGGAACGGGTGAGAACGGACGAGAGAGCAACCCGATCCTACCTAAAAAGGTAGGATCGGGTTGCTTTTCGGCGAAAATGGGCGGGAACGGGTTAAAACGGTCGAGAAAGGTCACGAAATGGTAGGAAAGGGTGAACGTTCTGAAGGTACAATATTTTACCCGTTCCGAACAGGTGGAACAGTTGGAAAAGTTGTGTACGTATAAACAATATTTGTGTCTATTTGTCACACTCGTTCTACCCGTTCCACCTGTTTGAAACAGGTTAATTTTTATGCATCGAGAACGTCCACCACTACACACCCGTTCCCACCCAAAACGGCGGGAACGGGCTGTTTTTGGGCGAAAACGGGTGAGAACGTTCATGAAAGGGCAGAAACGGGAAAGAACGGGTGCTCGTTCTCGATGAAAAAAATTTTTGCAGTTCCAAATCGGTGGACAGGGCGAAAAGGGTAAGTGAGAATAGACAATATTCGTGTCTATTTGTACTCACCCGTTCTACCTGTCCGGAACAGGTAAAATTTTATGCATCGAGAACGCTCACCCGTTTCTACTCGTTCCTACCCGAAACGGTGGGAACAGGTTGCTTTCGGGTGAAAACGTGCAGGAACGGGTAAGAATAGACCAGAAAGCGCCGGATAGGAGAGACCTTCTCGATGCACAAATTTTACTCGTTCCACCCGTTCGGAACCAGTGAAATTTTGTGCTTCGAGAACTTCGATCCATTCCACCCTTTTTCACTAAAAACGGTGGGAACGGGTTGTTTTTGGGCGAAAACTGGCGGTAACGGGTGAGAATAGACGAGAAAGCGCAGGAACGGGTTGACGTTCTCGATGCACAAAGTTTTACTCGGTCTGAACGGGTGGAACGGGTGAGTGCGAATAAACACTCTTCGTGTCTCTTTGTACTCACTTGTTTCACCTGTTCGGAATGGGTTAAAATTTGTGCTTCGATAACGTCGAACCGTTCCCACCCTTTCCAGCCTGAAACGAGCTGTTTTTGGGTGAAAACGGATGGACCGGTCGAGAATATGTAGGAACGGCCAAGAACGGGTGGACGTTCTCGATGAACAGAATTTGAGACGTTTCAAACGGGTGAACAAGGTGAAACGGGTTAGTACGAATAGACACTATTCGTGTCTATTTGTACTCATACGTTCCGACCGTTCGGAGCAGGTAAAATTTTGTGCATCGAAAACGTCTACGCGTTCCGACCCGTTTACACCTTAAACGGTAGAAACAGGTTGTTTTTGGGCGAAAACGGGCGGGAACGAGTGAAAACGGACGAGAAAGGGCAAGAATGGGTGGAAATGGTTTGGCATAGTCGATGCACAAAATTTTACTCTTTCCGAACGGGTGGAACGGGTTAGTACGAATAGGCACTATTCGTGTCTATTTGTACTCAGCCGTTTGACTTGTTTGGAACGTGTAACATTTTGTGCATAGGAAACGTTTACCTGCTTTCACCCGTTCCTACAAAAAACGATGGGATCGGGTAGTTTTTGTGTGGAAACGGGCGTGAACGGTCGAGAAAGGGCAGGAACGGGTGAGAACGGGTGGATGTTCACAATGCACAAAATTAAACCCGTTCCTAACGGTTGGAACGGGTGAAATGGGTGAATACGAACAGGCACTATTCTTGTCTATTTTACTCACTTGTTCCATCCGTTCGGAACAGGTAAAATTTTGTGCATTGAGAACGTTAACCCATTCCCACCCGTTCCTACCCAAAACGATGGGAACGGATTGTTTTTGGGCGAAAAAGGGCGAGAACGGGTGAGATTAGACGAGTAACCGCAGGAATGTGTGGGAATTGCCGGAAACGGGTAACGTTCTCGATGCACAAAATTTTACCCGTTCCACCTCTCCCAAAAAAAAACAATAAATATGAAGTCAATTTACCTTGAAATAACTTCTGTAATTAAAGCCTAAGCATTAATTAAAAAATGTCAAATGAAAGGGAAGACAAATAGCTTGGAAATGGTATATTAAAGATTTTTTAAAAAAATAAACTTTTCGAGTAATTATTCTTCGAATCATAAAAAACAACCAATAAATATGTAGTAGATTTAACTTACAATAACTTCTGTAATTGTAGCCTGAACATGAATTTGAAAACTTCATTTGAGAGAAGATCAATAGCTTTGTAATAATAAATAAACGAATTTTTAAAAAAATGAACTTTTTGAGTAACTTTTCTTCGAAAAATAAAAAACAATCAATTTATATGTAGTAGATTCAACTCGAAATAACTGCTGTAATTGTAGCCTGAGCACGAATTTGTAACCGTCCCTCTAAAAATCAGACCAATAGCTTTGAAATTGTATATAAAATGATTTAAAAAAAAATGAAATTTTTGAGTAACTATTCTTTGAAGAATGGAAAACAACCAATAAATATGTAGATTAACCTTGACATAGCTTCTGTAATTGTATCCTGAGCATGAATTTGAAAATGTCATTTAAAAGAGCAGATTAATAGCTTTGAAATAGTAGGTATATAAAAGTATTTAAAAAAAAAATGAACTTTTCGAGTAAATATTCTTCGAAGAATAAAACACAACCAATAAATGTGTAGTAGATTTAACTTGAAATAACTGCTGTGATTTTAGCCTGAGCATGAATTTGATAACGTCATTTAAAGCGAATATCAATAGCTTTGAAATAATAAATAAACGAATTTTTCAAAAAATGAACTTTTTGAGTACCCTGGCCAAGCGCTATACACGTTAAACGTGTGACAAATGTGTGACGAACGTGTGAAGCAAATATCAATATTAGAAGCTTTTTCGGGCAAATTGTATGGTATTATTAATTCGAACAATTTGAGAGGATTCTGCGCCAGAAGAATGGCGAAATTCGCTATTATCAGCGATTTTTAGCGCAAAATCGCCAATTTTCGTTACCGCGAAATCTCGTTGCATAAGCTTCAGAAAAGCGTGAAAACTATGAAAACGTCCCTACTTTTGCGAAGCATTGCTTATTCCAGCGATTCGGCAGTGATTAGATGCCTAACTACGATTTTATATAAATAATAAATCCTGCGTTTTTTGCCATGATTTGCGCGCCACCTGTAGGAATCCCACCATTTCAGCAACTTGCGTTACCGGCCCGAGGTACACATTGGTACACCGCTATGGTAACCGGTCAAGCGGCTACGAGGCATGGATAAAAGAATGCCCGGCCACTAGTGCCGCCCGTATCAGCGAGTCATCCCATCGTCTTTGCTTTTGGGCTTTGTATTTCAGTGCTCATCGGATTGTCCCAGACTGTCCCACAAACTTGTCAACGTTGGGATATAGATGACTTGTGCGCTCGGTAAGGAAAAAATCCCGATGGCTTAAGGGTCTATGTTCTTTTCAGGTCTATGTTCTTGCTCTCTTAATTTGAGTCTGTTGAATTCAACAGTTCAGGGGTGGATTCGGAAAAATATTTTTTTCAGGAGCGGGGGAGGGGAAGGGTTTTAAAATATTTATGTAGAATGCATCAATTTCTTGTGTGTTATTTTGTATATTAAATGTAGTGTAAAAAATTCAGGGGGTGTTTGTATCTCACAATCCTCCATTTCTGTATCCGCGCTAGCATCAGATTAAAAAAAAATGAAATCATAACAATGAAAAACTGTTAAAAATAACAGACTGTATTGGTTAAAATCTTGTAACAGATTAATCTGTTGTTTCTGAATATATTCAATCTGTTATTTTTGACGAATCGAATCTGTCACCGTATGCTAAGGGGCCGTTCATAAACCTCGTAACTTTCTAGGGAGGGGGCGGAGGTTAGATCAAAAGACACGCTCCGTGTTTTATGGAGAATCGTGACACAAGGGTGACGGGCGGGGGTGGGGGTGGTTCAAAACACCTAAAGTTGAGTCACTAGATTTCACAGGTCGTATGCTCAACATAAATACAGAATCAATTTGTTAAAGCAAAAGTAACAGCTTCATCTGTACACCAATTTTACATTGTTACAGATTGTTTTAAGAAAAAAAACCTTCACAGATTAGAATAAAATTAAAAAAAAAAAAATACGCGATTTCGATCAAAATACATCAATTTGTCTATCACTAGAGTGTTACAATATAATTTTACTTTTTTTCCAAGTGCATAAAAGTTTTTTTATATTAATGTTGTCTCCCATGAATGAAGTTGGTCAAGCCATTGTTGAAAAGTTTCAGGACGAAAATTACGATGGTTGGAACGAATCGTAATGAGCTATCGACGTTTCATCGAAAGTGCGGAACGCGCTTAATGATCGCGCTAGGCATAGTCGCTCTCACGCCCGTATTTCAGAAAGACACATATTTTGCATTCGATTACATAATTTTCAGATCTAAATAGAGGCGCTTAGAGCAAAAGAAAAACTTGCGTGAGATAAAAAATACGTATTTTTCTAACTATCTGTCTTATACAAGTTTTTATTTTGCTCTAAGCGCCTCGACTTATCTTCAACCGTTAAAATTTAATTGTTAATTTCTTTTAAAATTCAATTTTTTTATCCGTCACTGAAATACTCTTTTCGCTCACAATCTTCATTAAACTTATTACATCTTACTTTGCTTTTCCCATTTGAATGGTAGATGTCAATTATGCAATTTAATAAAAATTACTGTTTTTCCGGATCCGCCTCTGATCTGTTGAATTCAACAGACTCAAATTAAGAGAGCAAGAACATAGACCTGAAAAGAACATAGACCCTCAAGTCATCGGGATTTTTTCTTTCCCGTCCGCACAAGTCATCCACATCCCAACGTTTACAAGTTTGTCGGACAGTCTGGGACAGTCCGACGAGCACTGAAATGCAAAGCACGAAAGCAAAGTAGAGATGGGCGATATCTCTTAAAAGAATCGATTCATCTGAATCGATTCACGATGACTTCCAATTCTGATTCTGAGTACGATCCTTAAGGAGAAAGATCGATTCCGAAGAATCGAATACTAGAATCGGTATTTTTTCACATTTTAATCTATAATCTCGATAGATATGTATGGTATACCATACATATCAATAAAGGTATAGGTATAATTTGCAACTGCAATTAGGTAGATAAAAAATATAACGATAAATATTAAACATGATAAAATCAATTTTTTTTAATATAAATTAATTAAAGATGGGCGATTCCGAAAAAAAGTATCTTTCATTTTTTTTTATTGAATTCCAGTTACTTTCATTGCCAACGCGCTTCCTTAGTAAGACTTGAAGTCTTTGTTTATTTAAAAAACAAGACCAAGAATCATATAAACTTTGCTACATTTATTTGAAAAAAACATTTTAATTTCACAAACATATTTATATATATATATATATATATATATATAGGTAATATACGCATTTACTATATAATTTTACATCGTTGACACATACAATAGTTATAAATTCAGCTTCTCAGATAGTTTTTCATTGCAACATTGATCTAATATCACAGAAAGTATCGCAATTTTTCTAATTTTTTTAACTATGCTAGGAAGTTAGGTTTAATGAAGGATGTATAAAATCACTTTTTCGATCAGAAGAGATAGGGGAGAGTTGGGCTATTTCGATTGCTTGCCATTTTCTATAAAATGGTTCCGTTTTATAGCCACAATTATATTTTAAATTTGAATATTTTCTAAGGTTTCCATAAAGTTTATGGCTGACTAGGTTTTTACATTAAATACAGTTAAACAGAGAGTAAACTTGTATATGATTTTTGAACAGTATAATAAAAAAGTCAAGCAATTTTGTATAATTTACGAAGATCTTAATTTTTATATTTGACCTTAAGTACATACAAAATTTTGTTTATTCTTCAAAAAAATCTTGTTTATAAAAACTGTTGAATCAAGCCCACTTCCTCCTAAACAACTGATGTTTGAACTTTGTTTAAACTATAAGCCCCACTCTGTTTCTCCAATTCCAGATAAAAAAACTAACTTTGATAGACGCTCAGGAGCTAACCTGCTCCTCCGCTCTGAATCTATCAATCCAGCCTTCGAAAACAATCGTTCCGAAGGCACAGACATCGCTGGTATGCTCAAATACTTCCTGGCTATCAAATAAACATTTGGAAACGGATTTTTAGCCCTAAGAACCACCATTGCCACGGATCTTCTGAGATTGAAATCACCTTCTGGGACAAAAAATTTTGCAATTCTGGTGCAATGTTGGTGGTTGAATTTTCCTCACTGGGATTCGTTGCTTGCTCTTGAGTTTTCGTTTCGTGATGACACCAGATGTCGCGCCTGTATTTGTCAAGGTTCACTTCATCAAGAGCCTCGAATCTTGCATGTCTCTTTTCTGGCGGGAAGAAAAATTTCTTTTCATTGGAAATGACACTCATCAATCGAACGAGTTTCAGTGGATCCGTGAAATATAGCTTTTTGAATCGTGGGTCCACGAGTGTTGCTTTTTAAAGAATAGGAAATTTGATTGAGTAATCTCCAAATCTTTGCTTTATTGCCTCCAACAACTGTAATTGCAGGAAAATTCCCACAGTGGAAATTGGTTTTGCAACATCAATCGCTTGTTGCAAACAGTAAATTGTTGGCAAAACTTTACTGCATGTTACGTGAGTCTCAGAGCTGAGCTCCTTAGTCACTTGTTCGATCGGCCTTAACAACTCAACCACATCCTTTAGTGTATCAATATCTTCAGGTGTTATCGATGTTGCAAGGGGACTGCGGAGTTTGTAAAGGGCTCTCTGTACTGGTGATTCTAGCTTGACATAACGTTCTATCATGTAGAACGTCGAATTCCACCTGGTTGTACATGACTGCAAAAGTTTAAATACTTTGCCAGTATCATTTTCTTCTTCATCTTCTGATTCACTTGAATCATTTTCTTCGTCTATCTCTTCAGGTGTTGGCTGCAGTGGCTCGATCGGTTGATCTCTTCCTTGTTGCAGTCGGCGCAATTCATCAGCAGCGTTAGTGCTTGTCTTGAAAAAAGTAACAATTTTTTTCACCTTGTCTATTATGTCCTTCAGAGCTAGCGAGTTCTTCATAGCATCTTCTGGAAGCAGCTTATGTTGTGCGCGAAACAACGCAAGTGGCGAGGTTTCCCGATGAATTCATGGCACGCTTTCACGATATTGGACCCGTAGTCAGTAATGATTGCGCTGATTTTCGTTGTTTCGATGGCCCATTGGGTACATAGTTTCTCAAGCTCGCTCCGCAGGTAAGAACCAGTGTGTCGCTCACTTAACGGGAAACAAACAAGATTTATTGTTACTACCTCATGTGATTCAGGATGAGGGTAATGGACAGTCAACCCAATGTAACTTTTTGCAGTGTTTTTCTTCGTCCAACAATCGGTCGTCAGACTCATGGATTTCAGTTCAGATAAGTCAGCTTTAAATTTTTCACTAAGAGTGAGATACTTTCCATCCAATTATCTCGTAACATTTCTCCGACTTGAAAGTTTGTATCTGGGGCATACAACGCTCATGAATTTCTTGAAACATCTTTTTCGGTTAATTGCAGTGGGTTGTCATCGACGGCAATCATGTGAGTCAAGGCATTGGTTATTTTTGCGTGTTTCTCGCCTCCTTCTAAAAACAAAAAAAAAACGAAATCAAGAAGTTATAAAAAAGATATCCGTTTTTTAGAACTTAAATAAAATGTATAATTTATAGTGGTTTTTACAGTACACGTGCCAAATTTTATTTTGTTTTATTTTTATCAAAATTTATCAATATACATAGTGTTTTTTATTTGAATTCTGCAGTTATAATAAAAAAAACGTATATTATCATAAAGTGCATAAAAATTTATCATTTATTGCATTTTTATCTCTTCAATTGACGCTTATTTACATATACCCTATTTATGCATTATGTATTTATTTTTATCTACAAGTTGTTAATTATATTCAATTTTTGAATAATATTTTGTATGACATGCATCAAATATTTCAAGAAAAAATTATTAAATGAACTTGAACATACCTTCGATGGATTTCATATCATTAAACAGGTTGTCGATAGTTTTGCTGCGCTTTGCAGAGTGGCCAGTATTTTGCAAGTTCCTATTATTTGGCTCTCTCTCCAAGGAAGCCTGAAATCGTGAAAATCAAAGAGTATTAATTAATTTTTCATTGAAAATATCAATTGTTCAGATATGCAACTTTCGGTTAAACAATTTTTAATCAAGACAAGAGAACCTTCAATTTTCGATAGACTCAAACCTAAATCAATTCAGAACTGACAAATGTGAGATTTTTCCCATCGAGAAAACTGTAAGAACTGTAAATTTATACATATAGCTTCACCGAAAAAATTTATAAGAAATCGATACTGTTAAAACCAGAAATTTGAATGAATTTCTTAAAAATTTATAAATAATAACAAATAAGTGAAAATGTCAATCTCACAGTAAGATTTAACGAAATCTCTTATACATAAAGTATTAAGGCGTGACGTCAAAATCAACGAAAAGTCTACGACATTGTAAATTGTGACATGAACGCTAAAACGATGTGATTTTTAGTTTTGGCTATGACTATTATGCAATAAACGTATTAGAAAACAAAAATTCAACTTTAAAAGCAACAATGAAAGAGCTTCAATTTTTTGAAGATGAAAAAACACATTTTATCATCGTTTTTAATTCCATTTCAACAGTTTCTTTGATATTTAAAAGATTAAGAAAAATTCCTGGTACTCAACAAAAACTTTTTTACATTCTAAGAAAATTCTGAAGCTTAGGAATTTTTGACGATTTCGTACTAATTGCTTTTAATTAGTAGTTTTAGGTTTTCATGAGATTTTCCACTGAAGTGCCAAAAAACTTTCTTTAAATGACAAACAGTACAAAAATGTAAGAAAAGTATTAAATTATTATAATAAAATAAATTATTGTTTTTAACAAATAAATTATTTCAAGATAATTAAATCATCATTTTAGTACGCTTTTTCGTAAATTATTAGAAGAAAAAGTACCCCAAATATTATTTATTTACATCAAAGCCCTGAAGACTATACCAAAGATTGAGTTTTATGGAAAGAAAAGATTTTCAATGCAATTTGTAGAATTTAATCCAAAAAAGCAAGTATGAAGTCGATGTCATTTCTTTTCATTTTGAACGATTCGAAACACGAAAATAATGTTCATAGTATTGCACAGTAGAATATATATATATTACCGCATTGTTTAAGTTCATATTCTTGTTTCCAATCTGATGTGAGTGTTTTGTGTGCACATGTTTTAACAGGTTTGAAGTGTTTCCACAAAGTGTTATTTCGGTGGCACAGAAATTGCATTTTGCAAATGGTTTTTTTTCCAAATCATTTTTTTCAAAAACTGTGTAGTATTGTCAGGCCTCACTTTTGTGCTTTCTCTCACTCATGTTCTGAAATATAATCATAATTATATTATATATTGAAGTATATTTTCTTACAATCTGTAAAACACATTATTAAAAAAAATTATTGTTGGAGAGTTTTATGAGTCTTCTAAAAATAACACTTAGTTTTGAAATAATTTTTTCTACAAGTGACTTCCAAATAACAAAAAAAATTTTTTGGTTATAAAAAGTATTTTAATCACGAAAACTCTTGAAATTATTCTTCGATTGGCCAGGATCCAAAGTGTACGTGTTCTTTGAACTAGATTGTAATAAGGATTTTGTACTTGCTTAAATAATTACTATTGATGTCTTGAAATTCAAAAAAAATTTCGAACATATTTATCGTTTCCTAAAATTTTTTGCGAATGCTAAAGACGCAGTTCAAATATTTTTCTAAAAAATCAATTGAAATGCTCAAAATCGTTGAGGTTTTTAATTTTTATGTTGCATCAAACTCTTAAAAAAATCTACAGAGCAGTTTATAGAAATACACTCGAACCTCGATTTTATTGGAGGCATTTTCTATTGAAATTCATTGAAATCGAGACCAATTAAATAATGGTTTGAGTGTACCAGAAATCTACATGAATAACAGAAATTACAACGAAATTTGATGAAAAACATACAACACAAAAATTCTAAAAATCATGTGCATGAAGTCTCAAATGTTTAAAATTGAACGAAAATAAAAAAAAGACAAGTATTTATTAGTAAAAATTTTTCTCATTGCTTTCAACAATATTTCGGTTGAAACAACAAACTTTATGCTCACTTACAATATATTTTACACAATCCAAACCGTGAGAGAAATTTAAAATTTATTCAATTTCTCTTTTCGTTTAATTTTAAACGTTTGAAACTTAAGGTACATTATAAATCTACGAAACAGTTCAAATATGTGTAGATATTATTTTTTCAAAAATTTTAAAAAACATTGAAATCGCAAAAAACTTCAATGCCTAGAGCATCTAATTCTAGAAATCTACATAGAAATCTATACTACCAGAAAATCGTCATAATCGTAGAAATACTTAAGAAATATAAAAAATACAAGTATGTAACGAGCGAGGTCTTTGCCACTCTTTTAGATATTAGAGGCTGCCGAAATTTCAAAGGAAATCATTTTCGATAACGCGCGGGATTTCAATAGGAAATCATTTTCGATAACGCGCGGGATTTTCAATAGGAAATCATTTTTGATAGCGCGCATTAAGACAACTTCAATCACCATTGAAAATTAGCAACTTATTGCTTCGTAATTTGATCAACGAATTATCTGTTCCCCTCAAAGATAGACAAATGATTTTTGGCCAAAACGGAACCCGTTTTTGCCTCTACCTTTTTCTTCTTTCAAAATTCCCCTTTCGAAAAGCGTATATAAGCGCCTGATCCCGGCCAGAAAATCGGAAGAGGTTCCAAGAGTTTCCAGTAAAAGCCTCCTCCATAGCTCTCACGAGTCCAAAAGGAAGCCCAAAGGAAACTCAAACTCTCTTCTCCGAGCCCTTATAAGGTGTCCGACCTGACGACGACCCTTCTTGCTCCATCTTACGAAGTGCACAACAGTGGAAACCAGAGTTGTACTCTAGGTCCACAAACTGATTTGCACGAGGATTAGAAGTTCTTTTCAAAGTGAGCTTTCAAAATTAAGGAGTCCAGTTGCAGGCAAGAATTGAGTGAAAGGGTTAATCCCCTTTTAGCTTAGTTCCAGGGCAGCTCGATTCAAGCCTTCCCAACTGTTTCGCTTTCTTTTATTTTCCATATGTATAAATTGGCATTAGATCAATTTTGGACTCATTAAAATGTTAAATTAAATTCAACAACAAGTAAATACGAAATGAAAATGAATAGATATGAAAGAGGTGGAATTGGATCAATTAAAATAATTAATCAGACAATATATGGATAAGATGAAATAACATCAATAAGAATGGAAGTAATAAACAGATCTATCATTAATGATTTTCAATATGTATAAATTGGCACTAGAGCAATTTTGGACTAATTAAAATGGTAAATTAAATTCAACAACAAGTAAATACGAAATTAAAATGAATAGATATGAAAGAGATGGAATCTGATCAATTTAAATAATAAATCAGACAATATATGGATAAGATGAAATAATATCAATAAGAATGGAAGTAATAAACAAATCTATAATTAATGTTTCCCGGATTTATAAAATTAACCTTTCGTAAATGCATCTTTCTTTTACCCTGCAGTGCCTTTGGTGGAGGAGTTAGTTTACGCGATTAAAAGTGTCATTAGGCGGAAAGGAGTCAAGCCCAGTGAAAATAAGTACATATTCAAACAAAGAGGGATACTTCATTTATATCATCGCCTCAGAATCCTTAAGAGATTAGATCCAAAAACGAGGAATACTTAGGAGGGAATAGACAAATTATTGGCTCAAGAAGTTTCCCAACAATTAGGTTTCACCCTAATTACGCCAGCGAAACGAGTGACCACCACATGCAGTCGTTGTGGCCATAAACAAGATAACGATTTATATTTGTCTAGAGTCGATCGAGAGCTTGAAGCTGCCACTCGAGAAAAAGAGGTTTTAGAACCAAATAATGAAGCAACGAAATTAGAACTCGCGGAAGCTTTAAGGATCGAGCTAGCAAAAATGGGAGAAATATGGTTCTAGGAAGCTTGTCGGAATTCAGCGCGTTTTTCTTTATATAATGCTTAGCAAATAGTTCTTATAAAAACTTGTATTCTTCTTGGAAACGAATGATTTATTGTAAAACTGTATCTTTTTTAATATTGTGAATAATAACGTATTACTTTTAACTACAATCTTGGCATTTTCACTACAATAAAAACCTTCCCTCAACTATCCTTAAGAAACCCTCTTTCTAAGGGTCCTTTTGGTCAGAGTCTCCATTTGGGTCATTTCTGAACGAGTAAGTCTGGATCGAACCAGCGATAAGGAAAACGAGGCATTAGGAACTACGAGGGTATCGATCAATTTAATTCAATTATCACTGGTTGATAGAAGCTCGCTCGTCACAAGTATTAGAAAACAAACGAACCTCAGTAACTTTAAAACCATGAAAATTGAATTCAATTACATTAAATATGTATATGAAAAAAGTGCGACTTCCAACAAAAATTTAGATTGACTGAAAATTTTGAAATTCCGACAATTGAAAAATCGTACTCTTGTTATTCAGATGGTTAAAGATGAAAAATTAAAAAATTCCGTCAAAATATAGATATTTTTGCCTAAAACCCCTCCCGGAAATTTTTTCTGCTTACGCTCTTGATCGAATTCTTTGTTAAACTTAGTAATAGGTGATGTTAAACTGTGCGAAAAAATGATTTTCAAAAAATACAATTATTTGAAAACATTTGAAAAAGTGCAATCAAGTCATCTAATCATGAAAGAGAAAAAATTATTTTTACCTGGTTCAAAAGTTGACCAGTTGATTGACCTATTTACTGGGAAAAGTGGAAGAGAATTAATATCCTCAACCACTCGGTTTACCACTTTTTTCACGAGTTTTTGTCTTCTAACCCTCCAGAACAAAAACGAATCGCGGAATCGAAAACGTCGATTCCAATAAACAAAGAATCGATACCCGAAGAATCGACGAATACAAGAATCGGAATCAAGTACTCAGAATCGAGTACTCAGGAATCGATTTTTTAAGAATCGATCCGGAATCGCCCATCTCTACTCTGTAATCGACAGTAGTAGTCGGCCGACCTCAGTTAAAAGCGGATCTGTGGCTGTCAGTAGCGTCGGAGCGGAATTTTTGATGGGGGTGCTCAGATAGTGGTCATATATATATAATACTAAAAATCTCAAATAGAAAAATGCGAGTTCAATTCATTGCTTTATTTTTTTCAACGTAATCAAATGCTTCTTAAACCTAAAGTCACATAAGAAGTTTTTTAAAAAAATGTATTGATTCTGTATAACGCTTGAGCGCTTCTTACTTTATTAAGCCGAAAACACGCTTCCTTACATCGCTTCTTGAAACGAACTCCCGCATAATTTCTGTAAGGTTGAGCTCGCCAGTCAACTTCTTATGTGCATGGAGAATCATTACATGTGTTAATCTTTTTTGGGTCATAGTACTTCGTAAATAGGTTTTTATTCGCCTTAAAACGCTAAAACTTCGCTCTGCAGTAGCGGCCGAAGCAGGAACTGTGAGGATAAGAGAAGTAAGAATTATTACTTGCTGCAACATATTTCTAACCGTTCCTGACTCACTAGCGAGAATTTCAGCAAGATCCATACAAGTTTCCGGTGGATCACCCGGGAGTTGAGGAAGTAATCCTAGTTCTGTTTTCAGTTGATCAATTTGAAAATCTTCACAAAACGGTTCAAGTTCTTGAAGCGAAATTTCGCGAGTTGCCACCTTACCTTTGCACGCATTTAACAAGAGATTTTCTAGACGAAACAAAACGTGAAATCCTTCTTGATCGAATCTACGTTTGATTTCATTGATAAGAAGATCTAAAACTTCAAAAAAATTCTTTCTCAAACTTGATTTTGAATCAAGTGTGGTTGATGGCGGTGGATCGTGTTTGTGTTCTAAGCGTTTAGGAACTTTTCTTTTTCGTGATTCGGAAAGAGGATTGAAGTTAAGATTCGTCGCTTCTTCATTGGTTTTTTCAAAAATTTCGAGAAAGACTTTGTCGGAACGCATATCCTGCAACTTCGATATTAACATGTTTGCAGATCGAACAGCCCCAGTCGCGGTCATTTTAAGTGATTGAAGGGCACGAGCTAAAATTTCGCATGGATCGAATATTTCAATACAGACATTCAAATAAAACAAAGTTTCAAATTTGGCGATTTTTTTCAACCATCCGCGAACAGAACTTCTTCGGTCATCTGAAATCGCACCCTTTTCGTCCACGATGTTTTGCAAAGTTTCTTGAACGCGTGAATACTCACTTTTGTACCGTTTTAGAGCTTTAGATCGAATACACCATCTTGTAGGGCACAAAGCCAATAGTTGTCTTACATTTTGTGGCGCAACATCATTATCAGTTTTACACGGAGAAATGACAATATTTTCGTACATTTTTTTTCTTTTTGCGGACTCCAAAATTACATTTGCCGAATTTTTAACTAACGCAAGAACGTCGCAAATACAATCATTTGATCGAGCGATTTCTTGTAAGGCAAGATCCGCGGAGTGATTCGCACAGTGAATATAAACTGCTTTCGGTTGGTCATTAGCTAGTATTTTTTGCACACCTTTCTCACAGCCTGACATATTCCGTGCAGCATCAAAACATTTACCACGAAGTAAATTTATAGGGAGATTGAACCGGAGAAGAATATCTTTTATAATTGCGGCTAATGTTGAACCTTTCGCGTCATCAGGATTGCAGAGCCCGAGAAACGTTTCGTGCGCTTCTAATGTTTTTGGATCGACATATCGTATACTAATTGAAAATTGTTCTATACCTGAAATATCGGTAGTACCATCAGTGATGACAGAAAAAAATTTTGATTGTTGAATATCTTTAACAATCTTTCTCAAAACTGTGTCGGACATTACTTGTAAAATTTCATTTTGAATATCGGCACTGAGAAAATTGTCGCGTCTATGCAACCAAGTTTTCAACTGCGGTATATCATTAGCTCTTTCTTCTAGTAACTCTATCAAATTACCTTGATCGTTTTCGTGGCCTCTGAAAGCATTCCCTGATCTAGCTAAAAATCTTAATGAACTTGTAATTGCTAACAAACAAGCGCGAGCATCTTGTTGTGCTTTTGATGACGCCTCACTAAGCTGAGAAAGTATTGACATACAATTTTTTCTTTTGTGCAAAAAATCAACGCATTTTCTATGAAAATTACTATTTTGGTGGGCAGCGAATTTCTGCAAAGCTTTGTTCCATTTTCTGAAACCGATATTTATGAAAGATAGCTCTGCATCAACATACCATGAAAGGTCAGTTTTTTCTACTAATTCATATGCTTTGATACAGTCGAAAAACAATAAAACATCTCGCTCGTCATAATGTAGCCAATCAAACTTTTTAAACCAAGCATATTGACAGGTTCGATTAGCACTCGGCCCTGTCGTTTGCTTTGGGAAAGTAAAACTTTTATCTGGATGATTTTTACTTGCTATTTTCGGAAGGACACGAATTTCCCCATTATGAAGTCTAGTATTTCTTGAACTGTTGCCAAAGTCTTTTTCGCACGTCTCTAAAACTTGAGCTGATAGTCCTAGCTGTTCTGCGTTGCTGTTGACATTGGCAGGACCAGCAGTAGTTTTTTCTGAAGTGGATTGCAATTCTGAACTATTCGACTCACTATCCTTTTTTCTTTCGATCGGCGGTAGTTGTTGACTTTGCATCCGAGGAAGAAAAAAGTCTCGAATCGTTTTTTGTTTGGAAGGGGGCGATTGTGACATTTTGACAGGTATCTGGAAATATATAATTTGAAGGTCATGATAACGGTCGATTCAACGATACTGAATCTGTTGTTCATTTTTTCGCTTGGATAACAACTTTTCTTTAACATGCTCTGTAATGGCGCATGATAATCCTGTTCAAAACATTAATTTAAAAATGTGAATTTTATTATTATTCTTATTCAGAGACAATCATAAGAAAATTCGAATATGATCGACAAAAACTATTAAAAGTTGTATTTGAGAAGTACCTACTGTTAAGAAAACTATGGAAGCAATTTTTCATTCTGGACTCAGGGATAGTTTTTAAATCGAGTTTAGTTTTATAGGCTTTGATATCTAATATTTCGACTTCAATTATTGATAGATCATTTAATGGAAATTTCAATATTTACAAGCATTTTTTTCCGCCCAAAATTATTAGATTTTTTCATGAGCTTTGAGTATTTCAATTTCTTTATTATGTTAGAAGTAATTGGTCCACAAAAATTGTATATAAATGATTATTGATTTTAATAAAAAACTAGTATTGAATGTACAAAAAGAGTACAAAAAGAGTATTGGAAAACTTAAGCCGTCACAAGAAAAGTGTGTAGTTAATTATGTCAGAAGCAGTTTTCAGAAAAAACTTCGAATTTTTTAGCAAACAAACTTACATGCACAAATTTTAGTGAAAACTTTTTCTCATGATAGTATTTTTTTCAAAAGATTTAGCAGTGATTTATAATATTCTTAATAATATTTTCAAATAGAAAGATTTCCTTTTAAATACGTGTAAGGTCGTTCGAAGAAAGAGGTCAAATGAGTTGCAAAGCTAGACTTTCAATGTTAAATCACTTATTTGAAATTTCATAAAACTCAATCACTTTTGGCGTACTTACTTAATTTATTTGACGTGGATTCCTCATTGCTCCGTGTTGCGCCGGATCGAAAGACTGCGCACTAAGAAATGCTAAGCAATGCTCAGAAAAAGTTTGATAACTACTGAAATGTCACCTTAGAGAAAATCGACGAAATTCTTATCTGAAGATTAGTGACATTTTAATGGCCCGACATGATAGTTCTTTCGAATGGTTCAATGATCTTTCGTATGAGTCAGCATGATGACCCTAATATAGAGTTCATCTTTTACTCTCTCGATGGTCGTGCAGACAAACAATTTGATGCATTGAAAGCGATAATGTAACAATAAAAATAAAAAAAAGAAAGAAACACATAGCGTCTACCTGGAAATGAGACAAACCGGAAATCTGTCATCTTTTTTCTTTTTTTCAGGTATCTGATCCTGTTATTTTGAGCATAGCTTTCCAGGTTTTCACGTTTCGATTTCGAGGTAGACGGTTTGTATGCCTCTTTGCTGTAGAATACATAGATCATGTCCCCAATGTCCCATTATACTGAAGACGTTTTATGGGGGTGCTGAGCACCCACATGAGAAATGATGGGGGGGGGGGGGGCTCAGCACCCCCGAGCACCCCTGGCTCCGACGCCACTGGTGGCTGTTATATTATTTATAATTTTAATTATTAGTTATAATTCATATACCTAGTATGTTAAAATTCTATATATGAGTAATTGATAAAAGAGTGGAAAATGATCCATCGCTCACCAAAACTAGAGTTGTTTGGATAATCAGATAAGTATTTTTGTTTATGTACATGTATCTAGCTCCTGTTAGCTTGAAGTTTCTTTACTTTGTAGAAAATTTGTATTTTTTCAGATGTAGCCTTGTAATAGAATTAACCTACTGAGAGTTGCCAAAGGAGCTTTTTAAGATTAGTGAGTGCTTATTGAAAATCGTACTAATGAATTATGATTATTTTATGGAGGATGTTGTTAATTGTCAAAACATTTTACTGCACTCAGTATATTGCTCTATAAGTAAAATCTTTGGAATAATCATGTTTTCAAATTGCAACTCGAGAATATTAAAATAGTCAATTCGGTAGGCTAATATTTTATGTAACTCGTACCCGACACCTAAAGTACGAGTACAGCGTACTTAAACTGTGCGTGTTCATTAGTCAGTTCCTCTTTTCGATACTGTACAATGTTCACGTACTCGTCACTTGACTTACTTATTGTACATAAGTTACGAATAGCGAACACGTACTATACGTACTTTTATACATTTAGGTGTAAGTGCGCATTGTGGCGTACAAGTACACCATACTCGAACAGCGTACTTGTACTTCGTACATACTCTTTTTTAAGTTTTGTCATTAAAACGTGCGATGTACACGTACTCGTGCTCTGTACTGTAAACTCGTTTTTCCCAAAAGTTACGAGTACGAGTACAGCGTACTCATACTCTGCGTGTTCATTAATAAAGCCTTGTCCTCATTGTTACAGTAGAACGTACATCCACCCGTGAGCGGTACCAACCCCATTAGCCACAAAAGGTTCTATAAACGTTTAAAAAACGTTTTTAGAAAGGTTCTACAAATGATTTAGGAACCTTTCAAAGGTTTATGAAAAGTTTATAGAACCTTGAAATGTCCGCCTTTAAACGTTCGTGAAATCATTTCACAAACGTTTGAGAACATTTACGAGGGGGGACCCAAAAGTAACGGGAATTGTGTTACAACTTTTTTATTGACAAATTTTTTCACACACAATTTTTATCACCTTCAAAGTAACCCCCATTGACTGTAATACACTTGTTCAATCTTTTTTTCCAGTGTTCAAAACAGTTCTGAAATTCATTTTTTTCAATGTTTCTTAAACCTTCCAGCGATTTTTGTTTCACCTCTTCTACAGTCCCAAAACGTTTTCCTTTCATGTCCCTTTTGAGTCTAGGGAACAAAAAAAAGTCACAGGGGGCAAGGTCCGGTGAATAGGGGGGTGAACAATCGGTGTCATGCCGTTTTTGGTCAAAAATTTCTTCACGGACAGCGCTGTGTGGACAGGTGCATTGTCGTGGTGGAAGAACCAATCTCCTGTGCGCCAAAGATCCGCTCTTTTCTTCCGGATGTTCTCCCTCAACCTTTTCAAAACCTCCAAGTAGAAGTGTTGGTTGACCGTTTGGCCTGGAGGAACAAATTCTGCGTGCACAATACCTCTGCAATCGAAGAAACAAATGAGCAATGTCTTGATGTTGGACTTCACTTGGCGTGCCTTTTTTGGACGAGGCGAGAGAGGTGTCTTCCATTGGCTTGATTGCCGCTTTGTTTCGGGGTCGTAGCCATAGCACCATGATTCATCGCCAGTTATAACCTTGAGAAAAAAATCTGGGTCTTCATCCAACTGATTTTGCAGCTCAAGACAGGTCTGAAGTCGACGCTCCTTTTGATCGTCGGAGAGAAGGTGAGGAACAAATTTGGCTGCAATCCTCCTCATGCTCAAATCTTCAGTTAAAATCCTCTGAATTGAACTCCATGACAATCCAGACATCTCACAAAGTTGATCGATGGTTCGGCGACGGTCTTCATGAACAAGAATGTTGATTTTTTCAATGTTTTCGTCCGTTCTTGAAGTCGAGGGGCGCCCAGAACGAGGTTGGTCTTCTATTGACATCTCTCCATTCTTGAAACGCGAAAACCAGTCGTACACACGCGTTTGACTCAAAGCATTATCCCCATAAGCTGTTTTCAGCATCACAAGGGTTTCCGCGGGTGTTTTTCCTAACAAAAAACAAAATTTCACAGCCGCGCGTTGCTCTCCGCACTCAGCCATTTCACGTTTTCGCCGAAACGGAAAAAGTCGTTTCACTAGAAAAATTCTTACGGACGAACGAATGCACTCACAGCAAATGAACTTTGCACACTGACTTGGGAGAGTAGCAGCTTGGAAGAGAACCAGTGGAGAACCCGATCCCCCCCTCCGCGGTCCCCCCACCACCTAATTCCCGTTACTTTTGGGTCCCCCCTCGTATAGAACGTTCATGAGAACCTTATTTAAACGATTTCATGCGTTCATGGAACGTATTTATGAAACGTTTATAGAAAGTTTCTCGAAGTTTTGAAAACGTTTTACATAACTTTTTGATAACCTTACCAGACAAATTGTACATTTTCTTAAGAACATTTCTAGAACGTTCTAAATCGTTTCCCAGTGAACAAGAGGTCTCACTGTGAGCTTGTTATTTTTTCCCTAAATCGATCTCACTAGATAAGGCTTTTTTTCAAATATGCAACTATTATTGAAAGTATATACTTCGGGTACATTGTTTATTATAGATAAAATATATATGATTGAACGGCTGAGAATAAAACTCGGACGAGTAGAGACACATAGAGATAAAAAATATGTAGTTTCATATCTTTCTGTCTCTTACTATTCCGAGTTTTATTGTCAGCTGGTCAATAATTTAATTTTATTTCAACAATTTCGGTGGAGTTGAGAATATTCCGCCCGATTTCAAAAAACATTGTGAAATGAATTTGAATTCGCGCTGATACGAATCATTATGCGTTATACTTAATGTATTAGCGCTAAACTTGTGAAATGGGAAAAAAAAGTAGACTTCCATCTGGTGACTCGCGCAGTAAATACTGTTAAGTTGCGAAGTATTCAAATTTGAGCGAGAATATTTAAAAATTTAAAGCCACATCAGTATTTAATGTGCGGACCACCAGATGGAAGTCTACTTTTTTTTCTCATTTCACAAGTTTAGCACTGATACATCAAGTATGACGCATAATGATTCGTATCAATGCGAACGCAAAGTCGTTCCGCAATGTTTTTTGAAATCGGGCGGAATTTTATTAATTCCACCGAATTTGTTAAAATTAAATTACATTATTGAACAGCTAACAATAAAACACCGGAAGAGTAAGAGACAAGGAGACACGAAACTACATGTTTTTTGTCTGTATGTGTCTCTACTCGTCCGAGTTTTATTCTCAGCCGTTCAATCATATATTTTATTTATAGTAAACAATGTAATCGAAGTATATACTTTCAATAATCGCTGCATATTTTTAAAAAAAGCCTCAACCAGTGAGCTCACAGTGAGCTCGATTTAGGGAGGAAATAGCGAGCTCACAGTGAGACCTCTTGTTCACTGGGAAACGATTTAGAACATTCTAGAAACGTTCTTAAGAAAATGAACAATTTGTCAGGTAAGGTTATCAAAAAGTTATGTAAAACGTTTTCAAAACTTCGAGAAACTTTCTATAAACGTTTTATAAATACGTTCCATGAACGCATGAAATCGTTCAAACAAGGTTCTTATGAACGTTCTATAAATGTTCTCAAACGTTTGTGAAATGATTTCACGAAGGTTTAAAGGCGGACATTTCAGGGTTCTATAAACGTTTCATAAACGTTTCATAAAATGTTCCTAAATCGTTTGTAGAACCTTTCTAAAAACGTTTTTTAAACGTTTATAGAACCTTTTGTGGCTAATGGGGAAGTGGCTAAGAGTAAAACGTACGAATGCAGTGTACTCGTACTCTACGTGACTACTCATCAAACATCGTTCTCTCTATAAAAGTACAATGTACACGTGCTTGTACTCTGTACTCACTGTTGAAGAGTTAACAGTACGCGCACAGCGTACTTCGCGTGTTCGTTTGTCAAGACTTTTTTTTCATACCGTACAATGTACACATACTCGTGTTTCGTACTCTAAACTCGTTTTCCCCAAGAGTTATGAGTGCGAGCACACGTACTCATACTCTGCGTCTTCTTTTTAAAGTATTGTCCTCATTGTTACAGTACAATGTGCAATTCCTCGGGCTCGGTACTTACTTCATTCTATCTGCAGCATACTGGTTCTTTTAAATATTCATAATGGTAAAGTAATGAGATTTGCGAAAAATGCATGTATTACGAAAGATATTTAGAATGAATATTTTAGAAACTTATTCGCGTATTCTCCAGGAAACTTCAGGGTTTAATGGTGTTGTACATTAGCGATATATAAATTTTTTTATTCTATTCTAATTTTTTTTAAATCATAATCGAAATTTCAATTAAAATAGAAAAGTTTCTCAAAATACAGATTTATACAATGAAGTCGAGTGCACTTCATCAAGAGTGCATTTGTTGCACTCTCATATTCATCGTCTCTTGTTTCTTCAAACTCGACACAATCGGAATGAAATGTTTTCCTGCAAGTGATGCAGGCAACTTTGTTTCCGCAAATTTCAGCCTGGCTGTCTTCACAGTTTTCCTCTGCTTCTGTGTGAAGTGAAGCCTGCATAAAAAAAAAAAAAAACAAAAAAAAATGAATGATCACGGCTGTGCACGAAGATATCGGATGTATCACATGTCTGTGAGCTTCGATCCCTTATCATGGAGAATAGCTTAATAATAACTTAATAAAAACATGGAATTTCTACTTTGTTTTGCAATTTAACGGATCATCACAATTTGATAAAATGTAGAACGCAATATTTATTTTTAATATTTTATTGCATTCCAAAAAAGCCGTAACCAGTCAGGGGTAGCCGAGGCGGTCATCCGGTCATAGGAGGTTCTAACTACTCCAGAAAAAGAAGGTGATAAAGCTTGTGAATATACATCAAAAAATTGTAGTTTATAATTTTAGAGGCGTAATTTCTTTTTTTTTGCATAAATTAGTTTTCATCACTTTTTTTGGGCCTGATAATGATTTGTATGTAACATCGGACAGAAATTTACTGTAAATAATAGAATAATAAAGTTACCCAGATCATTGCTTCGTCTAAAATTTTATTCAGATTTTTTTTATAAATAAGTATTTGTGCGTATAACATAAAAAAGAAGGTACGTGTATAATTTGCGCAGCATGTATTCAAGTATGAAGAAAAATGTACATGTATTATGTAGATGATTATATGCAGAATATTAGTAGTAAAAATTAACAATAAAATTTGTAGGTGAACGATATATTGTACAATACGGAAATTGCGGTAATTAATTGTATAATACGGAATTGAAAAATGAACGGTGCAGTTCCGATCAGCTTACAAGTATGTGTACAAGTACGAGTATAATACATCTCATAAATTATAACAAGACCGCACAAGATGAACATAGAGTAGGAGTATGTACGGAGTACAGAGTACAAGTACGTGAATATTGTATTGTTATAAGAGAACGAGGTTTGATGAGTAGTCACGTAGAGTACGAGTACGCTGTTCGAGTATGGTGTACTTGTACGCCACAATGCGCACTTACACCTAAATGTATAAAAGTACGTATAGTACGTGTTCGCTATTCGTAACTTATGTACAATAAGTTAGTAAAGTGACGAGTACGTGAACATTGTACAGTATCGAAAAGAGGAACTGACTCATGAAAACGCACAGTTCAAGTACGCTGTAATCGTACTTTAGGTGTCGGGTTCGAGTTACATAAAATATTAGCCTACCGTATTTACTATTTTAATATTCTCGAGTTGCAATTTGAAAACATAATTATTTTAAAGATTTTACTTTTAGAGCAATATACCAAGTGCAGTGAAACGTTTTAACAATTAACAACATCCTCCATAAAATAATCATAATTCATTAGTACGATTTTCAATTAGCACTCACTAATCTTGAAAAGCTCCTTTGGCAACTCTCAGTAGGTTAATTCTATTACAAGGCTACATCTGAAAAAATACAAATTTTCCACAAAGTAAACAAACTTTAAGCTTACAGAAGCTAGATACATGTACATAAACAAAAATACTTATCTGATTATCCAAAAAACTCCAGTTTTGGTGAGCGATGGATCATTTTTCACTCTTCTATCAATTATTTATGTGTAATGTACTCAGATCATTACTTCTATCTGCATCTTGTTTTTTATTTTTTTTCTATAAAATGCTATTTCTGGAAGACAGAAATTACCTATAAGTATTATTCGATAGACTAATGATTTAGGCGATGATTTGTTCATGAATTTATCACGAGTGTTTCACGTGATTGCTCGAAACAGTCGCGTGATCGATTATTGTAACGATGCTATGAACACGTATTCAGTTGTAAAGAGCCATTAGGAAACGTTTTAGCGAACGAGGAATGACGAAAATTATCAGAATCGGAAAGAATGTACAATTTAGATATTATAAAACGTTCTGGAAATTAAAGTTGTAAAGCCAAGTCTTAGAGTGGGGAACCGGGTATAAATATGCCTCGATTTTTGAGCTCATAGCTTTTTCTTTTTCGGCTGCTCTTGGACTTGGTCTAGGAATTGGTAATGTTTTTTGGAATATAGTTTTTATCCGCCATCATTGTACAATCAATTATTTTGTATACGGCATTGAAATAAATCTGTCGAGTGGAACCTTTCTAAATCCAGAAAATATATGTGTGTTTTATTTTTGTACATTACAAAAAAAAAACTGGTGTCAGAAGTGGGATACTGGAAAGTATATAACACCGACGATTTTTCTGAATTTTCATGCCGATTAATTACAAATTTTACTTTGATTGAAACATTTTACAACGTGGCAATATTGAATCGAGGGGTTATGCTTGACGTAACGTGCCCTGAGCACAATTAAAATCTGGACCTCTGTTCGCAAAATTCCAAAAACGTTGCCAAAGACCAAGGCTTATAGAAAAGCCGAACCTTCCTTTTTCGTCATCTGCGAGAAAGCTGCAACGAGAGTTCTACAACGTCACGGCAACCATCTACAAGAAGGCCACCACGTCACGACTACTATCTACGAGAGTTCTGCAACGTCACGGCAACCATCTGCGAGGAAGCTTTTAGACAAAATGCTGTCAACAATTCTATTGTAAGTCAAAAGACATTATTCTGCAGAAATCAGTATACTCCTGTTAAATTTTTATCTTATACATTGTAAAAGATGAGTTCTTCTACTTTGAAAATGCTATGTAAATTCGGAATATTTTTGGAAACGAAACTATTCACAAACAAAGTTTAATATTCGATTACAAACAAGACAGAATAAAATTTGCGTCCGGTAGTCTTCCCATTTTTCATATAAAAAAACAAGTAGAAAAGAATTCCATCAATCGAAAAGATCAAGGGGGATCAATCGCCAAAGACGAGGAAAACCCGAAATTCTCGATAGCGAATAACCGAATTGAAATTCCTCCTCGCTGCGAATGTATCGTCCCGGTGAGAGTGAACGCGACCCATTTAAAAACGGGAGTAATTCCATCGAAACAAATTCAAGAAGGTGTATTCTTAGCTGCGAGTTATGTTACTATTAATGAAAATTCTGAGGCTCTAGTGTCAATTTTAAACGTTCTTGAAGAAAAAGCAGTATTGCCATCTTTTGAAGACGAGGAACTTGAAGAGCAAACAAATTTTAGTAGCATTCATCGAATGAACGCTAACCACGGATCGAATCGATTAGAAAAATTAAAGTCGTGCTTACGTTTAGATTATCTGAACCAAGAAGAAAAAGAATCAATCGAGACTCTCTGTATCAAATATAACCACATTTTCCACCTAGAAGGCGACGTTCTATCTCACACCGAGACGATCACACACGAGATTCAAACTAAAAGTGAAGAACCGATCGCGGTTAGAACATATCGTCCCCCCGAAGGTCTAAAGAGTGAAATGAACAAACAGATAAACAAAATGCTTCAGGATGGTATAATTGAATCGTCAAACTCTCCGTGGAATGCCCTAATTCGGACGGTAAAGAAAAAAAAGGACGCATCAGGCGTCCAACCCTTACCTATCATGGAGACCGTATTACAGAGTTTAGGCCACTCTAAATATTTCACTACCTTAGATCTATCGTCAGCCTTCCACCAAGTCAAAATTCTTCCTAAAGATGCCCCGAAAACGGCTTTTTCTGCACAAGGGCAACACTTCCAATTTAATAGAATGCCCATAGGCCTGAAAAATTCGCCTGCCACTCAAACTAAACTTATGTCAGCTGTTCTAGCGGGTATTGAAGGGTTACGGTGCCAAGTTTATCTTGACGATATTATTGTGTTCGCGGACAGTTTAAGCACCCACTCTGTCCAACTGGAGGAAGTTTTTGAGAGATTGTCTGTACACGACCTCAAGTTGCAGCCGGAAAAGTGCGAGTTTTTAGGACGTGAAGTCATGTACTTGGGTCATATGATAACGGAATCGGGAGTAATGCCGGATCCAATGAAAATCAAAGCTGTTACACAGTCCCCAGTTCCCAAATCGCAAAAAGATATAAAATCGTTCCTAGGGTTTACCGGATATTATCGAAAATTTATTAAAAATTTTAGTGAACTCGCAAAACCTTTAACGAAATTATTGAAGAAAGATGAACCTTTTAATTAGACAAGCCTACAACAACATTCTTTTGAGATTTTGAAATCTAAACTCACGACTTAACCGATTTTGCAATATCCTGACTATACTAAACCTTTTTCTATCACGACCGACGCAAGCAAAATCGAACTAAGGGCCGTTTTATCCTAAAATGTAGACGGAAAGGAATTGCCAATCGCATATGCGAGCAGGATTTTAAATCGTGCAGAGTAAAATTATTCCACTATAGAAAGAGAACTGTTAGGGATTGTATTTGCCGTGAAACATTTCAGACCTTATATCTACGGTCAAGAATTCTTCATTTATACAGAACACAAACCCTTGCGATGGCTAAATAATATGAAAAATCCCAGTTCAAGACTATTTAAATGGAGAGAAGAATTGAGAGATCACAATTTTATAATTAAATATACTCCTGGAAAGACTAACGTACAGGCTGACGCATTAAGTCGAGCTGTTACCGATGAACAAAATACGAAAATCGATGCAAATAATACCGAAATTCGAAACGTCGTCACCGATACTTTCACAGAGACGTACTCAGATTTTCTCGAGAAAAGACAAAAAACCATTATTTTTAATGACAACATCGAAGAATGTAACGAATCGATATTCACAGTCAAAGATAACTATGTAATTTGCATTTCGGCCGATCTTAAGTTTAAAAGTACTGTCGAACCAGATTTCAGAGAAAAATTTCAACACTTAGAAAAACTAAAATCTCAGAAACCAAAAATAGGCGACGTGATATAAATCAAAAATCAAGAAAAAGATATTTTTTATTTGATTGTCAAAGAAAATAATTGGGACTACACCACTTACAAAGACCTATCCTAACACTTTGTCACCTTGAAGAATTTTTTGAACAAACTGAATCTGAAATCTGTTAGCATGCCCAAATTTAGTAAGGGATTTGAAAGATTAAGATGGGAGAAAGTCAGAGCGATGTTGCGTTACATTTTCCGAAATTCCGAGATTTCATTTCGTATTTTTTCCAATGTCATCGTCGAGCCCGATGAAAATCTAATTCCAACTATAATTGAAGAATATCATGCCAACCCAGCATCTGGGCATAGTGGGTTTCACTGCACTTACCAACGAATAAAGAGCCAGTTCACTTGGCCGCACATGAAACGAGACATCAATCAGTTTATAAAATCTTGCCAATCATGTCAACAAAACAAAGTCTTTCGAAAGAAAAATAAGAAAACTATACAGATAACTACAACCTCGACTAGAGCATTTGAACGAATTTCACTTGACATAGTCGGCCCTCTGCCAGAAACAGAATCCGAAAACAAATACATATTGACGCTCCAAGATGACTTAACTACGTTTTCACAGGCCTACCACATCCCTAACCATGAAGCAATAACTATAGCTAATGAATTCGCCACGAAATTTATTTGTAAGTTCGGGATTCCAGAAACGATCCTAACTGATCAAGGTCAAGATTTTATGTCAAATCTAATGAAAGTAATTGCCAAACTATTAAAGATTAAACAACTGAAAACTACTGCGTATAGGCCGCAAACAAACGGTGCGTTAGAACGTTCTCATTCCACGTTAGCAAATTATCTCAGGTATTATGTAAATGTCGATCAAAATGACTAGGATCGTTGGGTAGATTTCGCGATGTTTTTATACAATTCTACAACACACACTTCGACTAAATTCACGCCTCACGAGTTAGTTTTCGGAACAAAACCAACAATCCCGACGTCATTGACAAAAGAACCAGAATTTAAATATTCATACGATGATTATGTAGACGACCTTACTTTAAAACTTAGAAAATCTATGGAGATTGCACGAGAAAATCTCATCTTTTCAAAGCATAAGAACAAGAATTACTATGATAAAAAGGCAAAGTCCGTTAAATATGAGGTTGGAGATTTTGTATTTTTAGAAAATGAACGGCCGATGAGATCGAGAAAATTGAGGAAACCATACATCGGACCGTACGAAATCACAAAAGTGAATTCTGAATCAAATGTGACGCTAAAAATTGGTCGAAAAGAAGTGGTCGTGCATATTGATAGGATAAAACATGCAAACTGAAATCTTCATATCCTCACCCCGACCTGACACAGAAATTACATGATAAGATTCAAGTAGAAACGTTTTTTTTGATAAGAAAATATTCACACATATATAAATTTAAGTTAAAAGGGATCTGTTAATCACGTTTATATATTATTATCCTTTATCGGATTTTGTAGGTTCCTAATCATGGGAGCATATGCCGAGGTGTACCAAAACCATAAAATGCAATCTTCACCCGGGATATATTATGATAGAATGGGAGAAGCAACGATTTTCTCTAAAACCTGGATATAAGTGGCTTTTTTGGATTTGACGCAGATCAACGACAAAATCAATCTTATCCAGAATCACTTTAACAAAGTGAAGGAACTTTGTCAAAACGACGAGGAAATCCTCTCATGCAGAAACTCTTTCAGACTTCTTACAAAATTTATTCCCGATTTAAAAACACCGAATCTGTATTGAAGGGCGTTTGAGGGCACCCACCGAATAGAAGAAAACGTGGATAATTGAATGTTGTAGGTTCTACTATCAAAATTTTTACAGGGAATTTAGACTATAATGACGCGGAATATTATGATCAGGCTATAAAAAATCTGGATGAAGAAGAACTTGCTCTAGGGCACATAATGAAAGACCAAGTATAGGTAATAAAGTCGACAATAGTGAATTTTAATGAATCTATAACTAACGTGAACATTGCGCAAGAAACCCTAAACCATAACATTCAAATTCTCCAAAATTGGGCAAACACTTACAGTAAAACTTTTCTCGGATTTGAGATGAACTTGTTAATGGAAAATCAGATTCAATTCATAAACTTTTTATGCGAGAGAGTGACAGACGAATTGGACGAGATAATCAATTCTATCGGGTTTACAAAATCAAATTTTATTCACCCGCGTATTATCTATCTAATGCAATATGTTACAGAAATTCAGATGACTTTTAGAATCATGCCATCCGGTTTGACTTATCTTATAGATCCTTCCTTATCAAACGCGCACTACCTTTTTGAGATCGCTACCGTACAGGCTTATTATTCTCAGAATCGACTCGTTTTTATCATTCAGACTCCGATGACACTGCAAACAATATTTAAATTTTACGAACTTATACCGCTTCCAGTAAAACGAAATTCAGATAATTATCTTTTTATTCAAACCTCGTACAAATACGTTGCACTATCCACTTCGAAAACGACTTTCGTCACGTTGAACGACGTTAAAGATTGTAAAAAGATGTATAAAAATTATTTTGTATGCGAAAACAAACGAAAAGTATACCCCGTGCTCGACAAGAATCCTTGCGAAATTGAATATGGAATCCGGAGAGAGGGTACCGAAGAATCGTGACGTTAGAATAGTAAAAATCAATGGGGAAATTTGGCACAAACTGTCAGAAAAAAACATCTGGGTTAATGTCCGAAATAAACCATCAACAATAACCATCTCTTGTATGGGTAAAGAACAGATCGACAAACTTTTGACCGGGATTGATATGCTGGAAATATTTCAGCATTGCCATGTATATTCTCCAGAAGTAATATTGACCACCGACAGTAGATAGGCAAAGCGGGTCCGGCACCCCACTCCTCCACCTATCACGTGACCCCCCCCTACCCGCATCTCTCCCCCCAGGCCCCGAGCCTTACACTCTGATTAGTCCACCCCCTCCCCCAGGCCACGCCCCCTGCGTTCTGATTGGTCCCCCCTCTCCACGTGTTTTCGGGAATTTTTCACAAGTTTTCCATATTTTTCCGGAATTACCCTAGATTTTTCATTATTTTTCGCAATTTCCCTAGATTTTCCGCGATTTGCCGCAAATTTTCCGGGATTTTCCCAAGATTTTCGTATAGATTTTCCCCCATAACAATATCCTCAAACAAAATGGCGGTTAGACAACAAAATGGCGGTTGGAAAACAATATGGCGTCTGAAATCCAAGATGGCGCCGGTTGGTAAAACAAAGGCGTACCTCCTGTCGGTAAAACGGATTTTTCTACATTGCACATATTTTTAAAACAATTTTTTTCGAGAGTTTTTTTTTGTTTTTCTTTTATATTTATTCATCAAACATATTTATTATATTTATTTATTATATGTTTATATTATATTTGTTGTATGTATATATATTTTTCATTTTTTTGTGGATTTTCTCTAACTATTTTATCAGATTTTCTACACTCATTTTCAGCAGTTTTTTCATTATTCTTCATGTTTTTCCACCATTTCCCACGGTTTAACATACATATTCCTCGATTCTCCTTATCTCTTTTCCACATATTTCCCTCACCTAGAGAAAAACTTCCCTCAATAAAATGGTGGATTATGACGAATTGAAAAACAATAACTCGTTGTTAGGAACTTGAACATATTATGCCTACCTTAAAATCTATCAAAGATATTTAGGGGAGATAATGATCACCGTCCGCGCGAATTCCTAAACACTACGCCGCCTTATCTCTTAGAGCGCTGAAAAGAACGGCTTCGATGTGACGAGCGAGCTTCCTTCAACCAACGATGATAGAAATATCCTCTGAAAATCGATCGAATCCAACGTTGTTTTTCCCCTTCTCGTTTCCTTATTTGCTGGTTAAATTCTGACTTGCTCGCCCAGAGAGGACGTTAATGGAGACTCTGCCCAAAAAGACCCTCAGATTGTTTTAGGAATAGGGTTATTGACGACACAGGTTTATAAGTTCTAATCCAGTTATACTGGCATTATTATTATAAGTCAAAGCAAGTCTACAATCTTCAAATTACAATAACATTTCCTCAAAACCACACAACATTGAAATCCAAGTCCACAATAACATCTCTCTAAAACCACAGAACATTAAAATCTACGTTTACAATAACATCTCTTTTAAAACCACAGAACATTGAAATCTAAGTTTACAATAACATCTCTTTTAAAACCACAGAACATTGAAATCTAAGTTTACAATAACATCTCTTTTAAAACCACAGAACATTGAAATCCACAATAATCAATAACCAAACCACACTGTTATTACAAATAAAGACTGAAAACGTTAACTGATCAAATCCAACAGCATCTCAAAACCATTCATCTCCCATCTCTGCCAATTCATCAATCAATAAAGCATGATTTGTGATTCCCGTATTTCCCTGTTCATAAATCGGTGATTCTAGACTCTTAACTTCTACCCTCAACTGATCTTGAAGTTCCTTATCTTCCCTATTCTGATCCAGTTTAAAATCTTGTTCCCCCTTACAATATTTACAGATGATGTGTATTCGTTTATCTAAAGAAACTAATGGTATACCGTAAAATTGAGAAGCCTCTTTAGCTATTGCTTTGTCTATTTCTTCCCAGGAAGTCTCACTTTTGTTCTCCTATTTTCTTAATACCCGAAGTCGATTGTATAACTGTAAAGCCCCCTTCTTTTTATAAATCGAGCGATTTGCACTGGGCTTTATTCCTTTCCTTCTAGCCGCGCTTTTAATGATCCATATCAAGTCCTCTACCAACGCCACTGAAATTTAGACCGTTCCAACATCACTATTCTTTAAGTAAAAATGACTCTTTCAAAATAATGAAATATTTGACAATACTGAATCTAAAAATTATACATTGAAATAAAAATAGAATTCTCAACAATATATCTAGTTTTCAGTGTGGTCTATCGTTATGTAAACGTAACGTTTACCATAGCGATAGGTCACTGTGCTAATCACAACTCTCGGGGTACCCTTCTAGGTTAGTATGGCAAACAACCTTAGTAGAGATAAATCTCTACTCCTAGATGGCGGTCCAAGTAATTGGGAAATAGCTCAGTTTCCACGATAATAATATGTTTATACAAGAAAATATGAATGGTTTACTTTTCTATACCGCAAAGAAACAGAATCGGACTTAAAACACAGTTTCAGTCTTTTCTCCCAATTTCTCTTTGGTGATGTTAGAGTCGGAGAAGTCGTCGTCTGGTCGGACTTCTATTAGGACCCGTCGAGGATAGTTCTGTTGTCTAGGACGTTCTCCTTGAGACTCTTAGTGAGTTTTTGTAAGACGTTTGACGGTAGAATTTCTCCGACGTTATGCCGAAAAGTGCGAGCTTATATACTATTGAAATTCGCAAATAATGGTGGAGGAGAAAATAGCCGTTTTCCTATTTTTGCGTTTCGGCACTTTTTCTAGCCGTTTGTATCCGGTGTCGATTCAGTTTATCCGCAAGTCCTTATGATTTTCCTCATCTATTTCTTATCATTATCGGTTACTAGTTGCCGATCGTTAGCGCTATCAAGCGTCGATTTCGATACCGGTGTCAAAATAGGCGGGCAACAAAACCCCGCTCGTCACCCGAAATATTCCTTTAAAAATTTAATTATATTGGAAATCTATTTCAAAAATCTATTGATACCAAGTGAATAATATTACGGGATTGAGAATTTCATTTCTTTTTTCATAATAATGCATTTTTGTAGAAAATAATAAACTTTTATTAGTGATAGTTTGATAATCCTCGCAGTGTAAAATTCCTAAGCGATGACGTCATAATGACAAGTTTTAACTCGCAAGCGTTGACCTTGAAACGTTCGAATAAAACTGCGTAAATATAATTCGAAGATCAATCAATTTTATGCAAATATTTATGTTTGGAATGTTCTAAAAATATGATACCAACATAGACTTTGCCTCATTTGTTTATAGAGTTGGATTTCTCTTTGTAAATGTACTTCGAACATAAGCCAATTTCATTCAATTATTTATGTTATGAAACTTCTAAAAATGGGACACCAAGATAAGATTTGCTCCATTTGTTTACAGAATTAGGTTTCTCTGTTTAAATGTAATTTGATCATAGCTAAATATAGATCTAGATGTTTGTATGAAAAAATTGCCGCGTAAATGTAATCTGAATTTTTTGTTTAGAAAAGTCGCTCGCTCGAAGACGTAATTTAATCCCGTTACCAATTTCCAGCACTCATCATCATTTATTTATTTACATAATTCATTTACAAGTCGGCATTCTTTGAACGCGTCAAATTTGTCTTTTGTTGTCTTTGTTTACAAAAAGACTTCCGGTTCTAGATGTAATATGATCATGATATTTTTTTCGTTGCGCAGTTGTCATTTGATACTTTTGTTTACACTTTCAGCGCAATTGTAATCTGAGTATCCTGTTTTTAACTCTGCGTAGAAGTCATTTGATTCCGCTATTTACAGAAGCAATCGCTCGAACTCAAAACCACAAAGTCAAAATCTCTGACTCATATCGAGCAGTGGAGATTCGATGGTGACGTCATCATTTCTCTATATTATATCCCCTGATTTCCCTATCATCAGTCAGTCACATTTTTGACATGATCGCGAGTCACTCTATAATTATCGCATCGTTGAACGATAACTTGGAAAGATTTTAAGTGTACGAGGTCATGTAAAGGAAATTTTAAGACAGTGCGTGACGATAGACGTGACAACAGTGCGTGACGATAGACGTGGCAACAGTGCGCAGGTTCGACAACCTTCATCATGAGTTGCCATGTAAATAGTACCAACCTTGAGCACGCATAGCAACAGCACGCGATCGCAGCGCCATCACTATCTATAGATACGACGTTCTCGAGCTGGAGCACAGTCTACCAACAGGGCTCTCAAAGTGTCAAACTTTAGAACGCAGAGTGATACTTAATTTTCGAAAAATGGCGGAATCGAAACTCAAGGCTGCGTACGAGGTGATTAACGCGCAAAAACGAATTTTGACAACAATGACGCTGTAGCACACATCGATGCATTGCGTGAATTGAGTGCGAATAGCTCGAGTGTAGTGAAAATTCAATGTTCGCGTGCCATCCAACGACTCCGCAATTACATAATCCAGTTGCGCGGTTCACTCGTGATTGGAGCTGGATTACAAAATGGCGTGAAATGGGAAGATCTCAACAGTGCCTTCAAGACACACATCCGCACGGGCGTCGTAATCAACTTACGCCACCTGGACATTACTAATTTTTTGTTGGAAGCCCGAGATATTTTCGTCACCAAAATGGAAGAAAGCTTAAAGATAAAAAATACTTTAAAAGTTTACACTTCCCTGGATGGAGAATTTAGCATTCTGAAGAATGATGAAGAGGTCGTAGAGTTGAAAAACTTTGAAACTCGCAACGCCAGCATCACCCAAACAACAGATCTCAACACCTGGTTCGACACCAACGTCAGGGATCACTTGTTGAGAAATATCGAAGAGTTTCAACACCAAGGATCCGGATGGACTCTGCGTCGGATAGTGAGTCTCGGTGTGCATATCAACAAATACAATCCTATGCGAGCAAGTTCCTTCATCGAGCTACCAGGACCAATAAAACGAAAGCAGGCATGCGTAAATATTCAAAATTTTGACGATGAGTGTTTTAAATGGTCCGTTTTATCTGCATTAAATCCTGTGTAAAGGAATGTGAAAAACTCAGGATGCCTTTCCTATTACAAAAAATATGATGGAGAACTAAACTTTGAAGGAACTACGTTTCCTGTTATGCCGAAGCAGGCTCCTTTATTCGAAAAACATAACAATATTTCCATAAATATCTACATACTTTTGATAAACGATTTTTGAAAAAGATTTTTTAGTCGCTTCTATCCATATTACTAAAGAAAAACAGGACAAGCATATAAATTTACTTCTCATACAAAATCATTATGATGAAGATGATGAGAGCGAACCCCTCCCTTACCATTATGTCTGGATTGAAGATCTTTCTCGACTTGTGAACAGTCAACTTTCTAGAACCAACAGTAAACATTGGATTTGTGACCAGTGCTTACATTACTTCCGCTCTAAAGAAAAACACATCTCTCACGAAATTAATTGTAAAGAAGTGAATACATGTAGAGTTAATTTGCCCTTTCCCAACAAAAATATTTTCAAATTTAACAATCATAAAAACAATATCAAAGTTCCATACGTCGTTTACGTGGATTTTGAATGTTTATTGAAAAAAGTAGTTCCTGACAAAGAGAGAAATACTTGAGTCGTGCAAGTTCACGAGGCCTGTAGCGTTGGCCACTATGTCTAATGTAGCTTCGATGAAGGACAATCTCGCTACGTGAGCTATCGAGGCCAGGATCCCGCGCAGTGGTTCTCCGATGAGTTGGTGATACTCACGAAAAAAGTTTAGGAGAAGATGAAGAACCCCAAACCTATGGAGCCCCTCACCCCGGCAGAGAAGGAGATGTTTCGAAAAGCTGCCAACTGCCACATCTGCAAGACCGCTCTGAAAGGTCAAATCAGAGCGAGAGACCGCTGCCATCTTGCGGGCAAGTTTCGAGGTGCGGCTCATCAAAAATGCAATCTCCTATACCAGGATGCACTCACTATTCCGGTAAAATTTTATGTCATTATATTTTTCTAATAAAACTTGGAGAAAAGATATCAATGAGCATTGTAACTTTAGTTGATCATACTATTGAGATTTGAAAAAAATTATTAATATTTTGATTATTGTTAGAAAATACATCTCATGCAACAAGGATTCAAAGGTAAAAATTGTGATTTTTTTTTGTTTCAGGTCATATTTCACAATCAAAGCGGATATGACAGCCATCTTGTAATCAAACAAATCGCCAACTGTATCGAAAGACGCATCACCCCAATTCCCCAGACAATGGAAAGATACGTCTCCTTCACCAAACATATCGAGGACAGCAAGATATCTCTGCGATTCATTGATTCGTTCAGGTTCATGGCGTCATCGCTGGATAAACTTAGGTCGTACTTGGAGGACGATAAAAAAACCATCATCCATCGAGAATACTCGCATCTCGACGAGGAACTATTAAAACTCCTCATGAAGAAAGGAGTGTTCCCCTATGAGTACCTGGACTCTTGGGAAAAATTGGAGGTGACAGAGTTACCACCTCAAGAAGCGTTCCACAGCACCTTCATGGATGAGAACATTTCCGACAGTGACTATCAGTAATTGAAATATTTCAATTATGATTGTCATTTTTTGTATTATTTTTTGAGTTTTCAAATTTTTTTTTTCGATTTCAGCCATGCTCAGACAGTCTGACAGTCCTTCAAAATTCGGTAACTTGGGGAGTACTCGGACCTATACCTGAAGACTGACGTGCTTCTCCTAGCGGACGTCTTTGAGAACTTTCGAGAAGGCTGTCTCGAGTCCTATGGACTGGATCCTGCCCACTACTATACAACACCAGGATTCAGCTGGGACGCTATGCTCAAGCATACGAGTATAGAATTGGAGCTTCTTACGGACATCGACAAGCTCCTCTTCATTGAACGATGGATCCGAGGAGGCATCTCTCAATGCAGCCATCGATACGCCAGGGCCAAGAGTCACTACTATGGCACCGATTATAATCCCCAAGAAGAGGACAAATACCTCATGTATTATGATGTAAATAACCTTTATGGGTGGGCCATGACGCAATGCTTGCCTTACGCTGGATTTGAGTGGGTTGAAAATTTTCAACAAGATTTTCCGTGGGATGTTGCTGATGATGCCGAAGAATGTTACATCCTAGAAGTGGATCTCGAGTATCCACCAAAAATTCATAATTCTCACAATGACTTACCGTTTTGCGCAGAGCACAAAACTCCGACCGGTTCGGAATGTAAAAAGCTCTTAACAACTCTTTAACTGAAAAAGCGATACGTCATTCATTATAGAAATTTGAGGCAGGCATTGCATCATGGACTGATTTTGCGTTGCATTCATAGAATATTGAAATTTAAGCAATCTCCATGGTTGAAATCTTACATTGTGGCTCTTGGAACGATTTACCTTCTGAGGCGAAAAATCGTTCCAAAGACATGTGTTCGTTTTTTTACCAAGCCCGCGATAGGTCTTGTAACAACTCAGAATGAACTTTTTTTCGTAAAATCACAGTAAAAAATGGAAAAAGGCTTATTTGTCGACTCGAGATGCAAATTGGGATTTGGACCGATTTCTCAGTTCACGAGAAATCAGTCTCAAAACCAAGGTAGTGCTATTATTATATCCAGCTCGCGAGAACTGCAAGGGAATCTAAGAAAGAATTGATTTCTCGAACAGAATTGACTGAAGAGTGACAGATTGGTCATCTGGTTTTGTAAATTAGTTTTTAGACCGGTTTCACTTCTGCGTTGAAAAATCGGTCTGAAGACAAGTTTTCGTTTTTTTACCACGGCTGCGATAGCTCTCGAAAAAACAAAATGCATTCTCATTCGTCGAAGCACAGTTAAGAAAAAAAAAATTAATTTTTAACTCTAGATGTGAATTATGATTTCGACCAAATTCTTACTTCAGACGAGAAATTTGTCCCATAACAAAAGTAGTGCTATTTTTCTCTTCAGCATGCAAGAACTGCAAGGGAAGCTGAGAAATAATTTATTTCTGGACCAGAGTAGACTGAGAAGAGACAGATGAGTCATCTGGTTAGGTGAATTGGCTCTTGGGCCGATTTAACATCTGAGACGAAAAATCGGTCGGAAGACAAGTATTCGGTTTTTTACCAAGTCCGCGATAGCTTTCGGAACAACATAGTATGAATTTTATTTTGTAAAAGCACAGTGAAGTATGTAAAAAGACTTATTTGTCGACTCAAGATGTAAATTGGGAATTTGACCGATTTCTTACTTCAGACGACAAATCGGTCCGAAAACAAAAGAAGTGCTATTTTTCTATCAAGCTCGCAAGAACGGGAACGAAAGTGAATTATTAATAATTGATTTCTCGAACAGAATAGACTGAGGAGAGGCAGGATGGTCATCTAGTTAAGTAAATTGGATCTTAGACCGATTTAACTTCTGAGGCGAAAAATCGGTCCAAAGACAAGTGTTCTTTTTTTAACCAAGCCCGCGATAGCTCTCGGAACAGCTCAGAATGAATTTTCTTTTGTAAAAGGACAGTGAAGTATAGAATAAGACTAATTTTCCGACTCAAGATATAATTAAGATTCGGACCGATTTCTCATTTAATAAGACAAATTTGTCCAAAAACAAAAGTAGTGCTATTTTTCTATCCAGCTTGCAGAAACTGCAAAGGATGCTAAGAAATACTTGATTCCTCGCATTGAGTAGACTGAGGAGAGACAGATTAGTCATCTCGTTAAATAAAATAGCTCATAAAAAATTCCGCGATAGCTTTCGGAACAATTAAGAATTAATTTTCTTTTGTAAAAGCACAGTTTAGTTTAGAAAAAGACTAATTTGTCGACTTAAGTGTACATTGGGTTTTGGATCGATTTCTTACTTCCGACGACAAATCGGTCCAAAAACAAAAGTAGTACTATTATTTTACTGAGCTCGCTAGAACTGCCTGGACAGCTGAGAAGTAAATTATTTCTCGAACCAAGTAGACTGAAAATAAAAATTAGGCATCTGAAAATGTAAATCGTCTTGTGTACCGATTAACCTTCTGAAGCGACAAATCGGTTCGCAGGCAGATTTGCATTTTTACTACCAACACCATGAAAACTGCTTAGAGCAACTGAGAATAAATTTTTTTTACGAAAGCAGGGTAATGTCTGAGAAAGACCAATTTGTCGGCTTCGGCTGTAATTCGGCTCTTGGACTGATTTATCGCTACAGAAGACAAATCGATTCAAAAGCATGTATAGTGCTATTTTTTTACCAAACGCTCGAGAACTGCCAGAGCTGCTCAAAATCAACTCATTTTTCGAACTAAGTAGACTGAAAAAAGACAGAATTGTCATCTGTTAGGGTAAATCAGCTCTATGACCGATTTAAATCCTGAAGCAAAAAATCGGTCCGGAGGCATGTGTGCGTGTTTTCATCAATCCCGCGATAGCTCTCGGAACAACTCAGAATAAATTTTCTTTTGTGGAAGCAAAGTAAAGTATAGAAAAAGACTGTTTTGTCGACTCTAGATGTAAATCAAGCTTTGGACCGATTTCTCACTTAGGACGACAAATAGGTCCAAAAACAAAAATAGAGCTATTTTTCTACCAAGCTAGCGAGAACTGCAAGGAAAGCTCATAAATAATTGATTTCTTGAACAGAGTAGACTGCGAAAACACAGATTGTTCTTCTGGTTAGGTGAATCGGCTCTTGAACCGACTTAACCTATGAGTCGAAAAATCGGTCCGAACTCAAGTGTTCGTTCTTTTAACAAGACCGCGATAGTTTTCTGAACAACTCATATTTGTCAATTCAGGATGTGTTTCAGCTCTCGGAACGATTTATCGCTTCAGAAAACAAATTGGTCCAGAATGCAAGTTTAGGTCTTTTTTTCACCAAGCCCACGAGAAGTTCCAGAACTGCTCGAAATAAACTTATGTCTCGAACTGAGTAGACTGATGAAAGACAGATTCGGTATCTGAAAAATGTAACCGGCTCTTAGATTGATGTAACTTCTAAAGCAAAAAATTGGTTCGGAGGCATGTGTGCGTATTTTCTATTAAGACCACGGTAACTGCTAGGTCAGTTTGGAAAGTACTTACTTATACAAAAGCAGAGTAAAGTCTAAAGAAAGATCTATTTGTCGACTCTGAACGTAATTCGGCTCTTGGACCGATTTATCACAACCGAATACGGATTGGTCCAGAATGCACGTGTTGTCCTTTTTCGACAAAGCCCACGGAAACAGCCGGGACTGCTCAAAACAAAATCATTTCTCGAACAGAGTAGACTGACAAAAGACAGACTGGTCATCTGGTAAGGAAAATCGTAATTTAGATCGATTTAAATTCTAAAGCAGAAAATCGGTTCAGAGGCAAGTGTGCGTTTTTCTACTAAGCCTGCGAAAGCTTTTGGAAAAACTTAGAATGAATTTTATTCTGTTAAAGCATAGTTTAGTCTAGAGAAAGAACAATACGTCGACTGAAGAAGTAAATTAGCTTACGCACCAATTTGTAGCTTCAGACGACAAATCAGTCTAAGGGCAAGTGTAGCGCTTTTATTTACTTACCTTACAGGAACTGCCGAAAAAACTAAGAATTAATTTATTTCGCAAACAGAGCAAACTGAGAAAAAATATATTTAGCATCTGAGAAGGTGCATCAGCTCTTGGACCGATTTACGTTCTAAAGCGACAATGTGGTTCGATAGCAGGTGTGCCTTTTTTCTCCCAAGACCACGGAAACTGTTGGTACAGCTCAAAATAAATTTTCTCATACATGAGCAAAGTTAAGTCTAAAGAAAGACCTATTCGTCTACTCTGGATGTAATTCAGCTTTTTAACCGATTTATCGTACAGAAAACAAATTGGTCCAGAATGTGAGTGTAATGCTTTTTTTTATCCAGCTCGAGAAAGCAGCTGCGACAGCTGGAAAAAAATTTATTTCTCGAACAGAATAAACTATGAAAATAATATTTGGCATCTGAGAAGGTAAATCAACACTTGGACCGATTTACCTGCTGAAGCGACATATCGGTTCGAAAGCAGGTTTGCATTACTTCTTCCAAGACCACAGAAACTGCTGGGACAGCTCAGGATAAGTTTTCTTCTACAAAGCAGGGTAAAGTCTAAGGAAAGCCCTATTTGTCGATTCTGGATGTAATTTCGCTCTTGGAAGGATTTATCGCTACAGAAAACAAATTGGTCTAGAATGCAAGCCTTGCCCTTTTTTTACCAAGCCCGCAAGAACTGATAGGACTGCTCAAAATAAACTTTTTTCTTGAACCGTTTTAACTGAGGAAAGACAGATTCTGCATCTGAGAACAGAAACCGGCTTCTGAACTGATTTAACTTCTGTAGCAAAAAATCAGTTCGGAGGCAGGTGTGCGTATTTCCTATTTAGACAACGGTAACTGCTGGGAGAACTCGGAATCAACTTTTTTATACAGAAGCAGTGTAAAGTCTAAATGTAGACCTATTTGTCGACTCTAGATGTAATTAGGCTTTTGGATTAATTTATTGCATACAGAATAAAAATCGATCCAGAATGCAAGTGTTGTCTTTTTTTTCCACAAAGCTCACAAAAACTGCCGAGACTGCTCAGAATAAACTTATTTTTTGCACAGAGTAGACTGAAGAAAGACAGATTGGTCATCTGGTAAGAAAAATCGTTATTTAGATCAATTTAAATTCTAAAGCAAAAAATCGGTTTAGAGGCAAGTGTGCGTTTTTTTACCAAGCCTGCAAAAGCTTTTGGAAAAACTCAGAATGAATTTTTTTCTGAAGAAGCACAGAAAAAAATAGAGACAGAACAATTTGTCGGCTCGAGATGTAAATTGGATTTTGGAACGGTTTGTCACTTCAGACGAAAAACCGGTCCAAAAATGAAAGAAGTGCTTTTTTTACCGAGATCGCATGCAATGCAGAAAAAGCTTAACATCAATTGAATTCTCAAAAAGGTAATATTTGGCATCTGAGAACGTAAATCAGCTTTTGAACGAATTTAAATTTTTAGTGCCTTGAGTGATTGTAGTAGAAGCGATCAACACTGAACGGTAGTCTCTATTACACTAGGTCCTTCCGGACATCACAAAAAAATATACTGGAAACCTCTTGAACAAAACGTGATTTGAGTAGGGGCTTTTCTTTGAAATCGGTCGGTGCGCGCGCACAGTATGCATATTTTATGCGCAGGCGCAAATTTATAAATACATGTATGACGTAATGTAAACATAACCGATTAGATTCCTTGAAACTTTTCGGAAGGTATTTCATGATGTTCCAGAGCGGAATTTCGTGATGGTCGGGAGATGCGCTGTAAAGAGTCACGAGATATAAGAGCGGAGAATGTCACTGTCCCGTTTTGGTCTAATCTGACGTTGAAGTGCCTCGAGGGATTGTAGTAGAAGCAATAAAAACGTAAGAGTAGCTCCTATTACACTGGGTCCTCTTGAACATCACGAAAAAAAAGCCTTCAAACCTCTTGAACATTACAGGATTTGAGTAAGGGCTTTCCTCTGCAATCGGTCTGCGCGCGTTCAGTATATGCATATTTCATGCGCAGCCGCAAATTCATGCGAACATGTTTAATGTAACGTAAACATAAACAATTGGTTTCCTCGCTACGTTTCGGAAGTAATAGCGTTACGTTCGTGTTCAGAATTTCGTGATGGTCGAGAGATGTGCTGTGAAGCGTCAGTAGGTATGAAAGCGGAGAATGTCACGCTGTAGCTCATGTCTGAACTGACGCTATATTGCCTTAAGGAATTATATTAGATGCAATGAACACGGACCGGTAGTCCCTTTTACACTGGGTTCTCTCGAACATTTCGAAAAAAAACCCTTGAAACCTCTTGAACATCACGGGATTCAAGTAAGGCCTTTTCTCTGCAATCGGTCGGCGCGCGTGCGATATATACGTATTTAATGCGCAGGCGCAAATTCATGCATATATGTATGAAGTAATGGAAACATAACCAATTATATTTCTTAGAACTTTTCGAAAGAAATTTTGTGATGTTCAGGAACGGAATTTCATGATGGTCGAGAAATGTGCTGTAAAGCGTCACTCTGGTATGAAAGCGGAGTATTCCACAGTGTAGCTCATGTCTCAAATGACTTTGTAGTGCCTTGAGGGATTTTAGTAGAAGCAATAAACACTGACCGGTAGTCCCTATTATTTTGGGTCCGCTCGATTATCACAAAAAAAAAAGTGAAAACCTCTCGAACATCATGGGATGTGAGTAGGGGCATTCCTCTGAAATCATTCGGCGTGCGTTCACATTGTGCACATTTCATGCGCAGGCTCAAATTCATGCATACATATATGAAGCACTGTAAACATAATCAATTAGCTTCCTTGAAACTTTTCAGAAGGTATTTCGTGTTGTTTCAGAGCGGAGTTTCGTGATGGTCGGGAGATGTGCTGTAAAGCATCACAAGGTATAAAGGCGGAGAATGTCACTGTGTGAATCTGGTCCCAACTGACGCTGTAGTGCCTGAAAGGATTGAAGTAGTAGCAATAAACATTAACTAGTAATCCCTATTACACTGGGTCCTCTCGAAAATCATGAAAAAAAAATCCTGAATACCTCACGAACATCATGGGGTTATGGTAGGGGATTCTATTTAGAATCGGGTGGCGCGCGTGCGCAGAATGCACATTTCATGCGCAGGCGCATTTTTATGCATACATGTATGATGTAATGTAAACATAACCAATTAGATTCCTCAAAATTATTAAGAAGGAATATAGTGATGTTTAGGAGCGAAATTTCGTGATGGTCGAGAGATGTGCTGTAAAGCGTCAAGAGATATGAAAGCGGAAAATGTTACAGTGTATCTCATGTCCATACTGACGCTGTATTGACTTGGGGGATTGTAGTAGAAGCAATAAACACAGATCGGTAGTCTTTATTACACTGAGTCCTCTCGAACATCACGAAAAAAAATCCTGGTAACCTTTCGAAAATCACGGGATTTGACCTAGTGGAGTGCTACCACTATGGCCAGTCAAAACAAATGACGTCATCACGCCTCGGTCGCATTCGTTTTTCCAGGAATCGGGGGGCTGGCCCCTTTCATGTTTGCCGCCAATAGAGTTATTATTATCTTCATTGCCGAGGGAGAGGGGACATCCACCTTTTGATGTCCACCGCTTATAGGGTTCTTATTATCTTATTTGCCGAAGGGGGGCCCTTTGATGTTTGCCTATAGAATAATTATTATCTTAATTACTGAGGGAGGGCATCCGCACTTTGATGTTTGCCACGGGGTGGGTGGGCTAGAGGCACATCGCGTTTTTTCAGGAAGTGGTGGTGTCTGCTTCGAAGTTCGCCGCAAGGCCATCTTGCGACATATTTTTCCGGGGTAATATCCAGTCTTTTGATTTTTTCCGCCTGCAGGGGGGCGGGGGTTGCATCGCATCGCGTTTTTTTTCACGTATTTGGGGCATGGGGGGGGGTATTTCGCTAGTGGCGGAAAATCCGATTCACGTGCCGTTTCCAACTCAGTAGGGAAAGTGCAGATATCTTTATCCAAAAACTGACTAAGAAAAGGAACAACAAATCGCATAAAAAACCATACGAGCACATTTTACATCTAAGAAATAACATGCGTGAGAGCTTTAGGACTATAAATTTTTTTTTCCCATACAATAGTCGTGGCAGATCGTTGTGTATAGAAGTCAGTAAATTCTGATTTTTTCTACTGAAACTTAATAAGAACAAGGAACAATATTTTCCAACACCCATCCCCACTTCTCTATCATATTTATTATGAATCAATACATTTTCTGAGTAAAAAATCACCCGCATTGTCCCAAAGTTTCATCACATGTTGAAATCGCGCCAGAATTAGATGTTGTCCACAAACACTATCTCAGTTGTCCACACACGCACGCGCGCGCACACACACACACACACACACACACACACACACACGCGCGCGCGCGCGCACGCACGCACGCACGCACACACACACACAACGTTTCAATTAGTTTAAAGGTTAAATCCGGCCAACGGGCCGGACACCACCCGCCAGACTACCTGGCCATCATCCAATTGTACTTGGATGATCCGAGGCTCTGGCTCTTCGACATAGTCTGCCGGATCAGCCATGTACACGGGGAACACGACTCCGCTAGCTTCCGCCTTTTCAATTTCCCTTTCCCAATCTTCCTCTTCGACATCCCGGTTTTCTTCCGGTTCGTTTTCCGGAACTTCTGGGGCCACGTAGTTTGGGTATTCCATAACCGAATCAGAGTTTTCTTCTTCCTCTTCTTCTTCCTCTTCTTCTTCCTCATCCACTTCCTCCTACTCCTCCTAAGGGGGGTGCTTCGCGCAAAACACCCATTTTCACTTAATTCCAGTATTTGAATTACTTTATTCCAGTTTTTGCATCACTTCACACCCGTGAATTTAGCGACACCACTTCATGACGCGATCCCGGGAGCGTACTGAAGGAAGATTATAAGTCACAGCGTTTTGATCGTACTATTTCTTATCTCTAAGGGATAAAGTTCCTATGAGGTTCTTTGTCGGCGAACTTTGCATGCTACACATATCGTTGTCGGATTTATGTATATTCGCCTTTGTCATTGAAAGGTAACGTTTCAAGATTCTCATCTCGGCTCATCATATCCATTCTAGCTTTTTATCTATGAAAAAATATGCTTCAAGAATCGCATTTAGGTTTACTCATCAATATAATCATCTTTTTATATCTCCACTCCTAGGAGATGCGCTCTTTTGTTAATTTAACATGACGTTCTTTGTCGGTAAATATAGCGTTCACATATCAATTTTACGCATATAACCTCCATCGTCAATGAAAGAAAACTTATATGTTTTGAGATCCGCATCTCGTTCTATTTTAATGTAGATTTGTACCCCACTCCTAGGAGATGCGCTCTATTGAGATATTTAGTATAAATAAAAAGTTTTCTTCATGCTCGTGTCAGTCTTGGCTCAAAAGCTATCACATCAAACATTAACATTTTTCTCTCTAGTTGTTTGCTCGAAAAGTTGGAGTGTCAAAATTTTGTCAGAAATCGTACGTCAAATAGCGATCAAGTCGGGTAAAAGAGACCACCCAATGCGCGAGTTAGAATCTTGTTCGGACAGTGACGCTTTGGTGAAGGTGAAAGAAATTTTTGAAGTGTGTAATATCAGAAACATTGATCGTTTACACCAACTCAAATGTTTCGAAAAATCTGAAATTCTTGAAGCAGCACTCGATGTGGCTATTGCGCGACAAATCGTCCATTACCTGGCATTCAACGCGCTCAAAGATTGGCACAAAAAATTCATCAAAGCCCGTCAAACCTGGCAAGAGTTGCTGGAGGATAAGGATGAGGATAAGGAGGTGGACGACGATGACCTTGACTTTATCAACAATTTCATCGACAAACAAATTCTGGAGGAAGTTAGACTAGAGGTTAGTGATGAAAATGCGCAGGAAAAAATAGACCAGGGCTTAATGTTCCCAGATTTCATAATTTCAACAACCAATGAAACCCCCGAATCAATCGAATTTCTCAACGACATTGTTGAAGCCACAACAGGCGAAAATTTATCAGGATTGTGTGATATACATAGAAGAAAGCTTGTTATTCCCTGACTTTACAAACTGTACCACTGACGAAACCCCCGAATTAGATAAATTTTTCAAGGACGTTGCTGAAGCCACGACATCTCACGGCGAAATTTTTAACGAAAATTGGACGAACAATTTCCCAGCAGAAAATAGTGAATTGATCGATTTGGGAGATTTGGAAAATTTTTTCTCTGAAACAGAACAATATGGTACAGGAAGAAATGAAGACGAGGGAAAAATTACAAATACATCAAAATCAACGCGATATTTCAGAAGGTTCAAAATGAGAGGCGACGCGTACGTGATAAAAATCAACGATCCGGAAGAAGACGCCGATCCAATCGTGTGGTTACATGACGCGTTTCAACAATTACACAAAAATTTCACGGAAGACGCTAATAACGACGATTTCATTGGTTTAACATTCAATTCTGATAAATTTGAAAAAGGAGGTGCTTGGACTTCTTTCCGACAAGTGAAAGATTCCGATTTCTCAGACATTTGGAATCTTGTCGAGCGAGTCACCCAAAGCTACGCGGAATTTCGTCTAGATAAAAATTTTGAAGTATCGACTTATATTATAAAATCGCGATCCGGATCGGGGCGAGTTCCATTCAATCATGTAAATGTAGAGAAAAGATCGATTCTGACAATCTCAAACAACGACAACCTGTGTCTTCCGAGAACTCTTGACTGCGCTTATGCGCACGCGTTACGAGGAACTTTGAGATGTGAGGAATTATATGGAATCTGGGAAAAAATTAGAAAAAACCCGAGCGTTTTGCAAAAACAAAAAGCGAACAGACTGATTCACGAGGCAGGTGTAGCGGTACCTGAAAATGGTTGCGGTTTCCGTGAGATTGAACATTTTCAAGAATACTATTCTCGATTAAATACCTCTATCGTTGTTTACAATTTTGGCACGCTTGGAAAAGGCGACGCTGCGCTATACGATGTTACGTATCAAATATCAACGGTGGCATGGAGCATATGCTACATATAATGTATTACGAACGTTCGAAACATTATCAACCTATTCTCAACTTGATCGCGGCTTCGGCATCCAGGTATTTTTGTCCCCCTGCAACAAATCGTACTATAGACGTATTAAACATCGATGCTCGAACAAATTTTCAAAATGTTACACAGTACCAGCGTGTGACTCAACTCTCGAAATTCAATCGTGCGACAACTGTAATCGTTCATTTTACGGACGCCCTTGTTTTGGAAATCACAAAAAAAGAAACATGAAAGGTAACAGCGTATGCGACTCTATAAAAATTTGTAAAGATTGTTTCACTTTTACAAGTGAGAAATACCATGTTTGCGAAAGCGTCAAGTACAAAATTTGTAAAAAAGTTACAGATATTAATCATCAGTGTTTTATGCAAAATGTGGAACCGTTCGACGGAGAAGAAAATAATTTGTTTATTTTTTATGATTTCGAAACACAACAAAACGTCATGCTCGATAATCAAACACGCGTTCGTGTACCGAACCTTTGCGTATCTCAACAAGTTTGTAAATCCTGCATCGAAGACCATGATATGACTCGTCAGTGCAATGTGTGCGGGATAAGACAACAAATTTTTTCGAAATCCCCGGTTGAAAAGTTTGTGAATTACGTTGTAAGGGAAAGGACGAAATTTCAAAAAATTATCTGTATTACCCACAATGAAATAGGATTCGACAGTCAGTTTATTTTAAAATATTAACAATCATTTTAAATGATGGTCGTAAATCATGGTTCTCGAATAGTACCTGAATGAATACTTAGCGGTAACAACATCATGTCTATGAAAATTGGCAAAACAACTATCATCGACAGTCTCAATTTTTTCCACATGCCGTTGAGCGCTTTACCGAAATCTTTTGGATTCGAAGAAGTCAAAGGCTACTTTCCACATCTTTTTAATACACCTGAAAACGAAAATTACGATTGTCCTATACCGAAAACGAAATTTTATGACCCAGATTCGATGAGGACCAAAAGCCAAGAAACTTTTTTGAAATGGCATGCGGAAAGAGTCGAACAAAATCACCGATTTAATTTCAAAGAGGAAATTGTCAAGTATTGTATTTTAGACGCTGATATTCTAAGAAAAGCATGTATATCTTTTCGAAAAAAATTTTGGACCGCATCAATCTTTGCCCGTTTGGAAAAAGCCTAACGATCGCATCAGCATGCTCCCGGGTATTTCGGCAAAACTTTTTAAAGCCGGAATTAATAGGCATCATCCCATACGGGGGATACCGCCACTCTGAAAATTTTTCATACGCGTCCTTGGAATGGCTAACCTGGATAGAAAAAGCGCTGGATCGAGACATCATTCACGCAGGAAATTCAAGAGAATATCGTCTTCCTGGCGGAATTCGCGTTGACGGATATTACGAAAATAGAAACGAAAGACACGTTCTTCAGTTTATAGGTTGTTTTTGGCACGGATGTCCAAAGCGTTTCAAAATCAACAGGGACTTCACAGACGATAATATTCCTGAGTCGATGGATGTGAGGTATGAACGAATACTTGCCATTAACCGAAGAATTAGGAAATTGGGTTACAAACTGACCGTCAAGTGGGAACGTATTTGGAACGAGGAAAATGTCGCAAATCTGCAAATCAACGATTTTCTGTCGGAAAAATTGCCTACCATAAAAAGACCACCTCTAAATCCACGTGATTCATTTTTTGGCGGACGCATAGAAAATACGAGGGGGGACCCAAAAGTAACGGGAATTAGGTGGTGGGGGGACCGCGGAGGGGGGGATCGGGTTCTCCACTGGTTCTCTTCCAAGCTGCTACTCTCCCAAGTCAGTGTGCAAAGTTCATTTGCTGTGAGTGCATTCGTTCGTCCGTAAGAATTTTTCTAGTGAAACGACTTTTTCCGTTTCGGCGAAAACGTGAAATGGCTGAGTGCGGAGAGCAACGCGCGGCTGTGAAATTTTGTTTTTTGTTAGGAAAAACACCCGCGGAAACCCTTGTGATGCTGAAAACAGCTTATGGGGATAATGCTTTGAGTCAAACGCGTGTGTACGACTGGTTTTCGCGTTTCAAGAATGGAGAGATGTCAATAGAAGACCAACCTCGTTCTGGGCGCCCCTCGACTTCAAGAACGGACGAAAACATTGAAAAAATCAACATTCTTGTTCATGAAGACCGTCGCCGAACCATCGATCAACTTTGTGAGATGTCTGGATTGTCATGGAGTTCAATTCAGAGGATTTTAACTGAAGATTTGAGCATGAGGAGGATTGCAGCCAAATTTGTTCCTCACCTTCTCTCCGACGATCAAAAGGAGCGTCGACTTCAGACCTGTCTTGAGCTGCAAAATCAGTTGGATGAAGACCCAGATTTTTTTCTCAAGGTTATAACTGGCGATGAATCATGGTGCTATGGCTACGACCCCGAAACAAAGCAGCAATCAAGCCAATGGAAGACACCTCTCTCGCCTCGTCCAAAAAAGGCACGCCAAGTGAAGTCCAACATCAAGACATTGCTCATTTGTTTCTTCGATTGCAGAGGTATTGTGCACGCAGAATTTGTTCCTCCAGGCCAAACGGTCAACCAACACTTCTACTTGGAGGTTTTGAAAAGGTTGAGGGAGAACATCCGGAAGAAAAGAGCGGATCTTTGGCGCACAGGAGATTGGTTCTTCCACCACGACAATGCACCTGTCCACACAGCGCTGTCCGTGAAGAAATTTTTGACCAAAAACGGCATGACACCGATTGTTCACCCCCCTATTCACCGGACCTTGCCCCCTGTGACTTTTTTTTGTTCCCTAGACTCAAAAGGGACATGAAAGGAAAACGTTTTGGGACTGTAGAAGAGGTGAAACAAAAATCGCTGGAAGGTTTAAAAAACATTGAAAAAAATGAATTTCAGAACTGTTTTGAACACTGGAAAAAAAGATTGAACAAGTGTATTACAGTCAATGGGGGTTACTTTGAAGGTGATAAAAATTGTGTGTGAAAAAATTTGTCAATAAAAAAGTTGTAACACAATTCCCGTTACTTTTGGGTCCCCCCTCGTATGGTAACGTACCACGCATCGATAGGACATGAAAAGATTTGATACGTCGACGTTTGTTCGGTATACCCTTGGGTTTCGAAATATGGAAAATTTCACCTAGATCATCCTAAAATTTTCATCGGAAAAGAGTGCCTTGAACTATGCGGTCCAGATTACGATATAAAACCTGCAATTGAAGGGCTCGTTTCGTGTACTGTACTGCCACCAAGAAATCTGTACCATCCAATTCTACCTGTCAAAATGAACAAAAAATTATTGTTTGCATTATGTCGTACATGCTGCAAAGAAATAAGTCAGTATCCTTGCACGCACAACGACCCAAAAGATCGAGAATTTACCAGTGTTTGGGTAGCAGGTCAGTTACGCGAAGCCATCGCTCATGGATACATTGTCCGCAGTATCCACGAAATTTGGTCTTACGAGGTTACGCAATACAACCCTACTACCTGTGAAAGAGGTCTTTTTGTACAATACAACAACAAATTTTTGAAAATTAAACAGGAAGAGTCTTACTGACCCAAAGACTGTACTGATGACGAGCAAAAACAAAAATACATTTCAGATTACGAGACGATCGAAGGTATCCGACTCGAACGGAAAAATATACAAAAGAATCCTGGTCTTAGATCAGTCGCGAAATTGTGTTGAAATTCTTTCCACGGAAAATTTGGCATGAGGGAAAACCTACCAAAATGCGAAATTGTTCGAAGTTAACGAAAACTCATGACGTTATTGACAAGCCCCGTCACTGAGATGACTGTAATCATCCCTGTAAATCATAACACTCTCTACGTATCTCATATAATCCGAGACGAAGCCGTGCAACCATCGCCAATAACCAACGTCGTTATCGCAAGCTATACAACAGCCAAGCTCGGATAAAGTTGTACGGTTATTTAAGAAAATTGGAAAAACGAGCACTTCATTGCGACACCGACAGCGTCATTTACGTCGACCGCGGAAATCTGCACGAATACAACCCACCACTTGGAAATTTTCTCGGGGATTCAACGGACGAACTAGGCCAAGGAAAATTTATTTCTAAATTTGTCAACGGTGGTCCTAAATTTGACGCGTACATCGTTTAAAACCCGGATGGTATGGCGACTAGCGTCTGCAAAGTCAAAGGGGTGACTTTAAATTACAAGAGCTCAAAATTGATAAATTTCGACGCGATCTCAGATTGTATTACGGAGAAGCGAGAGAAAGCAATAATTACTAGTCGTAACGCTATCCACCACGATACATTTTACCGCTTCGTCACTCGCTGAGAGGAATAGAAAACTGTACCGAATAGCGTAAAGAGGCGACGAAACAACGAATTTGGTTCCTTACCTTATGTTCATCTCTGACACTTTCAAATATATACCCAACATTGTTTATTTGCTCAAGTGGACATCTCCCGCGGGACCCGACGCGGACATCTCCCCTACGCACGTGGACGCCCCGTACCTCTCCCCTACGCACGCGGACGTCTCTCCCCGCGCAATGTCATTCGCTATCGCGAATAGGTCGCTACCGTAAGTTGATACGTACCGCTCGCGCGTTTTCATTGTCGTAGGCAGTTGAAATTTTTTACGAACTCTCGTCTTACTCTATATTTCAAATGACAAGAACCATTGATGTGCACGCCACAATGAAAACCAACGTGGCGAAATGGGTTTTTTCGCGTTAACGAGGATACCACCAAACATTATTTAAGGACGAAGAATGAGTCAAAACTGTCGAAGGCTTCTTGCTCAAAAAATTCGTACTGACGGTCCCGGATTTAACTTTTAAAAATACGAATTGTCCTAGCGAAGAGTCAGTTCCATGCGACTTCAATATCCAAACGCGGGAGGCTAGTGATGCAGGCTTGAACGAAAAATCGGAAAAGTTATCCGACAACACCCTGTTAGTGACGAAGACGGTTTACGTGATCCCAGCATTTGTTTCGCCCTAAAAATTCTATGTAGATTCTAAAAATAGTCCAAGATATTACTATTAAGCACACGAAACCATCTATTTACATACCCGAAAGTTTATAAAATTAAAGTATTTTTTAGCAGTAAATAAAACTATACAGTTATTTATATACCCGAAAGTTTATTAAATCAAAAGTATTTTTTAACAGCGAATAAAACTATCTATGTAGTTATTTATATATCCAAAAGTTTATAAAATAAAAAAAATATTGTTTAACATTTATTTTAACAAACTCTATACAACAATGACAATGTATTTCTGCGTACAATAAATATTTGATTTTTCATAAGTTTGTCTCGATTTCTCTATTCTTTATTTCATGCATTTAATACCAAAAACTTTAACCATGACAAATTACATTTTTTAAAAATCTCTAAATTAAAAGTCAAGTAAAAAATCGATAAAAGAAATTGAAAGATTCATTCCGCGAAATGTCTCCAACCCTGCAACACCCATTTACTCTTGTCATCGCCGGTCCTTCTGGTTGCGCTAAGTCAGTTTTTACTAAACGTTTGATCGGAAATTTAAATTTTCTCTGTGATTCAAAGTTTAAGAATATCATTTTGTTTTATTCGGAGTGGCAAAGAGCGTTCGAGGAATATAGAAAAAAAAACGTTATTTTCCACGAAGGTGTTCCACAAAATACCGACTTTCCAGATAACAAATCAAAGCTAATCATTCTTGATGATTTGATGCGCGAATCTTCGGATAATAGCGTGGTTGATTTATTCACAAAAGGCAATCATCACAGAAACTTAAGTGTAATTTATATTATGCAAAATTTATTTCATCAAGGTAGAGGACGGAGAGATATTTCGTTAAACGCGCACTATATCGTAATATTAAAAAACCCTCGCGATAAGGCTCAAATTAATCATCAAGCGCAACAAGTGTGTCCTGAAAATTCTCGCTTTGTCTCTGAAATTTACCGAGAGGCGACATCAACAGCGCACGGGTATTTGTTTATCGATTTGAAACAATCTACTCCTGAATCGTTTCGTTTCCGAACCTGTATCTTTCCAGATGATCAATATAATTACGTTTACGTGCCTTGGAAAGGTATAAATAATCTTGACGCGCAAGTTTGGATGCCAGTTATCTGATTGTAATAGCGGGGAAACCACCTTTTTCTACTATAGAACTAGCTACATTGAAGGCTTTACGTCATTTAAATGAAGAACAAAGAAAAGCTTTACTTACAAAGGCTGATGTTAATTTGATAAAATCTATTTGCGAATGCGCGTTAAACATCTCGAGCGGTAACATAACTTTAGTAAAGAACGAAAAATCTCGTTTGAAAGAACACGCTGAACTCTTGATCCGGTTAGCTGAAAATAAGGGGTCTTGGAGCGAAAAAAGAAAAGTAATTTTACAGCGTGGGACAGGGGTCATTCCATACATTATCGCTCCGATTCTAAAAATTGTGTTCAGGTCAATTTTCAGGTGATAGAATACGCTTGAAAGATGGTTTTGGTACCTCGAAAATACGTCAATAACACCAATCAACCTCCAAAATTGGTCCAAACTCCTGGTAATGAAAAAGCAGATTGGATGTTGAAATGAGCGAAATTTTGAATTCGTCAAATTTAGACGAAAATGAAAAATGGAAAATGTACCAGCAGGTTTTGCAACGTTATCTACGAGTTATTGACGAGTGGTGAAAAAAAAATTTACGATATGAAAAATGATCAAATAATACCTGAGCGATTAGATTTTTCCGTCATAACCGAAAGTATACCCACAAAATTTCACAAAAAAGCCTTGAATCTCATACAATGGATATAAAATTCTGCAGGGTCAAAAATTTCATGGGATCGAATGGTTTAGTGAAATGTCGTAAATATTTTAAAAACTTGACCGTAGACATGATTGGTCATTTGCATTGCGACGTTTTTAATCGAGAAAAATATCTGATAAACGGTGTGAAAATGACTTTGAGACTCGTCAGGTCGCGAGATTCTTTTTCTTTGACAGATTTTACAGGTTTTTACGGAGTAAAAATTAAAGAAGCTACTTTATTCGTTAGACGCACCAAAATAAGTCCTGGAGTGCTCCTCGGACACGCTGAAGCGCTCGCTAAAACGACTGCAAAGTATTCAATGACGCGTGTTGAAGTTGAATCTATAACTATGCACAGCAGTGTGCAGGGGGAAACTATTGATAACGTTATTTTGGGGCAGCTACCGAAACGTGTTATTCTAGGTTTTGTTGAAAATAAAGCGTTTAACGGAGATAGTACTTTAAACCCGTTCAATTTTCAAAATCATAAAATTAACTACTTGTCATTGTACATGGACGACGTTAAAATTCCTTCAAAGCCGCTTCAACCCGATTTCACGAATAATCATTATGTCAATGCTTACCATACACTTTTCACAGGAACGGGTATAAATTTTTCGAATGAAGGTAATGAAATATCTCGCGCAGAGTACCCTAACGGATATTGTTTTTTTGCTTTCGATTTAACACCTGACCTTTCCAACAACGATACTTTCCATTGGAATCTGGTTAAACACGGTAGTGTACGGATCGAGGTTCGATTCAGGAAAAACCTCGCGACAACGATAAACTGTATCGTTTATGCGGAATATGACAGCGTGATCGAGATCGATGCTAATCGACAAGTTACGATCGATTATTCGGCGTGACTTATTTTCCCCACCACCACCCGCTCATCGAAAGCGTTAAAAGACTGAAACGCTTCAATGGCGTTGCAGTTACGCTTCTAATATCGTAGACAATGGACCTCATCATCGATATTCAAGCTTTTCGCGATGGGAACGGTTGGTTTATACCGAAAGAAATTGTCGTTCTCCCCGTAAATTCTAAAACAAAAAATTTTGTTGGGCATTTTATCATCACTCCCTCCTGCCCCTGTCAAGAGTTATCAAAACGGTGGCGCGTGCAAAACAATTACCTCACCAAGCATCATCACCGAATCGAGTGGTTCGAGGGGAACGTCTAAGGAAAGCAACTCTACTCCGATTTACGAGAAATTATCAAAAACGCTGATCGGATCTACGCGAGAGGTGCAGATAAGGTGCAATTTTTGGAGACTATCAGTGCAAGGGATATCATCAATTTGGAAGATTGGAACGATAGTCCAGGATTTAAAAATTTACCTCTGTCCAATAAGTATTGTTATTTGCACGTTTTCCGCGAAGGGTCGGTTTGCGCGCTAAACTATGCTTGCAGGTTGAAAAACTTTCTTGAAGCGAAATTTTGAAAAAAAGCCGATGAACAGCCTGAATATATTGCAAGCTTTGTCCTGCTTAAACTTGACCGGGACAGTTGGTGTTTATCTCGCGGATCGGATTCCGAAGGAGTGGACGAAACCTGCGGCAATAGTAGTCAATACAGATGGCCACCGAAAACCAGGCAGTCACTGGGTCGCCATGTACGTCGGAGAAAACAATCAAGGTACCTACTTTGACAATTACGGACTTACTCCAACCGTTAAGAGCCATATCAATCGAATTGGATCAAACTGCAAATACTATACCTGGAACACTCGCCAGCTACAAAGCGATATGTTTAAAATTTGTGGGCAGTTTTGCGTTATTTTTCTATTTCTTGTATGTGCTGGTATCGACTTGCTTCGATTCAATTCAATCTTTTCCGAAAATCTTCTCGACAACGACCGAATCGTTAGAGAATTCTACGATTCAATCATGAAAAATGTGAATACGGAATCTAGTGTCTACGATTGGAGCGTTGAACCTTTAACCTACGGTGGTTCTATTCAAAATTGTCACGCTAAAAATTATAGTGTGTGAATGTTTATTCGAAATTATCATTATGTACCGGTATTGTGTTAACGTGTAAACAATAAATTTATCTTGAAGATGATGCATCATATAATATATAATTTTTTTTTTTTTCAAATTCGACAAAAAAAAATGTTTTATAAAATTCGTGTTTTAATTCTTTGCAAGCATCAAAACAAAATTTGGTAAAAAATATCAAAACGTGAAACATCAGACGGGCGGGGGGGGGGGGTTGGTAATAATAATAACTTGCAAATAAGTCAAAATATGCCGAAATTTTCTTGAAATTTTCAACAAGTTTGACTCAGTCGACTATGTCCAGATTAACACTTTTCCTATTTTTATTGTTGAAAAATTCGATTTGTGGTGTAGAAGTACCAGTCCAAACGCAACCCCACTCGTAGACTTTTGGAACGAGAACTATTGATGTCGAACACCGAGGCAAAGTATAGTCGGCTCTGCATGTTTAGGTAAAGTGCACAAACTTAAGCGTGAAATCTTTCGGCACAAGTCTCTGTCACTTTCTAAAGCGAGAATAATTTTTTTCAAATCGATAATGCTCTTGATTTGACGATCAAGTCTTTTTTTGAATTCTAGACGACTTTTGAGAACAGTCTCACTCGGCATATAGGACCAGACTCCTATAACGTTTTAAACTGTAAGACTGACTCAAGTGTGCAAAAAGAGTCATTTTGTAATAAATATGACAAAAGAAGTAGAAGGACGGTATTCTGGAGGGATTGGTTACGAAGTAGTTGGGAGGGGGTGTACTCGAACACTAAAGCGTCAGGCAAAAATTTTTAAGCAAGCAACGGAGTACATTTTCTTACAAGTAACTTAAAAAATCGCAGAAAGTTATTGACCCCGTTATTATTCCGCCCCTTCCTGAAAAAAATTCCTCGAGATAAAAAACGCATCAGGTGATTGACCACACCCCCCCCCCCCCGCCTCCCCTGGGAAGATGCAGTTGTAACATGATAATTCTTAGAAGCCCTGAAATGTACCGCTTGCAAGATACCCCCCTCCCAAATTCCTGAAACAAAACGCGATGTGCCGCAACCCCCCCCCCCCCCCCCCACCCCGTGGCGAAAATCAAAGCGGACCTCGCCAATTCCGGGAAAAATGCAAACAAAGCGACCTACCCCCCCCCCCTCCCGGGTAGCAATTAAGATAATAATAACTCTATAGGCAGCAAACATCAAAGGGCGGATGGCCCCCCCTCGGCAATTAAGATAAAAATAAATCTATAGGCGAAAAACGTCAAAGAGGCTCCCGGCCCCCCGAATTTCTGAAAAAACGATTGGGAACGACGCGTGATGACGTTATTTGTTTTGACTGGCCAAAGTGGTAGCACTCTTCTTGAGTAGGAGCTTTTCTCTGTAATCGGTCGGGGCGCGTTCGCAGCATGCATATTTAATGCGCAGGCGTTTATTTATGCATTCATGTATGATGTAATGTAAACATAACCAGTGAAATTCCTCCCTACGTTTCGGAAGTTATTTCGTGACGTTCAGGAGCAAAAATTCGTAATGATCGAGAGATTTGCTGTGAAGCGTCACGAGGTATAAGAGCGGAGAATGTCACTGTCCCACTCTGGTCTAATCTGACACTGTAGTGCCTTGAGGGATTGTAGTAGCAGCCATAAACATGGACCGGTAGTGCCTTTACAGTGGGTCCCATAGAATATGACGAAATAAATTCCTGAAAACCTCTCGAACATCACGGGATTTAAGTACCGGCTTTTCTCTGGAACCGGTCGGCGCGCGTGCAGTATATGCATATTTTATGCGCAGCCGTAAATTCATGGATACATGTATGATGTACTGTAAACATAACCAATTAGATTCCTTGAAACGTTTCGGAAGGTTCTTCTTGATGTTCCAGAGCGGAATTTCGTGATCGTCGGGAGATGTGCTGTAAAGCGTCACGAGGTATAAAAGCGGAGAATGTCACTGTGTGGCTCTCGTTTAAACTGACGCTGTAGTGCCTTGAGGGATTGGAGTAGTAGCAATAAACATGAAATGGTGGTCCCTATTACACTGGGTCCTCTCGAACATAACGGAAAATAATGCCGAAAACCTCGCCAACATCACAGAATTTGAGTAAGGGCTTCTCTCCGATATCAGGCGAAACGCGTGCGGTATATGCATATATCATGCGCTGGCACACGTTCATGCAAACATGTATGATATACTGTAAACATAACCAATGAGATTCCTTGAAACTTTTCGGAAGGTATTTCGTGATGTTTTAGAGCGGAATTTCGTGATGGCCGGTATATGTGCTGTAAAGCGTGACGAGTTATAAAAGCGGAGAATGTCACTGTGTGGCTCTTGTCTGAACTGACGCTGTAGTGCCTTGAGGGATTGGAGTAGTAGCCATAAACATGAGCTGGTGGTCCCTATTACACTGGGTCCTTTTGAACATCACGAAAAAAAATCTTGAAAATCTTTCGAACATCACGGGGTTTAGGTAGGGGATTCTCTCTGGAATCGGGCGGCGCACGTGCGCAGTAAGCACATTACATGCGCAGGCGCAAATTCATGCATACATGTATGATGTAATATTAACATAACCAATTAGATTTCATGAAACTTTTCGGAAGGAATTTCGTGATGTTCGGGAGCGAAATTTCGTTATGGTCGAGAGATGTACTGCAAAACGTCATCTGGTATAAAAGCGAAGAATTTCACGCTGTAGCTCATGTCTTAACTCACTCTGTAGTGACTTGAAGGATTGTAGTAGAAGCAATAAACACGGACCGGTAGTCTCAATTCCACTGGGTCCGCTCGAACATCACAAAAAAAATACTGAAAACCTCTCGAACATCACGGGATTTGAGTTGGGGCATTTCTCTGGAATCGGTCGGTGCGCGTTCACAGTAAAAAATTTTCTTTCACAAAAGCAGTGTAACTTCGAAATAAAGAACTATTTCTCGACTCTGGATGTAATTTGTCTCTCGGACCGATTTTTCGCTACAGAAGTCAAATCGGTGCAAAAGCAACCGTAGTGCTATTTTTTTTACCCAGCTTGCAGGAACTGCCGAAACAGCTCAAAAATTATTTATTTCTCGAACAAAGTAGAATTAGAAAAGAAATATTTGTTATCTGAGGAGCTAAATCAACACTTGGACCGATTCACCTGCTGAAGCGCCATATCGGTTCAAAGGCAGGTTTGCGTTTTTTCTACCCGGACCACAGAAACTGCTGGAACAGATCAGAATAAATTTTCTTATACAAAAGCAAGGTTGAGTCTAATGAAAGAACTATTTGTGGTTTCTTGACTTTATTCGGCTTATCGCTACAGAATACAAATTGGCTTAGAATGCAATTGTTGTGATTTTTTTCTACCAAGCTCGCAATAACTGCCGGGACTGCTCAGAAAAAACTTATTTCTTGAACAGAGAAGACTAAGAAAAGACAGATTGGTCATCTGGAAAGGTACATCGGCTCTTGGACCAAATTAACATCTGAAGCGACAAATTGGTTTGGAGGCAGGCATTCGTTTTTTTCAACCAAGACCACGGAAACTGCTAAGACAGCCCGAAATAAATTTTCCTATACAAAATCAAGGTAAACTCCGAAGAAATACCCATTTGTCGACTCTCGATATATTTTGGCTCTGGGACCGATTTATCGCTACAGAAGACAAATCGTTCCAATAGCGAGTGTAGTCCAATTATTTAACCCAGCTTGCAAGAACTGTTCTGGTCTTAGTAGAAAAAACGCACATCTGCCTTCGAACCGATTCGTCGCTTTAGAAGCAAAATCGGTCCAAGAGCCGAATTACCTTCCTAAATGCCAAATGTTTCTTTTCTACGTCTACTCTGTTCGAGAAATAAATTAATTGTTAGCTGTCCTGGCTGCTCGTACGAGCTGAGTAAATAAAAGCACTACACGTGCATTCTGGACCAATTTGTTTTCTGTAGCAATAAACCGTTTTACAGCTGAATTACATCCAGAATCGACAAATAAGTCTTTCTTTAGACTTAATCCTGCTTTTGTATGAGAAAAGTTTATTCCAAGCTGTCCCAGCAGTTTCCGTGGTTATGGTAGAAAAAAGGCACACCTGCTTTCCAACCGATTTGTTGCTTTAGAAGGTAAATCGGTTCAAGAGACGATGCACCTTCTCCAATGCCAAATATTTCTTTTCTTAGTCTGCTCTGTTTGCGAAATAAATTAATTCTCACCTGTCCTAGCAGTGCTTGCGAGGTGAGTAAAAAAAATGCACTACACTTGCTCTTGGACCGATTTGTCGTCTGAAGCTAAAAATCGGTCCGAAAGCCAATTTACATCTCGAGTCAACAAATTGGCCTTTCTCTAGACTAAACTGTACTTTCACAGAAAAAAATTCATTTTGAGTTCTTCCGAGAGCTATCGCGGGCTCGGTAAAAAAACGCACACTTGCCTTCGGACCGATTTTTTGCTTCAGAATTCAAATCGGTCTAAGAGGTGATTTATCTTACCAGTCAACCGATCTGTCTTTTCTTAGTCTTCTCTGTTCGAGAGATAATTTTATTCTGAGCAGTTTCGGCAGTTATTGTGGGCTTGGTAGAGAAAAACACAACACTTGCATTCTGGACTAATTTGTATCCTGTAGCGATGAATTAATCCAAGAGCCGAATTACATCCAGAATCGACAAATAGGTCTATATAGTTTACCCTGCTTTTGTATAAGAAAATTTTTTCCGAGCTGTACCAGCAGTTTCTGTGATTTTGATAGAAATGACTCAAACCTGCCTTCGAACCGATATGTCGCTTCAGCAGGTGAATCGGTCCAAGTGTTGATTTAGCTTCTCAGATGCTAAATATTTCTTTTCTCCGTCTACCCTGTTCGAAAAATAAATTTTTTTGAGTTCTCCTAGCAGTTCTTGTGAGCTGGCTAAAAGAATAGTACTATACTTGCTTTTGGACTGATTAGTCTTCTATAGCGATAAATCAGAACAGGAGCCAAATTCTATCCGGAGTCGACAAATTGGTCTTTCTTAAGACTTTAACATGCTTTTGTAAAAAAAAATTTATTCCAAGCTGTCCCAGCAGTTTTCGTAGTCTTGTTAAAAAAAACGCAAACCTGCCTTCGAACTGATTTGTCGCTTCAGAAAGTAAAGCGGTCCAAGAGACGATTCACCTTCTCAGATGCCAAATGTTTCTTTTCTCAGTCTACTACGTTCGAGAAATAAATTAGTTCTTAGCTGCCTCGGCTGTTCTTGCGAGCTGGGTAAAAAAAGCACTACACTTGCATTCTAGACCAATTTGTTTTCTGTAGCGATAAATCGGTCCAAGAGCTGAATTACATCCAGAGTCGGCAAATAGGTCTTTTCTAGACTTAACCGTGGTCTAGTATGAGAAAATTTATTCCGAGCTGTGCCAGCAGTTTCCGTGGTCTTGGTAGAAAAATCGCTCACCTGCCTTCGAACCGATTTGTCGCTTTATAAGGTAAATCGGTCCAAAAGCCGATGCACCTTCTCATATGCCAAATATTTCTTTCCTTAGTCTGTTCTGTTTGCGAAATAATTTCATTCTCAGTGCCCCAGCAGTTCTTGCGAGGTGAGTAAATTAAAAGCACTACACTTGCTCTTTTACTGATTTTTCGTCTGAAGCTACGAATCTGTCCGAAAGCCAATTCACATCTCAAGTCCACAAATTGGTCTTTCTTGAGACTTCACTGTGCTTGTACAAAAGAAAATTAATTCTGAGTTGTTCCGAGAGCTATCGCAGGCTTAGTAAAAAAACGCACACTTGCCTCCGGACCGATTTTTCGCTTCAGAATTTAAATCGGTCTAAGAGCCGATTTTTCTTACTAGATGACCAATCTGTTTTTTCTAAGTCTTTTCTGTTCGAGAAATAACTTTATTCTCAGCAGTCCCAGCAGTTATTGCAGGCTTGGTAGAAAAAAAGCACTACACTTGCATTTTGGACCAATTTTTTATTTGTAGCGATAAATTGGTCCAAGAGCCGAATTCCATCCAAAATCGACAAATAGGTCTTTCTTCAGACTTAACCTTGCTTTTGTATAAGAAAATTTATTCCAAGCTGTCCTAACAGTTTCTGTTATCTTGGTTGAAAAAACGCAAACCTGCCTTCGAACCGGTATGTCGCTTAAGCAGGTAAATCAGTCCAAGTGTTGATTCAGCTTCTCAGATGCCAAATATTTCTTTTCTCAGTCTACTCTGTTCGAGAATTAAATTTTTTCTGAACTGTCTCGGTAGTTCTCGCAAGCTGGGCAAAAAGATAGTACTACACTTGCCTTTAGACCGATTTGTCTTCTGTAGCGATGAATCTGTCCGAGAGCCAAATTACATCCAGAGTCGACAAGTAGGTCTTTCTTCAAAGTTGACCTTGCTTTTGTATAGGAAAATTTATTTCGAGTCGTTTCCTTTTGGACGCCTCCGGACCGTCAGGGATGAAAAAACGATGTTACGCTGTAACTATGCAGAATGTGTGCCAGAAAGAATTAAGGATTTTTAAAAACAATAGTGTTAAAAAAAATTGTATAATAGCAAAAAACTAAGCTAATCCATCAGTTGCGAAGTACCTAAAATGTACCACGTACCTGTGACTCGAGGACTCCCAGAATCTTATTTTCTAACATGTTTTACAGTAAATTACCAAAAATATCGCAAAGGATGCAAAAGTTTGAAAATACACTAACTTTGAAGATTCTGAAATTCTACATCTTAAGACTGTAAATTGTAAATATACAAATTAGAATTTTTATAGTCTATCAGTAAATTTAACTTAAGGACTACTACATATGGAAAATCTTCAAACTTCAAAACTTTTCAGCTTTCAAGTACCGAATTTTGATAACATTAATGTTTTTTACACAAGATCTTATCTTGTCCATACTGTAAACAAACAAAGAATGTGTGAATCGTGTAATACAAACAGAAAGCTTGATCTTCATCTTTCAACAACCTAATAAACGGGTATGCTCAGTTTTCAAATCAAACAAAAGGCTTCAGTTTTTTAAAATTTATATTCAATAAATTTTTTAATCAAATACGTCAGTATATTCATATTCTATTCATTCAAGTTCTGACGTCAGTAAATACGTCAAAACTCTATAATATTAGGTTTTTTCGAAACGCACACTTCCTATACGTATGAAAATGATAATAGATTTTTTCAATTGCTCCTCTTACGATTTACGGAATACTATATGACGTCATCTTGTTACTGCATGATTCACCCACAATTTCTGCAAATCGATTGTTCAAGAATTGAACTGCTGTATTTTTCATACCCGTCCTTTCCTTTTCTAGAGTCTCTTCAAATTCTGTTAATTTAAAAAAAAGGTTAAAATACAAATAATATACAAAAAAATATTCCAAAGATCTATCATGTTAGTAAAGCATCAAAAAAATATATCTAATACAAAATAGTGGCAAATCCTCTAAAAAACTGAGCCTTACGGAACATTTGTACAAAAGACGATTTCTTCATATTATGGGCCTCACAACTGCTCAAAGAGTTTCATAATTGTTGTGGAGTCGTGCTTTTACCGAAGAATACCGTTAATTCCAGTGGTCCTATCGAAGGATCATTATAAACGATAGAGAGACATATCTATATTGCTATGTATGTTATTATGAATAAAACATTAGCTACATACCTTTATTAGTTTGAAATTCAAAATCATAATCGAAATAGCGATCTCTGACAAGTCTCGCATGTCCATATAAGATGAAAAACGGAGCTTTCATTTCATGGGTGCATCTTACACCCTGTCCGATTGACTGTGCACTTAATATATCCACAGTTACATTCATATCATAACCTTTTAAGTAAAGTCCAGCATAATGATCTCGATTTTTAAGCCCGCTGAATTATTGCTCATCAAGATATCTTTGAATGGACCTTTGAATATCCCCAGTCCGAGAAGATTTTTGATTTCCTCCGAATGTCTTTCGCACGTTTCATTAGATGATACATTCCTTTCTGATGGTAACGAAGAATCTAGGGAAAAGTACAAGAGAAGAAAAGTGTTATGCATATCAAATATGTTCACTACATAGGTCATGTAGCAATTTTCTAATCGTGTATAGGTTATTTCATCTCAAACCGTCAGTCAGTGAGGTACCATTTTCCGCGCCCTAGATAAAGGGAGACACAGAAGTATATAATCCGAAGGTGAAAAACAGGATAAATAATTCTTTATCTTGATTTCATACTGAGGTGAAGCTTTATTTAATACAAATGGATGTGCACTTTATATTGACGATAAAACTTATCTGTTCGTACAAAAGAAACTTTTTCAAACAGTTCTAACAGTGATGACAACTTTGACAGCTGAAGAATAGAATAGAATATGAATCATGTATGAGAAAAATTGAAAATGGTACTTGCAGTAAAGAATAGGAGAATTTTGTTTTGCTGAGTGTCTTTGTGATATAGTTTCTTCCAATGTTCTACTGCAGAATAAAAGTTTCATACCGATGCTGCTTTATACATTTAGTTGCACTGGGTCTAGTCGTAAATGAAAAAAATTTTATCGGAAAATTTTCAATCATCGTCCAACCTTTAACGCTAATAGAATGTATTGTAAAAATGACGATAAACAAAATGGAACTTTGTCGAAAAATATTTCGGCTGTGGATAAAAAAGCAATATTCATAGAAAAAGTTGATAACAGTCCTAAATAATCTATTCGTCGAATTTTTATGTTCCTTTTTTAACACTTTTTCTAATGAAAATATTTTCCTGTCCCTTTTCCGTTAATGAGGTTTTTTGAACGGGTGATTTTCGCATACATATTTTACATTGTCAGTAAAAATTTCAATAGGCAATTTATTTTGTCACGTTGCGTTGTGATTTTAAAATAGAACAATTTTCCAAAATGCAATAGCTTTCTTATTTTCATTAGAAAATTTGCATGCCTCATGATATACTGTGGGATAAGTTTTTTATACGTGTGAATTTGACAATTGTTTTTTTCATTATCAGTAAAAATTACAACAATGTAGGATTTTTATATTTTCGTCTAAGGAAGAATGAGTAAAAACAACCATGTAACTCATTCAGTGTCTTTATTTATAACCATTTTTCTAGTCTGCATTAAGTGTAGTTCTAACAAATATTTCATGATGATATTTCTTGATTATTTCCTGTTTGGAAGAGGCCTCCGAAAAAAGTTGGGAAATATACAATCGGTGGGTCCAAAAAAAGGTGAGTAGAAATTTTACATTGGAATTTAGCGTTGAACAGTCAGAACAACGATGGCAGTCTCGCAGAAATCAAATAAATTAATATCGTTATAAATAATGTCGATGGTTAATGGTTTTTTGACAATTCGGCGATTACGTATCGTCGACTCGTCATTTCGTCCCCCGTAACGTTTTTTTTTTTTTTTTTTTTTTTTTTTTTTAATAAAACCTTATGGGGGACGATTTGATATAGCACTTCATTATCACTACTGAATCATTACGTTAGGAAAAATTTTCCAAATTATCTAAAATACTAAATATCCTTAGGGAGATACTGTAACTGATAATGCTGTAGTGCAGTATTTTTTATGTTGTATAAGTTTGTATGATTTTATTTATCGGATTATTTATGCGTGTATTCATTTTCTGTATGAATTAGTTACTTTATAAAATTTCTGAAAGTATTGTAGAAGTTTTTTTTTTGAATTTTTTGATGATGTAAAAACTAGTTTGCAATTGGTTTTTCATGAGATATGAATATATGAACAAACTCATGTTTATGTTACAAACTTGTTCGTTTATTCAAGTTTTCTGCATATTTTTATTAATTGAAAAAAATTTGTTAAACATGAATGCGTTTGGTTATTGCAATAAATTTTTTCAGAAGTAGAAATTCTTACGCACTCATAGAATTTTCGGTAAAAAGTTTATAAATATTCTTCTATGTATGTATTAAGACATAAAAAGAATTCAGAACAAATTACCTGTTGCATTTAATAATAACAATGATTTTTAGAAAATTGTGTGGGATTTGATTTGAGATTCGTTAACGAAACTATTAATTTTCTTAGTTAAACTCGAATATTTTCAAAATATTCGAATTCGGTGTCTCGAAAACTAGTAGTCAATTTAGTTAAAAATTGTTCAAGTACTGTGAACCATTCAATAGTAACAAAGTTTCAGAGTTCTATTAATCTAAAAGTCTTAAATAAGCAGTAAATTAAAAAGAGCTTTAGAGTTTAATACAATTTGAAAATTTTTAAATCAAATAATTTATAATGTAGCTCCTATCTCCAGGATTCTCTTACTTTTCGAATGATTTCTCAAAACATTTTGTGAAATATCCGAAAAATTATCAAAATTCAAGTTCTTTGCAATTGAAGATCAAGGAACTAAGATTCCAAATCTCTAAAATTCTTAAACTCAAAGAACTTTATATATAGATTCTAAACCTACACAATAAATACAATAAATATAAATTAATAAATAATACCTTCGTCCTTTAAATTTAGAAAACTATAAATATGATCACCCATTTATCCTGTCTTTCGTAAAAGTGTTACAGCTATAACAGTTACGAGATCTCCTCAAAGGGTACATCTACTTAAATTCCACTAGAATAAAAAATCATATTTCAAAAAACTCCGACCTGCTTAAATTTACAAATAGGTTGTCTTTGTCCCTCTCCATATCGGCAGTAGCTTAATTGAAATAGGCCTTTTTCTTACGATTCAAGTTTCGAAGAAAATCAAATTAAAATTCTGGTAATACTACACTGTGCAACAAAGTTTGAAAAATGTTTTGTGACAGAAATTTTATTAAAACTGAATTGTATTGCACTCTTTAATACATTTGTTAAGTTTTTTTGTAATTTTCTTTTTTTTTTTGAAATATTTTTTATAACATTTTTAAACTCCGTCATTTTTCCAATAGGTGATTTCTATTGTACTTCAAAAAACAAAAATGAAATTGTATACTGACAAACTTTTTTTTGATAATCGTTGGAATCAATTTATCGGTTCAGATGAAAATTGCCTGCTCAAAGAATTACATTCATGAAAAAATGTTATGATTGATATTCCGAAAATAAGCCAAAAGATTGCAAAAATGTTTCACGATTATGTTTAGCAAATCTATTTTTCACGAAAATTTCTTTGTCACAAAAAAGTGCTGCACAGTGTTATTATCCAACTTTACATTATGGCCGTAAAAAATCTCAAATCTTGCAGAATTTCAAGGTTCTGCATTACAAAGGTCGAGCAAAATGAGGAAAAAATAATTTCAATGTTTAGCCTTAACCTTCATTTTCCTGCAAAGATCGAGGCATATCAGGTTTATAAGCCCCAAGGGTATCATTTTCATTAGCAAATTCGATAGGTTTAAAGCCAGATTCTAAAACAGGCCTGAAATTCTCGGGGTCGAATTCAATAGGGGCGACTTTTTCAGGCATGCTCAAGGTCACTGTAGGTTTTTCCTTGTTGAGGGGTACCGCGCTCCAACCCGTGGTAATTGGAGCCTCGGCGCTTTCGCTGGCCACAAATGGAGCAACGAAATTTTGAAACGATTTTCTGTCGTCATCGATGTCTTGGGGCAACGGTTGCGACGTCGGAGTGTAAACCATCGCAATTGGCGTCGGTTGTGCGTAATCGTGCAGGTACGGAATGATATTCGAACTGGCGTCCTTGTCGTCCAGGGAATCCTGGACCTGGCTCTTCAAACAAATAATAATTTATGTCAACTTAATAACGAATCGGTCTAAATACTGTAATTAGTATATAGTTATGTTCATACAGGATGGGCCATATGAATTGGGTCAATGAAACCATTGCATCACTTCGACAATTTTCAAACGATTGGCTTCATCAATACGGTTTATCAAACTTTAATCTAGTACAATTTCAATCATTTATCGATGCAACATCAATCATCCGTTCTTCTTCAGACCTGGTGATACAATCAATGGCGATCGATATAGGTGGATATTGGTGCACTTTGTATTACCGCAAATGCGTGAAAAAAGTCTGGAAAACTTCTGGTTCCAACAAAATAGGTGTTACATGCCATACAGAAAACGCAACAATAGACTATTTGCGTCGGAAATTCACGGGACGTGTTGTGTCAAAAAATGGGGATATTGATCTTCAGATTTGATTCCACCGGACTTCTCTTTGTGGGGATTTTTGAAGAGAAAGGTTCACACTAAAAAGCCAAAGATCAAGACCAAAAGACAACATTCAAGCCGAGAAGTCAGCTATATCACCTGAGATACTGGAAAATGCGAAAAAAAGAGCCCACTATAATGTATTAGTAATAACGGAGGTCATTTGGTCGATATTTTTTTTTGGAAACTAGCCGAGATGAACTTTAAAAAGGTTATCGTAATAATGAGAAAAAATATTTTGATACGCATTGAGAACTGCTGAAGATATTTATGCATTACATTGACCCGATTCAGATGGCTCACCCTGTACATTATAGAATATGCGATTATAATTGCATATTATAACAGCACTGCGAATTCCTGTCAGTGCTCCCTATCATTCCCATTTTTTTTTTCCAATTCTTTAACGAATATCTTGGTAAAGTTAGCTTAGTTGCTTACCATTTTGCTGTTTTTATTAGGCACAAGTAACGGAATCTCCTCTTCTTTTTCATCCTGCAGCATTTCTGCAGACGATGGCCTGTGAGGACCACGAGTGCCCGTCACCACTCTTCCATCAATTTCATCATTGTTGTTGCCTCCAATATTCACTGCCATATTCACTGGGTACACCACGTAAACCGACGAATCAGATGTCTTCTGATCTTTTCTTCTGATCTCAGTTTCATCGTCTTCTTTTTTGTTGTCAGTTAAAGGTCTTGCGATTCCGTCTTCGAAGGCTGCATGTTGTTGGATCATTTGCAAGGTGGCAACTCTAGGAATGTGATCTCCTGTTCGTTGTTTCAGGAAGATGGGAACTGGTCTTGGTGGTATCTGCGAAATGAACCAAGTTGATGTTTACAAAACGCTCTGATTACCTAGTTATTCTGGGTTGGTCTCAAGTGATTGGATTACTTTACAATGGTTTTTGAAACACAAGGTAACTAACTTGAGGTGGTTCCGCAGCGAATTGCTCGCTTTGATCTTCTTCAAGCCGCATTTTCTGCGCATTAGGCCGGTTTTCAAGCGTTGGAAATCTGTACTTCTTGACCAGGATGTCCGAATTTTGCGGTGCTGCGTCGTTTTGAGGAACCCTGGCAATTGGAGGTGTCTGTCGTGGAAAGTTAGGCAGTGGTGGAGGACTTAAGTAACCGTTGAGGACAGATGGTCTGTAGTGACCGCGAATCCTTTGAGCGGATAATGTCCCCACTGTGTCTGGACCTCTGTGACCATGGGAGATTCGGGGCTTGAACTGTGGCAAGATGTTTGGAAGGTCTTGATCTGGACGTCTTTTGTAGCCCAAAGGTTCTAGGCATTTAAAGTTCTCGGATTATTATTGATGAAATTAGGTCGGCAAGTTTTGATATACTGGTGAGAAACAATGATGAAGATTTTTTTCACCTGGGTAAACAGGTCTCGCGTATTCTGGACGAGGAGTAGGTCTGTAGTGGAAGTAAAGTGGTGGCTTTTGTTGCAGTGGCTTTGACCTTGGTGGGGTGAGATTTTCAGCAGGCAGAGATATACCTTCTGGAAGTTTTTGAGGAAGACTGATTATCTTTGGTTCTCCGGTAGGAGGGGAAGTCACGATGTCTTGGAAGTTTGAGTAAGCTTCGTTGGAGATGTGATCATCGACCAGTTTCGTGGGTCCGTTGAGTTTGAAGTCGATTCTCTCGTTTTGTGGCAGGTCTTGCAGTTTTGGCCTTGACTCGATTTCGTTTAGGTTTAGTGGATGAGGTGGTGCTTGGTACCATCGTTGTGGATTGTAATTGTAAGCTGGTTCAACGGAAATGGAGGGTAAGCCAATACTGGCGCTGGTGTCGTGTCCTGGGTAGTAACGGTTGTCTATACTTGGTCTGTTATCTGCAAAATTTTGTAAGCGTTTCAATGTTTTTCCGGTATGAATTTCTTTTATTGACTGGAATATGAAAAAAAGAGTGTTGTCTCATGGAATCGTGAAGTAAAAAACTTCTGATTGAGAATCAGGAAATTGATTAAGCTGTAAATCGCGATGTCATCAAAGAGATGGAACTAAAATAGTAAAATAAAAGTCAAAATGAAAATAACCAGATGAGTTTCAGATCGAAACAGAGAAATTTGGGAGCTATGAATTTAGAATTGAGAAATGAAATTTTTTTAAGTTAAAATTGAAGATGATCTGAATTTTTCAGATTTAGAAAACAGCAATTATCAATCGTCGAAAATTCGTCGACTCGTCATTTAGGATTAAAATGACAGAACGCTTGAGATTAAAAATTAAGTAGGATCCAAGCACCAAAAGAATTCATGGGATTTTTTCGTTTTTGAACTTATCATTCTAAACGTTTAATCCGTCACGAAGTTGTTAAAATTAAAAATTTTTTTACATTTTTCTTTATTTGTAAATTGAAATATTGTACAATTATTAAATTTTATACTGCCATTCTGGGCAGTTGGGTTTTTCCGAAATTTGGTAATTTAAGAGATTGTAAAATCCAAATTTCGAACAGTTTCTGATCTAGAAAAAAAATCTAATAAGTTTTAAATTTAAATTTTTCGATATTGAAATTGTCGAATATTACTATCGAGATCCAAATTCGGATTCGAAGAAAAATTTTAAGGTCCATCTTTTTGAAATTCGAAATAGAAAAAATAAAAATCTTTTTTTTCTCTAAGTTCAAATGTATTCATTAAAGTTTAAAAATATATTAGTTTTGAAAATGCGAGTTTAAGAAGTGTTCGAAATTGAAAAGTGTTAGAAGTTCACGAGTCTAAGCTGTAAAAATAATCCATTATTAGGGACATTCTAGAAATGTCTTCAAAATTTAAAAATCTGTCTTGAAAGTTATGAACTTTAAATTCAGATGGAAGATGAATTTTTGAAGGTTTTGAATACGTCTTCAGAGTCGAAGAATTCGAGAACTTCGAAATTGTAAAAATATACGTTTCAAAATCCGATGTTTGGAGTTCAGAATGTTCTACGAATTTTGGAAGTTAACGATCATGAATTCCTTAATTTTGAGAATCTCGCACATAGTATGTTGCACAATCCATAGCACATAGTATGAGCACAGTAGTCGCACAGTACTTCGAAATAAAAAATAACGAAATTTATAAACAATCTGAACTTAATTCTTCAGATTTCTAAATTTTCTGAATTTCTTGAATGGAAATACAGCTACATATTGTAGAACATCTTGAAAAATTTGATGCTTCCAATTCTGAAACTTCGGAGCATAAAATATTTAATTCTGTGAATTTCAGAATTTCTGGCGCATTGAAAATTTTTGAATGCGTTGTCTCCTGAAATTTCAACAATTTTTGCATTTGAAAATTTATGAAATTCAGAACTCGATTTCTTGTATTTGCGATTCTTACGATTTTACGCCATAAATAAAAAAAATTTTATGTATGTAAGTAAAACTTTATAATTGTATACGTAATTAACGAGGAATAAGTCTTCAAATGATAACTATACAATGTAACCTAAAAAGTATCTAGAATGAAAATTCTGAAAGTTTGTATCGTGTTATTGACTCTAAATTTTTTAAAAACCTATCATGGAAAATTTTTACATGTTATTTTCACGAATAAATTTCGCATATTTTCTAACAACTGTTTTGCAAGAAACAAAAAATGTTATCTCTATTCCAAACTTATAACAGTATATTCTGAAACTTATAAAGAGAATTCGTAAAAAAAAAAGAAATAAGGGTGTTTGTTTTCTTAATGTGATTGTTTATAAATTTACGAAATTCGTCACTTGAAAATTACATGCAAAAACTTTTAAAAGTATTAGTCGATAAAATTCTCAATACATTTTTAAAATATGCGTCAAAATATTTTTCCAGTTATATATATTTTTAAAAATAATACAATTTTTTCTCTCGATTTCGTAGAGTGAATTTTCACTCTGAATCGAGTCAAAACACTTCCACTCCAACTTCAAGTGGTTTTTTACTTTTTCAGAGTGAAAGGTCACTCGTAAGGAGTAAAATGTCATTTCTCTTAGAGTGGAATTCAACTTCCCTGAGAGTGAAGATTCGCTGTTTCAGATTGAATTTTTATTCCATGTTTGAGTGTCACGAGTGTCGATAGAGAGTGACTCTTCAAATACTCACTCTTCATTAATTTTGCATGTATCAATAAAACAAAAAATATACGCATAAAATATTTTCCAACAACGAAAAACAGTCTGCTAAAAATCTTCTACTCTCTCAATTCATTGGAGTAAATTTTCACTCTACCATCGATTTTAAATAGTGCTCATAAAACTTGTGGTAATTTTTTACTTTTTTGGAGCGAAAAGTCACTCTTCTCTGAGAGTAAAATTCGACTTTTCTAAGGGTGAATTTCCACCCATTTCTACTCGATGTAGTGTGAAAATTTACTCCAAGAAATCAAAAAAGTATGCATATCATCTCAACCAAAAGCTGAAATTTGAAAAAAAAACCACCATTATTCCCAGTACTGAAAAAACTCTCACTTTGATCATTACCGAATATCAAGGGTTGCTTTGGAGTGATATTCACAAGCGACGGTTTCATTTTATGACTCTGCACAACGATTTCATGAGCCAAGACGTCAATGGGCATCGACGTGACCGGCTTCGTCGACGGTTCCAGAGTCGTCGATGACGTAGCCTGTGTCGTTGAATTTTTCACGTTCTGCTCCTCCTTATGAAGAACCTCGTAGTCCTCATAAGTCTCATATTCCTCTTCAAACAACGGCTTTTCTTCAGTCGTAGTTTCTCTCGTTGTCGTAGTATCTGCCATTGTTGACGTCATTTTTGGAGTCGTCCTCGTTGCCATCGTCGTCGTGGTCGTCGTCGAAGTCGTACTCATCGTCGTCGACGTCGTAGTTGGTTTAGCTGTTGGCTGAGTAGAAGTCGAAGCAGTTGTTTTGATTGAAGACATCGTTAAATGTGTCGTAACAGGATCCTTGGTGGAAGCATAAACCTTTCGAGGAGGCTCGTAGAACGGCGTTTTATTAACGAAGTCTACTCTGTGATTAAATATATTATAGCTGTTGACTCCACTTTGGACTTTCGTGTTCGCATACGAACTCGAAATTACCGGGAAATGGCTCTTGTCGTATCTGTCCGAGGAATACCGTACTGGCAAATGAAGGAACTCGTGGATTTCTCTGATTTCATTAAGTTCCCCGTTGTTTGCATCGCGTTCGTTGCTGTCTTCATCCTTGGCAGCAGATGATTTCTCTTCGTAGTCCCTTGAAACGTTGAGAGCTTTCGCAGGCGGAGCTTTTTCGTAGTCGATTTCGCCGGTCAGAGGATCCTTTTCGAGGGAAAAAGGTTTTCCTCCGTTCAAGGCGTATGGGAATGGCATTATATATCTGGCTTCTGTTTCCAGTGGGTTGGCTGTGAAATCATAGGTGCTTTCCTCGGCGACGAGGTCGTCTTTTTCCATGACTCTTCCGTTACTGAGAGGTAAGCACCACACTAATATCAGCATCTTCCACGATGTCGCTGCCATTTTGTGATATAGGTTCTGCAAACAGTATTTATATTCCTCATTACGTTTGGTGTATGGTCAATTTTTTATTGATCAAATAGACAGGCAAAAAATGTGTCATTTGATGTGAATAAACCTCAAACCGTGAAACAATATTTAAAGACGTTGTTGAACGAAATTCAGGTTTCGATAACATCCATTGAGTAGATTTTTTTAACAAGTTGGGAAATATGTTTTTTTTTTTTTATTCAAATTGTGATAAAGCAAACACAAATATTTATCGAGAAGCGTTAAAGCAAGCCAAGACGAGATGTTTTACAATAACAAAAAAACTAAACGTTGCGCTGGTACAGTAATTCGGTCGGATTCTCCGTGTGTTTGATATATTTATTAGTCGGTCCGTTATCATTCAATAATTGATACTACTCAATAATTACAGAGACGTACGTATTTGAGATATATAGCGTTCAATCGTGTGGTAATTGCCCGCGCCGTTACATTGAAAATGTGAGTAAACAAAGGAAAATGTAGGTAATTTTTGAATGAATAGTTGAGGAAGATTTTTTAAAATATTACTATATATTGTATGAATATGGTGAATTTATTGACATGTTTATGTTAAAATAATAAATTTTTATGCGCTCGTTTTTTAATACATATCAAGTACCTTTAAAAAGCGTCACTGCTGAGAATTCCTAATTAGTTTTTTGATAGGCATGTTTTTTACAATAAAACTTATGCCACAAATAACAATTAGTTTTCAAAATGAGAGTCTAATAACATTTGTGAATAGAAACTAATTGTATTTGTGACATGTGATTTTGTAAAAAATTTACTAATTAGACAAACCAGTTAGATTTCCATGTGCATATTCAATCAATTTTCTAACTTGTTTAACCAATTGGAAAAACGGCCATTTTATCGGTTCGTTTTCCAATTAGAAAATCAATCGGAAATTTTCAGCAGGGGCCCTTTGAGTGAAGTATTACCAATTTTTTTTTCTAAAAACAAAAGTTTAATAACCGTTTTCTAAAAAAATACATTTCTTTCATTTATTTTTAAGCTTGCCTAGTAAATAGTGTGTGAAGTTTTTTTAAGAATCTTCAAATCTTTGTTAAAAAAAAGGAATAAATCTTTATGTATAGTGAATAAACTTGTAAAATTAATTTATGTAAACCTAGTATCTCCTTTAACTTTTGATTATTGCGAAACAACTCTTGTCGATTTGTTTCAGATTCATTACAAGATAAATAAAATGAAATTGTTTCACCAATATACACGGAAAAAAAAGGTAACTTGCAATAGCGAAAATTTTCATTGATTCTATGAGAACGAACTTTTTCGCTGCCTTAAAAAAAAATTTGTAATTACAACAAATTATTTGTTAGTATAACAAAATTTTTTCGTAAAAAATTTAATTCTCACGGAATCTACGAAAATTTTGCTATCTTCACGAATATTTTTGTTCCATGAAATCGACTTACAAAATCGAAAACGTTTTTTTTTTTTTAATATGTGAATACAAAATTTCAAGTCTGTAAAGAATAGTGGTAAAAAATTTGGAAATGAGGATTGTGGATCTCCAAAATTGATTTTGGATTGAAATCAAATATGATAAAAGTTTTCAAGTTATGGAATAATGGTATTAAAAATTTTAGAGCGGTCAATTTTGAATTCATAATTCAATAAATAAGAGTTTTTTGAAATTTCATGACAAATTAAAAGTATTTGAAAATTTGAAATTGAAGCCGACAAATTGCGTTTTTATTATATTTTCAAAATTTTCGCATGAAAAATCCGGAATCAATCTTTCGAGAAATTCGAGAAGTCGATGACAATCGAAAATTTCGAAATATTAAGTTTTAAAACATGATCTATAAATAACATTGAAGATTTTTAATGAGGAAAAATATAATGTTCGAAGATTGATAAAATCATGACTCTTATGTTGTTTCGAAAATGTTAGAAAATTTGGAATCATTGTCTTTTCTTTTTTTGGATTCAACATAATTTCGTGCAAATATTTGCAATCAGATATTCGAAATGACTATTTTTAAAAATCCAAAATTCATTATGCTAAAATTTGGGATATATTCTGAGCTACATGCGAATTCTAGATTTTCTTGCTTCGTAAATCGTTAAGTTATGGGGTCATAAAAAGTAAATTTGAAATGATAACGTTTGGTACTTTCAAAATCTTTTCTTTTTTTTGAATTTACAAAATTTAAGCTTAGAATTCTTGATTCAGATTTCCAGGAATCCCTAGTAATTCTGATTCTCATATCATCAACTTTATAAAAATTACATAAATAATTTGGAATTACTTTTAATTATTTATAAGAACTATAAGTAACAACTTTTCTTACAAGAAATTTCGTATTATTATAAAAAAATATTATTTTTCTTCAAGATATCTCACTTTAAATTCTTATAAGATTTATTTATAAGAATCTCTTGAAAAATTGTCATAAGTAATTCTAGTTTCTCATAAGGTTTTTACAAGAATCAAAATATGTAATTCAAGACTGTCAGATATCCTAGAATTTGTAATAATAAATCAAAGAAATAAATAGCTTTTCAAACAATGTATAGAATTCCGATCAACTTGAAAATTTCGCAGATATCGAAATTCTCAAATTCAACATTAGACATATATTTAAAAAAAGGAACACTTGAATAACCCTAACGTTTCGCCATTCCAAAAAAGTTTTCAAATTGTACTTGGAAGAAAAATTTCAAACTGTTTAATTCAAAAACCACATATTTCATTTCTTACAATTGCAAACTCAATTTCTGAAAATACATGCGATGTTAACATTTTGTAAGAAAGAATTGTATTATCAATTCACACATTTTGTCTTTATTATCTTAAAATGTTACGAATTCTCAAGAATCATTGTACATATTGCAACTTTGTCAGTGATAATTATGTGTTGAACTTTTTCAATTATACTTCGCGAGACAAGTCTTAGTCTTAATATGCAAATAATTAGATTTCCACAAACCTGAAGTAGTTCCAAACTAAGGCAGCGAAGATTCGCGTCACTTGGTAACGACGATGGACATCGAAATGTTGGCGATTAGATTAGAAATAAAAATACAAACACGAAAGGACACACTAGATGCTTTTGAAGCGCGAGATCTTTTCAGACTGGGTTGTTCGCTCTTTGCACGAGGAACGGATCAACTAAGGGAGAAGAGTTTGCTGAAGAGAAAAGAGCAAGAGTGAACGAATGGAACGGTACGAGAAACAGTTAGACGATGACCTAGAAATGTGGCCCGTGCCAGTTCCTCGACCTTCACTACACGATGCTGTTAGCAGCTATTACCTTGACCATCGTCGCTTTTCGGCAAACGATGATTCACTTTTATGATAATAAATCAGCAGAATACTTTTTTCTTACTCAACATTAGTTACGAGCCAAAAGCCACTTATTCTGGCTTTTTTCTAAGCACGACATTAGAAATATGCGGTCAAGTCGAGTATACGTATATTCAAATTTTACTATAGTATGTAATAAGGTTGCCAGTCTGCATTAGGCATTTGAATCTCTGTAATTTCGTTGTATGTAAATTTGTAGCACTAAATTATAATTATGACAGTCCGGCATTACAGAGGAAATGTGATATGCATAATGTGCTTATGGAACTGTTGGGACCCTTTGTTATGTTATAATTGCATTTTTACTTTATTACCTTTATTTTCTGTTTTTCTTAACTATTTGTTTTGTAGAATGATCATTTGGAAGGCGATACTTGTATCATGACTTAATTGATACAATAATTTATGATTGTTGGGATTGAAGTTTGAAAAAACCCCAGGGACATCTGAAATTTAACAATAATTTCCTCATACTTAGAAAAAAGATAATCCCATGAAGCACATGCATCAAGGTAGTCGAATCGAAAAAAGACGAAAAATAGTATTCAAACGAGAGTGGCAACATTTCACAAGTATATCTGTTTATGTTTCTTTTGTAACTAAACTTACAAAGTGACAAAAATCAAGACCAATATAATAAATTATTCATTAAAACAATATTTCTTCATCGACAATACTTAAAATTTATTGTTTTTCACTTAATTTTGGAAGTGGCTTCAAATGTTTTGGACCAGTTATTTTCGATGAATAAAATTTAAGATGTAAAACTAGCAAGTGTAGAAAAATTTATAAGGGATTTTGAGATATTATTTTCCAATTTTCGAATAAATTTCTTAAAAAGTTTCAGTAACGTGTTACGAACTGTGTAGAATTTTTATTAGATAATGCAAGTTATAATAAAATGTTCTTCGAAATCTGCGAAGAGTGAAAAGACTTCGTATGTACATACATTTTAAAACAATAACGAATCATCTGAACTGTTAAATGATAATGAGTTGTTTCATTCAATGTTACATTTATTCATGGTTTGAAAGTAACACGTTACTCTAAAACGTTACTTTCTTAAATAACGATAACGTAAGGCGTTACAGTAATTAACAAGTAACGATAATTGGAAAAAGTTACTTTTGTACGATAACGAGTAACGAAAATCCAGTTATGAATTTTACGTTTCTTTTATCAGTTTCATCTAGTTTTTGGAACAATCTGTAATTATTTTCAGAAATATTCTGGAACTGAGATGTAAGCAAATTTTAACTTCGTTATTTTCAAGTGAAAAATTCCATGTTTATAATTTTTGATGTACATAATAAGATAAAATTTCAGTAATTTGTGCACAAATATCGACAAAGAATATACTTGCTGACTATTTAAAAGAATATTTCGAAATTGAAACCAATTGATTTCTGAAATCCATTCGAAATTACATAAAAAAGCTTTAAAATTCTAGAGCTAAAAATCTTCAGCGAAATTCTTAAAATCTCATAGATCATCAGTGCTAACTGATTTAATGCTATGCATATGATAAGACAAAGATAAGATGGATACGCTTTTTATTGTTATCAGGGGCACAGTAAAAAATCTTTTGGTAAAATTATTACATCCAGTCTGGATTGGTCTGAATAATTTGAGACACTGGTTAATCTTGTAAAATTATTAAAAGAATACAGTAAAATTGTTTCACTAAGCCTATTACTTCTACTACATAGTCAACTGCGAAATCATCCGCTCGGAGAAAATCACCAGTTGAAGTTGTGTCCCAAAATTATTCAAATTATGGATAAAGTTTGTAGCATGCAAACGTTTTTCTTAGTTCTTTTGACCTGCATATCACGAATCTGGCATCTTGTTCGCAAAGTCAAATTATTTTAAATAAAATTACTGCATATTCGCTGAAAATTGAGAAGTTCTTGCAAGATGGATACAATGTTAAGAAAAAAGAATTTTCCATTATGTAAAGGAAATTTTTAAGCCATATTCTGCATTTGACTTTATCACATAAATAGACCTGGAAAATTTTTTATACGTAATTATGAAGATACGTTTTTTGAAGATTCCTCCATAAATTGTAGAAAAATCTCCATATTCATATAAGGATTCTCATAGCGTATGGAAAATTTTCCGGATCTATTTATGGAAAAAGTTACATACAGAGTATGGGTTCAAAACTTCCAATGCTTGTATGGAAAATTTACCAAACTTTTTCTAACAATGTATGTTTCATTTCATACACTGTTGGTTGCCAAGTCAACAAACTAAGTATTATGTATTTACTATAAGATAAATAAATATTCAAATATTGTTACAATATTCTCTAGGAAGGTGTACTATTAGTTACTCGCGAAGTAAACTGCGAACTCAGTGTCCCCAAATATTATATATTGTGACGTCACACGTAGATTTAAAGTATGTAATAAAATGACGCACGTTTATGTATTTTTTACACTGGATACGGGATAGGCGTTTACGTCCATGCGAGCTTCCAGGGAATCTCGCAAGATGCGTATTTTGTTCATCACATTTAGGTCGCATAGACGTTTCATGCGACCTCCCGGCGACGGAACTATCGCGCTTAAATTATATCGCAGTATGCAATCATTTATGTTGCATTTAGGTCGCATAGATGTTTCACGCGACGTCGCATAAACTTTTCAGTGCCCTATCGGTGATTTTGCCTGCAACGTCGCTGTTAATATAAAAAATAATGAACAAATATATCTCTGGGATATTTTTCACGACGTCGCTAGGTATATACAAAAATCTTAAATTAATATATCACGTGGGCGTTTCTCGCGACGTCGCGTGGACTTTTCATTGCCCTACAAGTGATTTCGCATGCGACGTCGTTGTGTATGTAAAAATGATCAACAAATATGTCTAGTCTAGGGGACATTCTTGGACAAAAAACCTGCACGCTTCATGCATATGCCACATGTATTTGTCGATAAAAGCGAATTTTGCCTTTTAAATTTTTAAATTTATTTTTAATTTTTATTTTTTGCTTCTCTCTCTCTCTCTCTCTCTCTCTCTCTCTCTCTCTCTCTCTCTCTCTCTCTCTCTCTCTCGGTGGGAATTAGTGGAAAATATTGCAATTGTAAAAAATACCGTACAATGGTATAATAAAAATAAAAATTCACGATGATTCACGGAACGACATTAACAATAATACAATTTATGAAGAGAGGTCAAAAGAGGTCTCACGTGATAAGTGTGATAACCGCTTAAGCATTGTCCTGAACCTTGAAAAATTCAGTGCGTCATTACGCCTAGCACTTCCGAGCTTCGAGCAGCATCGAGCGCCGTGGTCATTAAATACATTCTATGTTACGTTCATGCCCCTTACTTAAAGGATCAGAGAAAAAGTTTAACTATAGGAAAAAGTAAAGATTGTCCACCTCGTGGATCTCGCGTAGATTACTACTGGTGTGGCGCGGAAATTTGAAATATGTAGAACTCGATTTTTAAAGTTTTGCGAGCTGGGATCGATCGGCTGGAAAAACATTTGACTGTAAACAACTGAAAAAGTGTTTGTTTACAAACTGAAGGCGGGCTAGCAGTTCCAGGCACTCTGGTTAGTAGCAAATAAATGCACTTTTTTTATAAAAAGAATTTCTCTCAAAGTTTTCTCAACCAAGAGAAAAGTGATTAAAACGAATGAAATACATGAAAACGGAAAGTTAAATTTTCTTTATAAAATGCAGATTCTTAATAATTAGTTTTATTTGCTACATTCATTTTTATAAATTCATAAGGGCTTCTTGATAATACAAACAATTGTTAAAATAACTCCGAAGTTATAAATTAAGTGCAATAAAGTCTTGTTAACAAGACTTTACGAAAAAAGATTATTTAAAATGAAATCATATGCAAATTATTTAAAAAATCATGATAAAATGGAATTTCATCATTTATTTTTACCCAAAAAAAAAAACATTTCCAATGTAAAACTTTGGAGGTGAGGGGTCGCGTCTAAAAAGCATACCAAAAAAAAAACCAAATCTTCCCTATACGCTAGGTAAGGGCTTATATCCATTAGAGTAAGTAAAGTGATGTGTTTTCGCATAAAAATTTTTCTTTAAGGTTTCTTACACTGAAATTGTAATATCATCATACCTGGCAATTTTCATTTTCGAAAAATCTGGACTCGAGCATTTCCAGTCACTCACATGCCCGCTTTTAAGACTTGTAAAGGCAATGTACACTAGTTCCTTGATCTACTGTATTGTCATCTCGAACAGATCTTTTGCATAAATTTTGATTAATTTAGAAGTGCCACCCCATTCCTTCCTTTTTTTTCTGTATCATAGTGTAATGATAAATACAATATTTTTTATCACAATTACAAATTATTAATTCTGAATCACCACTCTATTTCTCTCATGCTCCTTGTCAAAGACAATAAAAAATACAATAATGTTTCATGACTATAATTTTTGAAAAATTCACAAGCACCGCCACATTCGTCCCCTCACTTTTGAATAAATCATTTAGAAAACCATCCAAAAATCATATAACTAGAGTCCTCACTTATCTTCTAATTAATTTTTTTCCATCACATATTAATTTTCGCCCGAACAATTTTACTTTCAGCAAATTACAGATCAATCAATAGACCTTAAACAGGCGGTGGAGTATGCCTAATTACAACGGATATTATCGATCGTAGAATATTATTATTATTATTATTATTGTTGTTGTTGTTGTTGTTGTTATTATTGTTGTTATTATTGTTATTATTATTATTATTATTATTATTATTATTATTATTATTATTATTATTATTATTATTATTATTATTATTATTATTATTATTATTATTATTATTATTATTATTATCGCTATTACTATTATAGCTATTACTATTATGATTCTTCAATGAAAAACATTTTCTTTGATGGATAATAAACATTGCGATTAGGGAGACTATCGTTACCAAAAAAGCGTGTCTCGACTTTACCTCCCGGGTGTCGTGGAAATTACCTCAAAGTATACGAAATTAACCAAGAGTTCAATTTGGTTATTTGAGGGTTGTCGAATAATTAAAGTATGTACTTACAAGTTGTTTACACAGTTTATTTTGTATGACATTCAGACAATTTGATCTTTGAAATTTTGTTGTTTAGAAGATTATCAAATGAATGTACACCTTTGAGTAAATTTGCGTAATTTTAATTTTCAAAGTCGATACCTGAATTATTTCGAAAGTGCAATCGTGAATATTTTTTAAAGATGCACTGAAATCGCAGGATTTATACTTAATTATTTCATGGATTAAGGTATACGCTAGTAAATGTCAGAGTACATCATTTATCTGAAAATAAACGAATAAATATACAATTATCAGAAACGAATGAATCACGTTTTTCTGGGACTTTATTTTTGTTCAATTGATTGTATTTAATTTTGAAGTTTCATGATAAAAAAAAATGATTTATTGCTTAAGAATTTTTGCTGTTGTTTACAGGAGCATATCTAGTCCGTATGAAATAGTGAAAAATATGTTTAATACTGGCAATTGTTTTTTTTCCAAACTTAGTCAATAATATAATGTTGAAAATGTAACTTTTCTGAAAAGTCGTTTATTTGCCAGTGGGTTCATGATTAATTTTTGGCTCGGCAATAAAAAATGAACCAAATAAAGGTTGTGTTATATTTTTCAACGGTCATAATTATTGGATGTTCAGATTTAATTAATAATTATGTAAGCTATGAAATTTTCGTACAGTGAAAATAGAAAAATGTAACATTAGAACATTAATGCTTCTTTTTTCACTAACTATTGTCATGTTGAAAATCATTCCTTGAAGATCAAGGAAATCTATCAAAACGACTGATTAGTCAATAAGATGAATTTTCTAAATTAATTGAAATAATATGTTACATCGCGCAAAAAATCCTGACCACGGAAAACATTCGGGCGGCATTCAAATTTGAAATAATTCAACTCGAGACCAGTGGCTGCGATGTATTGTAGCGTATCTGATCCAAGGGTAGGTATTTACTGGACGAGAGTGAGGTTAGGTTTTCTCACGTGGATGAAAAAAATCCGAAATACACAATGCACACGATTTATTTACGATAAATAATCTCCCTAGCTTCCTTGTACACAATCTTTGCAACATTGGTTAATTGTACGCGTAACAATTATGGAGGAACGATATTTGCGGACACGAGGTTGAGAATCGGCGATTTTTGGTTGTTCTCCCTTTGTACCGACACGACCGAGGATCACACCCTATCTTCCCGTGGTACCAATTTTTGTTTTCTCCTCCTTGTGATAGAGCGCGCTGCTGCCGTGTTGTTCCGCACGACCGAGTTCGAGCCAGTAAACTCTCCTTCTCTCTCTAGTTTACTTTCTCCCTCAGATTCGTGGGAACGCGCCGCCACATCCACTCCCCCCCACCCCAGTGCGTTTGACAGCCGGGGCAAATGTCACGAATTTCTTGTTGATGTTTGGCGGTTTTGGCGTTTCTCGAAATCTTGACTTTCCTTCGCGTCGTGGAGCTGCTTCGAGAGTTGTTTGGAGTGGATTTTGAGATTCCTCGGGGTTCGTTGTGTCTGGGCTCGTTTCATCTTCTTCCTCGAGTGGTAAACGCGCGGATTTCAGTCGCTCGACGGAGATGTTTTTGTGTTGTCCCTCGACGTCGACTGTAAACAGGTTTTGAGTGATGCGATGAACGACGCGATACGGGCCCGTGTACGGAGGTTCGAGCGGGGCCTTGACGTGGTCGCTGCGTACGAAGACGCGTGTGCAAGTATCAATGCCCTTGCACCGGAAAGGTTTTAGTTTGCTGTGATGCGCTGTTGGTGATGGTCTTATTTTTTTCATGTTCTGGCGGTGTTCCTCGATGAAGTCCTTGGGGTTTGAGGTTATGCTGGATTGGACAAAAAATTCGCCTGGTAGCCGGAGTGGCGTTCCATAAATCATCTCGGCCGTTGAACATTGTAGGTCTTCCTTGAATGCGGTGCGAAGTCCCAGCATGACCGACGGTAGTGCGTTGACCCAGGGGATGTCGAGTTTGCACATTAGTGCACCTTTGACCGAACGATGCCACCTCTCGATGATGCCGTTTGACGCCGGATGGTATGGTGATGTTCTCGATATTTTCGTTCCAAGAAATCTCGTGAGGGCCTTGAACAGTGCGGCTTCGAACTGGGGTCCTTGGTCTGTGGTAATTGTGAGTGGTGTGCCGTAGTGACTGACCCAATGATTGAACAGCGCTGTTGCTACTGTGGCTGCCGTAGTTTCCTTGAGTGGTACCGCCACTGACCACCTTGAGAATCGGTCGATTATTGTTAGGCAATATCTGAAGCCATCGTGAGGGGGTAAAATTATAATGTCGAGGTTAATGTGGTGAAATCGTGCATCCGGTACGGTTATATGTTGCGGAATTACACGATTGTGTTTTTGAATTTTAGCTTTTTGACAAGGAATACACTCTCTTGCCCATTTCAGTGAATCGCTTCTGATGCCAGGCCACACGTGTTTTTCGGTCAACGAACGGGCTGTGTTCCGTGCGCTGGGGTGTGCTAATCCATGTACGGAGTCGAAAGCCATTCTTCTGAGGAAGTTGGGAATGAAAGGGCGTACTACGTTGTTCTTGACGTCGCAGTAGAGTACGGAGCCGTCGATGATTACTCGTTGGAGGTTGAGCGACCGTGGTCGTTGCAGAAATTCTTGTAACTCCTCGTCTTTTTCTTCCCCGTGTGCTGCCAATGCTGATCTGACGGCCAGCAGTGCTTTATCCGTTGTATCACTATATATATATATTAAATCCGATCGTTTCAGCGTTGGATTCCCGTTGATTCCCCGTGGCCATCGGGGCTGGATTCACGAGGTGAATTCGCCGTGGCCAGCAACGCCAACCTAACGTTGAAACGTTACGGTTTGCATCAACGTTGGCACAACCGGATTTTACGGTTAATATGACGGGTTTTTTTTCCCAGTGTAGAGGCGCTCGCACAATTCCTCAGAATCAACACTGTCAATGGTGCCAACCCAACTTTTCTGCAGTGCCCTCTGAAATACTTTTTTTTCCAGTGTAGCCAGCAATTCATGAGAGTGCCACCCCCCTGGCCACAACAGCACGAAAATCTACCCGAGTGGAAAAAAAGTCGGAAAAATATCGTAGCGATATTTTAAATTATCGCGAGATAATCTCTATAGTGATATCGTCACGACATCAAATCGTCACGCTCGATAATATCGCTGCTATGTTTTTCTCACTATGTTGATGCGATATTTACAAAAATACATAGCTGCGATGTTTTTAGATAGATATCTTTGCGATGTTTCATGTCATACTGTAAATATAAATATAAATGTTGGATAATTAAGGTCCTGATTATATATAACTCAGAGCACACAAAATGCCGTGAAATTATAATCCAATATGGAAATCGTAGCTTGGGTAAAAGTTTCACGGCATTTCGTGCGCTCCAAGTTATATCATCCGGCACTTCAATTATTGTCACATAACGTGTAAGGTGGGAAAAAACGGAAATTTAACTGTCTTGAAGGATATTTTATTATGAATTCAACAATTTTGAACGGGCGCAAATCACGAATAAATTATTCGCTTGCGTAAACCGCGGTAGATGAGTCGAAGAACTTCGAAGAATTTGAGCTGGGACGTTTCTTTTCCAACCTTTTGCCAAAGAGAGTGCCATTTTTGTTATGCACAAAAACATATGTCAAAAAACATCTTCGCGACATTCTACCAGAAATGTACAAAAATCATATGCCGAAAAGTATCTTCGCGACATTCTACTAAAAATAAACAGAAATCATATGCTAAAAAACATCTTTACGATATTCTGCCACGAATGTCTGAGAATATCTGACATGTGATGTCGCTCCGATATGTTGAGATTATTTCCCGACTTTTTTTTCCACTCGGGTAAATATCCCCGCTGTTATCAGATCGATATTCGAGAGAATGAAATCGGTACAATTTTATATCGATAACTTCATATGATCATTGTTGGTGCAATTTTGCCAATATTAAAATTACAAAAACAAAAAATGTAAATATGCTAATGTAAACAGTAAATAATACAGTGATATACAGAAACTTAAAAGAAGCATAGAAGAAAATATATAAAAATAAAGTTTTTATTTGATTATAATAAAAAAATACTACAAAAAACATTGATAAATCCTTCATTATTTTGGTGAATATTATTGTGGAATTTGAACAATTTTTGATATAAATTGCAATATTTTTTCGACTTTTTAAGTTCGCAACCAGGAATTCTACTTACTCGAAAAAAATGATAGATTTAGTTCTATCGAATGACAATGTCTACATTTGGAATGCAGAAGGTAAATATATTAATTATTTTTATACAATATGAATTTAAATTAGAGAGCTATTTAATAAACAATGTTGTAATTAAATATTTTAACTATTGTGAGTTAATAAAATCAAGTATTTATAATAATAAAGTAAATATAATAATAATGTAATGCATAAAAGAATTAGTCATTACATATTACATAATATTTATCATGTCATATAAATTTATTATTTTGATATCATAAAAATTATATTATTTTCATTTTATTATTATATGCATGGTACTTTCATTGTTATATTGTATGCTATAATTTATTATTGTTAAAGGGTAACAATGCTGTTGACAAGTTTTTATTACAGAATTGTTACTATGATAAATTTGGCAACTATAATATATTCTACTATATTATACAAAAATTTCCCTGATAGGAGTTTTCGTTTTTCTGAAATTTATGATTCATCAGTTTGAGTTTTATAATACTAAAATATTTTTCTTCGCCTTGTAAAATATTTTGTTTCTTGATTTGACTTTTTAAACTAGTAAATTTCAGATTCTCAATATATAAAGAAAATCATTTGGTTTTATAAAACCAAATGAAATGCAAAAATTCGAAAGTTGTGAAATCTGGATCATGCAAATTATATTTTTAAATTTGGAGAAATGAATTGAAAGTTTAACAAATTTTTTGATATAATTTGAAAATATTCGAAATATGCTTTGAAATTGAATACTTAATAATAATAGTATGTAACTTATAATACTTAAACTTAATAATTACTTAACTTAATAATATAAACACGAATTTTCAAATTTTAATCATGAAATTTTTGAATTCGTTATCCTTCATTAGTTGCAAATCATACAATAAAACAAAAAGTTGTAAAGTTAATAATTTCCATAAAGAGAAAAAAAGTCTTATAATGTTGAAGCTTGAAAATTTGTAATTAAAACTTGTTGCATTAAATTTTTGAATGTTTTTAACACTTATCCCAATCTCTAGTTTTCATTTTGTATTTTCTGCATCACGATTAATTGATTTGGTGTATTCTGTGTTTCTGTTCTAAAATTTTGTTTATGAAAAATTCAGTGTTCTCATTCCATTTTTGAAGTGCATCCTTTTTCAGTTATGTTAATTTTGAAAGTTTTCAAATTTATCTATTTTGTTATATTGAATACACAAAGATGAATTATGTGAATTTTTTTAATGTTTCAGTTATTTCGACTCCTGAAATTTTTGGATTTAATTTCGCTTCATGTATTGTATTACAAAATGTTTATTTAGGATTCCCAAATCGAGAATTACAGATAAAGATTTTTTATTAACTTAAGCTATAATTTTTATTACTTATTTATGTGAATATGCAGCACTTCACATTTTACTCACTAAATTTGATGTTTTCAATGTTTTTCAAATTCAGAATAAATGAAAACGAAAACAAAATTGGTTTCTCTTACTATCAGGTTTACTTTTATATACTGATTGTGAGTTACATTGTAGAATATTTGTCAAGAATTGAAAAATATTTTACAATATAAGTATGGAAAGAGCGATAAGTAATGGAAATAATTTTTAATCAATTTCTTCTACTTTCAAACGTTTTGAACTCTAGAAACATGATTTTGGAATTATTTTTTATTTCATTCTTTATTTATTTATTTTTTAAAATCTTTTTTTGAGTAATTTATCAGTTGAAAAATCACCAAAGTCTCCTGTCAGTTTAGAGACACCTGAAACATAAATTTTTTTTATTGTTGCAAAGTTATGAAAATAAACTGAAAGTTTGCATTAAGACTCAAACATGAAATGTGGAGTAGAATAATATATAATAGAGGATAAACATAACAAATTAAACAAGAATGCAGAAATACTGAAAGTGAGGAAATTAAATAAAAAAAATTTTCACATTTTCGAATTACGCCCAGGAAGTGCACATTTAAGAAAAAAAAATTGAATTTTTAATCTAAATATTGTTTTGACTGTTGTTTTGAGTACTTTTAGAATAAAAATTAGGATTTTATGTTTCACTAAGTGAAAATAAAAATAAGAAATAAAATTTTATGTGAATTTGAAATTTCAACTGTTGAAATTCAAATAAAAGTTGAAGTGCTTGTTTCCACTATCTAACAAAAAGTTAAAAAAAGGAAATATTCTCAAAATGTAATTTCTTTTATTCCAGATTGGGCTACTTTAAGAAAAACACATAGAATTGTAGGAGATCTTGTGGGATGTTTGCCGAAACATCCTCGACAAGAAACTTTGAAAGGTTTGCCAATGGCGCTGCTTCCAGAAGAAGCCAAACTCTTGGTCGAAAAAGGCATAGCTCGTTTGGTACAATATCCTTCATTGGAAAAGGAACCAAACGAAGATTTGAAAGCACTATTTCTAAACTACAGAGAAAAATTATTCCAAGAACAAAAAGAAGTTTCAGTGGAACTCAGAAAAAATCAGGTTATCTCAAAAGTTTAATTTATTTTCACTATAAGTTTTTTTTCTAGTTTTATCATTTTATTATTTTATAAATTATATTCTTAATAGAACCATCATTTCTAACCCAAATTCTTTAATGCAAAGATTTCTAAAAGTGAAACCCCACATTCTATAAAACATGTCCATTCCAGATAACAAACATGATGGACAAAATAATGGATGGAAAGAAAAGAAAAATGCTGGGATTGGACACAAATAAGAAGACACGTAGAAAACCATTAAAACCAGAAAACCAAAAAGCCTTAGATGAAATTACCTTTAACAAAGATGCATTACTGCAAGAAGAACTTGCCAAGTTCCCAAGTCTTCAAAAAAGCGATGCTTATGTTCAAAATCACACAGGTAATAAATCCAACATTTTTGTTTTCGAAATCTAAGGAATTTAATTTTATTTCAATTCTAGTGTGTCCTTGGTTGAGGGAAAGTGATGTTGAAGTTCCTAATTGGAATTATCCAGAAAGTGATGAGCAAAAATTAAGATATGCAGTATTTAAAGACCTCTGGGAAAGTGGTTTTTATATCACTAGTGGTGAAAAATTTGGAGGCGATTTTGTAGCTTATCCTGGTAATGGCACGAAATTTTATGGAATAATATGAAACGTTTTTCCTGCATTGTCTTATGATAATCTGTTTCAGGTGACCCGATTCTTTACCATTCTCAAATGATTGTACACTGTAAAGACAGGAACGAGAAAATTTCTATCATTCGACTTCTGACCGAATCTCGAGTTGGGAGTCATGTCAGAAAAACCCAAGTATTTGGAACTTGGTCAGAAGATGGAAACAACGTTGTCTATCAATCAATGCAATGGGCTGAATCCATTATTGTTTAAACTTAACCACATTTTTTAACAAGCTTAATGTCAGAATAATTAATTTTATTCTTGACTTTTATTATTTCAAACATTGAATAACAGCAATGATAACATGAAAAATATTTTTGGAGATTCCTAGAATTGGTCATGAATAAAACCAAGTTTTTCTAATGTAACTTTTATTTCACTTTTTATTATACTGCGGCAATACATTTAAAATGATGGTGTTGCGGATCAGGAATAACATGATAAAACTTTTTATAAAAAGGCGTTTCTCGACCCTCGTAATTACGTTGAACCCAACTGCTACCCCATAAAGGCTTGGAAAGTTCACATGTGACCATGACGGTTCCTGGCACAAACGCATTCAATGTTCCATTTTTGCCGAGTATAACCTGGGAAAAATTTTTTTTCACTGTTAGTATGCATCATGTAAAAAAAGAAATAAAAATGGAACCTTTTGGATATAAAATTACTAAGGATAAAAATTTGTGCTGTTGCTCAATTGGATTGCAGATAATTAATTTTTTTTGGTTTGACAAAATATAAATTTTTATACTGAAATGTACATAAAAATTGTTGGGCTAAAAAACCTTAATTTTACAAAAAGTAAAAGTGTTTTTTGCATATTTTTTATCCAAATTTAATATATTTATACATTGAGCATAGACATAAAGATGAATGAACAAAAATACATACAAAACATATATTGAATGTAAAAAACTTTAACCTCTGAAAAGAGTTGTTAAAAATTTAGAGAAGAAAAATTTAGGCTTTGAAAAATAGAGCTTTGATAAATAAAATAATATAGTTATAGTTTTATAAATATCATGTTGATAAAAGTCATTTTTTATATATTATACATAACAAATTTTATTTCGTGTATTTATTTATTGAATGATATATTTTTTTAATTACATGATAAAAATACCGAAAAATGTGAAAGTAGAAAATATTAAATATAAAAATTGTCAACCTCTAAAACAAAGAGAGAGTTATTCAAAATTTAGAAAATGAAATTTTTGCAATTGTAGAAATAAAGAATTTTGATACTTTAAATAAAACAGTCGAGGTTCTATGACTGACATGTTTATATGATATAAATTGTATTAACTATAGTTTATTTATTATTATATATTATTTAAATCTCAAATTATTGGAATTTCATTTTACGTAATTATATATTTAATCAATTTTTGAATTTCATACCGAAAATGGAAAAAAAAACAGTATAATATGAAAATTGACATGAAAAACGTCAATCTTTAAAACAGAGGAATGGTTTATTAAAATTGAGGAAAATACAAATTTTTCCAATCCAAAAAATGAAGAATTTCGTTATGTGAAACTTAATAGCCCAGAATTTATAGTTAACATATTAAAATTATTGAAAAGTCATTTTTGTACTATAATTTTCAACTTCTTATGATTATATTATAAATTTGAATTTTATGTTTAATGTTATAAATGTTATAAAATATAGATACATTTGTTATTATATTTTTATATAATGTAATAAAAATATTAAAAAAACATTGAATTTGAAAAAATAATAGGTTAAAAAACGTTAATCTTCAGAAAAGAGAAAGAGTTGTTTAGAATTTAGAAAAATAAAAATATCTGTGATTGAAAAAATGAAGAATTTCTTAAAAGAAATAAAAAACTAAAGGTTTCACAACTTACATATTGAAAAGTCATTTTTAGACATTCACGTAAATATAATCATATTTTTATAATAAATTTGGATTTAGCATTTGTAACTATAAATTTTCTCTAATAAATATCTAATTTATTGCGTTTTTTCTATATGCTATAAAAATAAGTATTGAGTATAAAAACGTTATTATTTAAAATAGAAAAAGTTGTTCAAAAATAAGGAAAATAGAAAATTTCTGCGATTGAAAAAATAATGAATTTTGATTATTGAAATAACTATCTATTGTTTATAACATACTAGACTATTTTTTTTATAATACTGTAAAAAATTTAATATTTTATTACATACTTGAGTTTCATATTTCAAATACTTAATTTCATCTCAATTGAATATTCATATATTTCATTACATATTTTATATTATATGTTCCATTCTACATTGATATATTTTTATGATCCATCGAATAGTATACAATTTTATATCCTACATTTTACAGTATAAAGTCGAATTTCATATTACAAATTTAAATATACGACATGTACAATGAAAAATAATAGAATACAAAGAAAGGGTTTTCGTTATTTGTATGTAACCTTTACATAAAAACTTAAATTTTCCAGATTAAATAGCAATTCAAGTTAAAAATTGAATATAATAGTCTTACATTTTGTCCAGGATGATATTTGAGCCTATTTTGCGTGGCCAAAATCATTCCTGGTTGAACTTTTTGTCCATGGGTTTTTCTCCAATTGTAATGCTTCGGTATCGAGTTTCCAGCGTTCTGAGTACTCGAAATAGCTTTTTTGGCTTTGTTTCTTACGAATTCTAAAACAAAATTAGTTATTAATAACAAAATTCCATAATTTGTCATTTGATTAACTAACCTAAATTCGTAGGTTTGATTTTTGCCAAAATCAAACACGTTTGTTTCAGACCTCCAATCAATGAATTTGTGGCCATTTTTGTTTTGAATTCAGTAAAATAATTAAGGTTTTTTTCTTCCCTCTTGTTTTTTTTACCGTGATTAGTTATATTTGTAAGAAAATGTAATCTACATATTTGTTATTGTTTTTTTTATGTCAGATGATGTGGTCTGCTACAATCAGCTGTAGCCAGTTTTGCCAACATTGTAAACCTGGCAACAGCGCAATTCAAAAATGAAAGTTATTTTTGGAATATTCAAATCTTTCAAAGCTGAAGATCATTTTTGCTTACGATATTTCATTATTTAAATTTGTCAACCCACAGTCTAAAATTTTGAAATCTCAAACTCAGCTGAAAATCAATTTTTATAATTTTCTGCCGGTTAAACTCTCGCAAATTTGAATTTATATATTCAAACTCACGTTGAGTTTCTGACAGGGTTTGGAAATTTATTAAAAAAAGTGTAACACGTTACGTTACCGTTATTAATGTGAAAAAAGTAATTCGTAAAGTTATTGTTACGAGAAAAAAGAATAGTAACTCGTTACCGTTGCCATTTAAAATTGAACGTAAATAACAAGACATTGAAAAGTTAAGAATGAAAAAACAATATCGACGTACTTGGGGTTTTGTTCCGGAACTGTTTATTTCAGATAATATATATATAAAAAATTGATTTCAGATGGGAAAATATTCGTTTTGAATTTTTTCAAGTTTTAACAAAACGCTTTGCTTGAATGAAACATGAAACATCATATCTGTGGCTTCCATCCATAACCGAGAAAGTCACACATGCCATAACGTTCAAGCTTTTATCAGAATATCATGTAAACTGGCACAAGTGACTTTCTCGATTATAGCTGGAAGCCACAGATATATTTTCGAAATCTGTTTCTTGTTAAGACGAGCGCTCCATCAATAATTTTTTTAAACGAAGAACATCAGTAGGCATTTGGTAATTTATACTTTTTGACCATGAGAAAAAAACCAGACTGCTTTTGTTCGTATTTTTATATTTTTTTCAAGTTCAATAATTTTGAATATTACATTATTTATTGTCAGCTGCGGGGAAAAATTTACGAATTTAGATTTATGAAAGAATTATATAACTGTGGCTTCCAGCCATAATGACGAAACTCACTAACAGCTGTTTTCGAGAAAACCAGCCTTAAAGTTTTCGAAGTGTTTTTCGAAATTTGCCAACTTTTGAGCCTTTTTCTCTTACGAAATCATTGATTGCATTGCGTAAGTAAAAATATGTTAGTTGAGTGCGCGCAAGTATGCCTAAAAGTATTTTTTATTGAAAATTGTGACTTAGTCGGTTACGCCGGGAAGCCACAGATGTTATGACGTGTGGGACGTGTGTGACGTGTGTGCGCAGCAGTCAGCTGATGTTCAGCTGTGTTCAGCACAGGGTTGCCAGTATGTGCGATTTGTCGCCAAACTGGCGATTTTTCATGAGCCTTGGCGACTTCAGATTTGAACCTGGCGACTGGCGATTTTTTGGGCGATTTTTTGCATATTTCGTGCGACTTTGGCGACTTTTTGTAACTCTTGGAAAAAATGAAATCTTTTTCTATGTACGTACATACTGATGTCTGATATATATCTATGCATACATATATGTATCACTTTATATCTCTTTTTTTCTTTTCTCCCACGTGCGTGTGCTCTAGTGTCAGCTGTGTCAGCTGTTCTGTGCAGTTCTGTGTTTACTAGTTTATACTTTTTACAGCTTTACAGGTTGTGACAGGTTCATTCCTGTTCATTCTGTTTCGATCGTCGTTTGTCTACCTTGTGTAATTTAAGTTGTTTTTTAGTTAGGAAAAACATTTTGTTAAATCAAATTCTGCTGATTGTTTAGATCTACAGAAAAACACTCTCGTTTTGGTGAAACTGACAAGGTAATTGACAAAATTTATATTAAAAACAGGGTTACCAGACGTCATCGTTTTCGGTAACATGTCCAGGATTCTAATAATTTTTAGGTGATCCCTTATTTTTGCCCATTATTTCAGAAAATTGGTATTAGTGCATTTTGCAACTTTGCCTCAAAACGTCCTGGTTTTTAGCGAATCACCTTTTTTTTTTAGAAATCAGTTTCAACTTCGTTCAATATAGCTATATCCTAGGTAGGGATAAAACCCAATCAACCAACACTTTTTTTTAATTAATTATTTATTTATTTTTTTTATATAGTCACTCAATCGACCTTTTTTTCTTTTTAGTAATCCATATTTCATATCCTGGATTTCAACTCGACTCATTTGGTAACCCTATATGAAATGCGGACTCACATATAATTTTAATGTTGTTAACTATAAATAACGCATAAAAAATTGATTTCTTTAGCTTCAGTGATGTTCCTAGAAAAGTGGGTTTCGCAAATCATAACTCTTCTCCAATCCCCAAAGAGTTTAGCAATTTTTTTCTTGATCATTGCCATCACTGCCGTGCTAATTACATCAAGAAGTACGTCAGGCAGCGACAATGCAGCAATTCCTCCAAAAAAAAGAAAGTTACCATCGTAATCCGCGGCTCGACGTGAATTTATATATAATCGCGACTGGGAAAAACAAGACTGGGCAAAAGGTATAAAAGTTAGATATAAATATAACGAAAAAAGAAAAAAAAAATACTAAAAAATTCATAACCCTAATTTTGACAAAAATTTAGATTTTCATAACAGCCAAGGAATAATATTTTAATGCTACAAGTTTCAAGTAATATCTGTCAGTATTGGAGATAACGTATTTTTGCAGAAAATGAAATGTGCAAAGTCAGCTATAATTTTTATAAATTGAATTTGATTAAATAAAAATTAAGGAATTTTCATCCAACTTCTGTCTCAAGTAGCGAAATATACTATTTCAGGATGGTTAAGAGAAGCCGACCCCGGATCAGAAAAAAGAGCTTTTTGTAAATATTTTCATACTAACCTGAGAGCTCATGGTGCTGACCTGAAAAAACATGGTCAAAAATCTTCGCACCTCAGTAAAAAAACAAGCTTCAAGCCCCCACTTGGACAGAAACAACTACCTGAATCGTTTTTACCAACTGAGTCCAACAAAGGTAAGATTAGAGATTTAGTATTAGCAGCATATATTGCAGCTCACAGTTCCATTAAAAGTATAGATCATCTCTGTCACGTTTTAGTTAACCTTGACAAAGAATCTGTTTTTGTAAAATTGAAAATGCACAGGACAAAATGTTCAAGCCTCATCAAAAATGTAATTGCTCCATGTATGTTTGAAGATTTGTTAGCTGACATAGGAGATTCACCTTATTCTCTTATTGTCGATGAGTCGACTGACATATCCACTTCAAAATTATTGTGCGTTTGTGTCAAATATTTTAGTCAGAAAAAACAACTTATTACAACGTCGTTTCTCGGTATTGTACCTGTCATAAGCACAAGTGCTGAATCTCTATGCAACCATGTTCTTGATTTTTTGAACAAAGTTAACTTAAAAGTAGAAAAGATGATAGGATAGGGTACCGATGGAGCTAAAAATTTATGCGGCGAGCGTAATTCGTTGTATTCAAGACTGAAACTTTTAAATCCGAAATTACTTTTGATACGCTGTGTTTGTCATTCATTAGATAATGCTAGTTCGAAAGCTTCTGAAAATTTGCCTGCAAATATTGAATTCATGTGTAGGAAAATTTATAATTATTTCAAATACAGCACTGTTCGCAATTCTGATTATCAAAACATTTTTCAACTACTCAATTCTGGTAAGGATGGAAAGAACTTTAAAAAGTTTGTGAAACTTTGCAAGACCCGATGGTTATGTTTGTATTCTGCAGTAAAAATGATCCGTGAGCATTGGGTAGAATTGCGATCATATTTTTCTCTTGTTGTAGAAAAAGAAAAATGTTACATGGCAAGACAGTTGAAACAAATGCTGGAAGACAATTCAAATTATCTTTACTTCACTATTGCTGAGTCGGTTTTAATGGAAGTCAGTCAAACAAATTTAATATTCCAAAAAGATAATGTTGACGCTGGAAAATCAGTTCGAGATTTAGAAAATTTATTTCTGTTTCTAAGTAAGAAAATTCTGAAACCCATTTTCATTTCATCAAATAATACTGTTGATATAAATATGTTATGTAATGCTTTGAATAACAAACTGGCATATCTAACTCCTGATACAGCTGATTTCGGAATAGCGTATTATAAAGCTGTCAGTTCAACTTACAAAATCAATAACGCCTAAAAAATGAATTTATAATTGAAAGCTTTTGAGTATTTGAAAAGTCTCTGCATTGAAGTTGCGAAACGTTTACCGTAAAGTTTAAATGATCTCAAAAAAGTTCAAAATTTTTCTCCTGAAATCTGTTTGAGTAAAAATCGTCCATTACTCAGAGATTTACCTTTTGTCAATTTGTATGTTGAAGAAAATGATCAGATGATAATCGAAAATCAATGGAATAAGCTTGTAGATGTAAACTGGAATGAATTTATTGAAAGCAAGAATTTTAAAAACAGCTACGATTTTTGGCCAATTGTAAAACAGTATAAAAATGCTGCTGGTATTTTCGTTTTTAAGGAATTGGTGGGATTTGTTTTCAAAATTTTATGTTTACCAACGAGTAACGCGCATGTTGAAAGAGCATTTTCCATTTTGAATGCTATAAAAACAAAAGCGTGCAATAAGCTAGAAGTAAAAATGCTCGAATCCCTCCTTAGAATACGTCTACATTTTTATGAGTATAAAACGTGTTGTGAAAAGTTCGAACCATCTTCTAAAATGCTACAAAGTTTTCAATATCATGTAGTTTATAAGTCTATTGAACAAAATAATACACAGCAGGCTGAGCAAGAAGAGGTTGACGAAACTTTTGAAGTCATAAGTTCGATTGATTTCCCGTGCATGAGTATGCCCGATGTGTAAACACTTCTGCTTAAAGAAATTGACAAATAGATAAACAGTATTACTACGCCTTAAGCAAGTTAAGATTCTACGTCAATTCGTGATATGCAACTGTTTGTGATTAATGTACTTGTAGATGTAGTATTAAAAAATTCGTCGGGGACTACGTCGTTATATATTGAAAAAGTATATATTGCATAAGTTGCTGAGATTGAAATTATATTACATGATACGTGAAGTATTTTTTGAATTTTTTCAGCCTTTTACGATTCGAAAAACTTTCTGGTATTTCCATGGACTTCTATACAGATATATTTTTAGAATTCAATGCACAAAAAATTCAAGTTTATTGATTCCTTGGATTATATAAATTTTTGAAGAATATATTATATAATAGCATATAAAAGAATCTAACAAAAATTAAGGCATTTTTCGTTTTTTTTTATATTCATTATATGCCATAAGATTTTTGAGCATAATTTATAAATCTTAAAGATCATATAGATTGTGAGATCTACAGATTTTGAGTATTTTTTCATGTGGATTTCTAAAATTTTACCCCCTTGAATCGTGAAAGCTTCATATATAAAGTATAGAAGCATATTCTATGTCAATATTTGTAGACAAATTTCTAAAATTCCATTTCGTTGCACTAAAAATTATAAATCTAGAATTTTTTATTCGAAAATAAGGAAGTTGAAAATTGGTTATCTCAGTTTCAGAATATTTCTAAAAAAGTTACAAATTGTTATAAAAATTTGATGCGACTGATAAAAGTAACGTGAAATAAACAACGGGATTTTCATTTCTAGTTACCGAAAAAAAGCTAGTGACTCGTTTCCGTTATCGTTACTTGTTAATTAATGTAATACGTGACATTATCGTTACAATAAAAAATGTAATGTTTTAGAGTAACGCATTACTTCCAAATTCTTGTTTCTAATATGACGTATCAGACGTATCATAGTTCATAATAATGACGGATTTTTCGTAAATTTGCAAACGTTTCCCAGTAAACCAGTAAGCTTACATGTGACCTCACTGTGAGTTTACAGCGAGCTCTCAATTTCCGCTTTTAGGTGAGTGAAAAGTGAGCTCACAGCGAGCATAAATAGAGATTTTTTTAGTAAATACTGATAAATAATTAATACTTTTGGGCAGTCGATACTTCGGCGAGATTTTTTCAGAATCAGGAGACTGACTATGAGCATAAGATGTGCCACCTAATATGTAAGTGAAAGACGATCATATCGGCGATTTGTTCGATGGAACACAAAGTTAATAGCGATACAATTATATCTTGATTTTACTGGAATTGGCAGAATTACCAGGAAAAATTTTCTTAGCTCGGATATTGCTTTTTTCTTTTATCATTCAGAACTGAAAATTGAGTGCTATTTAAACCGATTCACTCAATCTGAAACATAAACGGGTTTGAATGATTATCAGGAGAAGTCCGTTTACTGATATATCAGTAATTCAGAAACAACTGATAAACAAAGATGTTCCACGAAAAATTAATAATTTTCTGGCTGACGACTTGTTTACTGGCAGATTGTTCACTATTCAGAATGAATCCTTTGAAAATGAATTATCTTATTAACACTTGCTAGTAATTATCTAGATTATTATTTCTTTTTTCGTTTCTCTGCATTCGAATGTGATTCCATTTTCTGTTGAATCACTTTATTAATCCTTTGCTTTAGTCAAATTCATTTTCAAAAGATTCATTCCCAATTGTGAAAAATCTGCCAGTAAACAAGCCGCCAGCCAGGAAATGATTTGCTGATGAGAAATGATTTAAAAATAGTTTTCAACAAAAGTGAGGTTACTCTAAATTTGACAGCTAAATCTGAAATCTGAATTTCTCAACAAAAACCAATTTTCAGCCCAAAATAAAAAATACGTATGTTTTAAAACTAGTTTACGTGACTACCCTGTCAGGCAAGGGACAATACTCACGCAATAGACAATAGTCATAAAATAGTCAGATAGATGCCAGGAATGTATTCTGACATCTATCTGACTATTTTATGACTATTGTCTATTGCGTGAGTATTGTCCTCTGCCTGACAGGGTATTGACAAAATTTGTGAAAAATCGGTGATTTGGTCCGTGACGACCAAACTGATTTTAAAAATAATGACCCTGATTGGTTTTATATTCACTGAGAAAAAATTAAACGTAAATTTTACCTTGGAGATTATAATCTTTATGCGTTCGCAGTAAAAAATGAATATTTGCGGCTATACCTATATGTTTTGTCATATAAAGAAGAAAAAGTACAGCGAAAAAAGTAATTTTTCACTTCGGGCGGGCCCTGAAAGAGAAATTACTTTTTTCGCGATACTTTTTCTTCTTCGTATGACAAAATACAACAGTATTGCCACAAACACTCCTTTTTTACTGCGAATGCATGTAAATTACAATCTTCATGGTAAAATTTACTTTAAATTTTTTCTTAGTGTTGTTTCTCATTTCTTACAATATTTTTAAGAATATTCTGCGGTAATTTGGTAAAACTTAGTAATTTTATTTTGCCATTAGGCTCACTATACATGATAAAACTATGTTAAAATTTTGGCCCGTATGGCAAACTTGGTTTAGTCGGTTTTTTCGGAAAACCACAGATATAAACGTTGATTGTTATATGCAAAGTTTGTGAAAGTGATAGATAAAATTCATCACAATCTATCTATTATTTATCAACTGAAAATCTGTTACATTTTCAAGAAAGTTTCAAGAGCTTGAAAAAATATGAAAGAAACACTAAAAAAAAGTGAATATCAGGTAAATGGCGGACGAAGTGTTCGTATAATATTAGATCTAATGTTATAAATGATAAAAAAGTCGTGTTCATATAATGGTTTTCTATAAAATCATATTTAAAAAAAAATAAGATTCCTAATTAATTTCATTTTATATTTTGTATTTTTCATCTTCTTCTTCATGTTAATTTATTGTCAATTGTTCATGTCATGAAGTCGTTTAAGAATTATAATTAACTTTTTCTCGTCGTCAAAGATCCATTATTATTTATTTTTGTGTCAATTCTTTTCAAAAAAATTTTTGCTAATATGACATCGATCCACAAGCTTGGAGCGTAGTAGATAAGTTATGCCGGTTCTGCGCCACATCCTCCTTGTCTAACTCACGGGCGATATAGTACTTTCTCTCTCTCACTTTTAATCTTCGATTCCTCTTCACCTATCCATCCGTACCCCCTGCAGTCACGTGACCCCCTCCCCTCCTAGGCCCCGCCCACACCACTCACTCCTCACTCCCATCCGCTGATTGGTCGCCCCTCGCCGGTCACGTGCCCCCTCCCCTCTTCAAAACCGCCTCACCACCGTAGGCCCTACCCACTGGGCCCCGCCCATTTACCCCCAACAGACCGCGGTTTTTCTTGAATTTTATAGGTTTTCGCGAGCTTTCCGCAATTTACCGCGGTTTTTTGCGAGTTTTTCGCAAGTTTTCATGAATTTCCACGAGTTTTCACGAGTTTCCGCGAACTTTCGCGAGTTTTCGCAAGCTTTTACAAGTTTTCCACGATTTTCTAGAAATTTCCACAAGTTTCACATGAATCTCATAATTATTTTTTGAGTTTCCACTAGTCCTAGAAAAACAAGATGGTGGATTCATTAATAACGAATTAAAAAACGATATTGTAGAGTTTCGAACTTGAAAATAATATGCTCAGTTATATGTTTAAATCTATCAAAGGTATTTGGGAGAGATAACAGACACTGAACGCGTGAATTCATAAACACCGCGCCGCCTTATCTCCTAGTGCGATAATTTCACCTTGTCTAGCGTCCGCCGGGGTCCATTTGCGCCCGGCGAATCTATTGCGCAGTTACGTAAGCGATGACGTCATCACAGCAGACTTCGACACGTCGCCGGAAACGATTACGTCATCACATTCCTAAGCGATGATATCATCACGTTCAAACACGCTTCGTTGACCTTGAATCAAAACTGCGTTGAAGTAATTTGATACTTTAATAACGGCGTAGACTAGGCAATGACATCATAACGACAAGTTTAAACACGTCGCCGGAAATGATGACGTCATTCTTAACAGGCTCAAACCTGCACGCAATTCTTGGAAATTACATCATCACATTCCTAAACGATGACGTCATCTAAACAGGTTTGAACACGCTCATCGATTCCTGAAAAAAAATGATGACGTCATCACATTCCTAAGCGGTGATGTCATAACGACAAGTTTGAACACGCTTCGTTGACCTTGTGTAAAACTGCGTAGAAGTACAGGGTGCGCCATTTCTTATGTCGGTATTGTAACATTGAATAACTTAAACATTTGACAACCGATTTACTTGACTTCACTTGTTTTGGAAACGTCAATTCAGTACAATTTCAACCATGTATCGCTTCACACCAAAAGAACGCGCTGAAATAGTTACTTTGTACATTGAAAATAGTCGTTCAGTTGTGTTAACTCAACGAGCATATCGTCGAAAATATCTTGGCAAACAGGCACCATCTGACAACACTATTCGTCGTTTGGTGTCGAATTTTTGTGACCACGGGACAGTGAAAGATCGCGAACAACCCGTTCATCAACGACCAAGACGTTCAAATGAACTGATTGAAGCTGTCAGAGAGAGCGTTGCCCAAAACCCAAAAGTTTCATATCGTCACCGCGCTCAGCATCTCGGCATCAGTGGAACCACTCTACGGCGCATTTTGAAAGATGATTTGCATTTGTTTCCGTACAAAATGCAATTAACACAAAGAATATTGCCTACAGATCATCCACGTCGCTTGGAATATGGACAAACAATCGCTCGAATAGTTGATACTGAACCTGATTTTTGGAAGCGAATTTTAATGACCGACGAGGCACATTTCAAACTTTCTGGAGGCGTTAATAAGCAAAATTGCCGCATTTGGGGAACGCAGAATCCACACGAGATCCATGAAACGCCATTGCATGACCAAAAAGTTACTGTTTGGGCCGGCGTTTGCGCCAAAACCATCATTGGTCCTTATTTTTTCAAAGAGAACCAAACGATCGATGGAAACCGATATCGGTGGATGTTGGCTCACTATGTCTGCCCACAAATGCGTGAAAAAGGTCTTGAAGATTACTGGTTTCAACAAGATGGTGCGACCTGCCACACTGCGAATCAAACAATCCAGTTTCTGCAACGAAAATTCCCTGGACGTCTGATGTCAAAAAGAGGCGACATTGAATGGCCACCCAGATCTCCAGATTTGACCCCTCCAGACTTCTTTTTGTGGGGTTATTTGAAAAGTAAAGTGTACGCCAGCAAGCCGCAGACCATTGAAGAGCTTAAGGAAAATATTCGTGCCGAAATCATTGCTATACCACCCGAGATGCTCGAAAAGGTAATGGAAAACGCCGCAAAAAGGGCATATTTTGCTGTGAACAATAAGGGCGGCCACTTGATTGATGTTGTGTTCAAAAACTAGTCTAAATAAATTGTAAAGGACCAAACTAAATAAAAATACCTCATTTACAGAAATCGGTTGTTTTTTTTTCAAGTTATTCAATGTTTACATGCCGACATAAGAAATGGCGCACCCTGTTAATTTGATACTTTAATAACGGCGTAGACTAAACAATGACATCATAACGACAAGTTTAAACACGTCACCGAAAATGATGACGTCATTCTAAACAGGCTCAAACCTGCACGACAATTATTGGAAATTATGTCATCACATTCCCAAACTCTGACGTCATCGATAACCTTGAGTTGACCTTGAAAATTTATTGCGCAGTTAGCGATAACGTTCGTTCTCGGGACGCTATGATTTCTAGAATGTTCCAAATTGTTTCAAGGTCAAACGTCTATTTTTTGAACTCAATAAACACTTGACGTCATTACATTCCTAAGCGGTGACGTCAGCGATAACCTCGAGATGACCTTGAAAATCTATTACGCAGTTAGCGATCGATGACGTCATCACGACAAGTCTCAACACGACTGGTTACTGATGACACACACACACACACACACACACACACACACACACACACACACACACACGCACGCACGCACGCACGCACGCACGCACGCGCGCGCACACACACACAATCTAAAATGTAGAAATTTTAAATTCTACAAGAGGCCCCACCCCGCCTCCTGCTGTGAGACTCAACCATTATGCTAGTCCCTCCATTTTTATTTATGCATTGTTTACGCTTATTCTTCAAAAAGCACGCTTGACCTCGAATAAAACTGTATACAAAGAATTTGATAACAACGATGACATCATAACATTAGAACATGTCACCGGAAATGATGACGTCACCAGGCTCAAACCTGCACGACAATTCTCGGAAATTCCGTTATCGCATTCCTAAGCGGTGACGACGTAACAACAGGCTTCAACACGCTAAGCAATTCCTGGAAATTATATCATTTCATTTCTAAGCGATGAAATCATCATTTGTCAAGCATTTATTTTTAGAACTGGATGACGTCATAATGGCTCTCGAAAAATCTATTGCGCAGTTTTACGGCACAATATGATTTCTAGAATGTTCTACATTTAATTAAGGTCAATAAATAATAACACAATAATAATTCCAGTAAACACATCAGTTTATTTAAAAACTACGTTATACAATATACCGTCGATTATGTAATTCTAGCGCGATAATATCTTCATATTCTAGAGTATCGCTGAATCGGAGCAAAGCAATTGATCGTTTCACTGACGGTGTATCACCAAATTTTTCCCAAAACCATATTCGCAGTCGTCGAACATTTTCCGTAGCGCAGTGATGATCGTAGACAGGACGATGAAAATTGTTGTTGGGGCATGCAGAGACTCGCAAATCATCCAGGGATGGACAGCCCATATCCATCAAATCGATGATGACCGCATTTGTATACTGCTTCAGCCAACGTTTTTTGTCCAATCCTTTGACGAATATGAATTCGCCATTCTTCAACTGGTTACTCAACTATTGATAGAGTTCCTCGTATGCCACATCTCCAGAGTCCCACGGAATTCCATGATAGTTGCGTGTAAGCCACGTATTAGTTGCCTTTGCTGTCGGAGCCTAATCGTTCCAAGCACATGGTGACTTGAATAATGTCGTGACAACGTCAGCGTAGGGCTCGACTCTTAAAACTGCAAGCTCCTTGACAACAAAGGTATTTTGCACACGAAATCCTTGAACGTCTACAATGTACTTCATGGTGACTAACACTGACGCGTTCCCGCAGTTTCCCCTCCTTTTATAACCCACAGATCAATCCTTCAATCTCGTATACTTGACATCAGACTTTTTCTCATCCTTCTCCTTGTTATCCGCCACAGGCTTATACTTGTCAGACAATTTTACATTTAAAAGACAACGACGTTCATCATCTGATTTATACATCGCGACTGAGTAATTACCTTTAGAAGCTATATATAAACCTACAAACTATTAGTATTATTATCAACTTGGCGCGAATTTTAAAATTTTTTTTCGTAAGCCAGGATCTACAATTTTTTTCAACATTGGCTATACGTCGCTGAAATCTATAGCGATCACGAGCCACCTGCTCCCATGGACCTCGTCTCGCTAATCTATACGCGAAATCCCACACATACAACACATGTACCGTAGGCGGTTTACAATCAAACGTCACTCGCTTCATATTTTTCTGACAACGCCGCTGATTGGCTGGTATTCTATGATACGATCATGTACAATAAGACAGTATGCAGAAGTCGTAGCAGGGAAAATGGCGCCTGTTTCAAACTCGAGACGAGCATCAGCTGGGCCAGTGATCAAAGAATCATTTTGTTTAGCACAGTCGATAACAACAAGAGGTGTATTATCTTTGAATTGAGCTTTTGTCAACAATGGAGCATTTTTTCCGCCATAATACGATGATTGAAAATTCGCAAACATTTCATATAACGTAGAAAACTGGTTTCGTTGAAAATCCATATTAAGATTCCCGTAAGGATAACATTGTGAATTTAAATACAATTTTATATCACGCAAATTACACGTATCGAAGTTACTCATATTTCCAGTTCTCGCATTTTTTGTCCAACTTGGAATCCCACGATGACGTATCTCGGCTTCTCCAGTTGAGTCGTTGTTTTCACACTCCACACATGCTTGGTTGTTTGTGGTAGTAGAGGATACTCGTACATCTCCCAGCTCCGAAAGCTCATGGCGATGGTAGGATCAGTAGCGATGTAATTCAGCATTCGAATTTTCTCCAAATCCGAAACTTTAACGTATGGAATTAACCATTCGATTTTGCTGATGGTTATCTTGTATTGTTCTTCGTTGGCAGCGGGCTCGCGTTGACGTCGGTGTTGGCTCGCAGAATGATCAGTTCATGTCTTGTATTGACGATAACTCGTTGATAATCCTCAGCAAATCCAAAGATGAAATTCAGTGGAATGCAAATATCGTAATATCCATTGTCGTTTGTTATATGTCGTGTGTTGTCAACGATCCATCCAGCATTTTCCATCATGTCCTCTTGAGTAGGAGTTTGTGCAATGTAGGCCTTCATTGTTGTTGTGAGACCGACATTCTTGATTCTTTCGATCTCGATAGCATTCAGCTCATACCGCAATTCTTCAAACATGTAGCAGATGCCATTGTTCACAATCGATGTATGTTTAACGGGTGTCGTTCCATCGTTTTTCGTCAATCTTCCTTGTATATGCAGCGAACTTTTGCTGGGTAGCATATACGAATCTTGATTCTGGATACTGATGCGGATTTCATCGTTGTTGTTGAACGTTGATGAAGCGTACGGTTGGTGTGCGTGGACTTCGTATTCCACTACCGACTCGTCGAAGACGATCTTGTTTTCGATGGATAACATGGTATGAGACAAATTAGACAGCAAATCTTCTTTGGATTCTCAGACCGAGACTTTTCAGGAACTTTATGTTCTCTAGTGTGAGCTCTTTGAGAGGTTTGCGTTGACTGGTGGTTTTTGGACATGTTGTTGGACTTTTATACTCTCCGTAGACAATCCCCATTATTCACTTTTCACATGCAGTCTGATGGTGATAACTTCTCCTCGAAAATTAACAAGGTTCCCGTCTTGATCAACAATACGCAGCTGCAGATGATGTATTGCTTGTACGGTGATTGGCTGGTAAATGACGTGAGTTGGCACTTCAACGATGTTATATCCTGGTGGTACCACTGGAAAAAACTCGTGGATGGTGTGTACTCGCCGCTCGTTTATATACGCTCCTGTAGTGATGTTGCACTCAACTCGTAATGCGTTAACAGCAAGAATTCTGACAGGTGAATCAGACTTGTGCGTCACATTTGCTTCAATGATTCGTGGATCAAAGCCCAACAATTTACCGATAGAATTCTCAGGTCGAAAATCAATACTTTTATTGCACCGAATTTCACTGCGTAGTGTACTATTATTAGCTCGTAAACTTAGCTGAGTATCTTTTGGAATCTCTTCCTTTAGAAATTTTTCTAATCATCCAACTTGTAGCTGCCTGGAGGTATCGTTATTATATCATTATCAATGTAAAATTTATTTTTGTCCACGTCAATGTTGGGAATTGAATTATATGTCAAAAATTCCACCAGCCCTAAAAAGTATTTTTTTTGGGCAGACAATTCAATTGGAGGAAAATAATTTGCCTCTAATACAGATTTATCTCCCGAAAGTGTAAGCGTCAATGAATCCGTCATGACTGTCACTAGTAGACTGATGTATATTCACTCGCGATCGACTCTTTTATTCAGTAGAAACTCCAAGCACAGATGTCCACAGATAATCTCGTTATAGTCTTGATATTGATTGTGATTGTATTCGATTACGCTACCGACACCGAAGTAGTCCATAAGTTCTCGAGGTGGTTGTAGATTGCCAAAACTGTCGAAATATATGACTCGATTGCCGGTTTTTCGATAAGCTACCCAGTGCGTTCCTGAACCATTTTTAGAATCTAAATTGATAATGGCAGCTTCAGTTTTCATTATACTCTTCGGCAAATCATTTCTCATATATACACCTCGAAAATGTGGTATTTGAAGAATTTTCGCATACTTTGAGAAATCTACATTGGTCAGTGGTCGATTCGGTAGCTCTATACGTTTTTTAAATGCAGTCTCAAGCCAGCTCCATAAGGTTTCAAGTATAATCCTTTTCCCACGCCGATCGATTCCATTTTGAGGTTATGTCGTCGTGATTCCTCCAACTGACGTTTGGCGGCTCTAGCATCGTTAATGGCTTTAGCGATACTAGCAGCGCCACCTGCCAATGCTCCTGTTGCACTAAGTCCCGCGAAGACAGGTAGTAAAAAGGCTGGTAAAATGCCTCCGACTTTGCTTGGCACTGGTAACATACGAGGTACTCGGACTTTCTTCTTTCCTCCAGCTTCTTTCACCGCTGCTCGTGCTGCTTTCAAAGTAGATTGTACAGAGCCAGTAGCTTTAGCTGCTATTTTTGCGGCATCTATAACTCTTCGCAATGGAATCTTCTTGATAACCTTTTTCTTCTTGATAATCTTCTTCACGGACTTTTTCTTCATAGCCCTTAGCCCCATTCCAAGTTTTTTCTTCAACCTCATGATACCGGCAACACCAAGTGCAGCAGCTTTTTCACCGACTCCAGAATCCTTGGCTAAAGCACGTTCGATAGCTCTTTTTGCAAGGACTGTATCAGCTTCGTGTCTCACTGAGAGATTTGAATTTTTTGAGTAAGCGATATCGTGCTCCCTGCAGGCTGCGTCGAGTGGATTGATTCCACGATCCTCACGTGCTAACCTCTCGACAAGCTTGGTATCTGGACCACAAAACTGATAGCCAGGTATATGAAGTTCGACAGGGAGCTTGTTGATGATAGTGTTGACAAGACCGCGTCCGTTCACTCTCATTGCATGATAATGACTGAGCTTCAGGCTATATAAACCCCCTATTTATAGTAAATCGAGTCAGTCACATGCGTGAAGTCATGGAGTTCAAAGCGCAGAACATTAAACTACCCGTCGCTAACTTTGATAAAGTGGCAAGTCCAGAAAAAACTTCAAAACGTCATGGTGTTCTATTACCGAATACTTTACGTGCAATTATATGTGGACCATCAAATTGCGGCAAGACTAATGCTTTGCTCACCCTCATTACACATCCAAATGGATTGAGATTCGAAAACGTCTACATCTACTCGAAATCTCTCGAGCAACCTAAATACAAGTACTTGAAAAAAATTGTGGAACCGATCAAAGGAGTAGGATATTTTCCGTACAACGACAACGAGCAAGTTGTTAGTGTGGATGAAGTGAAGCCGAATTCTGTGATGATTTTCGACGATGTGGCGTGTGAAAAACAAAACAATATACGTGCATATTTTTGTATGGGACGTCACCGAGATGTAGACAGTTTCTATCTCTGTCAGACTTACGCATGTATCCCGAAACACTTGGTTCGAGATAATGCTAATATGCTTATACTGTTTCGTCAAGATGACATGAACTTGAAACATATATACAACGATCATGTGAACACTGACATGACGTTCGAGCAATTTCGAAATTTGTGTGCAACGTGTTGGATTGATAAATATGGCTTTATCGTGGTTGACAAAGATAGTGAGATGGATCAGGGACGATACCGGAAAGGGTTCGACTGCTTCGCATCTATAAATTAAAGTGTCTCAACGACAACTGCCTCAGTATTACCTGAACTTCAATCAAGGTGACATCATGCAGCGTAAAGATATATTACATCATATTGTGCAAGCTAGTGAAGCCATTCGCCGAAAACATCGTCTGCTGAAGCGTGGAAGAGCTGCTGTGGAAATGTCTGTCAATGAAGTCTTCAAACCTATTATTAATCCACTACAGTCATTGGCTCGAAAACCTCAAGATACAGAAATGAAAGAAGTGAAGAAAGAAGAAATCAAAGAAGAAATGCTTTCAATGGAAGAAGATGATACGTTCGAGCCCTCTGGAGACTTTCAGAGTTTCAATCAAACTATTAGCGATGATAGTTTTGCACCAAGTATCGTTAGCTCACCAGCTGTTATCACAGATACTCTAACCAAGTACTTGAGAATGTTCAAAAATAAAGTCCAACGTAAAAATCTCGATTTGCATTATGGAGTAAGATCGCTAAAAAACGGATTATATATTGGAAATGCACCAATTAGTTTCACGGACAACACCATCCATGTGAGTAATGAAGAGTTTGCGAGGACGCCAGGATTAATTGAACTGCTTTTTAAAAAAATACCAAACATTTCTATTGTCAAAAAGGGTGATGTTGAAAATTATAAGAAAATTATTCAGCAGACTTATGCCAACAGAAAGCATTATCGAGCTGATGAAAGTCTTCGTGAAAGTAAAGATTGGGAATATCTCACATACATTGCTGATAATAAGCGGGGTCAAGGAATGTTAAATATAGTACACCGCGAACGAGAAATGGACTACGTGCACTGGGATGACCCGAATGATCTTGTAGACCGTTTGCGACTTATTCTCGCGTCTCAAGGTGCTGGAAATAATAGTCATACAAATGAAATAAATTCAATCATCGAGGAATTGAAAGAAGCTGAGATTATATATTAGACGACTTGGAACATTAAGCCTCATTCATAATCTAGACAATGTCGAGTGTAGACGTTTTCGGAAGACATCTGAATAAAAACCGTGGAATACGAGGACCTCCTGGTATTGGAATTAAATTGACACCCGACGGTCATTACGATCTACAGAATAAAAAATTACTCAATGTTGCGATGGGTGATAATGAAACGGATGGAGCTTCGTATAAAAATATAATTGATTTCGAAGAAGTGCTGATACAGGAAATCGATATGTTGGGAAAGAATTTGAAAAAATCGTTGGAAAACTTGGCTAATATGTATCAAAAGCATGTGACTGAAAACTCGGAAATAATTTTCAGAATTCAGAGTCGTTTGAAACGTATCGAGAAGGAAATATTCGTCGATGTTACACTAGGAAAAGATGTCTACGAATAAAAGCCTGTACACAAAGGAGCAGCTCTCATTATCATCATGGATCTCAAGGAAGCTCTAGTGGAAGAACTCCATAAACCTGCAAGGAGAAATTATCGACGACGTCATGTTGATATGCGAGGATTGGATGAAACATGGCAAGCCGATCTCGTCGACATGTCCACCTACAAGGATAAAGGCTACAAGTTCCTGCTCACCGTTATTGATGTATTCTCCAAGTACGCTTGGGCTGTGCCAATTAAATCGGAGAATGGACCTGACGTCACTGCTGCTATGAAAACTGTGCTCAAGGATCGTCGACCCAAGAATCTACACGTCGACCAAGGCAAAGAGTTTTACAACAAAGACTTCAAGGCCCTCATGAAGCAACATGGAATCAACATGTACTCTACATTCAGCGGCATGAAGGCATCAATCTGCGAACGTTTCAATCGTACACTGAAAAGCAAGATGTGGAAACGATTCTCCCTCCAAGGACATTACAAGTGGATCAATATCTTAACTGATTTGCTATCGAGTTGCAACGCCACCCAGCATCGAACGATCAAGATGAAGCCCAACGACGTTACTCCAGCTGATGAAAAACGTCTGCTCCATGAAATCTACTCCCAGAAATATGGCAATGAGAAACGGAAATTCAACGTCGGCGATAAAGTTCGAATCAGCAAGTACAAACATGTTTTCGAGAAAGGATACACGCCCAACTGGACAACGGAAATATTCACCATCGCTGCTGTGAAACCAACTCATCCGACAAAGTACAAACTCAAGGATTACCAAGATCAACCCATCGACGGAGGATTCTACGCGGAAGAACTCACTAAAGTGAAACATCCTGATGTATACCTCGTTGAAAAAGTGTTGCGCAAACGAGGAAATAAGTTGTATGTGAAATGGTTGGGATTTGATAATACTCACAACAGTTGGATAAATAAATCAAACATGTAATCAATAAACGTTTATTTGCATGTATTGTGTGTTTTTAATGAAACCTGTACATATATACTTTCAGCATTAATTCATTTCCGCACCACCAGAGCCCGCTCCCTCTTACAATCGTATGGGGTGGTAGAATTCATGGTGCGTTTTTTAACGTGGTATCCCCAGTAGGCCTAATCCACGATAATATGCATAATTACAAATGTTTATGTACACACGGATGCTCATATTTACAATAGTTTTTGTACACACAAACACTCGTTAATTTACAATGTGTACACACATAACCTATTCAATTTCCATTAGGTGTAGTATTTTGCAATGGCCATGTGCCAAAGTGTCCGTTGTGTTTGGTAAAATGAAACGTTTGTCATCAAACGGATTTAACGCAAGTTTGTTTTGTTCAACTGTCTGGATTTCATGGAGTTTTGAACGGAAAAGTCGTTGCGAGCAGAATTTCGTAACCTCATTGTTCAAACAATATACATAGTCCATGAAATCCAGCGTTTTCGCGACAACGGACATTTTAACACCTTTGGCTCTCTTAATTCTATCCTTTCCTTCGACGCGCAAGCTGTACATTTTGCTCCTCAAGCCGACGAATTCTGTAATAATTTTCCCATTACATTCGTCTTTCATGAGACTCACGACTTTTTTGTTTTGTTGTTGAATTCCAAATTGATTGTCCGCGGGATAGTCTGATGTATCAAAATGATCGGCATGGTCCATCATCAACCTATACGGATCGAGGTTTTGAATTTCATATATGAGACTGTCGGTGTCGCAATACAAGATTTTTGCTTGACCTTCAGTCGTGGGTCTCATGAAATCGTAATGAAAAGCATATTGACACGTTTTTGATAGATCAAGAACACTAAAACCAACGTATATTGGTTTGTTCATGAGAATTTGAAGTTGAGCTAGTTTTATTGCAACTAAATTGTCATCGAAAATTGATCGCGCACAAAAGTTGGGTTTTGCGATGAGGGCTTCCGCACCATATCTGCCTGGCCACTTGGTTACAAGTTTGATATCAAGGCGTTTTCGAACGTCCTCCAATGTTTTCCCATACACCGCATTGTTCATCAATTTGAACAAATTTTTCTTGAATTCATTTGTTGCAACCTTACGCATTTCACTGTTAAGGTCAATGTATGACTTCAGCCATTTTGATTGTTTGAATTTCAGGACACGATGAATTTTTTGTAGAATAAGGCCATTACTCAATGCTTGTTTCAAATTGCGATAGTGAATAATATAACGTGTTTTTGAGTCTAAAGTTGTGAGCAATTTCGAATCTTTTGAACCGGGAGGGATTTCGTGTTCGGGACAAAATGGGAGGTCGTTGTGAGGGTCGTGAAGGTTTTCAGGGTACTCAAGATCAACTTCGAGTATGTAACCTTCTTCGGCATCTTCTGGAACGTCCCACTGAAAATTTTGCTCAAAGTTTTCGAGCCATTGAAAGCCTCCGTACGGCAAGCATTGAGTCATTGCCCAACCGTATAAATTATTCACGTCATAGTACATGAGATAATATTTGTCGTCGTCTGGATTGTATTTCGCTGGGTAGTATGGGTTATTGGCAGATGCATATCTATTACTACATTGCGATATTCCACCACGGATTCCGCGCTCGATGAACAATACCATGTCAATGTCTGTGAGGAGTTCCAGTTCGATGTCCGTGTATTTGAGCATGGCATCCCATGTGAGTCCGGGTGTTGTGTAGTAATGTGCAGGGTCGAGTTTGTACGCTTCCATACATTCCTCCCGAAAGTTCTCGAAAACATCAGCCAAAAGAAGAACATCCGTCTTGAGGTAGATGTCCGAATACTGACCAAGCGTTGTGACGTTGAATCCATTCCACACAGCCTGCGCATGTCTGTAACAATTTCCAGAAAATGTAGCAAGATCCGAATTTCATTACTATCATTATTATTATTGTTATTGATTTCATCTTTGTTATTATTATAGCTGTTATTTATAACTATAATTATTATTATTTGAATTAGTTAACTTACTCGTAGTCTGCATCCGAAATGTCTGTATCGGAGAGACAGCTGTGGAAATGGTCTTTGCTTGGAAGCTCGTTCTCATCAAGTCTTTCCTATGAGTCAATGTATTCATAGGGGAATACGCCTTTCTTCATTAAAAGTTCAAGCTGCTGTTCGCTGTAGCCGAGAAAGTTTTTTCGGACGATGTCCTTTTTGTCAAGATATGAAGCCAGTTTCTCCAACGACGAGGCCATGAATCTAAAGGAGTCGATGAAGCGCAAGGATATTTTACTGTCTTTGATGAACTTGGTGAATGAGATGTAGCGCTCCATCGCCATGGGAAGCAGTTGAATACGTCCTTCGATGCATTGTGCGATTTGTTTCACAATCAAGTGAGCATCATACCCACTCAGGTTGTGAAACACTACCGGGATGGTGAGTGAATCTCGGTACAGCAAATTGCATCTATTGTGAGCAGCTCCACGAAATTTTCCGGTTAGATGACAGTGATCGCGCACTTTGTTGTCCTTGGCGGTAATCGGTTGTTTGCAGATGTGACAGGATTTTGCTGTTTTGAAGGCTGTAGATTGTTCCGGAGTGAGTGGTGACATGGCCTTGGGATTCTTGAAAATGTGCTCCACGTCACAGGTGATGGTCACTTATTCGTTTGCGAACCATTCACTTGGGTTATGTCCACGGAAACTCTGATATCTCGATTGGGTGTCGTCATAGCTGCACTTGAGGTAATACCCTACGCTGCATGCCTCATGAATTTGAACTATTTTCGTGCTGTAGCCAGCTGGTTCGTCCACTTTTTTGAGCAAGCATTCAAAGTCGGCGTAAACGATATAGGGCACTCTCTCGGAATTTTTGAAGTTTTTAAACTGTAGTTTACTGCGGTTCACTTCAGGTAGTTTAACAGCTTGCATCTGCATTTCACTGCAATCGACTTCATGTGCAGTCAACTTGTCGTTAGTGTGAAAGTAATGAAGACATCAGTCACAAATAAATATTTTCTTATCATGTTTTGAGAGTTGTGTGCTCATTAGGCGAGAGAGATCTTTAATCCAGACATAATGGAATCGTAGTGGCTCGCTATGATCTTCCACTTCCTTCTCGTTTTTTTCATCTTCTTCAGCAGAGATGTTTTGTATGAAGAGAAGATTCATGTGTCGTCCTTTTTTTTGTGCTGTAATGTGTATTGGAGCAACCTCAAATTCTCTTTTATTCTTTTGAAGCACGTACACGTTCACGGAAATGTCATTCTGGTGTTCGAAGAGTGGCACTTGTTTTGGCATCACAGGAAAGTTAATTCCGTCGAAGTTTAGTTCATCTTTGTACTGTGTATACTTTGATAAGCGGCCTACATGTCTGTCTTTCTTGTCAACCGGGTGCAAGGCTGAGAGTATGGCCCACTTGAAGCAACACTGGTCCATGTTATCAACATTGATGCAAGCCTTCCTGTTCTTGATGGTTGGAGGTAGCTCAATATAAGAGCTTCCGTGCATCGGGTTGTACGAGTTTATATTCACAGCAAGGCTGATGATGCTGCGCAACGTCCATCCAGAGTCACGCTCTTGGAATTCCTCGATTTTTCGTGGCAATTGAGTCTGTACACGTTCGGTGAACCATTCACCCAGGTCCGTTGTTTGGAGGATAGGAGCGTTTTTCGTGAAGAAGGCTTTGATCTCGGTGACTTCCTTGTCGTCCTTGACAACACTGAATTCGGCATCCAGAGATGTATTAACTTTCAAGGCGTTATGTTTGCTGACAACTGGCTGGATCTTTACGATGAACACATCCTTGGCTTCGTCGAGAAAATCTTGTATGTCTAAATGGCGAAGGTTCACAATGAGCCCCGTTTGGAGACGATTATCGAAAGCGGAATCGACATCCTCCCACTTGACGCGCACTAAATTTCGCGCACCAAGATCACCACCACGAACGAGTTCTTCACGCAACAAGCAATTATTGCTTTTCAGTTGCAAAATAATTTGCGCGCACTGTAATTTCACGGTTTGTCGTCTCCGCGGGTTTGCAATATGCAGCGCGAAGTTTTTCAGTTCCGCGATGGACGCGACGGCATCCTCGATCAAAACCGTCGCCTCGAGCGGATCGACCGGGCTGATCGATAAAAGTTGTCGTTGGCGTCGGAGTACTGTTTTTGCTTCGTTTATAGCCATTATGACGTTCGCGGGTCAACTGACGCTCCAGCTCGAGAACGCCGTATTCATAAGAAGCGATGGCGCTTCGAACGCGCGCTGTTGCAATGGCAACGCATGTGCATTGTTGTCACGTCTGCGCATGCGTACTGTTGCTACGTCCTTCTCTCGCACACTGTTTCAACGTCTTGTGCGGTGTTGCCACGTCTCGTGATGACGTCACGAGTTCTAAAAATAGATATGCGTGTTGAGACTTGTCGTAATCTTGGCCTACTTTTTAAAAAAACATCGGTTGCGTCACCAGACGTGTTGAGACTTGTCCTGATGACGTCATCGCTTTCGTAAATGCGCAATAGATTTTCAAGGTCATCTCGAGGTTATCGATGACTACATCGCTTAGGAATGTGATGACGTAATCCGAAAATCGATGAGCGTGTTAAAACCTGTCGAGATGACGTCATCGTTTCCGGCGACGTGTTTAAACTTGTCGTTATGATGTCATTGTTTAGTCTACGCCGTTATTAAAGTATCAAATTACTTCTACGCAGTTTTACACAAGGTCAACGAAGCGTGTTTGAACGTGATGATATCATCGCTTGGGAATGTGATGACGTAATCGTTTCCGGCGACGTGTCGAAGTCTGCTGTGATGACGTCATCGCTTACGTAACTGCGCAATAGATTTGCCGGGCGCAAATGGACCCCGGCCGACGCTAGACAAGGTGAAATTATCGCACTAGGAGATAAGGCGGCGCGGTGTTTATGAATTCACGCGTTCAGTGTCTGTTATCTCTCCCAAATACCTTTGATAGATTTAAACCTATAACTGAGCATATTATTTTCAAGTTCGAAACTCTACAATATCGTTTTTTAATTCGTTATTAATGAATCCACCATCTTGTTTTTCTAGGACTAGTAGAAACTCAAAAAATAATTATGAGATTCATGTGAAACTTGTGGAAATTTCTAGAAAATCGTGGAAAACTTGTAAAAGCTTGCGAAAACTCGCGAAAGTTCGCGGAAACTCGTGAAAACTCGTGGAAACTCATGAAAACTTGCGAAAAACTCGCAAAAAACCGCGGAAAATTGCGGAAAGCTCGCGAAAACCTATAAAATTCAAGAAAAACCGCGGTCTGGTGGGGGTAAATGGGCGGGGCCCAGTGGGTAGGGCCTACGGTGGTGAGGCGGTTTTGAAGAGGGGAGGGAGCACGTGACCGGCGAGGGGCGACCAATCAGCGGATGGGAGTGAGGAGTGAGTAGAGTGGGCGGGGCCTAGGAGGGGAGGGGGTCACGTGACTGCAGGGGGTACAGATGGATAGGTGAAGAGGAATCGAAGATTAAAAGTGAGAGAGAGAAAGTACTATATCGCCCGTGAGTTAGACAAGGAGGATGTGGCGCAGAACCGGCATAGCTTATCTACTGAGCGTGCACTAGGAATCGGATCAATCGCATTGAATTTTCATAAGATGTTCCATGGAAATTGTCTTATTTTTCTAATTTTCATCTCAAATAAAAAAATAACAAAAAAAGGTTATTTTTAATGATTTCAAGCAGTGTTTCACAATTCCCTACGACTGTTAAACATTCCAAAAACTAACGTTTTTTGTGCAATTAAAAATTTGAGGAAAAAATGACTAACATGAGAAGATTGAACCACGTTAGGTACTATAAGTGTCGAGGTAGTGATAACATCTTTTAGATATGCAAAATATTGAAAATTTTGAGTAGTTTAAGTCCAAAAACAAAATCCGTATCGGACTCCCGATTCTACCCTATTATAAGCTACACATATTTTATTATTGATGTAAACTTTATTTATTCAAAACAAATTTAAATTTGATTCTTCAGTTTTTTGTGAAAAATATCTAAAAGTTAGCAATATAAGGAAATAGATAGAAATTCCCATACAAATATTTTGTATGTTTAACTTAAAATTTCTAATGAAAACAGTAGATTTATTCGGTACCTTAAAAACGTTTGAATCCTAATTTGATAAATAATTTGTTTCCATTTCAACGACAGGAAAAAAAGCACAACGAACAGCCACAATGAATGCGCATGGTGAATTCAAAGAAATAGGTAGAAAATCAAGATACACATATTTTTGCATGTTTACCTTGAAATTCCAAATAAAAAAAGTAAATTAATTAGGCATTTAAATGTTTTAATACCAATTTTAGATGACAATTTTTTTATCTCTCAGCAGTAGAAAAAAATGTATCAAGAATGGAGAAAAAAGTCTTACAGATATGTCTTCTTGAATGTTTATGCGTTTAAAAATGAAACAAATCAAATTTATCGGTATGAAATATTCCTGCTGAAAATTTTCGAATAATTTTCTGATTGGAAAACAAACTGGAGAAGCGGCCGTTTTTTGCATATGTATGTATATCCAGGGAAAAGATTTGATGTAATGGACGAGCTAGCAAAATTTTTCACTAGCTTAACATGGAATACATGTTCAATAACAGGATGGGGGAAACATTCCAAGAAACAGAAGCAAGGAACCTTGAAACAAAAAACTTTTGAATTTTTCGCAGATACTAAAATATAGTGAGTACTAATATTACCATCGACATTTTACCATCGAAAATACAACTATGAAAATAAAGTAAAGTATCCAACTTGGAGCAAGTGTCGAATTTGTCACAGATGATTCAATGAATCGACAATTGTATAACGTTACATTATATGATTGGCACCAAAAGGTAATTTCTTTTTGGGGGCAGATCCAAAAAAAAAATTCAATAACCCAGTGATAAGATAATTCAAATTTTGAAAATTCGCGCGCTCTCCCCAAGCGCTCACCAGATGGTCGCTGGTTTTTTTCTCATGTTTCAAGTTTTATGTAGAATGCTTAAAGCAAGTGCATGTCTCATGTTAATTAATGTGATACTTTTTGGCGTTCAACTCCGCTGAACACGGGATCGATTCCCACCCGGGAGAAATTTTTTTTTTATTAAATAATCGTTTTTACAGCTTCATTGTGATTACTTTCTACTGTAAATAATGAATTATCTTTTTATTTTCCTGAAATATATATTAATAACTATCAACGACTGGAAGTACTCTGTGAGCTCGTGGCGAGTAGTTTGCGAGCTCGCTGGCGAGTTCGCGGCGTGTTCGAAAAGGGGGGGGAAATAATGAAAACGCTGCGAGCTCGCAGCGAGTTTGATTTTCACGCTCGCCGCGAGCACGATGCGAGCTCACAGGTTCACTGGGAACTAGTGGAGGCTCCTAAAAAGAAAAATTAGTAGAGCCGATGATACTCCCGGGAAAATCCGTCGATTTCGCTCTAGAGGTACGTTCTGTGTTTCAGTGCGCGCACCAATCACATGCCCTCCGCGTATCGCGAGGATTTCCAAAACTGGGGGTAATTTTTTCACCTCTCGGTGTTGGGAATTCCCGAGAAGCGCGGGGAGAGCGCAGTCTAAACGCGCCGCGCTATTTTTGAAATCGTGAAAAACAATTTTCTTACGTTTTTGTGTTCGACTAGTTTTAGCCCAGCTAAGTAAAAAAAATTTTTAACGTTCACGTCGGTGATTATAACCGGCATACAACAATGCGTTAGTTTGTAAATTATCATTATATTTTCGAAGTAACTAGTCAAGAAAACATGCGAATTCCACAACTCACGTAAAAACGCTTCCTTGACAAAGTTCGCAATGAAAAATTGTTATTATTCCCCCTCCCCCCCCCTCCCCCCAAAAAATAGACAATAACATGCTCATTTTAATAGAAACATTTTATGTTTAACTACAATTTTCCTTGGAAATATTAATTTTTTGACACATTTTTTGACAAAATCACATACATCAAAAACTGATCAATGCATAGTGATACTCCCCTTTCTTCTAATATTAGACTAAACACCATATTGGATCAAAAATCAAAATTCGGCCTTTAAGACGAAACAACAAAATCCTCTCCTGAAATAATTCATCTTTTTTCTATCTTTATCAATGCTCCACGTTATATCCAACACATCATCAATTGACAAGTTTGGACTGGTTTGGACGATATTTAATATTTCTATTAACAATTGTACAAAGCAATCAAATGTACATAAATAATTGATCAACGAGTCGTTTATTGCTATTGTAAAGCTACGAAGTGAACACTAAAAGCGAGTATAAAAAAATTGCAAAAATAATTTCACTATCAGTAAAATATTACAAAGGACGGCAAAAAAAATAGCAGCTCACAATGAATCACCGAAAAAGGCTGAAAAAATCTGAATTAGTGAACGATGATGCAGTGTCATGAAAAAATGAATTAAACACAAGAAACAATTTAATGGAAGCCAAAAACATGAACACTAAAAATAATGATTGAAAAATAACGAGAATCATGTAAATATCAGTAAAACAGTACAAAGGGAAGTGAAAAAAGAAAGTTAAGGATTATATGCACTTAAGCTCGAGAAATAAAGGGCATTTTCACGATTTGTGTTTAGAAAAACTAAACAATTAATTTTTAAAAACTCAAAGCCTATTAATGTATTTAAGTCACAAGCTATTTTATGAATTTTTTCAGAAAAAAATTTTCGTAATTAAGGTCGTAGCGGCTGTTGTGCTTAGACACAATTTTTTAAACACCGTGCGTGGTGAGCATGATAAATAAGGAACTGTTCATCTGTAATACAAAAAACACCTATAATTTATACCTTTACATTCTGCGTGAACCAAGGATTTTGCTGAATTATTATTTTCACGAAAATAATGGTCATTTTCCTATAATATTTGATTTGTCAACGTCTGGGTTTTCAGTTTTTGCAGCAAGAAAAAAAAGTTTTGCCTAACATTAAAAATCCTTTGTTCACGCAGAGGCTATTATAATTACAATCGAGCTTTAAAAAATTCAGACTGTTCAGATAAGTGGTTCTGGAGAAACTGTGCTCGCCGCGGAAAAACATCGGATTTTGGCACAATCGCTGTAATGCACCCAATTACGAAGATTTCATTCAGAAAACATTTTTTAAATACCTTGTGACATTGATGAATAAATAGGCGATAAGTTTTTCAAACAATATTGTGTTGTTTTTGCAAAAAGAAAAATCGTGAAAACGCATTTTTCTCGAAAACAAGTGTATATAACCTCTCAAAGAGAATCAATAAAAGAGACTACAATAAATGTGTGTATTCAAACATAGGTTCAATGTAACACAAAGAAAGATGCAATAATATAAATCATAATACGAAAAGGGCAATCTTGTTTATGAGTTTTCGAAAATTCTAGTGAAAGTACTCTATACTGTCTTGTATTTATTTTCACCAAAAAACTAAAGACTATATCATCTTTTTAAAAATGTTTCCAAAAAATTTCAAAGTTTTATTCAAGGTACGCTTAGCGAAAATCATAAGGTCATTGAAAACAGCTTTTTTTGGTTCTCAACTACAGTTGCTATTGCTTTATTACCACGAATAAACATAAGAGCTCACTGACATTTGAAAAATTGATTTGTTAGACAACAATAGTTCCGCTCGTCAAGCAACATTTTCAATTCATTTTCATGCACGTTCACAAATGTCAATCCATTAACTCTAAAACGCAAAAGCCGTTTCACTAGGAACTTGATCGAAATGGCTTTTTAAACATATGATAGTAGCAAAGGCATAATTTTTTTTTAATTTCGAATTTTATATCATAGATGAATTTTGATAATCTAATATCATTAATAAGAAACGTCAGAAACCAATAAAATCAAGCATATATAGAGTATTTTTCGTATTCAATAAATTTCGTAAGGTTTTCTAGCATGATCTATAGATTTTAAATATCCTACTATAGACGGTAAGATCTACATAGTGCAAGTATTTTCATAAATTTTCACATGGATTTTTAAAATTTAATGCTTTATATTGTGAAAGTTTCTAATAAAAAGTGAAAAAGCATTTTTTGTCAATCAGAACAATCGTACTCAAATCACTAATACTTCACTTTGTTCTATTAAAAATTAAAAACAGAATTTTTTATTCAAAAATTAAGTAGTCAAAAATTACTTTTGTCTCAGTTTCAGAACATTTCTTAAAAAGTTACAAATTGTCTTGAAAATTTAAATAGACCGATATAAGTAACGTGAAATAAATAACGGGATGTTTGTTTTTCGTTGCCGAAAAAAGTAACTCGTTTCCATTATCGTTAATTGTTAATCAATGTTACGTGTCACGTTACTATTACAGTTAAAAATGTAACGTTGTAGAGTAACGTGTTACTTGTAACGCGTTACTTTCAAACCCTGGATAGGATTATATTTGTCAATCATTCTTGTTTTGTTATAATTGGTCTGAATATCTTTTGAATTATTAGCATTAGGAAACAAGAGATCGGAAATCTTCGAAAACTTCAAAGGGATAGAGTAAACGAAGGCCTGGGTAATTTCTTCCGTAATCTTGCTAGCAAGTTCAGGTAGCTGGAAAGAAACAAGAGCTTGACGTCAGTACAGGCCATGGGGATTCCATACAATGCGCAAAGCAGCGTCGGTGCCTTCACCTTTGCCAATCGAAATGCAACGATCTATCCAATTAGTACACATCGAGAGTCCTGATTAGTTCAAGAAGTATCAGGACATCGCCGAGAGTGTTTTATTTTCCAACGTGGGATTTGTTTACAACATGATGAGTGACATAGACTTACGTGTTGGGATAAGAACATATTTAAATTCATTGATGTTATGCTGCATTTTTCACTCAAATGGTTGAATTTTGAAAATATTTGTTATGAAAATAGTTGGTTACATTTGCTCATATGTAAAAAATTATTATCATGTTCAGTTCAATTATAAATATTAATTTAATTGTTTGTAATTTCATAATATGAATGGCATTATAATAAATTTTATGTGAGGACATTTCGGAAATTCAAGTGTTTGAATTAGAATTGTAGATTTTTTGGTTTTCATATACAGAATTCTGAAATTATAAGCTTTGGAATGTGTTATTTTTGAATTTTTAATTGCATAGCACACACTATAGGACCTCGCATATTTGAATAAGGGTCCCAAAAGTCTCGATTTCATTACATGGAATTTCGACAGTTTCGAATATATAATCTAATGATTGTTTGTACTCGAAATTATAATTCCAGACTTGTCATGTACTGGTAGAGAAATGCATATCTAAGTACATAGTCCAGAATAAAGAGTTCCAGAGGTCTAAATTTTTAGGCATAAATTTTGGTATTGAGAATTCTACATTTTCGAGTTTAGGGTTTCTGATACCTAGATTTTTGAGTATGATAACAAGAGCATTAGAGTATCTAACTCTTCAATTATATATTGTAAAGTATAAAATGAGAGATTTATATTGAAAATTATATGAAAAAAAATCATAGAATTATATAAAAGGATGAAATAAATTATCAAATTGTATAAAAAAAAAGTTAATAATATAATAATTGGAAAAACCGTCAAAATTCGATTATAATTTTGACACTACAGACTTTTGAGATAAACAAAGTAAACATATTTAGAAAATTTTCAAAAACTTATTAGTTTCATAACTAGAAAATCTTATGGTAATTTAAATCAAATTGTAGAAACCAAAATTCTAAGAAAAGAAAGAAACAAAGAAAAAAAAATTCTAACGTTTCAAACTCGTAAGTTCTAAGATCAATATAATTTTTAATTGCAGGATATGTAATAATTAAACTAAAGATTTGGCGATCGAAATTCCAGACCTAAAAATCGTACAACAGAGAGTTGGAAATTTTTACATCTGTAACTACAATATTCTGGAAATCTGAATCCTACTATGTATTTAGGTAGATTTTTACAAAACTGATGCTTTAAACTTTAAAACCGATATTACAGGATTCCCGAACTTCAGAATTTCCATTTTCATGTTATAAATTTCCAGAGTCGACGAATATGAAATAAATATCTAGCATTTTATATTCTAGAAAACAAAAGTTACAAATAGCATTCTGGAACTCGTTAGTTCTGGAATATTAATCATTAAAATCTTACCTTGTTTAATACACTGGAATTAAAAATTATAGAGCTGAATAAAAAAGATTTGTAATTTCTAGAATAGAGATTCACAGAATCATTAATTCTAGAATGGAGGATTCACAACTCTGAATTCTAGAGCATTGAATGTTGTCATGTCAAAGTGAAGAAATAGAATTCAACCAAAGACATACCTGAATCGACCCTTATTGTACTTGATGATTACATGCTACGAAATCTTAAGAATATAATATTTAGCAAAAAATAACAAAATCGGCCAAGAGGTTTTTTTTTTTTTCATAAAACCTTACACAGACGATCTATATTATTGGGCAACATGTTTAATTTATTTTAGAGATGATTGTATCCGATGTACCCGTTTATTCTTTTTTGTTTTTTTATTAATGTCTCTTTCATTTTTCATGTGTTCATATACTGTATACTGCACGAAAAAAAAAAAAAAACTATAATTGATTTGACACTATACTAAAATCCAAGAAGTTAGGTTTTTGTGTACCACATTTTTTTGAAAAATGAATGAAAAAATTTCCTTTTGGAATGTGTAGGTATGTATAGTAGCGTTCAGATTTGTGTCATGAAAGTCAAGGCTGGACAATAGAATGCGCCAGATACGAATCTGACGTGGAACAAGGCACCCCCACAGAGAATTACGAAGGCTCCGAGTGATTCTTTAAACTCTCGACGATTTTTCATTCCTGGATGAAATACACCGTGATTGAAGTCGAGTAAGTACTGCAAGCTGCTTATAATAATTATTAATAAATTGGGTTATTTCGATATTCTAAATGAGTGCATGAAATGTTGAATTTATTTCGGAGTGTTTATGAAAAACGTGTCAGACCTTATCATTGAATTAATTCGATTGTTATGGTCATTAAATAAAATAGCAAATATACCTACTTCCAAAATTTGATGTTACAAACGGCATCCCAAAGTTCAACGTTCATTATTGTACTGTACAAACGAATTTCGGTTCATCGAAACTCCAAGTTATCTAAGATCTTTTTTAGGATAGTATATTTCGTATCAAGGAGCAGAAACGAGCATTTTCACGAATGCTAGTAAATGCTTGCACATTGGAAATCATTTTTCTGGTGTTTACTTGCTGAAATTTGAGAATATGAGTTTGAAGACGCGACGATTGCGCTGTCTCAAGTGGCAGAGAAAAAAGGTATTTATCTTCCCATTGGGAAAATCTGCTATATAATTTTCCGCGCTATGCAAATTTTTCCTTTGTCCATAAACCACTCAATTCGCGGTTTGTACATTCCTCTGCTACAACTTCTCGATCGGTAGATGCAGCGACAAAGTCATGCCAGAAAGGCGGCCGAGCCTGTGAATTTATGCTCTTGGTGCTAAAGTACGTACACGCCCGTGATTATTCCGCGCGTTCTTTGCTTTCCGGGTATATAGAGATGCCGATACATGCGTGGCAGATGCCGAGAAATTCTTAGGCGTGCTGAAGAGTGTGTGCACGACGTCTCGCGCACTGGCCCGGAAACTGGGACTCCCGGAGAGGCCCCTCGAGGTCGTTCGCCGAGTCCGCAAGGACGCGTCTTGTGCTGGATTCGCGATAAACGTAATTATGCGCCCGAAGCGAAAGAAGCAATGTCTGCACTGAGAGATACTTTTAAGTTGGAAGAATTTTGGAGTTCTCTTTCTCAGTTTTTATCAGTTTATTTCAGGTGTATATAGTACAAGGTACTTCCTCCTACAAAGATGGTCAATCTATCTGAAGGCAGGCCTAAATAATTGAAATAACTAACTTATCAAGTTACATTCTATACATATAATCCAAACTTCTGTATCATCTTTTATGCCAGCATATACAAAAGACTCTTTAATCCTATATCTTAATTAAATGCCTAACTTTATAAAGAAAATCGATAGTAGAGTCACATTGTTTCATGCAATCCGGTGCAGCATTGAAAAACTTATATTTAAGATAACAAAAAGACCTGCAATACATCTTCTTCCTCATGGGAGGCAATTTAAAATCAGAGTTCCTAGTATCAAAGTTCTTTATCATTAACACATACTCAGACTGCAAGTCAACAAATTCCTGAGATAGGGTATTATACATAAACCTCTGTAAATCCATAATCCCGTTCTCCCTGAAAAGTAGAGCAAAGGAAAATTCCTTCCCTTTTCCAAAAATCTTCACAATCCTCTTCTGTAAGGCTTTCAAAGGCATCAATATATTATGACTTGCACTTCCTCAAACAGATTCAAAGTAAAATTTGACCAATTTAATTAAAACAAAAAGACATTGCTAACAAATAGACAAGGTGCACTTTTTGAATATGTCAAAATTTTGACATTGATATTTTGAGTGTGAATTAATGAAATTGAACGAATTCGTAAGTTAAAATCTTCATTAAAAAAAGTGAATTCTTAATCTTATTAGACACTGTGGGTTAAATTTACCTGCAAGATTTTTCAAGTCTCTCGTAAAAGGTTGTTCAAGTACTACGGAACAAATTTTTTGTCTATTCGTCGCATCGAAACGTTTTGATTGACTCCCCACCATCAACCCGATTTGTTACGTAAAACTTAAAAATTTTCATGTGCCTAGGAACTATCGATGATAGCATCCAAAATTATGTTATTATTTAAGTTTTTCTCTAAAAATATCACTGATAGAAGACTTTTCAATAGGTTTCTTTACTTTTTTTCGAAATTTGAATCTGTACATTAAAATTTATTCATTCCAATGCATACTTCAGTAAATGCTTATAAACCGTCGAGTATCATTTTCAAATTAATAAATTGTTGGAATTGACGTTTGAAATGTTCGAAGTTTTGAAAGTGTTTCTGCAAGTTAAGGGGGTGTTGCAGTTTGTTAGGCGATTTTCGTAGCGTATTTTTGGAAATTTCTTGTGAACAAACAATGGAAGCTATTAAAATGTTTTTTGTTTCATTTTATTGAGGAAAATCAAATGTTTATAATATAACTTTCACAGAATTTCGTCAACTTTATTAATAACCTCTCGATGACCTGATGAATGTTGCCTATAGTTCGATCGGGCCGTTTTTTATTATTCCGATTTCCGACAAAATGGCGGTGCGAATTGAAAAAAAATGAATTTTTAAACCTTTTTTTCTCTTTTTAAGGTCTTAAAAAAAAAACTAACAATAAGTGTAATTTACAAAATCCGCTCTATCAAACGATAGTAAACATTATAACAAGTAATTTAAAACAAAATTTTGTATTTCAGATTCTTTATACGAGCTGAATCGTGTGCACTGTTTTATTCGAGGAGGCACATTCAAGGTCATCGAGAGGTTATTAATAACGTTGACAAAATTCTGTAAAAAATATATGTTAAACATTTGATCTTCTTCAATAAAATGAAACAAAATAATTCCAATCCCCTCGATTATTTGTTCACAAGAAATTTCCGAAAATACGCTTCGAAAATCGCCTAACGAACCGGAACACCCCCTTAAAAAACAGGCTTTGAAGACTCCTCGTATTGAACATTGACTATACAATTTTTAATGGTAATTAACTTTTTTACAGATTTTAAGTATTTTTGTAACTTGCCATGACAACATAATATAGGTTTTTCAAATTGTATGATCTAGAATGCAAAGTATAATGAAAAATTTTTCAGGAAACTGCATTTTCAAAGATACCTGGTATTTCATAGATTTTCAAAAATTGTAGTATTGATTGTATTTTCTCAGTATTTTTACAGTTTGAAATAATTTTTGGCAATTTTTTGGATTTTATAATATTCATTTCTGTAGTTCTATGATTTAGGATTCAAGGCTTCAGTGATGTTAAGTATTTGTTTGATTTCTAGTTTTTTTACAGTATTTTTCATACTCGTTAAGTTTTATTTCAATTTAGTAGGATTTTTAAGGTTATTTGAGCACATCTAGTGTCTTCAAAAATTTCAATATAGATTTCTATAATTTAATACACTAGGGGATAACATCTTGAAGGTTTGAACTATGTATATTAATAAAAATTTTTTTAGAAAACAGTATCTTCATAGATTTCAAGTATTCCACAGACTTATGCAATTTTTTTTACATTTTGTAATTTTTCAATAAATTCAGAAATTTTATTCATTTTTCCACTATTTTGATAGATTCTTGCATTAAATGATCGCATGCTTTGCTGTAGAAGTTAACTAGAAAAAAAGGTCGTTAATTTGAACTACTCGAATGCAACAGGAAACAGTTGTTAATATGCGAAACGAACTGAATCGAATCCTAGCCTCTCTGACCTTTTGTCGTTTCTCAAGGCGATTTGATTTATCCCCTTACAAGGAAGAAGCAATTTTTACGAATTCGATCTAAATGTCGCGATGCGCTTTTACGTACATTTACAACGACCGGCTCCACCCGGTCCGCGCTGGTTCGCTGCGTGTTTCTAATAAATTTTCAACCTCGACATTCCTTTACTGCTCCGTGTCGGGTTCGTAATATGCAGCTCCAACTTTTTCAAAAATCGCTGTAACGGCCCTTTTGAGCGAATTATCAAACCCATTAAAATGACACTTTCACGCAAGTTTATTATCATTAAAATATCCCACGTTTCTATCTTCAATCACGATGCATAAAACCAGAAAGATTCGCAGAAGATTGATTAAATTTTTAAAAAATTCCTTTCAAATTTACTTCTAAATGAAAGCTAAGAAAATTTTCGGGATTTTTTAGTACTCGTTCACGAATTTTTCCTCGTTATCAGCAATGGTAATTTATGCACCAAGCAGTGTCATGAAAAACTCTACTTTGCATTCGAATGAAATATAAGTAAAACTCGGGGGCATAATTTATGTCGCAACAGCCGCAATTAAAGTTGCTATTCCATATATTAAATTATATTATATCTGGTTAATATGTTAAATCACACGCGATGGAGATATACTGAATAATTTTATTCGATTAGTTCTACCCATTGCTTGGAAGAATTTTTGTACATGGAAATGAAGTGCAATGGAGGATTGCTTGTGTATCCTGGAACTATGGGAAACTAAAAATCCGAGTGTGAAAATTTCTTGCGCGAATCGCTAAAATGTGGGACCAGTATAGATTACGGGAGAACATATTAGCGCTCTAGGACATGTGTAATTTCGTAATCGCTGCGCGTGATCTTGATACATAGTAAGATCAGTGTATTACACTTTAAACGTGTTGATTTTTTATTGCTCAAAGTACTCTTGTACCTAACGGAGATATCATAAGCTCATTATACAAACTTTATGTGTCTCTAGAAACTGAATTCCGCAGGTAATAATCTGAACTCAATTGGATTGTATCTTAAGAGTAAAGGTTTGGAGACTTTTGATTTCGATCGGATATGTAATTTCACATTTGTCTATAAGTTCTTTCTTGTTTACGTGCAGCTTTTTAAAAAAATTATAATATCATTAAACGCTAAATCCTTGGCATAAGTGCCTTAAATTGTAAGTAGTGCTGTTTTTATTTTGAGATTTAATTTTATTTTTGTATTTATCTAATTTTTCATTGATAGTCAACATTGAATTTTGGATAATTCAAATGTTATTACCGCTGCAAAAAGTTTTTTCACGATTTTGTAAACTCCACGTTTCAGTTGCTATGTAAAGTCCAAAAAACAGTAAAAAAAGAGACTGTTGCACGTGAAATCTGTTGATAAATCAAACATGAACTTCAATTAGGGTAATTTTTTCAACAACTTCTTGAATAAAGCATGTATACAAATTCTTTGACATCAAAGTGATTACCTCAACGAAATATTCGAGAGATAAAATCATTGCACCAATTCCTCGAATGACCATAGGAAACAATAGTTCAGTTTGAATAATATGCAGACTTTTTCTTGAAACTTGGGTCCAGTTGTACCATGGTATATTGTAACTGAGATTAATTATTGCAATTAAGTTACGTCATAAGGTGAACATATCTATGCTAATGATTCTCACCAGTTGCTTCGAAGTCGCTCAGTCTGGGATTTAATTATTTCTCCTACATAATTGACAAAGAACATAATGTTTGTTCCACACAAAAAGACTTCTATACTATCAGTTTCAAGGCTGCGTTTTTCCAAATTAAGGAATATCTGGAAATTTTTGAAAACATTGATTTTCTGTCTAACAGATTTTTATTAAATAAATACTGCAATCCTTACTGAGTAGAAAGAGCATGCTGTCAGCATTATAAGCATTGTCATGCCAAACACAATTATTGGTTGCACGAATTCTTCACATAGTTCGTAAAATCTTGAATGAACAATGTTCAAGTTAAGATTAGTTTTGATATTGTTAAAGTCTAGTGATTTGTTTGTGTGACAAAAGAAAAGAAGGGAAAATTTGAGATTTGAAATCCCCCAATTCTGCAAACCTTATCAGTTGATTATGCGTCTTGGCATAGTGACGTAGACATCCCTTGATTTTGCAATCACTGTTTTCTGTTCGTTTTTTATTCGTTTTTTCCATTACATAACTGCAAAGAAGTGTAACTCTTTGGAAATCATAATTAAGAATGGGGATGTCGAAAAAAAGATTATCTTTACATTATGATATCAACTAGTCCAATGATGTAACTCATCCATGATAATAAAAAGATAAAGTAAGCAATAAAAATACTACCACAAGCTAATGAAAGCCCACTGTTGTAAAATAATATAGAATATGTAGTCTGTATTCCAAGATTGTAAAATATCTCAATGTCTAGCGGTAATATGAGTGGACGTGGTTTCTCTTTTGGTTTTAACCAATCGAGTATGACCGTCGATGGAATTATCATTATGTTATATATATTGAAGCACAGGAAGAAAACTGGAATTTCAATAAATTTTACTTAACAACATTCCTGGATCTGAAATGCTTAAATTTATTAGGTTCGTTATGACAGAATAAAGAGAAAATATTCTTTTTTTCTAGACTAAGTTTAGAAAACCTAACATTATCCAATTGGATAATTTTAGGATTAGCTATAGGAAGTGTAAAAGATTAGTTTGTTTTGTAAACTGTCAAGTAGCTAGTTGATACTGCAAAATACATATTCATTCTCACCAATTAATAATTTCATGTACTTTTTCTTCCTAATCATAATGTTGTAAAGAATTTTCTGTTCTTGTTGGTATTTTAGAAGTTTTTGAAAATTTAAGACCTCGTCTCGTAAGCGTGAAAACTTAAACAGAAAAATTGAAGAATATGCAGAAAAATGTTCAAAAGATGCTTAAAAAAACTAAAGTACAATTATTAGCATACTGTTTTCCACTTGACATGCAGTTGCAGTAGAACGACCAATGTGAAACCGAAAGTAATTACGAAAGGAAATGATTGCATAATAATGTCCATGTCATTTTTATGATTGTATATACGCAATATCTTTAAAAAAGTAGGAATTTATGATCATTTTTATTATCAGAGTATACTTATTTACATGAACTTACAAAAGATATCAAAGCTGAACCATTAAATGTTATCACTAAAGTGTGAAGCAACAGTTTGTATTTTTTGGACTGGTAAGGCAAGACTCCGAATACCCATAAAATGTTTTCGTAAAATCTAAGAGGTGAGCTGTGAGTTGTCATGATTTTTTATCATAACATTATTTCTACGTCTCAATTATGGCTAGAAAAAATGGAGAGTGTTGTTATTGTGATTTTGAAAAAAACTAAGAACTTTCCCTACAATAGTCCAACATCGTACATTATTATTGAATTTCTCGTCAAAGTCGATTAAATTACGCTTTAAAATAATTTTTTAATAATGATATTATTTATTTATTTCGTTTTTGTATCTTGAGTCAGAACTGGATTTGATGATTTTTATATTTTCTTACAAGTTGAAATATCGAGATTTTACAGGGTTCATTCAAGACGACATCAAATGTAACTAATCTAGAATTGCTATTTTTTTGTTTTTAGAATATGAACCAAAACTTGAATTTGTTGAACCATTTTTTTTTGGAAATAATGATCGTTGACTGTGACATAATAGAAATATAAAACGAATATTTATGACCCTAATGTATTCGTATAATATACGTATTAGTATAATATATTCGCGTATAATATATAAATAACAATATAATACATTCTAGCAAAACTGTAAATTAAATGCCTTGAGCAATGCTTTCTAGATTAAACGAATGACCAAAGAAACTGTTTTTTAATACACATGTATGCAATTATCATAATCCTCAAAAGTTAGAATATGGAAAAAACTATTTCATTTTTCGATTTAAAGTTATTAAAAGTTACAAAACCGCTCGAACGTTGTGTTACGCGTTGACTGAAAATGGAATAATGTTTTTAAAACACGCTGTGAAAAATGATCGATAAATTTTAATCTTTGATGTGGTAAGTGGAGTAATTATGTAGTTACCTCTTTAGGTTATTTTACCAGTTGTTAAACTTGTTCCAAGTTTAGCGTGGTATAACTGCTTAGTTTTTTCAATTAATTCAATTAAGAGATCGATAAAAAAAAGACTATACTTTTTTTGCTGTAGCGCGCAGCCTATGAGTTAAGCTAAAAGACGACAGTAGCAAAAAAAAGTTTAATGTACGGGTTTTGAATTTGAGGACCATATTATAAAAAATTTTATGTATAACAGTGACATCGGGCTGTATGTAACAAAAGGACATTGAAATAGTAGTTTTTCCGCGAGTTTTGTTGAAAATGTGGGCAGACTCGATAATAATAGTGTAAAATTTTTTATTTCACTCCACATTGAGTAGAAATGCAAAAAACTGATAAAAATTTATTTACATTTTGTACAACCTTATGTAATGGGATGAAAACTGATTGTAATTTTATCATTATTTTCAGCAGGGAACCTAACAGATGTGAAAAACAAAATAGCTAATTATGTGTATATTATGTCAAGTATCAAAAATTCTTAAAAATTAAGTGTCTATTAAAAAAATTTTTTGGAAATACGTATTTATTTACAAAAAAAGTGTTTTTTCTAGTATGAGGGTATTGCTAGTTTTTAAATATTTTTTGAAATACAGTAATTTTTGGACTTTTCAAGAATTCCGAAAAATAGAAAGAACCTTGTGAATTTTCATGCATATGTATTAATTGTAAAGAATTTGAAAATTTGTACTCTTTAGAAGATGTTCATGAATATTGTAGATTCTCTTCATTATCATATTCCCTCGAAACAATGAAAATCTGAAAAGTTAAAAAATATTAAAAAACTACGAAATATCTTAATGATTATATGAAATTTCATCGGAAATCAAAAAGCTAGTATCATATTTGACATTATGGAAATTTTGACAAAATTTAAAATACTTCAAAATACCTAAGATCATCTGTAGTACTTATATATCTACATTGAAGAAATTCGTATAACTTCAAAAAATATTCATTAATTTAAACGAGTTGACGAAATTGTTATAAAAATTGAAATCTTTTGAAAAGTTTGAGTAATGTTTGATTTTTAGAAATTTTTGAGGATTGAATCCCTTTGAAAACACTCAAGTTCAATAGTAATTCACAGAAATTTGCATGACTTGAAAAATTTTGAAAATTCCACATCAATTTTGTATTTTTTGATATCTGCATGGAAACATTTTATCATTTTTAATCAAAAGTTGAAAAATTCCATAGATATAACATTTTTGTAAAAAACTTGAATATAGTGGAAAGTTTTTACAAAACTTGAAAAGCTGGAGTGATGCTTCAAATCTGAAGAATGTTAAAAAATCAAAAAAAGCTTTCAAATATAGAATTTGTTGGACAATTATATACAATTCGATAGATTTGTAGAATTTCGTAAAATTTTTTTCCATTTTTTTAAATGCTGTACATTATTATCTTTTTTTTTTAACGTGCATGATAATGTTTTATTATTAAGTGAAAATCGAGAAAAATCAAAAAGTGTAAAAAAACTACAGAAAATCTTATTGATTCCATGAAATTTCATCGAAGATCAAATAGCTTGTATCATGTTTGAACTTATGCAAATTCTAAAAAAAGTTAGAAATATTTTGAAAATTCTAAAATTATCTTCTATTTTAAGGTAGTAGAATTTTAGAAAACATCTATGACCTTGAACAAATTGATAACATTTTATAAAAATTAAACCATTTTACATATTTTGTGTAATGTTCGAATTTCCGAAAATTTTCGAGAAAGAAATCACGTTGAAAGTTTTCCAATTAAATAATAATTCACAGGAATTTAAAAAATTTGGAAAATTTCAATGAATTGTTATTGATTTTTTAGTTCTCGATACATGCATGAAAATGGAAAAACAATTTTTAAAAAACTTTGTTGCGTTTTAAGGTTTTTACAAAACTTGAAAAGTATTACATAGTTCGTATTGTTCAAAATTCCTAGAATGGTGGAAAACCAAATAAGCTTCCAAATATTTAAGCTTTTCGATAATTTTATTGAATTTTATGATTTTGTAGAGTTTCGGAATATGTTCATAAATTTCGCTGATTCTGTTCATTTTTATATTTCTTCGAAACGTGCATATGATAATCTCAAATTTTTCAATTAAAAGTTGAAAAAATTAAAAGTATAAAAGAACCACGAAAAATCTCAATAGATCGATGATATTTTGTTTGAAGATCAAATAGTTTGTTTAAAGTATGATAAATTTTTAAGTATTTTAGAATTCCTGAGATTATTTAAAACATCTATACATCCAAGAAATTTTCAGAATTTAAGAAAATATTCATTAATTTGAAAAAGTTGGTAAAATTATTATAAAAATTAAAAAGTTTTCGAATAGTATGTGTAATGTTTGAATTCTCAAATATTTTTAAGAATCAAATCACATCAAATATTTTCAAATTGTATAATAATTCTCAGAAATATGAAAAATTTTGACGATTTCGGAAAATTTTCATGATTTTTGTATTTTTCGAAGTATCTACGAAAACGTATCTTTTTTTTTATACCTACAAGAAATTAGATAAATATGACAAATTTAAAAAAATCTTCAATGCGTTCAACGTTTTTTCAATAAACTTGAGAAGTTGTAGATAGTTCGTATTTTTTAAAACGTCAAGAATGTTCAAAAATCATAACTAGCTCCCAAAGATCAAAGCTTTTCGATACTTCTACAGAATTCAATAAATTTGTAGAATTCCGGAAAATTTTAATAAACTTTCAAGATTCTGTATATTATTATATTTGTTTTACACATGCATGATTATCTCTTTTTTTCATGCTTGAAACTGTGAAATTTCGAAATTATTTTCAATTCTTAAGATGTCGATGGTTCTAATAATCTATTTTCGTTTATCTTCTCAAGATTTGTAATCATTTCAAAGATGTTTCAAAAGAATGCTTTTCTTCCCAAAAACGTCTTAATTTACAGTGTAAGATGATTGCTAGTTTTGAAAACTTTTCCTTAAGCTTATTCTTAATTTCTGGGCCTTCCACTTTAGCAGAAGGAATCGAAAATTCATATAGAATAAAATTAAAATTTCAATAATAATTTCATGTTTACTTCTCTATGATTCATTTAGTTAAAAAAAAGGTTTTCTTTGCCATTTTCTGTCTAATAAAAAATTCTTCACCTCTCTTGCAATTCCCTATTGACATTCCTATAACCGAATGTCAATTCGAGTTCCCCCAAAGCCATGAAAATAAAACAATAAACGTTATTTATTCATAATTAGGCTGAAACTTGACTAGTATTATTGGTCTCCCTCGTTTCTTGCATTTCGAGACGTTCTCGGACGTTTCGTTTGTCCTGTCAGCGCGATAATGTGGCAACGCCTGTATTGGCGAACTCCTGAAGATTGGCTGCGCGAAATCTGGCGAGAACGAGGGAAACGAAGAGAGAAAATCAGAGGAAGGAATACTCGCCCTTTACATGGAAACGAATCGTTGCAGCGTTGTCGACGCTTCCTTTACGCGCCGTTAGCACTTGCACCGCATTGTTTGGGCCCAATCCGGGGCCCTTTTAGCATTATAAAGGTACCTCGCCTTTACCCTGGGCCCTTATTAGGCCCCGCGGCCTCGCCTAATTATCACCACATTCAATTTGTTTCCCTCTACTTTTTTTTCATTTCGCTTCCTCCCATTTGGTTATTCTCGCACTGTAAAAAGTCATTTTTCCGCATAAATAATCGCATTGATAACCCAGTAAGAAACGTTCTCGTTAAGGAAGGCCAGCATCTGTTTCAATGATTTCTATGCATTTGCAGGTGCACATTTGTTCGGGTTTTTTTACTGGTGGAAATGGTCGGTTTAAGAATGCAGAAAAATGCTTATGTTTATAAATGAACTTTTATTTCAAATTCTATGCGAGTTTATATCAAGCGAAATAGAAAATTTTGTCTTTTACTGAATGGTAACCTTTGAAGGAGATAATCATCTTGAATTGTAAGTTTAAATATTATTACGATTTCAGACTATAAACTCCTCTTTTCGATGGAAAAAATGCGAAAGACGAGGAAATAATTGTAAGTTTGAGACGAAAGATTTTTGCAGTTTTTTTTAATCAAATTAAATTATTTTTCTTTTTGATGAATAATTTTTACAAATTCTCATTGATTGATGAAATTAGATCAAGCTTTTTACGACTGAAAATTTAGACTATCATTTAAAGTTTTTACCTTTTAAGTTGATAGACAGGCTGAAACACTTTATCACAGACCATTTTGGTATCTTTAGACGGAAGATTATAATTTGTTTCCTAAAAATTGGAGGAAAATGGAAAGAATGAGGACATAGATGTAAGTAATAATAGACAAATAATTCGAATTTAATTCTGTAAACAACTCAAAGTTTAGCATACCGACAGCTTCACAGTGAAAAATTAGTTTGAGTGATTCAAATAAACTTTTGGTTCATATCAGGAAAATTAATACTTGGTTCGATTTTATATACTTTCTGTAAATACGAAAATTTTTTACCGTGTTCAAATATATTCTTTGTTTCAAGAAACTAATTTTATTTAAAACAGGAAGAACTATTTTTCTGACTTGATCAGAATTCAATAAAATCTAATAAATTTTATTTGTGTAGATGAGAAAATCATTTGAATTAATAAACCAAACGTTTGATTAGCTCTTTATAAATAAAACATTTGTTTTTGCTAACCAAAAGTATTGTTAAGTGCAAAGTTTTTAATTTTTGAAGACTAGAGGCATATAAAATTCAGAGTTTATCCATATTTGAATTGAAAGAGTGATATTATAGTATCTAAAAGATACACAAAGTAACAATAAAGTTTGAAATTACTGAAACACTATGCCGTTTCCCGATGCTTTCATCTTCGAAAAATATAACGATAGTAATTGATTCATTGTTTAAAAAAGGTAAAGAAGCTAATGATTAATACATGTAATGAAACAAAAGCTTGAAATGTCTTACATTCTATATCTTTTGAAATTTTGAACTCTGAAAAAAATAATGTAAAATACCGTTCATGCAATGATAAATTATAGTACATGTTGTGCGAAATGAAGAATATTGGTATGATACATGTTATGCACTTATCTATGATGTGAATAAGGATAAATAATAATTTGCGATTGTGAGTCGAATCATAGTTTTCGATTTATGACTGAAATTCCTGATTCTGATAAAAAGAAACTCAGAAGATGAGAGAAAATGATATGTAGAGGCAAAGAATGAGAATTTGGATAGATAAGCTAATGAAAGTCTATCTTCATCATTTTTCTAAATTCTTTAATGTCAGGAAAATGCCAGTACGTAAGATCTGTACATCGGATGAATTTCCCAACATTACTATTGTCTGATTGGAATTTTCATTGTCATAGATGTCAAAGGTAAAACAATGCTCGCAATAGAATTTTGAGTAATATGTAAAAATGACAATAACTCTCATAATATTCATAAGAAGAAGTAACAAAAGTCTATCCCAAGCTCGTGAAAATTCTCAATATAAGGAAGAAACAAAGACGAGCAATCAGCTCATTTCAGATGCATTAAAATACCAGTTTCATAGATATCTCGCAGCCAATGTAAACCTCTAAAAGATACGACGCGAAATTTACTAACTTGACGGTTCAGTAGTTAAATTCTTAATCGAAAACCAACTCGGAGCTCTTTCCTCGTAAAGAAATCATATGCTGAAATTCTGATACAGAAATTAATGCTTTAGGAGTATGGAGAAATTTTTTCCTCCTAGAAAAGCCATTCGAGTAATTTGCATGTACACGAGTACATAATATTGACAACTGCGCATGGCTAAGATTTTGGGTTGATTAAAGAAGTGCATGGTTGACTTTATCTGAAAATTATATTTCCTATACAAGTAGTCCACAATGTCCATTTTTGTTTTCCAAGACCAGTTTTCAAGGAACTTGAAATTTTGGAATTTGAAGTGGAGATGAATAAGATTCAGAAATTGGGATGATATGAAAAATATATCAAAATATTTTGACATAGCTTGATGAAAGATACTTCAGTAATGATAAAATTTTTCAGAGATAGGAAACGACTCAAAATAGTGATAGTTGTGTGAATATAATACGAGAAAATACGGAGCCAGCATTTCTTTCTGATAAAATTTGCCTTTTTTTTTGTCACGCTGATTGATTTTAATTGAAGACCGGGACGATAATGATTTTTAAGGACGTCGCCGGGGCGAGTAAAGTGGGCCCGTTTAGTTGCACGGCATTTACTCGCTTCATTACTATTATCAGGCCCAGTTAAGGGGCCGTTCGCAGTTACCGTATTTTACGGGCTTCTTCCACTTGAGCTTTAGCTACAAGCAGCACCATGGCGCGACGTACTCGTACTTAGTATTCGCGCGAGTCGTCGTTACATGGGGACTCTTCTTCTTTGGCCGCGCCGAGAATTTATGCGGGCGGCGTTCTCGCTCAGGCTATAAACCTACGCGATTTGCGATGGCGACACGAAAGAAAGCGATTTATTAATTGCCCTACCACCGCGCCTTTCTATGCTCGGCTTGAATTAATCATCCGCGGTGATCGAATTTGCGAGGATGCTTTGACTCCGGAGAATTTCACTTTGAGGCTGGGAGTCATCGGGGCATGAGTTTTTTTAGGTTGAGGGTTTTGAGAATTATTATTTTGTGCAGTATGGTTTTAAAAGGACGTGGGCAAAAAAAATTGGAGTGGATGATTTTGAAGAAATACATTTCTTAAGGGATTCTACGATTTTGCATCTGTGATAATGTGATTGAGAGAGTACGATTATCCATTTTTTTTCCATTTAAGGATTTTAAGGTTATAATAATATTGGTGTCTAGAGTCTTATATTTTTTATCTAGGTTAGGAATGTAATGCGGTTTGAATTTCGTGTTTCTCAAGTAACTGAAAGTTGGGTTTTTTTCTAATAATTTTGGTTCTTTTCATAATTCTTTAGTATTTAGACAATTTGAAGGATTCTTTGATATAATAATGAATTTTGATCTAGCTTCTTAGTATTTGATGCTCTGGGCATCGAATTAAAAAAATTTTTAATATGTTTTATACATTTTTGAGTAAATTATGTCTACAAAGATTTTAAGTATTTAATCTAGAATATTCGTAGTAGAAATTATTTTTTATATATTTCAATCATTTCTGGAATTCAGATATTTCTGGTTTTTTTTTTTTTTTTTTTTTTTTTTTCTTGATGGCTCTGAACATTTATAGAATTCGATGCTATAATATTACAAATTTCAACGATTTTGAATATTTAAAGAAATATTTCAAAAAGAAGTCTCATGTACATAGATTACCAATACTTCTTGGATTTATTTCACATTTATATAGTATTTATGAAGTTCGAAGGATTTTTAGTATTTTTATGAATTTCTGTATAGATTTCTAGGAACATATGCTCTAGGACTCAAAGTTATATACATTTTTTGAAAATTATGTCTACACAGTTTTCGAGTAAATTATATCTACAATGATTTTAAGTATTTTATCTAGAATATTCGTAATAGATGTTAAAGATTATATATTCCAATATTTTCTGGAATTTAGAGATGTCTAGTTTTTTTTTATAGATGACCCTAAACATTTCTAGAAACTGATGCTATAATATTGAAAATCTTATCGATTTTAAGTATTCAAATTAATTTTCCAGAAAAATGTCTCTTACATACAGATTGCCAATACTTTTTGTTCTGTTTCACATTATTTGTGTATATATAAAGTTTATAAAGAATTTTCTAGTACATTCATGAATTCTTGTATAGATATCTAGAAATATATACTCTAAGATTCAAAGTTCTATAAATTTTTGTGAAAATTATGTCTACATAGTTTTTTAGTAGATTATTGATTATAGTAATCACAGATTTCTAATGTTTCTTGCACTTTTTTATTATTTTTTAGACTTTAAGATTTATGAGTATTTCTATGAATTTCTTGTATTTTGCTATTGCTATGTAGATTTCAGAAATTCGATTCTCTAGAATTTATATTTTAATTTATTTTCAGTTATTTTATAAATTTCTGGTAAAATTACATCTATGTAGATTTTGTATGTTCTGTTTATTCCTCGTACTTCCGTATTTTTTTTATAAGATTCTGTCGCATTTTCTAGTATTTTTATAAATTTTTAGTATTACTATAGATTACTTGATCCGTTTTTTAGGATTTTATGCTCCAGAATTCAAAGTTCTATGTATGTTGTAAGTACGAGTATTTCTTCAGATTTTGCACAAAACAGTTATTATATAGAATTCCACTACTTCTAGTTTTTGTGAGGGATTTGTATGATTCGAAAGATTTTCTGGCGTTTTAAGGGTTTTTATACAGAATTATATAACTTTATCCTCTGGGTTTATAAAGTTGAAAATTTTTAAGTTTTTCGTGGGCCATGATGTTTTTTTAATAATATGCTAGGTCAAAACAATTTCTTAAATTCCAACGATTCATGTTATTTTAACCCAAAATTTATGATGAGAATTTTTTCAGGTGAAAGGAACTCTAAATATTTTTAAGCCTAGGGAACCTAAATGAAACCATTCGTTATGTCCTCTAGATTTCAATAAGTACATTTTTGATCATTTTTACTTATTTTTCTATTTATTATTATAAATGATTTGAATTCAGTCTATACTTAGTATTTCTATTATTTATTGCTATTTCTTTTTTTTCATTAAGGTGGAGTGAATTTAATTTTCACTATAGTAACGAAATTCCCTTCGCCTCTATAAGCCATTTTCTCTATAATGGACTTTGATTACCAACGACTAAAAAAAAAGCAAGATTAAAATAAAGAGTATATTGGACAGCGGATGATTATAATTCTCAAGAATTCATCAAAAGAATATATTTCTAAAAGACTCTTCTCCCTATAAAGCAATAAAACTTCCAATCAAGGAAGAAAAATTGAAACTGAGACAGAAAAATTTTTCTAAAATTATCGTATGATGAAAATTTGTAACAATTACAAAGAAGAAATTTCAAGAATGTAATGTTTCTATTGATGGACCAGATGTTCATAGGGTGAATATAGGTTCAACAGGAAAAGAAATTATCAGAGAAATAAATAACAAATGTAGTCTACAAAGTAGAGTACACAGATTATATTTGTTATAGGAATTACATAAGACAGTTAGAAAGACATCCAGTGAAGAGTGGCAATATGTATTTCAAAACGTACTAAATAAAAATAAAAATATGATAGAGTAAAATTTTATTTTTCATAATTTTCAGATTCAAGCTGCAGTACTTGACAAATATAGTTTTTTTCTGTCTTATATATGTTTCTCTCAATAATAGCAAATATTTCGTATTAAATTTTTATATAAATTACAGCGTTCGTTTTTTTATTAAAAAACAAACTTCCCCAATCTTCGTTTCAAGTAAAAAAGCATTATCGAATTAAACTAAATAAATAAATGTTATATTGAAAAATTCGTCATATAAAATTCGTTTCTCATTCTCAAAAATTTCTGGTGGTTTTCCAGGCTCTTTATATTTTCCCGGTGAGTTACACAGACCACTTTTTTTAACTTAAAATTTTTTTGAAAATTTTAATATTGTATACACAGCTTCGTGCCAGAAATAAAATAATTTTAATAAACAAATCCAATGCGAAATTTGATTTAACGACTTTCAAATTATACTTCAATTTTCGATGTTCCCAGTTTCCACCCCGTTGAAAAAATCCAATTGGTTTTGCCGATAGCCCGACCAATTGACAAAACCAATTGGAAAATTGGCATTTTGCCTATTGGTCCGACCATTTGAAATTGCCAATTCGCCCGACGATGGTCCGACTAATTGGCAAACTTTATGTTCTGTCCGATTGGCAATCATAATCGTCGGGCCAATTGGCAATTCCAAATGGTTGGACCAATTGGCAAAATACCAATTTGCCAATTCGTTTTGCCAACAAATGTGAATTATGTTTATCATAGATTAATTATGCAATTATTTAATTTTTTCACTCTCGGTGTGATTAGGAAAGTTCTGCCCTACTTCATAAAAACATTGTGAAGCGACATCGCGTTCCCGCCGATACGAATCACCATGCATTTTACTTAATGAATCAGTGCTGAACTTACGAGAAAAAGTAGTTACTGCGAGATCCACGAGATGGAAGTCAATTTCTTTTTCTCATTTTACAAGTTTAGCACTGATACATTAAGTATAATGCATAATTATTCGTATCGGCGGAAACACGATATTGTTTTACAATTTTTTTATGAAATTGGGCAGAATTTTCCTAATTACACCGAGAGTGAAAAAATTAAATAATTGCATAATTAATATATAATAAACAAAATTTACATTTATTGGCAAAACGAATTGGCAAATTGGCATTTTGCCAATTGGTCCGACCATTTGGAATTGCCAATTGGCCCGATGATTATGACTGCCAATCGGTCGGACCATCGTCGGGCCAATTGGCAATTCTAAATGGTCGGACCATCGTCGGGCCAATTGGCAATTCCAAATGGTCGGACCAATTTGCAAAATGCCAATTTGCCAATTGGTTTTGCCAATCGGTCGGGCTATTGGCAAAACCAATTGGATTTTTTCAGCTGGGCAGGGTTTTATCGAGACTAAGAAAAATCTCTTGTCAAACATTATTATCTCAGATCGAGCTCCTCCTGTAATTATATGAAAAATAATTACACATGCAACCTGTGATCGCTCTCATCTCGCTCCGGTTAGGCACGACCTGTGTGGCAGGCGCATCGTCAACTGTAAAGATTTATGCTGCAACTGCAACTTCTGCGTGTTGCGCATCTAGGCAGCGTGTATCGTGTGGATATGATATGCTGTTCAGCCAGACATCTGAATTAGCGTGCTTACATACACTTGATGAATTTCCTAAACTTTCCAGCTCACGTTACTTAAACCTGAATCAGTGAAATATGACAGATTATCAATTTACTTTAAAAAAAAAGAATGCAGGGACAGTAAATTAGTCGAACTTAAATGATAAAATCTTCTAAAATATTTTGTTCCCTGCTCGTTATTTTTATTCGTATTTAAATAAAACGTTCTAACAAATAAAAAGAATTGTTTTCACAATTTCGTACTTCGATTTAACTATGCATCTCTTTATCTTACTCTCAGAACTTCTTATAAATAAACTCTAAGAATGGGAAACAAAAGTTCATTATACAAAAAAAAAATTCACTCCAAGACATTGAAAATAAAGACAAAAAAGTAACCTGATTAATTTTTGCATTGAAAATTTTTCCCAGCCTTTACAGGGCTTCGAACTACGTCGGCTTGTTTATATTTAGTTGATCTTTCGATCCGTGCCGGTAAATGGAGTGGATGGCGCGGACTCTCTTTTTTCCTTTTTCCCTCAGCTTCTTGTTCTTCCTTCTATGGACCCTTTATTCTTCTTGCTTTTCGTTGCTTCGTTATTTTCGCCCGCACCATAACGGCCTGCAGAAGAAGAATGGTAGCGTGATCAAAACGAAGGAATATAAATCGTTTCTTGATTGTAAGTAGTAAAACACGCGAAAGGTCAGACAAATAGTGCAATTTTTTTTGTAACGCTACATTCATGAATAACATCGACGCCATATATTCTTATCTTCGTACAAAATGAAAAAAATATTTTTTGCTTGTTCACTGTCTCCACCTCACCTAACCTTACCAACGTTCTTGGTAATTGCAGTTATCGAGATTTTAGTGTATTAAAATGACTTTTTCACCAGTATGTTGAATGTGGTTTGAAACTGACCAGATTCAGATTATTCGGAACAAGTTCATCAATATGAAAAACAGTTTTTGGTGATATATGTTTATAACAGAAGACTTGATGAAAATAAAATATTGAATTTTCTTCCTTTTTTATCAGTTTGAGAGAAAATGATTGGATATTTTGATTATAAATTTTGCACGTAGCATTGACTTTACATGAAAAATGTATTTTGCGCAGTATTATTGCTTGAGAAATAAGATAAAGGAAAAATTGTGAGATGGTGCGTAAGGCATTCGGAGCATGTGAAAAGGTGGCGCGACTGCCATGCGTCACTGTCGAGTCTAGGGTCAAAGTTGACGAAATTTTCTCCTCTCCAACACTTTCGCAGTGATTTACTTGGTCCTCGTCCACTTCTAAGCTTACATTCAGTGTATTTGCCTACGCCGAAAACTATTTTGAGCTCGTATACGAATTCTAAAATGCATGTAGCTACATGCTATTGCAGTAAGTCATGATAAGTTATTTCAGGAAATTAGAGGACTATGAACTTGTGAGTCATTTTGTGAACTTCAAGTTATGACTGTATTTAAATCAAAATAATATTCTACAATGTAGAGAAGGATAAATTAATCCTGAAATTTTATATAATTTGTCTCAATTCAATTGTTAGAGTTGAATACGAAAAATTTGAAAAATTAGGTTAATTAGAGGATGTAATTTAAAAATTTTTCATCTGACTTTTATTAATTTCTATAAAGTAAAATTTAGGTGCTCCAGAGAAGTTTGAGATTTTCAAATGAAGGTCCGTTGAATGAAAAATTGTAGAATTTCAAAAATGTTGCGGTGGCGAGTGATTATCCAGTTTGAAAATTTTCTGTATTTTGAAAAATTTTTAACACAATTTTGATACTATTCATACATTTTTTTCCAGGTTACTTTATGGAGATTTTTTCCCACTTACAATCGTTTTTCTTAGTTTTCTTTACTGTTATTCAGTTTGGAATTTTCTAGGTTCTTTTCGACAATTTCAAGGCTGAGTTCATTTTAAAGAATATCCAAGACGCTAGTGAGTTACCATAAATTAAGATAAAATACTAAGAATTTCGTGAAAGTTTGTCTAACTCAAAAGGAATAAAAAGAATCTGGAAAATTTGTAAAAATACAAATTATTCGCAATGATCTATTATTGCTACATCTTAAATTATTTGTCACTTCTGAAAAGTATTTTAGATTAGCTTAGAAACGTTTGATATTATTTTCTTGTAAAATATAAAGATTCTTCAACATTTTATTCGTTTGAATGAGACAACAAGGATACATTTTTTATCTTTTGTGTATTATTCCACATTTGAAGTTTTCAATGTTTGGTATATTTTGAAGAACAACATTTTTTGGGAATTCAGGAAGATCAGAAATTACATAAAATATTTCAAAAAAGTTTTGATGATCTCAAAAAATTTGCAAATAAATTTCTTTTAGCTTAAAGTTCTTGAAAAATTGTCAATTTTTTATTAAATTAGTTAGGTTTCTCAATTTTTAAAAATCATCTTTATTTTGAGGAATTTAGACTCATTTAGAATTTATCCATATAATATTCATACGATTTCTCAGAAAAAAAAAAAAACATTTTTCAAATGTATATTCATCAACTTTTATTATTTTTTTTTTATCCATAAATCTTGGAAGTTCTCACACTTAATTTTAAAACAAAATTGAAACTTCTGTGTCCAAAAAAAGTTTTATGACATTAAAATTTTCTTCAATTGTCGATGATTGGTCTTTAAAATGGTGCTAAACTTCGTAATTCAGGATACTTGCAACACTAAATTACATATTCCTTAAACTGAAATGCACTGCCAGCAGCACTGGCAAAATCACAGAAATCATCAGAAATTACCCCGGACAAATTTGCTTCCAGGCGTACTTACGACGTAATAGTAATTGGTAAACACACATTCCACTCTTGCACTTGTGATTTACCGTACCGAGAATTTATTCCTCCCCTCGTAATCAGATTTTTACGCAAGTAATTGCAAATGAAAAACTAAATTCTTTGTAACTCTAAGAGTTCTTTATGCTTTCGACATTAAATTATCATAAACTGAGAAATAAATAACAAACATGAAATAAAAAGAAAAATTAGACATCAAATTTGTTCAGGTCTTATTTAAAATGGATTTTAAAAAATCGAATAAAAGTTTTCATCCAGATGGCATGCTAAATAATTTCCCCTATATTTGCACACTTGGTGAGACTCGAAAAAAATCCCGAAAGCGATTCGCGAAGAATTCACTCGCTGTAAGAACCAGTAAGAACCGTTCTCTCTTCAAAGAGAAAAAAAGGGAACGTCGCGGTGGAATAATTCTCGAAATTAAATTGTGCGCTTTTTTTCCACGTCCGCGCCCATGGCAATAAATAATCCGGCGTCATTCCTCGCATGGTTACATGAGCGGCCCATCACTCACCGCATAATCGAGCCGCCTCGGAAATATCGACACTGACAAAAGTGCACGTATGGCACGCTTCTGTTTCCGATAAATATTGTAAGAGCGAAAAAACGGACTGTTTTGCCGAAACAGCGCATCGTAATGAGGAACATGGAGCGACCGTTTATCAGATACGGCGGTTTTTTTGCCCCTCGTCCATGACTGGAATTCCCACATCGCTGCCGAGTCATTTTTGATAAAAATGCCCGACGATTTTCCCTATGAATAATTCGTTGCTCCAAACGGAGATCGAAGTGTACGAGATATTTATGTTTCGCATGATCCGTATCGTTGGATCTCAGGTCTGACAATCGTCCCGCCCTTGTGGCCGAGGCAGAACCCGGGGCTAGAACTCGGCAATCTTTTACAGCTATCGGTATGATCGGCTCTATCGTTGTACAATAACGCGTTTACATGCAACCGCTTCGGATTCGTGATAAGAGATAAGGGCGCTGGCTCCCAAGGATATTAATGACGGGGGATCGACAGCTCCAGTTCTCAGGATGGATGGCATTCCGGTTAGTGCAACTTGTTTTGTTGCTATTTTCGAGTGATTGAGCGTGTTTTAAATTAACGAGATAGAGTTCGAGCCTGGGTGTTTTTAAGGTATTACCTCCATGAATGAATATAATTGCAAAATAAATTGGTTTCAGCTAATTTCAGATCAAGGCATTATTTTTGACAGTGGCAACGTTGCATTGCGCCGTCTTTTCTATTAGAGCGAGAAACCAACCTCGTATGTCATATGATTCTGTTTTGTAAATAATCACCGAGAAAAAATCTTGTACTTTCTGCCAGATATATTGTGAAAAGTACGATATTAATGTACTTTTTACAATAATATTGCAGTTTTTACATGGCACCTTTGGCTCTCTTAATTCTATCCTCACCTTCGACGCGTCAACTGTACATTTTGCTTCTTAAGACGAAAAATTCTGTTATGATTTTCCCATTACATTCATCTTTCATGAGATCCACGACTTTTCTGTTCAGTTGTTGAATTCGAAATTGGTTGTCCACGGGGTAATCGGATGTATTGAAATGATCGGCATGGTCCATCATCAACCTATATGGCTCGAGGTTTTGAATTTCATATATTAGACTGTCAGTATTGCAATAAAAAATTTTTGCTTGATCGTCAGTCGTGGGTCTCATGAAATCGTAATGGAAAGCATAGAGACACGTTTTTGACAGATCAAGGACGCTAAAGCCAACGTATATCGGTTCATTCATGATAACTTGAAGTCGGGTTAGTTTTATCGCAACCAAACTTTCATCGAAAATTGTTCGCGCGCTGAAGTTGGGTTTTGCGATGAGGGCTTCCGCATCAGATCTGCCTGGCCACTGGGTTACGAGTTAAATATCAAGCTCGTTGTCGTCAAGTTTTTCCCATGTGTCTAGGTATTCATAGGGAAATACGCCTTTCTTAATGAGAAGTTCATTTTGCTGTTCACTGTATCCGACGAAGTTCTTCAGGACGATGACCTTTTCGTTAAGATATGAAGCCAGTTTTTCCAAGGACGATGCCATGAATCTGAAGAAGTCGATGAAGCACAAGGATATTTTACTATCCTTGATGAACTTGGTGAATGCGATGTAGCGCTCCATCGTTAGGGGCAGTAGTTGAATACGTCCTTCGATGCATTGTGCGATTTGTTTCACAATCAGGTGAGCGTCGTATCCACTCAGGTTGTGAAACACTACCGGGATGGTGAGTGAATCTCGGTACAGCAAATTGCATCTGTTGTGAGCAGCTCTACGAAACTTCCCGGAGAGATGACAGTGGTCGCGCACTTTGACGTCCTTTGCGGCAAACGGTTGATTGCATATGTGACAGGATAGAGCTGTTTTGAAGATTGTAGATTGTTCCGGAGTAAGCGGTGACATGGCCTTGGGTGTCTTAAAAATGTCCTCCACGTCGCGGGTAAGGCTCACCAGCTCTTTTGCGAACCATTCGCTTGGATTGTGTCCACGGAATCTTTGTTTGGGTGTCGTTGTAGCTGCATTTGATGTAGTATCCTACGCTGCATGCCTCGTGAATTTGAACTATTTTTGTGTTCTGGCCAGCTGCTTCTTCCAATTTTTTCAGCAAACACTCAAAGTCGGCGTAGACGATGTATGGCACTCTCGTTATTTTTGAAATTTTCGAACTGAAGTGTACTGTGTTTCTCGGGATGCAGCTTGATCACTTGCGGCTTCGTTTTACTGCAATCGACTTCATGTGCTGTCAACTTCTTGTTGGTGTAGAAATAATGGAGACAGTGATCACAAATGAACTTTTTCGTTTTATTTTTGGAGAGTTGTTGGCTCACAAGGCAAGAGAGGTCCTTTATCCATACATAATGAAAACGTAGAGGCTCTTTATTGGCTTTGTCTTCTTTCTCGTTCTTTTCATCCTCTTCAGTATAGAAGTTTTGAATGAAGAGAAGGTTTACATGTTGTCCTTTCTTTTCTGCTGAGATGTGTACTGAAGCAGTCTTATATTGTCCTTTCTTCTTTCGAAGCACGTACACATTGACGGAAATGCCATTTTGTCATTCGAAGAGTGGCACTTGTTTCGGCGTCACAGGGAATTCCATTCCATCGAAGTTTAATTCCCCGTTGTATTTTTCATAGTTAGACAATCGATGAGGATTGCTTTGAGCTGGATACAGGGCTGAGAGTATGGCCGATTTGAAGCACCACTGATCTCTGTTTTGAACGTTGACCCAAGCCTCCTTCCTCTTGATTTGTTCAGGAAGTTCAATGTAAGAGCTGCCGTGCATGAGGTTGTACGAGTTTATATTCACAGCTAGGCTGATGATGCTTCGCAACGTCCATCCAGAGTCACGCTCTTGGAATTCTTCTATTTTTCGTGGCAAGTGCGTTTGTACATGTTTGATAAACCACTCGTTGAGGTCTGTTGTTTGGAAGATAGGAGCATTTTTCGTGAAGAAGGCTTTGATTTCGGTGACTTCCTTGTTATCCTCGACAACGCTGATATCGGCATCGAGGAAGGTGTTCACTTTCAAGGCGTTACAGCTCCTTAGAACTTCCTGGATCTTAACGATGAACACTGCCTTGGCTTCTTCGAGAAAAGCTAGCACGTCCAAATGGCGAGGGTTCACTATTGTTCCCGTTTGGAGATGATTGTCGAAAGCGGAATCGATGTTCTCCCACTTGACGCGCCCTTGTTCATTTCGCGCACCAAGATCACCACCGAGTACGAGTCCTTCACTTATTAAGCAATTATAGCTTTTCAGTTGCAAGCTAATTTGCACATACTGCAATTTCACTGTTTGTCTTTTGCGCGATTTTACATTGCGTGAAGTTTTTCAATTCCACGATCAAGGCGACGGCATCCTGGAGTAACGTCGTCGCCAGGAGCGAATTGATCGGACGAACCAACAACAGTTGTTGTTGACGCCGGAGAACTTGTTTTTCTGCGTTAATAGCCATAATGACGTTCGCGAGTATACTGACGCTCCCGCTCGAGAACGTTGTATTCATAGCTGGTGGTGCTGTTTATATCGATATATCGAAATATATATAGATACAAATTAATATAACGATTATATATATATATATATATATATATATATATCGTGCACTGTTTCCACGTTTGCGCAATGTTTCCACGTCTCGAGATAGCGCATTGTTGACACGTCTCAAGATAGGGCTCTGTTGTTATGTCCACGTTTGTGCAATGTTGCCACGTCTCAAGATAGCGTATTGTTGCTATATCTACGTCTCGAGATAGGGCGCTGTTGCTATGTACACATTTGCACAATGTTGCCAGGTCTCGCTACGATGTCGCATTACAGTATCGCACTATGTTGTAGTCGCTACTCCACTTTATCTATTGTGGGATCTATTATGGGAAAAAACCCATGATAGCTCATGGACCATTAAAAGATGACGTAATTGTGTTGATTTCACCCTATCGCTTTCATAGCTAGTATAATTAAAAGAAAAAAAGCTATGATGAGGAGAACTTATTTCTTACGCTTACATTTTCACAATCACTTTTGCCGAAATTGTATCTTTCTGAAGGATCGCAGTTCATAATTTTCATAGTTTATATTCCGCCTCTTTTATTATCAGCACTTGTCACGTCAAACCCACACGATCAAATTCGTCTGAATGCTCTTTGTCACCAACGTTTTCCAGATAAAATGACTAGAAAATACTACAGTACATCGTTCACATTTTCACAATTAAATAACGCGTCAAGATAACGTTCACGAAAGAACTGACGCTCCCGCTTGGAAATGTCGTATTAATATTCAAGCGCGTTTACCAAGTTATAGTCCAACCTTGATAAGATGGCGTCATCGTGTTTAATTCTGTCTTCTAAGTATTAGTGAGGAGAACGTGTTTTTCGAGTTATAGTATAATTTTGATAAGATGACGTCATCGTGTGTTTAATCCTGTTTCTGAGCAACATTTGAATTTTTACGAATTTTTGAACGTTCCAGACTTTTCGCAAACGATGATTGAGTGCGATTTTTCGAGGATATCATCGTTGTACCATTGGGTGAGGTGAAAGGGGAACATTTACTCACGCATACGCAGTGATGCTTGAAATCGTAAACGGCGCAGCTACGTAATTGTTAAGTGCGTAATATGTTTTTCGAGAACAATGTGTGATTTTTCATAAATGATCGTCGCAAGGGTGCCGCCTTCGAAAGTTCAACTCCTCAGTGACTTATATGACTAATATGGTAGGGGTAGGTAAAGTAGGTACATACCTTACCAACCACCATGATCAAGTTGGTAAAGTAGATTTCTGCGTTACCAACTGTCGATAATATCAGGTGCGGCTAATTTACAGACTTTGAATAATTTACTGACTCATGGTAAAATCAATTTCTACTCTACTAACTCCGTTACACATTTTGATAAGCTAGGTTTCTACTTTACCGACAGTTAGGGTAATTAACTCACTCGCGAGTTAGCCGAGATGATTCGTATAGTCAAGATTTCACGATAGTCTAAAAAGTGGTCCCAATAGCGCAGAGGTTATGTAACGGACTCACACGCGGGCGACTCGAGTTCGAATCCCAGCATAGGCGGATTTTTTTAATTGAAAGACGCCGTCTTAAATATGGGTGGGGCGGAAGAGAGGGATTAGAGAGGTGACGGGGGAAGGGTTGTTGGGGCGAAGGAACAGGTTTGGTGCGGTGAAACCGGATGAATAGGTGAAGAGAAATCGACGATTTAATAAAGAGAGAGAGCGCAAATCCTATCTCACCTTTGAGTTAGAAAAGGATAGTAGTAATGTTCCAGAACCCGCTTTGCTCTCCCACTAACATTGTAATATATAAATGAAAATGTAGGAGCTACTCTTGTGGTTGTGCACCATAGCAAACAGTGGGATGGGGGGACCCTTCGCGTAGTAAAAAAGTAAAATAAATAAATTAATAAATAAAATACGTAAAGAAATAATATGATTGCATTCCAGCATAGGAGGTGAAAAAGGAGTCTACTGATCAAAATAAATAGATAAAAAAATGAATTGATGAACGGGGAAAAGTAGATAAATAAATCAATTAATAATTGAATAGATATGAAAATGATGGAAAAGATCAATAAAAATAAAAATGAATTCATGGAGGTAATTTAAGGGTTCGCCTAAAGCGTGTGCCTAACATTCTGGTCCCTGCATCAAAAATCCTGCCGTGTCGGGTGGGTTGCATCCTGCGACCCCTGTGCCCCCGCACAAAAAATCCTACGTGTCGGGTGGGTTGCGTTCTGCGGCACCTACCTTACCGACCGTATCCTGCCTTACCAAGGGACTCCACCCCGTGGACCACCCCAAGTGTTCCCGTAGCCCCACAGCATACCTACTAAGAAAAAAAATAAAAACATTAATACAATATATTGAACCCATAAAACCTTTCCTTGCATACGCCAATGATTCAACTAGTAGAATAAAGATTATATCCAACACTTTTGCATATTCTCCAACAATGTCGATTGTATTCTTGATTTTAGGATAAACTTACCTTGTAGACATCATAACTTTACCAAAACATCAACATGACAATTAAATAAACCATAATATAAGATTGAATTTCCTTTAAATATACATAATAAGTTTGTAAATAGTATCTACATTATGTTAGGAAAAAAATCTTTGAAAAGCATTTGATTACAGTTGTAGCATTGGTGCATGTGTTGCAAAATCGCCCATCGCACAAAATTGAAAAATCACCTCGTACAACAAGACATCTTTCACAAATCATCTTTGCATCTGAAATATCTTCAAAAATCCTCTTAATGAATAAAAAGCATAGAAACATACTACATTATGTAACGATTCCCAAAAGCTCATCAATACAAAAAAATCTTTTGCACGAACTGCACTTTCATTGTAAATATTCTAGACCGAAAATTTGATGAATTGTTCCACATTCCCCCTTGCTTTCACATCATCCTTTTTTCTCCTTGATCTCGAAGAAGTCACTTCAAGGCCTTGCGAATAAAGGAAACCATAAGAACCCATAAAGACAGGCGGAAATTTTTTCCGTCTCGGCGTATTCCCGTTTGGGAGAGTTAGATATGAACAATGAGCCGCGAGCGCGAGTGCAAGGAGCACACTTCTTCCATCGGGTGGAATCTTAACGAGCGTACAAAGAACGTGTCGTCGACAGGCGCGATTCAACGAAGGTGGAAACCGGCCCTCAAGACAATCCCGCAGGACGTACGGCCTGCGACGCTGATGAAGAGGCGAAAAAATGCAGTTTCCCATCAAGTGGCGAACCGCAACGTGGTAGCGATGTATTATACTACCGTATGCAGATGCTCGCGCGTTCCGCAAACGAGCCAAGGAGCCCCAGAAGGACGACTTAAAAAGAGAGATTGTGCCTAACTGTAATATTTCATCCATGGACAACGTTTGCGTTACGCGGAAGATGGCAAGAATGGGGAATTTTCGTAACTGCGTGGAATGGACTAAACAAATAGCGAATGCGCAAATTACGTAGCTTATGCAAGTGAAGGTTCTTTGGAGCGATCTTCTTAGCGTTTCGTGAGGCTTGAAGGAAGGGAAAATGATCAATGTAGATGGGCCATTCTTATCGATTTATTGGAATATCGATATTTCTGTCTGGTTTGCAAACCTTGCAATATATTCCCTGTGTGGTGAACACGAACAAGAATTGATCGTTGTTAAACTCTAATTTGGCATTGTTATCTTGTTGATGATGTACTTTTACAGTCATGGAGATACAAAAATTTGTATACGATTCTAACGACATAGGAAGGGATTGAATTATTCGTAGTTTGTTGGTCTTGGAAAGGATGCCACACATGGGGATCGAAACGTCGACGACACTGCATTGAATAAATAATAATTCGACTGGGAGATCGATGGTGTTTGTGGTGTATTATGATCACTATTTCATGTCCCAGGTATATCTTCTCCAATACATGATCTACCTTCTCGAATTGAATGACTCGAAATTTTGCATCGGGTCGATTTTTATAACAATGACCGGTTGATGCATACATCGATATAAAAAATCTGATTCATCAGAAAAAAATCGAAATCAAACGAAAGGGATTGAATTTTTCATAGTTTGTTAGTCTTGGAAAGGGTCCTACTCATGGGGATCGAAACGTCAACAACACTGCATTGAATGAATAATAATTTGACCGGGAGATCGCTGGTGTTTCATTTCGATTTCTTTCTGATATATCAGACTTTTTATATCGATATATGCATCAACCCGTCATTGTTGTAACAATCAACCCGTGGTGAAATTTTAAGTTATTAAATTGGAGAAGGTAGATCATGTGTTGAAAAAGACATATCTGGGGAATTAAATAGTGATCATAATATTATCCAAAATTATGTAATTATTGAAATTTTTCATTGGAGAATAGTACTTATTAGAGACTTTTTAGTTAGTTTTTTTACTTTCTTTTTTTCAAAATAACACTTCAGAATATGCTTATTTACCTGTGAATACCATTTTTAAATTCATTTTCAATCACTTTCAATCGATCAATTTCACATTCAAAATTAATGTTGCTCGTCCTATTTTTGGTTTTTTGGTTTTGTGAATTTCTGACTACTTCCCCAGCTTTTGCTGTTTTATGAAAATTTTGGGGTTGTTCCTTGTTACCTGATGACAGGATGTATTCATTTAAATAGACGTGTTTTTTCAATTATCCAACGTGAACTTTGTAAGTGTTCTTCTCCTGATTTTTGTTTGTTCAGATTACGTATGGATCTATTGTTCACAAGTTGTTATTTTTGAAAAATTGTAGACTCCTGATGAGGGCCTCAGACGAAGGTTGAAAGCTAGAGGAATATATTTAATGAATAGAAGGAGGCTTTGAATAAGAAGAAGTCGTTTATTTGGGAATTTGGCTCCGAGAGACTGAGATTACTCGTATTTTAAAGTTCAGAAACTTATTTAAAAAGTGCCTAAGATGTTTCAAGTTTAGGAAGTGTTTTTGCAAGTTAAAAAAAAAGCTTTTAGGATTTTTCGTATTTAACCCTAGATGGTCACACTGGGTGTAATTCGACCACAAGATTTTATTAAGATTCTCATATAGTATGTTGTTATGTAAACATCAATTATTCTCGAAATTTTCATAATAGATATTTTGATCAGACTTAATCATAGAAATAAGGAACGAGGTTTATTTTTGAAATTAACATATTACATTTCTTTATGCTTTTACACGTTATCTTCTTTACTTTAGAAACTTAATTTTTAAGATTTTTATTTTTAGTTTTTTACAATTTTTCATGAAAATAGTATATTTTGGGGATAGTTTTCATTTTTTTTCATTTTCAATCATTAGATTCTTTTTTGTAAAAGAACAATTTCTTATTTTAAAAACCAAATTTTTTTGTTCTCATTACTTCGTCGGCCTTTTACAATATTTGAACAATAAATTTTTGTTACAAAAACATAAAAACCTTTTTTTAGATCCTTTTAGAATAGCATGAAATTTTTTTTAATTATGAGAACTCTTGCTTAAATTTTTTTTTGGGCTTGGGTGAATTTCACGCTATGTGACTTTTATGCGATTTTAACTGAAGTGTGACCACCTGGGGTTTACAAAATTCATGAAATTTTTAAGTGTAGTTAATTTTTCTACACGTTTTTAGCATTTTTGTAACTTGTTATGTAGGTTTTGAAAATTTCATGATATCCGAAATGCTAAGTATGAGTTGTATTTTCTCATAATCAGTATTTTTACAGTTTGAAGAATCTTTGGCGTATTTATCGATTTTTATACAGTACATATCTTCGATACTCGAGGATTCAAGATTTCATAGATATCAGGTAATTTTGAAATCATTGAAGGAAAGTATATCTATATGGATTTTGAGAATTTCATGAATTTATAATATTTTTAGTTTTTTTCATATTTTTTAGTTTTTTCTAAGCGATTTAGTTTTATTTGAGTGATCATCATGATTTGTAAGTACAAGCATTGCTCTTACGTCGCTCTCAAAATTGTCATTATTTTGTGAGTTCTTACATTGTTTTTCAAGCATTTTTTGGGCAAAACTGTTTCAGGGTGCGCAAATGCACCCGACTCTTTAGTCGTTTGCTTGCATTTTGCGAAAAACACTCTGATTTCACGGACTATTGTTTTCGACTACAACGTAACCTCAATCGGAGCATCATGGCGGACGAATCTGGAGGAAAGGAAAGAGGAGAACGCTCGAAATCTTACAAATGCTGCGGGAAGAAGTTGAAAACTGTCTTCTGTATCAACTGCGGAGGAATTTCCACAAAATCTGCCTAGAGAAAGATCCCTCCAACATCAAACGTATTGATGAGTTCCGGGTGAGATGTTGTGAAACTATGTTGGACAGCGACACAACAATAACAAAACAAAAGGTAGGAGTTGAAAGTCAAACGGAATTAGGTTGGTAAGAAAAATACGAAGATTTGCAACAAAAATATCAAGAAGTAAAAAGAGTTTTCACTAAAATCGAATCTGATTCTCAAGTATGCCGTGCCAAGTTTGATAAAGCCGAAATGGAAATCTCTTTATTGAAAGCTGTGATTTCCGAGAAAGATGAAAAAAATCAGTTGCTGATTAGCAAAACAAGTTTACTCGAAGAAAACAAAACATTACTTGAAAAAGCAGTACAGCATAAACACAACGATACTTTCCCTGTCTCGTAAGCTCAAGTCACCGGAAATTTAACCAAAACAATAACATCCCATCAAATCATGAATGCTCTCTGGATTCACGTTAAACCTAAGAAAATGCAAGATGCCTTGATAACGAGAAAAAAAGTTATGAAGAAAGCTGACACTAAGAAAGACAAAATCAATATAAATTCTTTAAAAGATGTCAAAAACGGAGAAATGAAAATCAAATGTGCTCGCAATGAGGACGTCAACAAAATGGAGAAAGTATTGAAAAAAACACTGGCAGATAATTATGATATCAAGGTCCAAGAACTACAAAATCCAAGAATTAAAATATTAGGAATTGAACAAGAAATGACAAAAAATGAACTTGAAGATAGTATACTGAGCCAAAATTTTGATGACTTATCCAACGAAGAACAAATCAACATCTAAGTTGTCCACTTACAAAAGTTGAAAAACTCAAACAGTTTCATTGCTTTCGCGGAGACCAGTCCAGCTTTTTTTCGAAAAATGATGAGAGAAGAAAAAATTCAAATTGGATGGAAGCGTTGTAAAGTTTACGAAGACTTGAACTTGGGCCGATGCTGGAATTTTTGCTGTTACTATCATAGTGGGAAGAAGTGCACAAATCAACGAACTTGCAAGACGTGTGCAGAAAATCATGATAGTAGAGAGTGTCCTGATAGATCCAAACGAAGATGTATCAACTGCGTCAGACAGGTAGAAAAATTTAAAAAACAATGTGGCGTAAACCACGAAGCGTCTGATGAAGAAAATTGTGAAACGTACAAACTTTTAAGAAAATTAAATATAAGCAAAGTGAATTACGGATAATGCTTTTTGTGTTACGCTTAGAATTCTTGATTAATTTAATTCTTTTCCCAGTTTTAATTATACAAACGCCTTTCATCGTTATTATTTTGTTACAACAAATATTGTCACTAAATTTTGTAAGAGAGGCTTCTTTTTATTTGAATGTTAATTCACGGAATGAAAAAAGGATATTTAAACTATTACATAAACATGAACATGTAAAGCACCCGTAAACATTTTCAAAAGTAAACAAGTGAAATTGATCTGAATTTAAATGTTAGAGAATATTAATTGTATAATTGACGACGTAATCATTGTGACTATCTGTTGTGACAATCTGCAAATTCTTGAAAAAACGGTTTCTAAGGATGGTCTATATATCTTTCATGTAAATATAAGAAGTCTTGGCAAACATTTCGAAGATTTAAAGATAACAATTACTAATTTACTTAAGAAACCGGATATTATAATTTATACAGAATCATTTAAAATAGTATTTCCAAAGAATTTTATGAGAAAATTATGATTTTTATTACAAAAATAGTGAAAATAATAAAAATGAAGGGACAGTTCTTTATATCTCTAGAAAATGTAATTATAAAATGTTTGACGTTAAAATTGGATTAATCCAAGCTTTCAATATAGAACTATTTGAAGATCAAACGAAAATTCTAATCATAACTTTTTATAGACCCTATACAGTTGATAAAAATCAGTTTGTAGAATATTTAGACGAATTTTTAAATAAATGTAGTACAATTAAAAACTACTTTAAAATAGGAGATATGAACTTAGACATTGAAAAAACAACTACTCTCATTAATAAATACTTAAATAATTATTATCAAAAGGCATATTTGCCATGAATCAATAGCTTTACTAGGGTAACAACAAAAACTAAATCTTGCATAGACCGTATTTTTGGCAAAAGTGAAATAACTAAAGATAAATTAACGCCAATTATATTAAAAACAACTTTCACGGACCACTTTTCGACGTTATTGCACATAAATAAAAAATTAGAAAAGAGTCAATTAAATGGAAACATGAAGATAACTAAGGTATATTACAAAAAATTTTTAAAGTTAATATCTGAAGAATCTTGGCAAGTAGTGTATAATGAAAAAGAGGTGGATTCCATGGTCAGATTTTTTACAAATATCATTGAAAATAATTTGAAAGAATCTACTACAGTGTTCACAGTAAAGAAAAAGATAAAATACAGAAAAGAATGGATTACGAATGAACTTGTTTGGTTGTGTAAAAAAAGAGATGCAATGTATAATCGAATGATTAAACATCCACAGAATAATAATTTTAAAACTGTTTTTCATAAATTTAGAAATGACTTGAATAAGATGCTAAAAAAAGCTAAATATGACTTCTATAAGACTAAATTAAGTAAAGCGAATAATGACCCGAAAAAGTTATGGAAATATGTTAATAATATAATCAATAATAAAAATAAGAATGTGGATGAAATAAATAGTATTATATCAGAGGATTATACCAAGATTATCACAGACACAAAATCAGTTGTTACTGAATTTAATAAATTTTTTAATAATATTGGACCAAAATTAGCAAGTTTGATTGAAATTACTGAAAATTTTGATAATAAAACGACATATGTACAAAACTCAATATATCTATATCCCACAGATGAATTGGAAATTTCAAAAATTATTTCGAGTATGAAACAGGATAAAGCTGCTGGAGTAGATCATATAAACATTAAAATTATCAAAATTATTCAATCGTACATATTAAGTCCACTTAAACATATTGCTAATAATTCGAACGAAAAAGGAATTTGGCCTACCGAATGGAAGAAAGCAGAAATAATACCCATATTGAAAACGGGAAATAAAAATTCATTGAACAATTATCGACCAATTTCATTAATTTATAATTTTGCGAAAATTTTTGAAAGCATTATTAAAAAAAGAAGAGTTGCTTTTGTAATACAAGAAAATATAGTAGATACCATGAAATTTGAATTCCAAGAAAATAAATCATCTACAGATGCGATTTCCTGTGTAACGGAAAAAATTTATACAGCAGTAAATGACACAATTCCTTGCTTGGCAATTTTTCTGGATTTGGCTAAGGCATTCGATACAGTTAATCATAATTTGTTATTAAATAAGTTGTATAACTATGGTTTTCGGGGTATATCACATCAATTATTAAGTAGCTGCTTACATAGAAGGGAACAAATAGTGAATATAAATAAAGTACGAAGTGATTCTCTGGAAGTCAATTGTGGAGTGCCTCAAGGTACAGTTCTGGGTCCAATTTCATTTATATTATACGTCAATGATTTTTTTAAACTATTCCTGACTGGGGAAATTGTATCTTTTGCTGACGACACTGCTATGTTCATCAAGGGAAGAACTTGGGAAATGCTTAAGCAGCTTGCGGAAAGTAAACTGAACATTGTTACAAAATGGCTTGCAAATAATTTTTTAACTTTAAACATAGATAAAACTGTATTTATTACTTTTGGTTCGTACAAAGATAGTTTATCTCAACATTTCAAATTGTGTGCCCATGATAGTGATTGTTTAAATAATAAACTAAGTTTTTGTAACGGCCAGGAAATCAGAAGGGTCTCTAGCACAAAATATCTTGGTACTACAATTGATCAAAATATGAGATGGAAGGAGCATACTGATACAATTGTAGGAAAATTGAGGTACCAGATTTATCTATTTTATAAATTAAGACTTGTATTTTCAGAAAGAAAATAACTTTGTATATATTACGCTCTTTTTCGGTCGGTTGTAAATTACGGGATTGTGTCATGTGGTAGCGCTAATGATAATGTATTAAAACCTATCAGAACTTTACAAAAAAAAATATTAAAAATAATCTTCAAGAAAAAAAAGATTTTCCGCCTACCACACTATTTACAAATTATAAAATTATTGATATTCACAAATGTTTCATGTATAACACCTTGATTCAAGAATTGTCAGACTTACAACTGAAATATCTTAACTTACCAAACAATAAAAATATCCGATTCTCGACTTTAAAATTACCAATTATGAAAAAAGAAGATTACAGTAAATCATTCTACTGCGTGAAGTTTAACTTCTTTAATGCATTGCCAGAAAATATCAAGAGAACAGATTTAAAATTTATATGTAAATTAAAACTAAAGCGTTTAATCAAGCAATGGATTCGAGATCTTGATGATAACCAGATTCTGAAGATACTTGAATAATTGTATTACATTGTAGTATACTTCAAATTTGGAAAAGATGTAATTAGTATTTAAGTTTGTTTAATTGTAAATTCAGGCCCGTGACAGATTTTACACGAAATCTTGCGGGAAGTGTACATTCTGTATTATACTTTGTAAAAATTATTGCACCTGAATAAAATTATTCAATTATATTATTAAATTATATTTAAATTTAGTAGGATTTCCTAGGTTCATTGAGGGTATCTAGTAGTTTTGAATATATATTCATGTAGATTTATACATTTAAATATAGTAGTAAATGAAATTTTAGAGGTTTGAAGGATGTTTATTATTTTTTATAAGACAGTAACGTTATATATTTTAGGTATTACACAGACTAATAAAACTTTTCGTACATGTTGTAATTTTTCAATAAATTCAAGAATTTTAACAATTATTTGTTTATTTTGATGGGTGTCCTTGTATAGATATTTAGAATTAAATGCTGTAAGTATTCGAAGTTTTAAGAATTTATATTACTCAAAAAAATTTTTGAGAAAATTATATCTTTATAGAATTTTTGTATTCTCGAGGTTCCTATCAGTTTTAGTATTTTTTATACTTTTCACCATACATAAAATTTCGTAGTATTTCATAGTACTTTTTTATATTTTTTATATTTTATAATTCATCCGAAATCTATGTAATAGTAAGAACTTATGTAGTAACTGTTTCTGTAAACGATTACATACTTAACCAGCAATCGATTAGAAGTTTAGATTCTATTGCATGAAAATCTAGAAATTCAGATCGGAATCTACGAGAATCTTCAAATTCACCAAGAAATCTGAAAAAATTCGATAAATATACAATTACACCGACAAAAATAGAAATTAAAAGGATATCTTATGAATGCCGATTGAATTATTTCGATTTTGAGTATCAGTCAAAATCTTCGATAGTTAAAAATTTATAAAAATATTAAGAAATTAAAAATAATTGAGTTTCATTCGATACTTGCAAATGCTGATGGAATTTTTTCAAAAATCTATATAGGATTCAGAAATCAATGAAATTTTCATTCCCAAAGTATCAAATTTCAGTAATTTATAAATAAATAAAAAAAACTTCCAAGAAATACTATGACTTTCATAACAATCCCTTTACAAAAAAAGCAAAATATTCAAAGTTCTTGCAATCTACTTTTTCATTTGATACATTCAGCGAAATAATCAAAATAGATATTTCGAAATTCGAATTCAACGAATACACATTTTAGAAATTTGAAGATGTAGCTTGAAAAATCTAAAAAATTTAAATTATACTTAAAGATATGGAAAAAAAAAATATAAAAAAGTTGGAAATATATGTAACACTCATTGTAAGACTTCATAAACTTTCACTGATCAGAGCGTTGAAATCTAAAAAAATCTCTGCAGCAATTCATAAGAATTCTGAAAAATCCTTCACATTTTATAATTTCTGAAGAGATACAAAAGACATGTATAGGAACTTTAGATCTAAGAATATAATATTTACTGAAAAATCCATTTAAATACATTAAAATACAAAAAATTTGATAAACGTCAAATTTTAAAAATACCTAAAATCAATAGAAGTACTAGATGGCCATAAAAAATTTTATGGATACTCAAAAATATAGATAATCATGCAGTCTCAAACACATGCTGCAAGTTACACGATCCGTTTTTTAGGAAATGGATACCTTCTTTTAAGTGTTAACAAATTGAAAATCCAACAGAAGTATTTACCAAGCTGAGTTGTAGTTGAATCTGAATAGTTCTTCAGTTGATCAAACACACGATTCTTGCTACGTCACATAACTTGCAGTTGAAATATATGGGTATATGTTTGTTTGAAAAGGTGAGCGTGTAAAAGAAAGAAGACGGGCGTGGACAATGGTACGATAACTCATAATAGCGTAGAGTACTCTGCTTTAGGCTGTAGAACATTCAGGGGGCCACGCACTCCATGAATGTCAACGAGTGCTGAAACAATGGTCCCGCTTTGCATCACGAAGTCTGTTGCTCCTTGACTGTTTGAGTATCAACTTAGTTCAAATAAAGAGGATTTCATTTCATCCATAAAAATTGATGATCAAAATATCTCATACTCGAAGCTAATTAACTTATTTTAGTGATGAAGTTGATGAATTTGTAGCCCCAAAATCTCTGTGGCATGAAGGAAATCAAAAATTTATAAATGTTAATAATGAAATTTTTTCACCATGCACATAATAATTTTATGTTAACTATTTGTTGTTGAGAACAAGAATAAAACAATACAAAATAATAATTAAATATATATCCTAATCCAACTTAACAAATCAAAACATGTTATTTCTAATTTCTGCTAGGTACATAAACTATTTAAATGAGATGCCCTTCGAAAATCATAAAATTATAGAATTCTGGTTTTAAAGCACGTTTTGTATTGTTACTCGATTTCTTGATATTGCTTGACAATTTTCTCAGACACCCAAAAATTAGCTCATCAAAGAAATTTATCCTTTTTTGTTCTGAAAACTGAATAAAAATGTAATTATCAGAGCAACAGAAAATATTTACCAAAAAACCAGCAAACAATAATTTTATATTTAGGAACAATGTGGTAAAATGTTTAAAATGTACGAAAAATGATATTATTATTACACTTATTTACACTTTCTGCTCAATGTAGAGTATTGACGAATACATTTTTATAATCATAGGGTATTGATAAGTACATTTTATTTCAAATGCAAAGTTACAAGGTTCGAGTTTAGAAAGTTGTTGTTTTGCATAAGTATGCTATAGTATTACAATAGCTACTGAAGTCGATGATGAATGTATCTTAGAAAATATGTAGAAGTAAGATTTCTAGATTAGTACTTTATACACAAAAATTTGATAACTAAACGAACTTACCAAGTGAAGTTCAATCATAACTGTACGTAGCTCCTTCTCCGAGATGATCAAAACATGTAGTCCCTTTATTCATGCTTATTTTCACAAGTTTCAACGTCAAAACTCGTGGCGAGTTTTGAAAAAAAAAAGCGCGCTACAGAGCCCAGTATCACATGATGCACCAATGCGCAGGCGTTGCGCGCTGTGCCCACAGAGTGTCATTAGTTTAAAGATATCCAAGCTGTATTTATTACAATGGGTAAGTGGATGGGTGGGTTTGATCATCTCGGAGGAGGAGCTACGTACTATTATGATTGAACTTCACTTGGTAAGTTCGTTTCATCATCAAATTGTACTACGCTCCTCCTCCTCAAGATCGAAACATGTAGATGTTCATAGTCTCAAGAAATACAGCTCGATATGTAATGTCTCCGGGGTAAATTAATATTGTACACTTCTCTTGAAGAACAAAGTTTATTATTAAATAGCACAAGAATAATCGCACCGTCGTTTATTAAATTATCGTTTAAAATAGTGTCCGCATATGACATCTCAGTTATTAGAGGCAAATCATAAAAATTGGCGAAAACTTTTGAGCCACTCGTCCAGCCAGCTGTCTTTTTAATAATCGATACATCTAATCCTTTCCTCTCAACAGCTGACGTTGAGGCATGTCTCGTGGAATACCCTGAGAAAATGGTCGTATCTATTTTACATTCAACCAAAACATCTTTGATCCATCTACTAAGGGTGTTCGTTGCTACGCCCTTAAATGGCTTCTTGTACGACAAAAATAATGCTTTCTCTCTAGCACGCGTAGTACTTGTTCTTTCCAAGTACCTCTGAAGTGCCAATGCTACGCACAATTTCTTATCTTTCCTAAAGAATAGTAATATTAGAACAGGCTGTTTTCTATTGATGCCTGAAGTCTTAATTCTGTCCGGAATTCTGATTTCTATTTTGTCTCCAGCCATATTGATATTATCGATTCTAATCAAAGAAAAAGTTTGTAATCTGTGGCCTGTAACAAGAGCTAATAAAATTAGAAGCTTCTGAGTCAGGATTTGGAGTCGTAGGTTGTCGTTACTAGGAAGTTGACGGTAGTAATCCAAGACAATTTTGGGGTCCCACGTAACATCGTACCTGGGTCTCGCAGGCCTTATTCTCGACAGGCCCTTGAAAAACCTTTTCATATCATGATTCTGAGCCAAATCCGGTCCCGCAATCAGTGATATGGCCGAACGATACGAGTTCAAGGAGCCGTACGCAGACCCAGACTCAAATTCTCCCGACAAGAATTTCAGCACGTTTGATAAATCTGGCGAGAAGGGATCTATTTGGTTAGTCGAGCAGAATTTCCACCACTTTTTCATACCAACTTCATATTGATTCCATGATGAATTCGCAAGTGAGGACTCCAAAATTACCTGAGATTCCCGAGGGATGCCTCTCATCTGGTATGATTGCCTGACAAAGTCCCTGCCACCAGGGTAAGGTCTCGCCAAAATCTGGTTTTCTGCCTGTCAAAAGGTAGAATGACGTGAGAATTCGCTCGAATTGTAATTACTTCTGATATAAGTAGGGATTGGAATACGGGATACCAAGGTTGGGAGGGCCATTTTGGAACTACCACAATGCCCGTTGATTGCTCGTGTTTAATTTTTTGTAAAACTTTCAAGATAAGTGCGAATGGTGGAAAGGCATAAAAGAATTCACCATTCCAGGGAATCGTGAATGCGTCAATTGCTATAGATCCAGGATCCTTTTTCCAAGAAACATAAGCTGCACATTTTGAATTTGATCTTGTAGCAAACAAGTCAATGCTCGGTGCACCGAATTGTTCCGAGATGTATTGAAATTTTTCCTTGGACAGTTCGAACTCTGTGTTTAATTCTAATCGTCGTGATTCCTTGTCTGCTTCAGAGTTATCTTTAGATTTTATGTAGGACGCAAATATCCAGATTTGACGCTCTTCGCACCAATCCCAGATCTTTTTTGCGAGAGAACTCAAACTCCTTATTTGAACGCCCCCCATCCTGTTGATGTATGATACAGCAGTTGTGTTATCAACTCTAAGTAAGATCTGGCAATTCTTTATATCTAATGAAAAACATTTCAATCCAAAAAATACAGCTAACAGTTCTAAATGATTGATACTGAACGGCTTTCCCTTATCAGTCCAAAAACCGTGGACCCTTTCTGTTCCACAAGCGACCCCTCAACCCGATTTGGAAGCGTCAGTGAAAATGGTCAAATCGTAATTTGTGAATCGGATTGGACAGTTTAAATTTACTCTTATGTCTTTCCACCATTTCAACTCTTTTTTAATTTCTTGATCAATAGTCATCTCTGCTTGGAAAGATCCTTGGTTATTTAAAAGAGCCTGATATTTCTTTTGTTTACAAATTTTTGTGTGTGCCATCCCGTAATTCACGGCAGGGCAACAAGAAACAAGAAATCCAAGAACTTCAGCGAAATCCCTTATTTTGCACGTTACTTTCGACATAAGTCCACTTGTTAACTTGACCTTTTTGTGCTTCTTTTTATCAGTTAACTTAATCATCATCTCCTCTGAATTTGCACTCAAGTGAAGGCTCAAGTTGACTTTTGGCATAATTTATTTTGAAACCTAATTTTAACAAAATCGTTTCTGCGGTTTTTATATTCAATTTACACGATTGATAATCTTCCCTAATAAACAAAATATCATCCAGATAAATTACACAAATGATTCCTAGGGATCTAAGATAGGAAATAACAGGTTTCATAACCTTAGTAAAAACATAAGGAGCTGTGCAGAGGCCGAACGGCAAGCAGGTAAAGTCATACAGCTGACGATTGACATGAAATCGTAGAAACTTTCTATATCGATTGTCTATGGGTATTGAATAATATGCATCTTGAAGATCAAGTAATCTCATGTAATAATCTCTTGATAACAATTTTAAAACAGTACGACTATCTTCAAGTTTGAAATGTTCGGTTTCTATAAATTCGTTCAGATTTTATAAGTTTAAAATGAATCTGTTTGTACCATCCGGTTTTGGAACAAGAAAAATCTTTGAGATAAATTGCCCATTTTGAGGGGTGCATTTCTGTATGGCACCCTTCAAAAGGAGCTCTTCAATTAAGAAGGACATCTCTTTCGTTTCTTTCAGTGAGCATTTCTGTTCGGGAAGTGGATTATATTGTATAACTGGGTAGGAGAAAGGAATTCCGTAACCTTGAATCCATGACAAAATTATTGAGTCCAATGTGATCTCGGCCCAGTCCTTTCTGTGATAACGGAGGCAGCCCACTATTTGACTTACGATTATTGTCGGCGTTGTTCTCTCTTCTGCTGATACGTCTTCTGTTGGTTGTAACCCTGTGGTTTGCTCCAGCTGTTCAACTTCTTGGAGTTCGATTGGTGGTACTTCTGCCCGCTCGACGATGCTGCTGGTTTCTTGAACTGCGATTGTTTTGATCGTGGCGGGCCCTTCCAGTTTTTTCCTCTCTTGTACTTGTTGGTCGAAGTCACTTGCTTCTTCAGGTCTTTGCCCGTATCTTTCATTACCTTAGCGGATTTTACCGTATCTTCAAGGTTCTTGCCGAAAAGACATTCATCGACCGGCGTTGCTAACATCGAGTCTTTCACGGATGGGTCCAGATTTGCTATGAGCAGTTTTCTTCTTATGGTGGAGTCGTCATGGTGTAAATCCGCCAGGAGTTTGCTGGTGTTACACAGTTTCTGCATTATGTCACTCCATTCCGGGATTTCCTTGTTCTTCGCAATTATGGATAGACTTGAGGCTACAGCGGCCATGGCAATCGCAGCTTTCTCTTGTCTCTTTTTGAGCCTGTCATCCCTAGCAATAACTGTTTGCGGCACAACACTCTTGATAACCTGGTTCGTTATAGGGGGCTCAAAAAATCCACAATTTCTTGGAGGTAGATTTTTCTTTGCAATTTCTTTCAATATTTCCTCTGGAAGCCCTTTCTGGAAGATTTCCTGCCATGGCCCCGTGAGGTCAGGATGAGCATCGGGGGCAAAGTCCTTTTCTTCGTATATTTTTTCTCCGAAGGCTTTCAATACGGACGCGTCCTCTTGTTTTTCATGGTCCTGGTTATCTTCTTGTGAGCTTAATGACTCTGGTTCACGTTCATCTGGACTGCCTGAGGACCTTGAGGAACTTCTGGAATTCGACCTGCCATGTGAGCGGCTCCTGCTCCGGGAGTGACTTTCACTTCTACGACCTGCAGGTAGAATTTAACTGTTAATTGAATTCTCGAAGTATTAGAAAAAATTGTATTTTTCATATCTTTCTTATATTTGATTTATTATAACCCATTTTCGGTTCACTGTGTTCTCAGTTTGTCGACAACTTATCTTGTTGTCATACTCTGTTTTTTTTTTTTTAATTTATTCATTTATTCTAAACTGTAACATTGAAAACTGTTCGCCATCTTGAATTTTAGCAAAAAAGTAACCATCTGAGCTGTTTTTATAGTGAGATTCAAATTTGTCCGCCATCTTGCATTTTAACAAGAAAGTAATCAACTGAGCTGTCTTTATGGTGACATTCAAATTTTTCCGCCATCTTGAATTTTAACAAGAAGGTAACCAACTGGGTTGTTTTCAATGTGACGCTCAATTTTTTCCGCCATCTTGATAATTAGAAAACGGCTAACGATTTACGTTATTTTCCACTGTGTGGTTAATAACCTATGTCATATTGTCATATGCCAAAACATGCTAAATTGTCATGACTGATTTTTCTAAAATGCGCTTGTAATTTTCCACATACCATTGGGGAAAATAAATTGCAAAAAAGCTGTGCTATGTAGGTCTATTTTATCAAAATCGTATTTTGATATATGAAACGAGTTGAACTCGCCTACTATTTTTGAGCTGCGCTCATAGACCATGCGTAATTTTCAACATATCATTGGTGAAAATAGATTGAAAAAATAGCTGTGCTATGTAGGTCTATTTTATCAAAATTGTATTTTGATATACGGAACGAGTTGTGCTCGCCCACGATTTTTTAACCGGAACACAATTGAACAATTACACACTGGATTTTTCACTCTTCTTTCGAGAACAAAATCACAACTTACGATTGTAATGGTCGTAATCCTCGTCGGAGGAGTCCTCGTCGTGACCTCGACCATGCGGTCGCCGACTTTTTCTTTTGTGATCACGGCTTCTGTCGCGCCTTCGACTTTTTCTATGTTTCTTCTTCCTCTTACTGCGTTCCATTTTCTTCTCCAGGTCTCGTAAACGTCGTTCCAGATCCGAATTCATATTTTCGTGTTTTACTTCGAAATTTTTAGAGAAACTTGTTACTTGTAAAACACAAAATAAAAGAATGACACTGTGTGGGCACAGCGCGCAACGCCTGCGTATTGGTGCATCATGTGATACTGGGCGCTGTAGCGCGCTTTTTTTTTTTCAAAACTCGCCACGAGTTTTGACGTTGAAACTTGTGAAAATAAGCATGAATAAAGGGACTACATGTTTTGATCTTGAGGAAGAGGAGCGTAGTACAATTATTGATTTAAGAATGTTGGTTCTAGAATGTTCTGGAAGCATGAAACGTTAATGACATTGATAATTGAAATTCAATGCTCAAATTACTTGATAATTGCACGTACCTGACGATTGAAACTGATTACTTCCGATCATTGAAACTTATCATCTAACGAGTGGAAAAAACCGTAATGTTCTAAAAGTTGAAAATACATCTTATTGTTCCGTCAAATTGAAGTTTAGAATTTTTTCAAATTAATTGCTAGCAAAATAACAACAGGTTATCTCAAATGATCGATTTTCGCTAAATCACTCCGATTGTTTGTTCTTAAACGATATTTTTTTTACAAGAAAAATAAAAATATATTTTGTTTTTTTGTTTGATATTTGTTTATTTTATAAATCACCTAACTGAACTGTCTCATATGCTTCAAAAATAACAAAATGCAAATGTATTTTTGTTACTATATGTTACCAAGCAGTGCAAGGATTAGTATATCGATAATGAATATAAAACTGGATTGAAATAAACTGAATTTTCAATTGTCATCCCTTAAATCAACTTTAAAAAAGCGTTACTACTGAAAAAGTGAATGAAGTGTTTAATTTTTGTTTATATTTCTGAATAATACTCTTGAAGAATAAATAACATTGTATAGTGACATTTTCAATGAAGGTTGTATATTCAAATCCTCATTATGATTCAATTTAAAATTACTTTTCAAAGGTGGAAGTAGGTTTGAATAACGTTATCATAAGATTTGGTTTTGTTTCTATCAATAACTGTAACACATATAATTTTGTATCGAAATCATATGCTATTCCTATAATTTTATTAAATGAAATAGGACAATACAAGGGTGAAGTTTTATGGAGTTACTATAGATTCATTTGCAGTTATTAATGATTCTTTTTTATAAATGATTTTTTACGAATACATTCAAATTTTCTCATTCTTAATAATAAAGTATAATATAGTATGAATATAATACAATCTATGATTTATCAATCATATTATTTATAAACAGTATACCCTTTACATATCTTACATACAATACATTTCTGTTTTTTGTTTCACTTTACAGATTTATAGGTTTTTTTCTCTGTTTTTCTATTTCGTCGTCCATATACAGCTAGTGATTTTTTTCAAAATATAAAAGCAGGCTAAAATGACAATTATTTGCGTTTTCTTTTTGGCAAGAAGACGTGTGTTAAAATAATAAAAATAAATATATATCGAAAAAATTTCTTTGAAGATTTATGATTTATATTCTCAATAATGTATACTCTGGTTAGTCATGCGTATTTCAAAATTTCAAGTACATGTTGCTTTCCCGAACAAAATGCGTTACAGTATTGTAATATTACTATTAATGAAATATATGTTATACTAGCTGTCACCAGCGGGCTTTGATCCGCGGTTACCACGTTGTTATATAATTGAAAAACGAAAATCACAAAAAAATTATCTGAATCCCAAGATTTAAAATCTTTTTTCTCTCTCTTTGGTTTTTTTTAAATAATTTCTAATTTCTACGAAGTATAAATTAGTTTGTTAATAATGAATTACTACGAAGAGATATTTTATCAATATAATCAATTACATCGGTCAAAAAGATGTTATGAGTATTTAAAAAAAATTGTTGCAAATGATACTTTTTTTATGATATAAATGAAGAGTAAACTTGACGAAAGTTTATTTGTTAATCAGGATGATGAGATGATCATGATGAGGATAATAATAATAATTTTATTATGACTTACCATGATTAATAGCAATGTATGATTTGATGTTTTACCTTTGCAATTTTTCAAAATTCGCAAAATGTAGAGTTATGATTAATTCAGTTTAGTCTGCTCAACATTAGGAATGGTGGGGGTTTTGATTGAAGCTTTTGATTATATTACAATAAGAGGCCATTGATACGCTTTTGATATACTTTTGCCACATTTTTCAAACTGTTCGTTTTCAGAAATAATTATAATATTTAATTGATCTATGTCTAAAATGTTTAACATACATTTATACTTGCAAATAAAACAAAATATTATTATTATCGTATATTTTCAACCAGAGGCGTAGGTGAGAAAAAATTTCGGGAGTTGTTTTTCTGAACAATATTTTGCCTTCGAAATTTCATTATTTCTAATCTTTGACGATATGGTTACAAGAGAGCGATTTCGTAATATTTTAAATTTTGGAATTATAAATTTATGCAACTTTTGGAATCAGGAGTTAAACATTTTATATATTCGTAAATAATAGGATTCGATTTTTGTGATTTTCAATTAGTAACTGAGGTTTCAAATTTTAACGCTACAGAAAAAAGGTACATCATCAATTTATTTTTTTTTCATATGGTATATTATTCATCGCATTTTGTAGTATTTTCTGGTATTTTTATATTTTTATAATATTTCTATGGATCGCTAAATAGATTTTTAGAAACCGATGCTATAGTATTGAAACTTTTAATGATTTCGAAAATTTAAATAGATTTTCGAGACAACAGTTTCTTTTATGAAGATTTTCAATAATTTTATTCCATATTTTTTTAGAATTTCTACCATTAAATGTACATTTAAATTGTATAAATTGTATCAATTACATTAGATGTATTTTTATCGTTTTCTATAGAAATTTCTAAAATTATGTATGATTATAGTATTATATTAATAATTATGCTCCAGGACAGAAAGTTTTACAAGTTTCTTAGAAAATTATAACTACGTAATTTTCATGTATTTAAAAATTTCTAGTAAACTAGTAAACAAGTAAGCTAGTAAATTAGTAAACGAGTAAATTATTAAGCTTGTAAACTAGAAAACTTATTTTTCACATTTTTCAAGTATAATATACGAAACACTGAAGGGTTTTTAGGCAGTTTTATAGATAACTTATATTTTTGCAGATTGCTAAAGAGATTTAAGAATCTCGATGCTTTAAAATACGAATTTCGATCTATTATCAGTAATTTCAAGAAGTTATGATAAAATCACATTCATGTAGATTTCTGATGCTTCATATAGTTATTATTTTTTCGTATTTTTGAAATATTCAAAAAATTTTGTTGCGTTTTGTAGAATTTGTATAGATTCATAGTATATTCAGAAATTGATGCTCCAGAATCCCAGAATTTATAGATCGCAGAGGCATTTGTCGAAATTTTTCAGAAAACAGTTTTTTTAGGAATTTCATTAATTCTATTATTCTTTTAGAGTTTGTATGATCAAAAGATTTCTAATACTTTCATATGGATTTTATGTAGATGTCTAGAATTTGATGATCTAGGATTTAAAGTTTTGTGAATCCTTAGTATTTTCGTAGATTTTCATTTTTCTCGGTTATTCACTGGGTTCCAACAATTTTTCTGATTCATATTTTATATCTAATCCTACGTTTTGATAATTTTCACTTCCCAGTAAACCTGTGAGCTCACTGTGAGCTTAATTGTGAGCTCCCAGTAAGCTCACAGTGGGCTTTCAACTTCCGCTTTTTAAACACGTTGGCGTGAGCGTACTGTGAGTCCATTGTTAGCTAACAGTTAGCTGACAGTGAGCTCACTGTTAGCTTCCATGGAAAATCTCGAGGTGAGTTTACTGACGGTTTTCTGTGAGATACTTGTGAGTTTCCCGGGAAAAACAAACTTGCGTTTCTCATGTATGCCACATGCATCAGCATGCATGTCGAAATAAGCGATTTTTTTTCTTTATTTTTTTGCATTGCATTTTGTTGCGCTTGGAAAATTGCAAGTTAAATTTGCAACCATGAAAAATTGTTCATCTATATTTGTAGAAAGTAAAAAAAAACATATTGGACCTCAACTTCCTAGCGATTGCGTCTACCGTGCCTTTGTGGCACAAGTAATGACACTTCCTAGGAAAATAGGCAAAAAAGTATCATTTTAATTAATAGGAGACATGCACTTGATTTAAGCATTCTACACAAAACTTGAAATATAAGAAAAAAAACCAGCAGTCATCTGGTGAGCACTTGGGGAGAGCGCGCGAATTTTCAAAATTCGAATATAAAGTAATTCAAATTTTGAAAATTCGCGCGCTCTCCCCAAGTGCTTGCCAGATGGCTGCTGGTTTTTTTCTCATGTTTCAAGTTTTGTGTAGAATGCCTAAATCAAGTGCATGTCTCCTATTAATTAAAATGATACTTTTTTGCCCATTTTCCTAGTAAGTGTCATTACTTGTGCCACAAAGGCACGGTAGACGCAATCGCTAGGAAGTTGAGGTCTTGAGGTCCAATATGTTTTTTTTTTACTTTCTACAAATATAGATGAACCGTTTTTCATGGAGGCAAATTTAACTTGCAAATTTCCATGCCCAAAAAAATGCAATGCAAAAAAAGAAAGAAAATATCGCTTATTTCGACATGCATGCTAATGCATGTCGCATACATGAAGAATGCAAGTTTGTTTTTCCCGGGAAACTCACAAGTATCTCACAGAAAACCGTCAGTAAACTCACCTCAAGATTTTCCATGGAAGCTAACAGTGAGCTCACTGTTAGCTAATTGTTAGCCAACAGTGAGCTCACAGTACGCTCACGCCAACGTGTTTGAAAAGCGGAAGTTGGAAACCCACTGTGAGCTTACTGCGAGCTCACAGTTAAGCTCACAGGTTTACTGGGATTTTTTACTAATTATATACCGCTACCATTTTCATCCATTTTTTGTAACCTATATTTTTATTGTTCATCAATGTTACTTTTTTCGTTTTTACATGAAATATTGATTGATTTCATCAGAATTTCGGGAGGGGACCTTGAAAACCCCTCTCTGTCTACGCGCCTGTTTTAAACGTTACTTTTTATTTTGCAATAGTTATATGAGTTAGTTTTATTATAACAATATACATTTCATTTATTTATTACTGTATTCTTAAATAAAATCAGTACTCTATTATTGATGAAAAATGCACATTTAAATTAAAACTATGCGAGTAAAAAAGATTCTTCGTTGCCTTGGTAGTAAAATTATAATTACATCTTCTTGTGTTTCAGCGGCCTCATGCTGGACAGCCCAGGACCGAGGCGCGAGAAGACTAATCGGCCAAACGAAGAAAACGAACAAATGGCGAGATTAATAAAAAGTCGAGTGGTGGAATATGGGACATTTTTCTCACGAACGGGAACACAGGTCTCCGGGGGCCAGCGAGGAATTAATGAGACAATCGCGCGTGGTCCTGGGGCCACGCTGGGAGCACGAGGGAGCCCCTCGCCACACCCACGCGGTACATGGGAGCCGCCGGACACGTGAGTCGCGCACAAGCGTGTACGGCAATTTGTCTCGGCCACGGATAATTACGCTATTATTGCGTACCCGCTCGTGTGCATACGCATGCTCGCACCGCTAACATGCCCGAGCGCCGGTGCACCTTCGCCTCCTCCTTGTACCTCGATTCCATTCCTTTATATCCCAGTACCTTTTGTTCTTTTCCGTCCTTTTTTTCTCGCCACCTTCGACAGCGGAGCTACGCTTCATTGAAATCTGTCATTGTACGTACCGCGGGGAGCGCGAAGATTGTACGCCGAGGCTAACGAATCGGGCCCCTCGAGTGCGGAAATAATTTGCTCGGATTAATTGGACGCGCCGGTGCTTTGCGTGGGTTTTGTAATTTCCCCCTAGTGGAAAAATTACGCCAGTGCCATGTTTATCACTATTTTCAGAGTTTTTTTTTAATCGAGGAATAGCGTTTCTGGATGGGTTGTTTTATGGAAATTCTCAACTATTTTCTAGTTTGAGGTTCAACCTTGAGAAGTGACATTGGTATAATTATTGTAATAAATAATATACGTTACTGATATGGTTGGGGATGATATATTTCATAGCAGATATGAGTCTGTGGGTTCACTCTCAACCAATTTTAGGGGTAAACTTTAACGTTTTCTAGGATCATGTGTCTCTCAAATCGAATTATTCAGATTGTTATCATATTCAATAGTAACACATTGCTATAAGCAAAATAATAGTTCTTGAAGGTTCAGTCATGAAATAAGTAATAACTTGGAATCTAAATAGTTCAATTTTTCAATCCTTCAAAATAGTTGTGCATTTACCGGATAGAAAAAAATAGGTCAGGTCATGGAAAGTTCTGACAGTTATTTACTGTCATTTACGGTCAAATTTCAAAACTCTTCATATCTATTTTACAGTCAGAGCTCGTTCCCGGTCAATAATTACCAATACATGATCGAATTTTGATGAAAAAATATCACTAAACGTAGCTGAACAAACGATTTCCAGCAGTTCCAGATGAAAATCATCAATCTTGTTATTTCAGATTTCACAAATAACTTTTCCAATTTTCTAGTTAAAGCTGATGAGTGAGTCAGTGTACTACTGCGTTTGCTACCCGATATATTTATTGTCATGAACATTAAATCTAAAACAGAAACTTAATATTAATATTTTGAAATTAATGTCATCGGCAATAATTATAAAAGTTTTGGAATTCCGGTATTTCTGATTGATGTGGATGAAGTTACTTTCAAAATTATATACATGGCCTGAGAAAAAGTATTGTACTTTTTACTGTAAAATATTGCTATCGTGGTTCAGTCTCGAATATGTATTGCACTTTTTGATAAAACTTGTTTCATACTATGCTATATTTATAACAAATTCCACTAATTTTGATGCTTATAAAAAACTTATGAGAATTAAATTTTTTCAAAGGCGACCTCATAAAATCCTTATAAGATACCGAAATTTTTCGTAGAGTTGATCGAAAGAGTTTTATAAAGTTTTTCTCTAATAATATTTTATCAAACACATTCTTATAAGAAATTTCAGTTTCTTATAAGCTTTTTATAAGGTCACCTTATAAGCAGTTTAATTCTTTTAAGATACTTGATTTTCTTATAAGGTTTTATAACGATCAAAATTACTAGGGATACTAATAAAATTTGCCAATATTTGTCATAAATATAGTCAAATAAATAGGGAATATCGATACAAAAAGTGCAATGGTCGAAACTGATCTATAATTACATTATTTTATAGTGCAAAGTTCGGAAATCTTGTCTTGGTGTAGAAAACTGACATGCGACAATATAGAAATTTTTCCGAAAATATAGGTTGATATTTAAGGAAAATACGTAATCAAAAGCACATTTTTATGAAGTGATTTGTTTATTTCTTTATGAATAGCTCGTTTCAAATAAGGAAGTTGTAATTATATGTTAGTTTATTCTTCTAGAAACAAAATTTATCTTTATTTTGAAATAGAATTGGTGAAAAAAAGAAATATATAATAACAAACGAGTTGCATATTTTTTCAAGTCATCTCTGTGTATGTATTAATTTTGACCATCACATTCATTTTGACCGGTAAGGTAAACTGACGGTCAAAATTAGGAAAAAATTTTTTGCCGTAATTGACGGTCATGACTAGTAATTTACTAGTAAATTTACTGCCTCACATTCCTGTGTATTTACCACTTGATAGTCAAGTTTTTTCACTATTTATTTAGTCAACAATTTTTTATCAATCATATAATCATTTTCAACTATTCGATAAGTTGTTTTCATGACTTTTTTCCATATTCATTTAAATAATAAACAAAAAAAGAATATACGTTAAAGTTTGCGTTAAATATGTGTCTAGGCTCATTCATGAGCAAAAAACCATCGTTGTGTATCAGAATAATATTATGGTACATAGTTCACGATGTTAATAAACTCAACTTTTAAGTCATGTGCAATTTAAAACAGTTATACCTACTCCATTATGCAAAAAGAATAATGCTAAAGAATATTTGGCAGGAATTCATTTTCATATAGAAATCCTCATGAACTAATTTGATTGTTATTTTTCACTATTGAAATAGTCATACAATGATTTAATCTTTTGTACGATTTAAGAATCTTATTTTGCTAATTTTGCTAGTATCAGGATAGTAACAAAAGAACGATTTATACTTGACTAAAGATTTAGTAAGAAAATTTCTTGTTGAATAGTCATTATTTACTTTCTCAAATGGAAAGATTCTTTTGCTATTTGAGTTAGTTGTTATTTACTTTATCATAGTAATTGGATTTCAACTCATATAAAATAGTAAAAAATTAGTAAAAAGTAGTGTAATTTGACTAATTTGATCTGATAAAGAGTATTTGATCTCGCTTCAATCATAGTATGTTTAACGTTAAAATATACATTGCTAAAAAGAAGTAGAATTCGGTTTTAATTTAGAAAATACACGATATTGTTGGAAAAATTTAGTAGTTATTTCAATATTTATTGGTAAGTAAGGCTGTCAACGTATTTCTCACTGATGAAAAGTGCAAAAATGTTACTAAGACAGTAAAAGCAAATTTGTGGTGATACAAATATAAACTCGTTATTTAAACATTTTTTGATGCATTACTCATTATGGTATTATTTTACTTGTACCTACAAGAAAGAAAGATGTACAAGAGCAATTTTCGATGAACAATTGAATAAATTTTCCGATTTTTCATTTTTTATACAATCAAAACAAAATAGTGATAAGGCTAAGAGTAAATTTCGAATTTGAGAATTAATCTTCAAATTTGAGTGTTAACCTCTTAGTTAAGTAATCTAAACTAGTTTGAAAATTTAGAGTAAAAGGCAAAGGTTAAACCTCAAAAAGTAAAGGGCTTATCCTGAAAAATTGAGATTAATTTTTGTAATGGTAGTTCTTTAGATTTTCTTTCTCCACAGAAAGAAATCTATTTAATCTCTTTAACTGTTTCATTTTTAATTTTGTTTTTTTTTTTCTCTGAGAAATAATATCATTCTTAACGAAAAAAAGTTCGAAACAGTGACACTGAGATATTTAACTATGTTTTGGCTTTCACTATAAAATTCAGCGTGTGAACTAAAAATATCCTTTTTTGATGTGCAGAATCTAACATAACTGTAGTTTAAATATTATTCATTCAACAGTGCCAATTTTTTTTTAGTAGACGTCCCTGAGATCATTAAGACTGAGAACTATTATTTATAAATATACTCAAAATATATATCTGTTTCCAGTTGCTGCATTGATTTCTGTTTGTCATGAGCATGATTTTTTTATATAAAAACTTTGCAAATATGTAACGAATGAGAATTTTAAGTTCAATTACCACCCATAGTCATATACATGATAAATAGTTTTTGACCCAAATACGTAAGAAAAAAAAATATCAAAAATTTCAAAGATCGAGAACAAAGCCTTTTTTTTGCAATGTCACGAAAACAAAAGCTGATTAAATAGAGTAATACTCAATTCTAGAATCAATATTTTCAAAATGGAGCCAAATGGCCGTTAACCAGTAATAATTCAAAACCCATATCGCCTCTCATAAATGTTTTCTTAATCCGCCACTGAACAAAGTAATTCATCCTCTAGCTACCTGACGCGTAAGACTTTTTCCAACGGGGCACTAACTTCGACGCAGGGTTTTTTTTTCTTCCTATGGAAACTCGTTTGAAGCAAAGTTTATGTCCTCTGAATCATGGCAAGTCTGGCAGTTACGATAAGGTCTTTCCTCTCGTCTTTATCAGCTTCGTTCTCTATTAGTAGCGAGATAGAAACATAGCGATTTTTGCGAGAACCCTTTCATTTTCAAGGAAGAAGTCACGTCAAAAAGCTCGAAGAAAAAGCTTTCTTTAATTGCATACGGGCGTTTCTCGTTTGCAGATAGTGATCGTGGTATTTCCAATATACATTTTTCTTGGCGCTCGGAGAACGATTTCGGAGAGCGATGCGGAAATGCGGAGGCGGCGTCTAGTTCGGGCAGTGAGTTATGACGAGGGAGCAGTGGAAACGGTATAATGAGAATATGCAGGAAGATCGGAAAGAGAATTTGTAAATATCCGGTTAAAGAATTTAAAAGATTGGAGAATTTATTATAATAAAAATATATAATTTTTTATAATATTATATTTAAATATATTTAAAAATATTATTTCTTTGTCTTAAAAAGTAGGCAAGACAAGTGTTTCGTTTTGCTGAATATTATTTTTATTCATACTGTACATTGACAAACTTTAAAAAGAGTAATTTTTGCAAATACAAAGTAATGATTATTCAAACTTCGGCATGTAGACGCTTCCAATGAATACTTCCAATCCAGTGGGTTCATGCAAAATGACAAATAAGAAAGGACGATTCACTTCAAACTGTTTTCCGACTTCAAGATACATTCTGCTGGACAGCTCAACTATAAGAAAAGCGGAATGTAAAAACATTAACTAACATCTTTAACCAATCATAACCCTACAGACTGTCACAACTGAGACAAAAATAGAACAATCAATATTGACTTATAGCTCAATGATCTTCTTTTGAAATGAAGAGATAGTTTGGAACAGTTACTAAACCATCACCAAATTTTGCAAAAAAGTTGTAAAAAGAAGTCAAATTTTAAGATAGTCTTTTCAATTTTGAGCTCTTTTATGATAGATGACTAAAAGGTTGATAAAATTGTAATCGCTGGTCACACGACTAAATAAAATGCAAAGTTACTCACTTGCAGTAGCTGCTGCAGCTTCAGTCCCTTTTTCCTGAACGGTAATAACAGCTTTGTGTATCGATTTCTCTATTTGAATATCATCTGAAGTTAATCCAGAAAAATCACTTTTCGATGTGTACGCTTCTTTCACGCCCATCTAAAATAGTTATCAATAATTCAAGCATGAGAAACAAAAGTTTAGGGCATGAATGGTAACACTTTCTAAATTTATTAATGTCATTCACTATCATTACCTTCTTCAAGGCAGAGTCCAATTCGAAAGTACTTTCGATTTTGAATTTCGGCAGAAATAGTGGCAGGTATTTCTTCACTCCTGTTTTCAAAATTTCTTTAGTATCCACCTCTACAAAATTCTTCTCAAAGTCTTCCAACTTGTGACCCTCATCAGGAAGGAATATGACCATGCTGAATTCATTACCCTGTAAATGATGAACTTGGAGTATGAAGATTTTTCAGTTAGAAATAATAATAATATGGATTTTCTCACTTTGTATGGCACTCTGATGAATTTAGCATTCAGATTTTTCACAGTACCAGTTTTGAAGACTTGGTTTGTTTTCATGAAAGGAACTTTTTCCTCGACATCATTGTTTACAAATGTCTTATTGATAGTATTAGAAGGATTTAATTCATATTTCCATGTAGCGTTGAAGAAAACTGCAGTGACAATGATCAAAGCTGCATCTGGATTTATGCTGCCTAGATTTGAAGGAAAGAAAATTGAACAAATAAATTAAACAAATTTTTTAATATCTACAAGAAAAATTGCAATTCAGATGAAAATATCTGCATCTAAATGAGCATGATATTGTCTGTTTTTTTTTTTCGGGGTGGAATGATAACAACTTTTTTATTGCTAATTTTGTCAAGTGAGCGTTTTTACGTGAATTGTGGAATTTGCATGTTTTCTTGACAATTTTCTTCGAATAATTCACACAACATAATAGTAATTTACAAAGTAACGCATTGTTAAATTGTACTTATTAAATTTCTCTTGAAAATCTGTTTTTGTAAAAAAAGAATAAGAAGTACCTTCATCAATAAGTTGAGGTATGTTATGCTTAGTTTGATTGTCGACCCATTTGTTGATGATTTGGGCTGCTTGCTCTGGCTGTTGAAAGTTCACAGTTTCAAAAACGCTGGTATTGAACTGTTGAACTATAAATTTCTCATATTCTTCATTGATTGTTAGATTGCTCCCCATGAAAAGTTTTGCAGCAATGCTCAATTCGACGTCATTTGGTCGCTAATAACAGAACAATTAGTAAATGAATAAAGCATCCTTCCATGAATAGTTGAAATTTCATGATAAGTAGAAAAAATGTTTATATCATACGCAATTGATACTTACAGTGAACATCTTCAAGATTTTATTGAATGAAACTCCAGCTAATTGATATCTACATTTCACTTTCAGTACATCGCTTAATTCTTTTTGGGTATTTCCTCGAGCTCCGTAGCATAGCATAAATAGTCCCCAAATGGTGACAAATGGTGACGTAATTTTGTTCCCTGCATGAATCTCAGACAGTTCCTGTCAACAAATAAAGAACCTAATATTTTTTCAATCGCTTTTTTGAATTTTGCATTCCTAATTCCTGAAATAACTTTTTCATGATTCTCAGTGTTCTCTAAATTCTGGCGAGATTAGAATTACGATTATGTAAAAACACTTTTGAATTGTCATTTAACTATTTGAACAAAAACAATGAGTTTTTCAAGAGATGAAACATATATGTAAGTATTGTCATATTTTATAGAAATTTAGGAAAAAAATATCATGTTCTACGCGACAAATAATCTGAGATTCAATACTTACACTGAATTACTCAATAAATATACTATCCACATTTGTTTAAAAATAAATACATTCTTCGTAACTCATTCAAAAACAATTTATGTTTTGATAACTTTAATTAAAACTCGTATAGAGCGTGTAATGTATAATATAATTCACTCACCTTGTAAAGGTTGTTGGAAAATACATTGATATTATCTGCTTTACGGCCATCTCCAAAAAGTACCAAGCTGGCGATAATGGCGACAAAGTAAACTGAGGAGGAATTATTTTATGTAAGAAAAGCAAAAGAAAAAAAAATGTATTTCAAACTCATACTCACGATTCTTCATAGTGCTGCTTTCGATGTAACTATGAACAAAGTGACCTTCGTTGAGACACGTACCAGTATTTATGCTCGTCTGTTAGTAATTCACGAAAAAAGATAAATTTGGAAATCATACAATGATAATGAATTTCAAATAATGAGATCTCGTCCTTGAGGTATTTAATAGCTATCGTTTCTTTCTTCTCGTATGTCACGTACGTTCGTTAATACTTTAATAATTGTTTCGAGCAAAACAATAAATGACGCATCATTGTAACATCACTGACTCAGAAAGAGGCTTTTATTCATTTATAAATGCGACATGTTTTCAAACATGATAATCATGTTTTGTAGAAAAAAATATTGAAGTAAATTTTGTCAACCAAACAGAAAAACATACAGAAAAATATGTAAGTCAGTGAAACCAAAAAAAAAAGAATCGTATACCGCATATATACTATGATTGATAACATTTAGTTATTGTTTGAGGTTCTATTTGAGTAAATGAAGAGAATTAGGTAATTTGAATGTATATGGGATAAGTTCGAATATTAAAAAAGTAAAATTGACTATATTAATTCCGTTTAACTTCACTAACACTATTATACCATATATATTTATATAATATGATAAATAAGTAGCTTACTGATTTAGTAAATAATTATGTGTGTAATTGAAATCGATAAATTCAATGAGAAATAAGTCTCGAAATCATCATATTAACATCTGATTCTATTTTTGAAAAATAATTTCGGATCGAATCGTAATAAATTTCATAGCATTGAAATATAAAACCTACCAATAATGATTGTACATAAAATATTATTTATTTCAGACTAGTACTGTATATAAATATAAATGAAACTTGGATTTTTTATGCATAAATGCAGATATGTTTCATCTTCAAAGATAAAAGATCTGATATATAGAAAAATTTCATCAAAGGTGATGATTTTGAAGTTAATTAAAAGGGTTGAAATGAAAAGTTTAGCTAATAAAAACCTAGTTTTATAATCATTACCAAATAAAGCTTGCACTCTTTAGCAACGTAAACTTGTTTAGTTACTAAAGAAAAATTGCAAACGCAATTTTTTTCTTGTGAAGAAAATATCGTTGAAGAAGGCACAATCAAAATAATTTAGCGGAAATCGATCATTTGGAAAAATACGTTCTTTTATTGCTATAGCAATTTGATCAGAAAAATCTAAATCTTAAATTGACTGAACCATTAGATGTACTTTGTTCGCAAGTTAATCTTTTTATTTTTGTCATGACAAGTTCATATTGAACACATGAATTCGAATGGATCATACGATTCTTGATATTGTAATGATGTTCATCTAACAAAGATGATTTTTTGGAATTTTGATGTTCTAAAATAATTCTTAGAACTCAGAATTCACATATGTAAAAACAAAAAGATACTTGATTTTACTTTGAAAAATTCTCGCTAAATTTTCCATTTTCTACCCGTAGAAATGGTAATTATCTGATGAACGTCTGAATTATTCAAGTTTTTTTTGTTTAATTTACAAAGTCGATGGTTGATGAGACACTTTTTGATGTTGAAAAAACTTTATTCTACGATTATGATTAAAAACAATTAAAACTTTAAGAATTTCGATTGTTTTACATCTTCATTCAAAAATATGGTTATCGAAATATGAAAAATCTGTCATCCACACTAAAAAGTATAGAAATAAAATTTAAATATTTTACACATCGATTCAGAAAATTGTTATATCCAAGGATGAAAGATTGAAATTTTGATGATGATTTATTGAAGTATGTTACTTCTTGTATTTGAGTGGATCAACAAGATAAAATCTGAAAGGTCGGCTTTTTGCAGCCTAGTTCTATGGCTTGTATGCTTATTCATATTATAATGAATTCTGCAGTCACTCATAAAAAAAAAATAAAATATGTATTTCTTTTTTGTCATAAGAAATTTTTGTAGTATTTCTAAAGATTTTCAAAATTTCATCATTTTTTTTTCAAAATTTTTCAAAAATAAGATGATTGGTTATACATATGTTTATTGCTAATACCGTAAATTTTGCTTAACTTAACATTTCTAATGCAACAAAATAACATTGACATTTGGTTATTATGAGAAGCATATGAGGCAATTCTTTTATGCATAATATCTATTCACAGATTTATTCAAAACTTATACTTTTAAAGCATGTTTGTAAAGGAAAATCTGGTCGAAAATTGAAGTATAGAAATGATTTCAGGAAATTCGATCATTCGTAAACTATTGATATTTTATTGTTACCAAGTGGAAAAAATTTCTAAATCTCATCTAAACAGAGCCGTGTGATATCTTTCGTTCACAAGTTAATGGTCTTATTTTTGTTATGCTATGTAGCGTTTTTTATTACATGAATTCAAGTGAATTGTATGGTTCATTCAACTGTAATGATACTGATGGAGCAAAAATGATGCTATTAAATTTGGCAGTTCTGAAAGTGAATGTTAGTGTGTAGAAATAAATTTAAGAAACACTTACTCATGACTTTCACAATTCTGCGTGTAATAATTGTTTTGAATCTTTATTCAAAAATATTGTTATGAAAACATGAGAAATCTCTCATCCTCACTGAAAAGTAAACAAACAAAACTTAAGTATTTTGTTCATACATAGTAGAGTGTCATTTATTTTTGCGATATCGTAATTTTTTCCATTTCGAGGCTCTAAATCAATCAAGATATTGAAAGAAAATTTTTGTTTGGAAAGTTTGAAGCAAATCGGGCATGATTAACACGAGCCACAAAACGATCGAAGTTTCAAATGGAATTTACATGTAGTTTTTCAAACATTTTGAACAAAAATTCATAGCTCGTGCAAAACTTATGATTAATGTTTAAAACGTGGGATAGTTTGGTTGTAGAATGTAACATTAAGGACCGAATTTTTCAGGATTTGTCTATCGCTGTTATCTATGTTTTCCAAACACCGACAAAGTGAATGTTTCCCTTTTTTTGGAGTTAATAAAACATAGATAACAGTGACAGAAAAAACCAGCAAAAATTGCTTTTGAACGTAACATTATACACGCATACTATGCCAAGTTTCAGACATTTTTCATAAGTTTTGCACAAGTTATGAATTTTTCAACAAAATGTATGTAAAACTACATGTTAATCCCATTTAAAAGTTCAGTCGTTTTGTTTTGTTTCTAAGTTCCCAACAAAAATTTTTTTTTATATCTTGATTGATTTTAAGCCCCAGAATGGAAAAAATTACGTTATCGCCAAAATAAGTGACACCATAATACATACAGATAATTATCATCTCCAAGGAAAAAGATGAAAGTTTCAGGGAAATATATTCAGATTGACAAATAAGGTGCTTATTGACGTTGAGTAAATTAAGGAGATAAAAATTAAGCATTTAGCTCATTATAAACTGGATCTATGTTTATTCATACAATTATACATTGTGACCTACTTTATGACGTGAGAAAAAATTTACATCTGAAGTTTGTTTTTAAAAGCATATCGTTTGTTTAAGGAATAATAAAAACTTACTATCTTCAATCATATATGTCAAGAATAAATTTCTTCAAAAATGAATAATAAATAAGTACGATATTGATCATTATCTATCAATATACGATTTATTGTCTACGAGTTAATGAGTATTTTTCCAATAAATAAATAACCGAGAACTTTTCAATAATTTCATAGAATTTTCAAACATTTTTAGAATTTCACGATAAAATTTTTTTTGTCATCAAAGGCAAAAAGAATAACACAAGTACTTTTGCTTCATTCAATATTATTTTCATTCATTTCGCACACTGAAAAAGCACTAAAAAGTCATGTGTACTAATACAAAGTTATGATCATTTAAATTAGGGCTGGTAGACACTTCCAATAAATAACTCCAGTCCAGTAAGTTCATGCAAAATGACAAATAAGAAAGGGCGATTCACTTCAAACGGTTTTCTGTTTCGATCTACTAGTCTGTTGGTCATCATAGCTGTAGGAAAAGCAAAAAGTTACCCCACCAATTATTACCTTCAACTAATAATTACTCTACAGTATATCAAGACACAGACAAAAATTCTTAAATCAAGAAATATGCACTTCTCCTTCAATGATTATTATCTGAAATGTTGAGATATTTTTTGAACAGTAGCTTTACCATCATCAACGTTTGCAGCAAGTTTTAAAATTAAATTTTGAGCGAGACGTTGAAATTTTTAGTTATTTTTTTGATCTACAAATACAAGGTTCATGATGACAAAGTTGCTAATCACATGACTGAAAAAAGTGTTAAAGTACTTACATGCGTTTGCAGCAGCAGCTTCAGTCCCTTTTTCCTGAACGGCAATTACAGCTTTATGTACAGATCTTTTCAGTTGAATTGCATCCGAACATAATCCAGAAAAATTACTTCTCGATTTGTACGCTTCATTCAAACCCATCTGAAAGAAGATAATAACTTCAGCTCGAAAAAAGATAGTTTGAAGTGTGAAGCTTTAAATATAATGTCACTATCCTCATCGAATAATATCTTTTTATAACAGCACCTTCTTTAGGGCGGGGTCCAATTCGAAACTACTTTCGATTTTGAATTTCGGTAAATACAGTGCCCAGTATCCTTCTGTCCCTTTTTCCAAAACTTCTTTCGTTTCTACTTGTACAATATTCTTCTCCAAGTCTTCCAACTTATGACCCTCATCAGGGAGGTATATTACCATGCTGAACTCATAACCCTGTAAGATACAAATTTATAGTAGGGATAGTTCGTAGTTAAGAAAAATACTGTTGTATATTTACTTACTTTGTATGGCAGTTTAATGAAGCTAGCATTCAAATTATCTACAGTACCAGTTATGAAGTATTGGTCTGTTACCATGAAAGGAATATATTTCTCGACACCATCGTTTACAAACATACGACTGACAGTGAAAAAGGGATTGAATTCATGTTGCCATGTAGCATTAAAAAAAATAGCAGTGACGAGCATCAAAGCTGTACTTTTGTCAATGCTTCCTAAATTGAAAATACAAAAAATTATATTAAATTATCTCCCTATTCCTTGGGAAATGATATAAATTTAAGGCTATAAATTGGAAGTTTTTATTCAGATTTCAATGTCAATATTTGTCACACATTATATGAGTTGTCCAACCCCGCTGAATTTCTGTTCACATAAATCGTTACCTTCAAAATTTCAAAGTTTCATTCAATAAACTCTAATTACAGGTGCAAAGGTCCTAAAAAATTCATTATGATTACTCGATAGTAAGATATTTCGAATGAAATTCTATGTTGAAAAGATTTTTTTTAATAAAAGGGCCAATTACGTACCTTCTTCAATCAACTTGGGAATGTTATGTTTGGTTTCATCGTAGACCCATCGGTTGATGATTTGGGCTGCTTGCTCTGGCTGTTGAAAATCTATGGATTCAACAATGCTGGAATTGAACTCTCGAACCATATATCTTCTATATTCTTCGTTGATTCTTCGATTGTTTGACATGAAAAGTTTTGCAGCAATGCTCAAGTCGACGTTATTAGATCGCTAATAACAAAAACAAATACGTGTTGGTAAAACATGTTTGAAGTGAAACTTCTAATGGCTCGTTGGGAGTGAAATCCGTTTGAGAGCTTCACAATGGTTTAGGAACAAAGGCTGGCGTACCTAAGACTTGGGAACAAAGAATTGAGAAGAAAGCTTAGACTATATAATAGACATTGAAAACGCTAATTCTTACAAGAATTTTAGGAAAATAGTAAATATGAAACCTAAATTTTTAGTTCCATCTTTTTTATCAATTTTATACTGTTTATTATTACTGACATCGATTGCTTCACAGAAATTAGACATCAAAAAATATTATTTAATGAAAAAGTTATCATCTGAACTATCAAAGGAATATCTAATTTTTTCAGTAATAATAACCTTGAAAAAAATATCAAGTTCATAATTCTGATATGAGAAGAGTATCAATTATTCTGAAATAAAAAAAAATAATTCTCTTTTTTAAATAAATGTGTTGAAAATTTAAAACGGAAAACTCACATTTCTAGTTTTCACTTATTACACTAAGTGTCTTATTTCATTATGGATAACATTTGAAAAAAAAAAACTGGCATGAGTGTGAAAACTCGCGAGAGAAGTGACACTTCTCACGGCAAACTACTGCAAGTTTAATAACACAAAAAAGAAAGTTAATTAAATTTTATGAGAAAAATAACTTAAGAAACCATGAAAACCAAAGCATGAACTGCTTTCAAAACTGCAGCTTGAAACTGATTATATTGAAATCAGAACTTCAAACGAGTAAAATTCAAATAAAAATTTGAAATTTGACGACGAAGATTTACTTTTATTCCACAGCTCAAATCGTATGGTATACATGCAATGTGGAAGAAAAGTGAAACTTTGTCGTCAAACTTTCAATTTAATTTTAAATTTCATTCGTTTAAAATTTCGATTATTATTTAATCTGTTTCAAGCTACAGTTTTGAACGCAGTTTTTTTTTGATGGTTTCTTGTAAGTTTTTTTTTTTCAAATAATTCAACGAAATTTCTTTTTTGTTTAATTAAACTTGCAGTAGTTTGCCGTGAGAAGTTTCACTTCTCTCGCGAATTTTGAAACTCACACTAGTTTTTTCAAGAATGGTTAGACTTTCTTCATAACAAAAATAGATCTTCTTTTTATACAAAAAATATTGTCTAGACTGTATTGATACCCACAGTGATAGTATTCAATAATCTATTGTATGCAGGTGCAGATAATCGATGATCACATTGTGCCTTAACAACATCTATGAATTCTTTTTGTGTATTTCCTCGAGCTCCATAGCATAACATATATAGTCCCAAATTAGCGATAAATGGTGACGAAACTTTGTTACCAGCTTGAATCTCAGAGAGCTCCTGTAAATATTTTCTATTTCTTCGAGTTTATACTTTTCATTTCTGAAACAACTTTTTCGTGATTTTGAACATCGCTCAAATCGTTGTGAGATTTGAATAAGAAAAATTATCTTTTCATCATATAGGTCTGCCATCATTTATTAGACAGAACTAAATAATCTTAGATTCAATACTCGAGTTACATTACTCTATATTCACCTTATCTGCATTTCGATGGGTCCCTGCAAGTCTATTCTATCTCGCGAGCGCGCTCCAACAGTATTTCAACTTTCACCGAGCCGCTATAAGTATTCTATCCTTCGGGACTACGAAACGATCTATTCTATGTTTCAGCGCTCTCGAATGTTTCATCCCATCTCTGGCAGAGTTGAAACGCTTCATCGTAACTCAAAATTTGGACATTTTCCAAAAAAGTCATTTTTAAAATTTTCAAAGCTCTAAGCATGTTCAACAAAAAATTTGGAAAAAAATATTCAATATTTACCCTTCAAAACTGAAAAACAAATCAGGACGTCTTATAACTCAAAGTAATGACCGTTTAGAATGTTTCTAATAGGTTTTTCAACTATTTTATATAGAAAATATGTTACTACAGTTTTACTACATATATTGTGTCTGAAAAAATTGGCAACAGTAAATTAGAGTTGATTGTTTAAACAAAATAAATTATAGTAATGTTATCATAAATTTACAATCAACGGCTCTCAAAACCAAGAAAAGTATATTAATGCGTATGCAAAAATGTGCATTCGTAACATTTAGTCACAGTTTGTCGTTTTAACAAATAAATTTCATTATTCTAATACAAAATATGAAACAGACGTATTTACAAACCATGAAAAATATATGCATCTAAAATTTACTTTTGCAACAATTAGTTAAAGTTTATTGTTTAAACAAATGAATTTTATTATTCTGATAAAAAATATGAAATAGACGGATGAAGAAACCATGAAAAGCATATGCTTCTTGCAAAAATGTGTTTTTACAACAATAAGTAAAATTTCATTGTTTAAACAAATTGATGAATTTTATTTATCACATGCAAAAATATGCCACTGAAATCTACGTGAATGAATCTTACGAATGGTATATATTTTTATAATATACAAATTGTTAATGACAGTAATATAAATCATAATGATTCAAACCATTTATTATTAACGACCCCAAAGTTCATTCTAAACAAAATTATCTAGACTGCATAATAGATACATGGAAACGTTTATGTCAGAAGTAATTTTTAAGGTGGTTAATAATATTTTTCATTAATAGAAAGTTTACAGCCTTATTTTGAAAAATTAAACAATCACTGTGTAAATTATTTATTACAGCAAACAATTTGTTTTTTTAAATCCACAAAACAATGTTTTTCCATGCAAGTGCAAGAAAAATCATTCTTACCGCACCTGAATTTTGAATGAACAAAAATATTAATTTGGTGCAATTTTTATCTTTCTTGCTTTATTTAGAAAACTTATGCATTATTTTTTTTATAATTTGAAAAATGATGTGCGTAACGTTATTATTTTGTAACGAAACCTCAAAAATATTAAAAATATGTGATTGCAACATGTGCAAAATGTTTGACTGCCATCATTTTATTTCTTCAGTGAAGGAAACTTTACATCATGTTTTCTCGAAACTGTGATTTTTGAGTTACGATGAAGTGTTTCAACTCTGCCAGAGATGGGATGAAACGTTCAAGAGCGCTGAAACATAGAATAGATCGTTTCGTAGTCCCGAAGGATAGAATTCTTATAGCGGCTCGGTGAAAGTTGAAATATTGTTGGAGCGCGCTCAGAGATGGAATAGACTTGCAGGGACCCATCGATTTGTTTAAAAATTCATACATTCTTTGTAGCTCGTGGAGTATGGCTGGATTCACAGCTTTTGCTTGGTTTGCCAAGAAAGTGCTCGGCCATGCAAGCGGTCGCTCGCGCTTGCATGGTCTTGGTCCCCGAGGGTCCCCGGAGAGCCAACGGGTCCATCTAGGTCGTAGGAAATGTATTTAGAGAACAAGAAAAAGAGATTCAGAAGTGTCTTAATAGATTTTTGTTTCTCCCCGTATTTTTCATATTCCTACAATTTTTCTACGATTTGAAGAATAGCAATATAGTATTTCTATATTGCTATGTGAATTTCTGATATTCGATGCTCTAGTTATTGAAGTTGTACATATTTTGAATATTTACAGGATCACTTGTTTATAGTATATATATGTATATACATATATAAAGGTGAGAGATATATTCATATCCCTCGCCTTCGGCTCAGCATATAACTTACACCCTGGTGAGAAATTCATTTTTTCCTTAGATGCCAAACGTACTATTCCTGCGGCCCAGATGGGCCCGTTGGCTCTCCGGGGACCCGCGTGAACCAAGACCATGCAAGCGCGAGCGACCGCTTGCTTGGCAAACCAAGCAAAAGCTGTGAATCCGGCCTAACAATTAATTTTCTAAAAAACTGAATTGAAACTCGTATATCAGTATATAAAATGTATAATATCATTCACTCACTTTCTGAAGGCGAGTGGAAAATCTGTTGACATCTAATCCATCCCCAAAGATCACGAAACTGACAATAATAGTGACCAAGTAAACTAGGGAGAAATTATTTCATGTAAAAAACGTGAAAAGAAAATAATGAAAATTTGCTGATCAAACTCATACTTACGATTCTTCATTGTGCTATTTTTGATGTAATCGTGTACGAACTGAGCTTCTTCGAGAAACGAATCAGTATTTTTATACTTCTTCGGTCAACTTCCAAAACAAAAGAAATGTGATTGTTGATAACAATGGGCATCGTAATGAACTTTCTTTTTTGAATCACTGGGAAATTATTTCTTTGCTTTTTTCAAATTTCGTGTCCATTTGTAAAGACTTAGATAATTTTTTGATCAAATACAATCAATGTCATACCATTATAACATATCTTGTCAGAAAGTGTTTTGTTTTTTATCATCAATGTGAGATATCGCTAAAGTGATATAAAGTTATATACAGCATAATAGTTTGTAAAATTGAGAAAAATCTTATGATGAAGAAATTTACCATGTATGTTTATAAAAACAAATAAACAATATGTATTTTTTTATGTTTTATGTAATTCCCAAGTATAAAAGTGTGTACAATGTTTTCTGTATGGATGTTAATTTTTTTCCAACAGGCCATCGAAATAATAATGCAAAAATTTATCTAAAGCGTATAAATGGTTTCTGATTCTCATAAAAGAAATCGCCAAAAAAGAACGAAAAAAAATTAAAACGAAAATCAGTTCACCAAGAATTTTTGAATTAACAAGTTAAGGAATAAATAATCAAGATGGTTTATCAGAAAATTTATGAATAATAAGTCTTCCTTTTGTTTTTAAATACGTCAGCAAAACGAAAACTGAAAGTCAACTTATTAAAATCTGAATATATGTTTTCTAACAAAATATTCACGCAATTGCTTGTCAAGCAGAAGAAAAAAATAAACATATTATATAATATACGGTAGGATTAAACCACATAATATTAAGTAAAATGGATAATACAATAAATGGTTTGTTTATATGAAATTTTATAAGAATAAATAAACAAGTTTAAATTTTCGAACGTATGTATGAGAAATTATCAGCCAAAGGGCGAATAATTAGTATGATTTTTTTTAAATTGATTTCTGACACATTGTTCTATGCATTATATAATAAAACATTAGTAGGCATACAATTTTAGTAATTAGATGTCCTTATTATTGTAGTAGAGTAAACTAACGTAAAATAAATATGTAAATCGTCTAATTGGAACCTAGGTCTATGTTAACATAATAATTTTGACAAATACGTGATGAATAATGTAGGATAAAAAATACGACCTGATTTTTTCGATTAGTTACATATAATATCGTTCATTTTCATTAAGTTTTTAGAGATACAAAAAAAATTCGTGAATTTCAACCATATGCAAATAATTATTATCTCTGAGAAAACAGGCGATAAATTCAGTATTAAAACATAAGACAAATGATTAGTTACTTCTTATTCTTCTCTATGCATTTCAACGTGATAAAAATTCAAATTTCAGGTCAACGTGACTTTATCTTATGTTTATTATCATAATAAATTATATCTCACTGAGATGAATAAAGTTCAAATATAACACATGAACAATATAGTTTACAGGAATATTCCATTTTTCGTTAATGTTTTTTTCGTTTTTCAAAAAACTTTAATTTAATTTCTAAAGTACGTGAATGCTACGTAGTATCTTCTTTAAAAACAATTAACTTTCATAATGAAGTAAAAGTTGATCATCAGCAAGCAATAAATGGTAAATTGTTTTCGAGTAGATTGTAAAAAAAAGTTCTGAATGTCAACCTATCAGCAATATCTTTTGTTGATAAGTCTCTATGATACAAAAATGATGCTTACAAAGTATGAAATAATGAGTTACAAGAATAAATGATCACGATTAAAAAAACAAAAAACACCTGTTCGTAGCTTACAAAATCAGTCAATCGCGATTTTTCAGTATTTTTATTTAAAACAATGTTTATTCGAACATGAGAAATCTTTTTAAGAAAAATTAAGAAACCATATAGTCTTTGAATACAAAAAAGAAATTCTGCCAGCATTTATGAATTTTTTTTTCATATTGAAAAATTATCGATGATCGAATGAATTTTGAGTGTCAAATACATGAAAAATACCCGTTGGATGTATCCAGTAATCTCAAATATTTTTAATTTTAATGTAGAATCGTATGTTAATTAACAAATATTTCAAATTCCGAAGGGAGGCTAGAAATTAGTAACAATTTTCTTTTGAAAAATTATACGAGATCAAATAATACGCTGTAGTTAGTTAAAATATCTGAAGCAAATAAAATAAATTCAAACGTATTTCTAAAATTTTGAATAAATAATACAGTTTCGGTTTGATAATGTCTTGCTCTTTGTGTAAAAATTGAAAATTTGATGATGTAAAACATAATTTGTCATTCAAATAATTAAAATATTATTTACTGAATCTACGTGTCATTCGAAGAATACAAGAATTCAATGATTATTAGAAAAATTGTGTCGTTTCGAAATTATTTTCTCTAAATTCAGTTATATCATACTGTGGTTTTTTACATTTTTTCATGAGTTTTCTGAATAATTTTTAAATTCTTTCCAATTTTTGAAGTAAAACTTCTGAGGCGGCATTATCACTTCTCAGGGATGTAATTTATTCAGGAATGTAATTTATTCTAGAATATAATTTATTCGAGAATGTAATTTATGTAGGGAGTAATTTTGAGATTGTACAATGTAAGATGTAAGACTGTAAGATCTAAGACTGTAAAATGTAATACTGTAATGTTTTCGTTTAAAGGGAGTAGTTTTGAGATTTTGTGAGTCTGTAATTCTGTAAGAGTGTAAGAATGCCATTGATAGATTCGACTGAAAATTGTGAAGAAAATTAATTTTTCAACAGATTTACTGTTAAAGAACGAAAAAAATACAACACAGAAAAATTGAGGGATCTGTTAGAACTAAAAAGGCAAGAGGAATAAAAACTTATACATCTGAACCTTAAAGAAAGCAGCATGAGAAGTTCTACTTCTAACCCGTGTTGATTCAATGATATTGTATTTACATCAAAAAGTTTTGAAAATAATGTTACCAATTGTTATGTACCAACAATCATTGACCACCAGGAGTAGAATATTTCTAATTTCAGAAGTTAATCATAGTTTCTCAAGAATTGACTTCTGATCAACTCAAATTTCATAGAAAAATATTGCACATCTGTCGTCAAAAACAATTAAATTGTTTCGTATCTTTATTCTTCAGATAATATGAAACGAAAATCTTTAGAGAATAAGGAAAAACAAGCTGATCTTCAGAGAATAAGATATTTTCTTGAAAACGAGAGGTTTATGGTCAAAATTTACTGTTTGGCAATCTTTTGTGTATCCAATACTTAATTTGTGGAGTATACTCCCAAAATTTGCCTTATCATGGTAATGCGGCGATTAAAAGCGTTGAGTGGGACGTTGGAAGATGAAAAAAATAGACACTACTATACGAGTAGAGCATGCCGGGTTCGAGTAGTTGTAAAATCAAGCCAACTGTTCGCCAGCAATCGACTTGGCTGTTTCTCTTTTGAGGGTGGCAATTTGCGGTAATATCGGCAACGACCGAGGTAGCGCGCCTGTAATAGGCCAACGTAATGTGCTGCCGGGGGTCTTCTCAGAACACATTTTTACTTTTATTTTCTTCCTCTTTCTTTGCATCTCGTATCTTATTGTGTCAATGAAAAAGCAAAAGAAATATCAATGCACTGATGAAAATTTTTGGCTTTCTAGAATGATTTTTTTTTTCCTCGAGAATGTACGATTGGATTGAATTGGATACTGAATTTCAAAAGAGAATGCAGGATTCTAGATATTTGAGGGTTGTGTAATGAGATTTTTTTTAGGGGAAAAGTGTGATTTCAAGAATTTCGGGAAACTCGAGGGATATAGGAAAATCTGTAAATTCTGGAAAAAAATCAGCGACTTAAGGGGGGCACTCTATGAAACATGGCAAAATAGTACATTGTTTACAGCTGCGCATTATTGCTGTTCCGAGGACAAGGACGATAATTTTTCGTCCGAGACGCTAGCCGAGGACAGGAAAATATCGTCCTTGTCCGAGGATAGCAAATGCCCCAAGGTTAACATAAGATTTTCGACCCGAAGACGCACAAAAATAGTAAATTGTCTTTATTCAATTGTACAGAAACAGAAAAATACCGGAAAATTCCATTTGAAATGTGTAGTAATAATTGATTTTCATAAATGTAATTACGTCCTCTTTTTTATTTCAATTTAAGATTTTTTCTATACATTTATGAGATTTATGCACTTGAGACAAGCCTGCTTATTATTTTAATGTATTTTATTAAAAAACAAATATATCTTCAATTCTTAATTAATGTGGTTCTGTAATCCTCGATCGATGTTTTTGAGCTATTCATGTTGTATTAATCTTTTGAAATATGTTACCAATTTTTCAGAAGAAACACCTGGTACCTTTGAGCAAATGATTAATTTGTTGTTTTCAGTAAAATCATTAAAAAATATTATATGTGACGTGCCAGGAGAAACGGGACACATCGCTCCAAACGAGAATTTTACAGGGCGAGCGATAGAAGTCAATCAATTCTGTAGTGAAAGGTGACTTTCGAAAATTTGCCCCCTTTTTTTGATAGGAAATAATGTCCGCAGAATTTTTCTAATTTTTGTGTTGGATAGAGCAACTCAAAAACTATCAAAAGATACAAAAAACTGGTTTTCGATTTTTGGAGCGAGGTGTCCCTTTTCTTCTGGCACGTCACATATAATTAATTATCATATTATCAATCAGTGTTTTCAATTCATTATTTCTCAATACAAATTTTTTATCGTGTATACTGCAAAGTAAAAAAGAAAGAAAATTTAGCAATCAATAAATTATCAACAATTTTAGGTAAAGAATCAACTGATTGAACTTGAAAATTTTGGATTCAAAAAAATTTGGGGGCTTCATATTCTGGATGAAGCATTTTCGTTATTATAAGAGATTAGAATTAATGTTAAATAACTATCAAATAATAAAATCTTCTGCATTCTTATGCAGCTATTATCGAAAATATAGAACTTTATTTTCATGAATTGAAATTTTTTTATAAAATGTGCAGATCATTCGAAAATAGGTGAATTCCTTCTCAAAGGAATGAAAAATTAAAGAAAAATAATCTTCGATAAAAAATGTGTAAATTGAGCATTTGATCTCGAAAAATCATAGTTGATATTATATAATGAAATATTATATTGTTGTTGAGTTATTTTATAATTCAAAGTCCCCATCAGATCAACCCGAGTAATTTGAATATTCTTGGCTTACTTTTGATCTTTAAACAATATAAAAAGCAAAAGGTGAACCCCATGACTTTATTAAAAAAAAAAAAAAAATTCAACAAATTTCGAAAATTGATCCAAATATACAAATATATCTTTTAAAAATGAAATATTCTCAACGAAATGAAAAGAAATCTTCAAATTTCCCATTATATAACAGATTCACCTCAACTCGCAACCACTTAAGGGGACACGGAGGCTGCTGAATTGCGAGAAAGACGCATCGAACGGAAAACAAACGAGTGAAAGAAGGAGGCGGAGATAACGGCCGCTGTGTCACCTTAAAACATAACATTACCGATCAACAAAAAAATATTTCCAATTGCCTAAATTATTGGCAGACAAAACAATATAGAGACAGTAGTGTATATATACTGTATATATACTGTGCAACACAAACGTATTTCATGAAATGTTAGATAAATTAAAATCTTAGAAATTTTTTCAATCAATATCAGGTTCTTATAAGCACTTTATAATGCACAAGTATGGATAGCGAAAATTCATATAATAATGCGTAATCTACAATATTTTTCTGACTTTTTCTAATATTCTATCAATTACAATATGTTTAACTAGAAAAAACAAAAATATAGCAAAAAGAACTATACGCACCTTAATAGGCATAGGCAGTGCTGTATGGCATTTTCTGAATTCTGGATGTAGTAGGAATTACAATTACAATGTGATATAGCAAAAAGAAAAAAAAAGTATAGTAGAAAATGAAATGGTATATAAGTTTTTCCAACAAAATCTGCATATCTACTACTACAAACTACAATATAATTTGATAATTTTTACTACATTTTACGACAAAAACTGATACAAATATCTCAACTGTAAATAATACGGAAATTCCTATACCATGGTACTGAAAATTTACTATTCTTTCATGTTTCACATACTTGAGTAACAAAATTTGATTAAAAAATGGAATATTGGTATAAATAAACTGGAAAATTCCAACTGCGTATAGTAAAATAATAGTGAAATTTCACCACAAGGTAATGGTTAATGACTTTCGTATCGGTACAGTAAAATTCCAAAAAAATTTTTTTCGATTGTAGAAAAAAGTCGTTACAATATTTCAGACTGGTTCCTGAGTACAAGATATTATTGCACACGGGAAAAAATTTTCGGGTAAAATTCCTATAAAAAACTGGAATAGCCAGACCAGAGTCGAATTTCTATTTTTGTCCCTAGCTCAGTGTGGATAATACGAATTTTTTTTAGTTTGAGCCATAAGAACATCCTAGTCCAATATTTATAGGAAAAAAATTTATGTAGCATCATTTCATATTAAAATGCCTACCATTTGCTGTAAGTGCACGATATGTTCCCAAACGTTTGGGAAAAATTCCTCATTTATGGGATTCATGATCTCATAAATTTTTTTCCGTATATAAAGTAGTTCATTTTTTTCTGAGAGCATGAAAAGGATTCAAAACACGAAATCCTACATTCAATTCCATTCATCTTTTTATGGACACTTGAGTAGTCAAAAAAAATATCCCATAATTTATTACTGTAAAAAGAAATGATAATATTTATTTTGTTTGCTGTACTCAATTGCAAAAACGTTTGGAAGAAAATGAGGTAGCAGTAATTCTGATTGATTATTGACTCGTCCATAGTCATAAAGTCTTTCATTTGGGTATTGGGATGTTTCGAGAAAGGAAATTTTTACATGTTAGTATTATTTTTTGTGAATTGTTCTGTTTGTAATTTTTTGTAACCTGGTTTTGATTCATATGGTAGATTTGTTAGATAATTCTGGAAGAGGACCATGAATTTTGGTCGAAAGCTAGAATAAGTAAAGGATCTTTGAAAGGGTTTCCTTTTGTTTATTAAATAAATAGTCACTTCAAGAGAACTTTTTCGTTATTCATGATAATATATTAGAATTTTATTGAGACTTCATTTTTATTCACCCGGGACATGTGTTACAAAAAAGTAAATTTCTTCATCGATACCTAGTCATTTTTATTATTCCTCCCAATGTTTTGGCCGAGAGTGTGAGGATCTTTTCAAGGGTAACTACAATCAATAACATGACTCTTCCAACTTGTTTCACAATGTACAATAATAAACAATCAGTATAAAATCAATTACCAGCTTACAGATACCGCTATTTTACATCCATCCCAATGACAAAATTACAAATTCGTCTCAAAGATGTACTAAAGTCACTCCCACACAACATCATAATTATTGTGAATATAATATAAACATATGAATACATAATAATTATTTCTCAGTGTCGACGCACTGTCCATCATAATGTTGCTCGTTCAATTAATAATATTTTAGTTTTGGGAATTCCTGACTACGTCCCAGTTTTTGTTGTTTTATAAAAATTTTGGGGTTCTTTCCTTTTTACCTGATGACAAGGTGTATTCATTTAAATCGACGTGTTTTTGAATTATATGACGGTAACTTTGTGACTGTTTTTCTCCTGATTTTTGTTTGTTCAGATTCTGTATGGATTTACTGTTAACTGTTTGCTATTTTTGAAAAATTGTAGACTCCTGATGAGAGCCTCAGACAAAGGTCGTAATTATGAATAATTATTGTAATTAATGAATAATAGCAGGATTTAAATAAAAATGAGTCGTTAATTTGGGAACTGAGATTTCTAGTATAAATATATACATATATAAATATATTATTACGATTATTAGTACAAGTAAAAAAATAAAATTACTTCGTATAAAGAAAACTTTATTTTTACTATTGCCCTAATATAACGAGTCTGCTGAAATTCCATCTTTCCATCCAAGGAAACAACAAGTTCCTGCACGATCGATATTAAACATATATCCCACTCTAATTTTCGTCATCGTCCTTTTCATTACTTCCGCTCGTCCTCGGGTGCCTTGACAGCGGAGGCACTGCCTCATGCCCTGGAGGCCCGGAGACGACGGCTTGAAACTTGGAACTCCCCGAGATCCGCGTGCGGTTAAGTGAGCCCAGAGGAAAAAGAAACATCAAGAGGTGCAGGATAAGAAGAAGGAGGAAATGGCTGGTGGCAAGGAGGGGAAGTGGTCCCTTCTACCTTGACCATCCTCTGCCTCACCCACCTGTCTGCTGGCAATCTTCTAGTAGCCTCGGGCTACCACTTTGTAGCTACCAGAGGCTACTCCTTAGCTACCAGCGGCCACACGAGGCTCCGGGGCCTCGAACCCCTCGACTTATCCCGGAGGTGCTTATTTTTGAATATAACCATACGCGAGCATGCTGCAAGCTCGCGTTTAACAGTGGCGTTTCATTATCGACGGGTTCGCGGTGCGCACAGCAGATTTTCACGGAGTACTTGAGAAGATCGTGCGTAGGAAGGATATGGCTTTCAATGGGAATCGATACATGAGCAGTGATTTTTCTTTTTCTTTTGGGATTATGAAGAGGCAGGGGTGTAGGCAGAAAAGTTATTTTTATAGAAGTAGTGACGAATCACTGTGTACATAATGATGGTGAAGTCGATTGGAAAAATACTAGAATATCGAATTTCGAGAAGAACTACTCTAAAAGTGATAAATTGTGAAATTTTTGGAAAGAAATTAGCGAAATTCGTTTTTTTTTTTTTTGAATGGGTGATGTTACTAATTTCGAATTTAGTTCTGTTCTCAGTATTTGAACATTTATTTTCAATTAGTACGTTTGAAATGCAGTATCTAGGAATAATTTTATTTTTATTCTTTGATTATCTTTGAAAATTTCAAATAACTTTTTAGGAAAACGTTCTTTTAAGTTATTAAAACTTAAAATTTGCCAGAGATCTATTTTTCAAAATTGAAAATGAAAACATTCAAGGTGGAATTCACAATCTTCTGATCTTGTAATTTTACATTTTTCACAGTTGATATTGTTTAACTTCTAAATACACAGTTTTTTAATAAGTTCATCACGAATAAACAAGATAGGTATTATTCAGTTTTTCTGAACTTATAGCAAAACTTGTTGACATCTCTATACTTAAATTTTTACTATTCTATTATTCTATCTATATAGATATTTTCTTATCGAAAATATCTATCGAAAAATTGTTTATTTCTTATGAATACATTGAATTTAAAGATTCAGAAAATCTTAATATTTCAATTGAAGTTTTATGAGTATGACATTATATTTTTCATTTGTAGATCACGGAGTCATATACACCTATTTTTTATTCATAATAGTGACATAAAGAATTTAAAATATGTTTTATTTTCGTTTTTTAATCATACAGTATTCTATCTGAACGTTTTCTTAATTACTTGAAAAAAAGTACAATCTCATTTGCGCCCTGTTATTTTACTTTCAAATTTACCAATTTTATCCTGGAAATGTGTCGTCACATAATATCAAAACTTTCAATTTTTCAATAATTGAATTTTTTAACTTAAAAACAAAACTATTCAATCTGTAACAATACCATTTTCCTAATCTTGTGACTTTTCATTTTTACAATTATCATCCTTTAGATTCGAATAGCCTAGTTTTTTCATCAAGATATTATGAAACAACAAAATATTTTAGAACAAAAACATCACACATTAGTAGCATACAGTTTTTTTTTAAATATTCAAAAAAATCTTTGACTTATCCATACTCAAATTTACACTGATTTACAAAAAAACTTGATCTATTTAAAATTCCAATCTGAAAATTGTCTATTAAAAGGTTAAAAAAATTTTCATATTCTAATTAAAGTACATACATAAGATTTGAAACAAAAGCCATGCATATCTTTGTGCTTTCCATAATTTTTTTAAATGGATGTTTGTTCTTAGTTGATATTTATTAGTATTTATTAATATTGTGGATAGAAATTTTTTCAAACAAAAGTTTTTACTTGTCACAACTTTTACTTTATATTAGATTTATGATCTATACATCATAAAGTCAACAAAATTGTTGATGAGTTTTATACAAATCAAAAAAAGGTAATTTTCTTCGACTTGATCTATTTTGGTACGACAAGTTCGTGTGATGTGGATATACATGTGTCGCAAGTTCATTATTGACAAAAAATACAAGGCACAAAAAATGTAGAATATATACAACGCCGACAAATTCTACTATCGAAAAATGATTACATAACGCATAGAACGATACAGCGAAGCATATTATCATTTATAAATGAAATTAGTGAAAATAATATCGAGTTTGATCCTCGGAGCCAATATTCAAGAAAAAAAAAAAATGATGGGTATTTTTCCTCATTCCTTGATTAATTCTCTTTCGTTCAAGCTTTCGACCTTATAATTTTTGGTCCTCATCAGGAATCTTGATATAAACAACAATCTTTTTCCAATTTGATTATTAACAATATTATGATAAATTGAAACCAAATTTCCAATTATTACTCAACTTACATGATTGAAGCACAAGCATATCTACACCAATTCTATTGGCAAGTCAATTTCATCATTTGAATTTTACTTCAATGTTTCAAATAATTCACTAAACTGTCAACTTTCCTCTTTTTTTCCAGTTCCATCATGAATAGTATATGCGATTTTCGTCTTATTTCTTCCCTCTTGTTTAAAATCAATCACATATGTCTGTGACAATGAACAAGACAAGACTAATCTGGAAATTCTCGAAGTTTCTATAAATATCTGTTATTACTACTAAGGTAGAGAAAGGGACGAACCAATAGAAAAAACTCATGCTAACACGATAATTATTCCTATTATAAAATTCTATTTATCAATTTATCATAATAAGCGTTTAAATTTATCGTGTCCAGTTGTTTGTTAATACTGTTTTTCTTCGATTTAATAAAAATCATTTCAGCTATTTGACGTTTAAAATAATTTCTCTCAAAATTCAAGATTTTAACATTGTTCCAATCAAAGTCATGATTCATCTGTATACGATGATTGGTAACCACGTTATATGTTGACCTCATATGTCTTATATTATTCTCATGTTCTTTTATCCTTGTTTTCAATTTTCTCTTGGTCTCTCCTATATATATATACTATTACAATCCTTACATTTTAATTCATAAATTAAGCCCTAGTTATCTTCCTTTTTAAGTCTATCCTTGCCCTTTTTTTATAATCCCTGAATTAATCTTATTTTGAGTTCTAAAGACAGTTCTCATTCCGTATTTCCTATTAATTCTTGATAAAGTCTCAGATGATTTTCCTATGTATGGTAAAGATATGAAATTATTAACTCTTTCTTTTAAAGTACTCGTAATTCTTCCATCATTGTATCTTATGCTATTTAATCTTTTCTTTATTTGCTTATTAACAATTTCCTCAGGGTAGTCACTTTTATCCAAAATTTTTCTGACTATGTCCAAGTTCTTTTCATGAAAGGTGATGTCGGATAATCCTACTGCTTTATCTACTAAATTCCATATCACCTGTATCTTCTGAGATAATGGATGATTTGATATGAAATTAAAATATCTATCAGAAGCCGTCACTTTTCTATACCAGTCAAATTCCAAGGTCATGTCATTCTTACGAATAATTTTTAACTCCAAAAAGTTCAAGATACCTTTATTCTCGATTTCACATGTAAATTTAATTCTATTATGATAAGAGTTGAAAACTTCCATACAATTTGTGATTTTATTTTTGGGAACGATTGCTATTATGTCATCAACGTATCTACCATAAAAAAGTAATTTAAAATCCAAATTCTTTATGCATTCCTCCTCTGCGTCCTGCATTACTAAGTCAGAAACGATTGGAGAAATGGGACTACCCATTGGAGTGCCATAAATTTGTTCATAAAACTCATTGTTAAAAACAAAGCTTGTGGATTGTAGTAAAAATGACAAACATCTCAATATTTCAGACTTTGGGATCATTTTAGTAGAGTTTGGTAATAATTCATATCTCCTTTCAACTGCTTTAAGGACAAGTTCTTTTGGAACATTTGTAAATAATGATGTAACATCTAATGATGAAATTAGTGAAACTTGTGGACGAAACAAAAAACAACGAGACTGCAAAAGAAATTCAAAAACCTAGAGAACTACATAAAATAATAAATAATCAGAAAACCATCAGAAAATTGCATATAGAAGCACTCATACAAGCTTTCAAAAAAATTGCTCAACTTGAAAAATGAGGAAAGAATAATATTATTACTTCGCAAAACTTAACTTTGTTGAACTTGTTGTACTACATGTATATAATTTATTAGTATATTCAAGTGAATTGAACTGTAACTCCACAAAGGTAAAAATTTTATTCATCTCAATTTCTTAGCGCTATTTACAGATAATCAGAATCCCATCCTTCAGTTGGCGTCGTAACGTAATCGAAAAAGTGCACTGCATATCCATATTTCTAGCCTGTATCTCAAGCCTGAAATTTTAAATTGAAAAGGAAAATTGAAGATAGCAATCAGCAAGAATGCTTATTACTAACAATGAATAAATATAGACCCTCAAAGGTTCCTCATTGGTTCAGAAATTTGTTTATTCACACACTGGAGGTTGTTCTTTCATATGCAGACTTTCATGTTTATTTCTATTTGATGGCGCTGCAAAACTTTTTTGGCAATATCGACATTTGTATGTTTTTATTCCTGTGTGCGTTCTTTCATGAACTGATCTATCACCATATCGTGCAAAAGTTTTTGTGCAATATGTACATTCAATCGGTTTCTCACCTGTGTGCATTACTCGTTAATGAACTATTCTGTCAGAACTTCTAGCAAATCTTTTTGCGCAATATGTACCTTCCAACGGTTTTTCCGCTGTGTGCATTTTTCGTTCATAAGATGTTTTGTAACCAAAGTCTTTAAAAGATTTCATGCAAAACGAGCATTCGTATGATTTTTCTGTACGCGTCCATTTATTTTATGCAGGGCTAGATAGGAAGTGATCCCTCCTTCTATAGTCTTCTTAGTACACTTCTTATGAGGGATTTTGTGGATGAAAAATAGTTCCCAGTTATGACGCTAGATGTCATCATTCATTGTGTAGATTTTAGCAACTGAATTCTCGTTGTTACCGGCCAAGCCAATAAGCAGTCTACCGTGTGTCCCGCGGTTCAACTGGACACTTGAGTTAGTAAGTTAGCGTAAGTTACTACTGATTCCATAAGAAAAGCATAGGATCAGCGCTACCAACTCAACTCAGGTGTTCAGTTAAACTGTGGGACACATGGTACACCTAGATAGCAAGCTGATAGGCAAGAAGTCAACATAAATGCGACATCAAATGGACCTAAATGTTGCCATACTGCAGGTAAGATACGGCCAGATAAAGCAAAGGTTCTGTTAGCATCAGATGCATACTTGTCGGGGACATTGGGGTCGTTTTTAGGTGCAACATTACAGCATAATCTGCCGTAACAAATCGTATTAGTGAAAGATTTCTATGAAAAAAAGTTGTATGGCGAGGGGCCATCCATTCGAAAATCGATTTTAACTGAGTTGCTCATTTCTCATTGATTTTGATTGATTCAGCATGGTTTAATTTATTTGGAGCCTGATTCTGAAACTTGTACACTGTTGATTCAGCTGATTCCGAATCAGTAAAAGTTTGAATCACTCAGATACACTCGTACAATCAAAGTTTTAATCGATTTTAAGCATAAAGAATCATTGATTTCCAGAGTGGATGGTCCCTCGTTGTATGGTGGAATCGAACTAGGGATGCCCGGGTGGAAAGCTAACGCTATCTTTACTCCGCCACAGTATCTATGAATAATATCCAATGAATAAACTTATTATTCTTAGTTTATTCATTATCTACTATTTACTCTCGTCTTTCTCTTGCATGATTCATCGTACTGTGAAATGAAGTTAACACGCAGGTAACGCAGGTATTAAAAAGAATCCAAAAAATGTTCAAACCGTTGACTAAATTTTATCATGAAAAACTTTGTAGCCCAGTGTAGAATGTTAAATATTTTTTAAAAATTCTACATTTTGTTCTGGTGACTTCAGAAAAGACACTGCCTCATTTGTTCGCCCTACAAGCCAGCCAAAGAAAATTCGGCCGAATTCGCATCATTCTGATAATTTCAGAATAGACAGGGTCTTACTTAGGAATCACTATAAAACACGTGATTCTCCCTACCTTCCACATTATTCAAACTCTTCATAAACACACCTGATCTCCACTTAAACAAAAATCCATGTAACCCCATTATAATTCATCTAAAAAAAGTCGATAAGCCCAACTAACCACCCTAATCAATTATTTTAATCTCCCGATACTACGCGATTCCGCCATCATTTAGATCGCAACTCCCGGCAAAGATATTCCATGCCATAATTACACCGTACCCCCGTAATCGCGAGGTTTTCTCTTTTTCTCGGGTATAAATTGTAACCCGCGCACGAATGTGAAATGTTAAGCCTTCGCGGGGCATTAATCGCGACGGGGGGAATTTCTTGTCGAATCTCGGAAGACGAGATCCCGCATTGATTTCGCGTTCATTTACATTTCCGAGGCGATTACACGTACGCCTTTTTGCCTATTCCCTCGAATCGTGTACCCGAAGTAAAAAAGCGCCCCTCTCGAAAATATCGAGTACCCCCACGTTAGATAGCGGACGTCGGGGCCCAACCGCGGGGCCTTATCGCGGGCATTCATCTGCGTATCGGTGCCTTTTGTGGTCTATGCAAATTATGAAGAGCGCCCAGCCATAAATTACGTTATTGACCGTCGCGGTCGTACTTACTTCGAAAAGCGGTGGAAGCACGTGTGCCCGCGCGCCGTGGGCGAGCTTTACCTTGTCGTTTCCTACATGCGAGAGGTATCATGCGGTTACACGCGATGTTGTACGTTTGCACTTGGGGGACATTGCTTTTTCGTCATGGATTTTTCCGGGTGCTGGTTAGAGAGAAGGAGGTGGAAATTTTTTTTAAAACTCATAAACAGGGAGTCTGAAAGGTGTGGATAATCTGGGGAAGGCTTTGGTACGTCAAAAGAGGGGTGGGGGAGGAGGGATTGCACTCATTTTGTTTCCTTATTTATTAACTAGTCATTTTAATTGAATTGGTTGCAACTCTTAGGATACATATGTAATCTTTTAGTTGAAATGAGTTAAAAATTTCAAAATGTTATTACAGTATTGACTATTATATCAGTCATTTTCAAGAAAACAAACTCTTGCCAGATCTTACTGTTTTGACTAATGCATGTCAAACAGTTCGGAAGAACTGTTTTGTCGGGTTAATACAAAAGTGTGGACTCTGCACTTTTTCCAAATCATCTCTGATAAGAAAAGAAGCTATCCATCCGCACTTCTGTATGATGAGTTCAAAATCTTGAATTGAAGTAAGGGATACGTTCAGAAGACAATTTTACACTTGTTCAAGACATGAAAGGAATAATATCATGAATTAAATAGAAACAGATCCTGCAGACAGCTTATAATAGTATCGAATTTTAACAAGAAAATATACAGAAAGTCATGTCTTTGTACCAAATATAGTGTATTTCATGAATTGTCAGTGGATGTAAGTTTTGATGAACACGTTCATAATATGCCAACGACCAAGATAAAGGAATAGGTATTTTCTTTGAATGATATTGTAAGTAACAAAATATTGTATTTGTGAATGTGAGAATGAATATCATCATGTAATATACGAAATGTGATAAGTAAGGTTAGAGTCATATAATACACATAGAATTATCATTTTATTTTCACTAATGATCATTATTCATTCATTTCTGATTGTACATTGATGATTTAAATTGTCACGTTCGAACGTAAGTTAGTCGTTACGTAGAATCGAGCCTGCGGCAAATATTTTTATGTATCTTGCGAGGGATAATTTTGTAATTACCATTAGAAATTACTTAATCGGCTGACCAAAAATGGCTCGAGTGTATGATTTTCTAGTTGAAGTCTTCGAAAAAAATTTATCCAAAATCAAATAACAGGAAATTAAGAATTCCAAATAAAGGTTCAATTTGAATAGACTGCAGTATAATTTGATACCTACGAATTTTAAAAATAAAAATAACAAAGTAAATAGCTTGTCAAAATATTATAAAATAAATATGTTAAAGATCTATTTTACAGTCGAACTTTCTGTGACTTAAACGGTTAAAATTATTCATTCAACGGTCGGAATGTCAAAGAATGAATATTTTAGACTTAACTATATAATCATTGTAAGAACCTAGACATACGAATCAGTTTTAATTTTCAATTGACATTTTGAAAGATGATTATTTGATATTTAATTCTGATGAAATTTATTAACTCTGCTATATCAAAAATATTTACTCGTACATTAGTCGAAAGCGCTTTGTCATTTCGACAATTTTAGTCAATAAATTTGTCCAAATCGACTTATTCACAGCTAAAATCTGCACTGATTCGATCAGTCAATATTAACAATTTCTGAAAGTCAATATTTTCACTCACAATCTATCTGTGCTGACCGTTCAATAGCAAAAATTTAAAATGATCAATGATTTGAAATTGACTCTTTAACAATGAAAATTTGAACCAACAAATTTGTTGATATCTATTCAATAACAGTAAAATATCTACTTTTTCGATCAATCAATGTTAAGCATGTGTTTCTCTCGAAATATTGACTAATTTAAAAAGTGAAACTTGAATATTTGTTAGTAATTTTTGATTGGTTAGGCAAATCAGTCAAATTTTCCAATGAATTATTTAAATTGGACTAATTCAGATTTAAATACCCTTTCAATTTATTTTGAATGACAATTCCTGAGCTCAATTGGTAATGAATCAATAAATGATTGTCGATTTCTCGATTTCCTCAGTCATTTCATTGTTTTAATTGTTTTAATATTATTTTACGCAATTGACGTAAGTAAAATTTTCTACATTTTTCTTAAGTTCAGAAAAAAATTAGTCAATTGAAGAGTTTCTATTGAAATCTATATATTTTTAGTTTAAGGTTTTCTATTTTTTTTTCACTATAATCTATGAAAAAATCGTACCAAAATGTAGTAAATCATGTAGTCCAGTCAGCTGTATAATAAGCTCGAAATTTACCAACGATGATTAGAAAATATTAAGTGCTTCGGACAGGAATATATCCTTTTAAATTTTTTTCGCAAAATTTAGCCTTGTGAGTTTATTACGAACAATTAAACTTGTACGTGAAGGTTTCCAAAAAATTTCACTTTGTTAATAATTGATAGATTTCAAAAATATGTATTAAATCGCTTTCTGAACTCAAGTTTGATAATAAACTTGAAAATTATTGAAAAATTGAATGCTGACTACCAGGAATAAAAAATATACGCAATACTTAATTAACGTCTAAAATAATTATTAGAATTTTTCTACGTTACTGAAAAAACAATGCATGGCTTATGATCACATCAAACTTTAGATACCATGTTACTTTGACCTTTTAGAGAACAATAACGGAATTGCTAAGTATTATTCAAAGTTTTCACCTCTGGATAAATCAGCTCATGCTAATGGCAATTTCTCGAGAGGAAAAAAATTTGAAATTTCAGATAATTCCTCTGACGAATAACAATCTTTTTAATTCGTAAAAAAACAGACTTCCGTTTTCCTTTATTATCATATGAACAAAAAATTTAAATAATTACACACACGACTAAAAATCTCTTGACGAATCCTCAATAAAGTAGGATATTTCATAAGTGTTGTTTTATATCTGAGATGACAGATTTATGTACCTAAGCTGACTCCTCTTCAATCCTTCAATTACCCAAGTAGAAAAATTTCCAAACACGTTACTGGATCCGGCAGGAGGTGACGACCCGTTCGTGAATTTTAATTCAAAATTAAAGCGATACCAGGTGAGGGAGGGCCTTGATGCACGGCTTCCTTCGATCACTCAAAGTGGTTTTACAGGTAGCAACGTCTTGGACACACTCTTAAACACTTTTTTTTCCCTCTTTTTTCCTTTATGCTTCCCAGGCTCAGATGATCCCACACTTCATTTTCTCACTTTAATCGTAATTAATCTGCGAGCTTATCAAACCAGTTATTTATTTCCAAAAATTCTACTCGATTCAGGCAGATGTTAGAAGTTTTTTTTCAGTTAAATCAAATTTTGTCAGAGTCTTGATAATTCTCTCATTGCCAGCTGAATTCTCATTAAGGTTTCAATCCTGTGTTGATTAGAAATGAAAAATTTTTAAATAAAATTAATTTGAGGGGGTTTCAAGGTCGCTGATGACAATTTTGCAGTCAAAATAAACGAATGGTGATTTTTAAAATAATAGATTATTTTTTTATAATTTTCGTTTGAGAAATTCATTGTAGTATGTTTCGAAAAAAATTCTTTGGTGAGAGCTTAGAAAAAAAAAAACGTGAAAAAAAAATTATTACAATAAATATTTGTAGGGTTTAGATCGAATGAAAGTATTTTCTCTGAAAAATTCCAATATTGAATCAAATATTAATTTCAATCACACTGAATTTTCATACATCGTTATCAATATATAAAGGACCATTGAAATATTTAAGATATATCTACGAAAAATCAATATCATGTTCTCGATTCGAAATAATAGATTTATGATTAATGCAATTTGTTGAGAATCATATATTATAATTTTGTAAAAATGCTATAAAATCCTATGATTATACAAAATGTTGATGTCGAACCATCAGTTATTCAATTTGAAACTCTCATTAAGATTTCTAGTTGATAAAAAATGTCAAACGTATAATAAAATTATTTTATTTTTATCTTATATTATTTGATATTGTTTTTTTTTTTACTTTGTTATCAATATGTAAAGAAACATTAGCGATATTCAGATTCCATGTACAGAAAATCTATATTACGTTCTCGATTCAAATCCAAAATTATACATTTTTGGAAAATAAGATTTATTGAGATGTAGAAGGGAAATTATATTAATTTTGACTTCATAAATATGAAAATACGATAAAATCATAGAATCATGAAAAATTTTTAAATTGGATCAATCATTTATTTATTTGAAATTTTCATTTAGATATTGTGTTAAAACAGAAACTTTATTTTATAATAATCATTGTATATTTTTCGTATACTATATGATTTTTTTCCTACATTGTTATATATATATATGAAAGTGAACATAAATAAAATCGAATAACATATACAGAATATCATTAATAATGTTCTTGATTTGAATCCAAAACAATGGATTTTTGAAAACTGAAATATATTCAGACGAAAAAGAAAACTATATTCAATGTGGAACCAATAATAACAAAAATGTCATAAGATTTTATGTTCATGAAAAATGTAGATCTAAAGGAATGTATGGATATAGAATATTCGTACATTGAAAATAAGTGAGTATTATATGCTATAAAATATGATTGTCATAATTCTGATTTTGATTGTTATAGAGTATTTTTTGTTATGAATGAAAAATGAGTTCCAGTACTATAATCTCTATAGGTATTAAAATAATATAATCGAAAATGACGTATTCAAAGGATTGCAACAATAACATTATAGTACAATCATATCATTTCTTATTCTCCAGGATAATAATACGTGTATATAAGAATGTAAAAAAAATATAGATTCCCTATAAATGACAAAGAACACTCTTTTTTTCATGTCTGATTACATTACGTATATGAAGAATACCTTTCAAAGATGTTTCTCGGGCAACTTCTGGTCATTATTCATGCATTTACGATACTAATGTTACAATTTTGATTATGAAAGTGTAATATGAGCTAAAATATTCTACTCTAATAAGGCTCAATATTGAAATAAATAGAAATACAGTCTGAAATTAAGATGAAGGTGTAATTTCTTCAAGATAGTACGAACTTCGTGAAATTACCTACATAATGGCGCTCATAGATCAATTTCTTAAAATCTCTTCATTTCCGAAATTCATCATTGCGTGTCTAGACAAAAATTCCTTAGTCAGAGGTAGGAAAATTAGTCAGCGAAAAAAAATTCCTATTAATCTTTTTTTGAAGGAAATAAATAAAAAAAATTCATATACTTGAAAAAAAATTCTTACGTCCAGCCAGATATTTCATTCTCAACCTATTTTTCTATCATCAATACTGACTTGATTTATCTAATTTCTATTTCTTATAGTTTTAAACTCCACAGTATGTTAATTTCAAGACTGAATCGTCCCTTGGTGCGCACCAACTCTACCGCACGTTACAGATGTAAAAGAATCAATTAAGGCCGTGACAAAGCACGAGTTAAACGTTTCAATAACGATACCGTATATGTCTCAAAAATAAGTTTATCAGTTGAGATAAGGGCGAGGTTGCTTGGCTCGTTAAGCTCGCGAATTAATCGCGCGTTTGTACAGGGCGCTCTTAATTCACGCGAGCGACGATCCCCGATATACCGAAAAGTCCGGCCATTTTTACACCCCGAAACACGCGCATCGGCCACTTCTTTTTCGCTTTCTTCCGATCGATTCACTATTTATACATCGGTAACTACGTGTATCTCGGGCCCCGTATCGCGAAGCTGAAAACTCAATTACGACTTAATGAATTGGCCCCACCGAGGGACCACTACTCAGCTCCGGATTTCGCTGTAACGAGCCTCTAACAGGTTTGCGCTTTATCGGGATTATCGCTTTATCAGCGAAAATACTGTTGATTCGATGAACATGAGAAGGGATGTGTGAGAGAAAACTGTTTCAATTGCGTGGGATTGTTTTGCGAAACTTTTCGAGATGGAAAAAGTATCGATGTGAAACTCGAGGTAGAGGACTTTGCATAAATGTTTTCTTTTGGAGAGGAGATGAGATGGGCGAGCTTGATTTCTAGGGGAAAATGGCTTTTATGATGTGAAATTTGATTTAGTGTGAAAAGTGGTATTATTCATTAATAAAATAACTACGAGAAAATTCATTATTCACTAATTGTTGGCTCACTTAATAGTCAAAACTTTGCACATTTTGTAAAAGTTAACGGTTTTTTTTGAAATTATGGATTTTTATTAACATTTATGTAATAATTAGTGACCATCTATGTACAAAAAAACATTCATTTATCTGAGAATTTTTCACAAATATAAAACAGTGTTTTTATTTGTACGCAATTTTTCAAAACCTACGTGATCAATGAACTTCGAGAATCTACAATGTTTGAGGAAGAATATAGAATATTTTTGTATTTTCAATGACTCTTGACAGTTTTTCAGAATTTTTTATTTTTCCTTTATTAAACATTCTCAACATTTCAAACATAATACGTACTATTCAAAATTTTACAAATTTTACAATGATTCATTCAACTGATACAGATTCTTCGTATTATTTTCGAAAAGTTATCAAGTTTTTGAAATTTTTTTTGAAACATGAATGAATTCTACTATGCACATGTGAAAAAAAAATTAATTTTATTCGAAAATAAATAACATTATATGAATATCATCAACTACTATAGTTTCAAAAACTATCGACTGACATTCAAAAATATTCGACTTTCAATTTTTACAGAGACTAGTCAAAACTGCAAAATTTCATCAAACTTCTTCAAATTTATCTAGATTTTTCGTAACTTTCATATTTTTGTTAAATATTTCAGATTTAAATGCAAAAATAATGATAGAAAAAATATCACACACATGTACGTGTTTGGAAAAATAGCAAAATGAAATAAAAAAAAATATTTAACACTCTATGAAAATCATCAAATTTTTCGTAGTTTCAGAAATAATTGATTGTTTTTTGAAATTTTAAAGGTTTCTTAAAAAAATTTTCGACATTCCAATCTTTAAAAAAACTGTTCAAAACTTTATAAATTTTATCGAAATGTGTTAAATTTAACTAGAATTTTCATTATTTATATTTTTGTAAAATGTTAGAGACTTAAATTCAAAAATATTATGAATAAAAAAAACATCACGTACATGTACGTTTTTGAAAAATTGAGAAATGAAATGAATATGAAAAAATCATGGGTATATAATCAACTTCTAAAAATTTTTCTGACTTTAGACAGTTATCGACAATTTGCATAATTCAAAATGTTTTTAAATTTTTCAGAATTTCCTTAATTTTGAACGTAGTTATAAATTTTCAAATGTTACAACAAGTTGTGCAATTTATCTTATTGTTTTCAAGGTTGTACTGCAGCTGGGCTTAGCTTTAAAAAGCTAGAAAAGACATGCATTTATTTTCCTTTGTCACAAATGGAAAAATTAATGGATTCTAAAAAATTTAAGAATATACATATATGTAATTTTAAATAGTTCGTCGATTTTTAAAAAATTTTCCGCAATTCTAAGAATTTCTAATATTCCTGGATTTTTCTCAATATCTGAAATTCCAAACGTACAGAATATTAAAAATTAAAAATTTCTAAATTTTATGGACATTTTTGTGATTCATATTTTTAAATTTTTTGAGTTTTAATACTTAAGAAGTTTTTCAGATTTTCCCAGGAAAATGAGTGACACATTATAATGAATATTTCAAAGAAAAATGATAATAAACACAATCGAAAATCTTCATGGACTTTTTTAAAAGTCTGAAAAAATTTTTTAAATATTGAAAATCTTTTGAATTTTGCATGTTTAATATTTTTTTACAATTTCTAAAACTTGAAAGGCAACACAAATTTTTAAAAACTTTTGGATTTAAATAAAATTGTTCCCACTCACTAAATTTTTTCTAATTTTTCGTTACGTTTTAAGTTTGTCAGACTATTATTACTATTCATTAAAAAAAAAAAGAAAAAAAAAATTACGAAAAATATAATCGTTGCTGGAGTTTTAATTACTACCCACTAGATAACCCTACCAAGATCAAAATTATAAATTTCAGTCTCGTTAGAGACCAACCAACAGCGTGAAGAAACATTTCAGGCACACAAGAAAAGTGCAGGAATCCTGCTCAAAGCAGGAAGTAGCAAGTATAACAGCTTAAAAAACTCTCGCTCAGATTCTTTGTCTTACCAACTTCCTAGAAAAGTTGAAAGTGTTTTGTGAAAATTTCAAAATCCATCCGCTACCTTGGTAAACAAAGACTGTAAAAAAGCGCTACGTCGCAAAAAAGTTGGGAGGCTGCGCTGCGCTTAAAAAATTAACGTTCCCTAATTTTCTCATCATCCATCGACTCGTGCGGGATACGCCTGGGCCCTCGTTATTCGTGAGGTACTTTGGTTCGTTTTTCTGAGGGCCCACCGGCGCTCAGTGAATAAAAAATGCAGATATAAATTTTATTTTCATTGGGCGAAGGGCGAAGTCGACGATGTCTTGGAGGCCTCGAGCAAATGCAGAATGATCACGAAGAGAAAAGGACCTTGTTTCAGTAATTTAAGATTTACTTGTAGCTGGCAGAATTTTTAAAATTGTTAACACAATGAATACTAAGTATCAGAAATTTCTTGAAAACAAATTCACCAACAAAAATGTATCGATGTATAAAAAATAATAATATTTAGACCTGAAGCATTGGAGAGATTTTTCTATAACTCTAACCTGAAAAATTTTTTCACTTTAACTCTTGGTTAGTATAATTTATTGTACACGAAACTTCACAGGATTATGTTTCCCTGCAATTTGACCATATATATGACTCTTGTTTTTTTTCGAAAAAAGTAGAAGTGGGCTCATAAAGTGAAAACCGAGCCCAGACTACACGTCCTGTAATTAGGTGGCCATTTACCAATTACTCAGCGCGCTGTACATGTGCTAGGCGTTGATAGAAACGTACGTTTTCCCCTGTGATTACGCGTAATACGGGCGGCGTCGGCGCGTCGTCAAAAAGCCGCCATCATTTCCTAGAAAGTGATTGTTGTTACGACGATTATTAGCATTCATTTGCGAACCATTTTCTAGCAATTCATGGCCCTTCTCCGTGAGATTTACGGGCCCCGAGGAGAGTTATTGCTCAGTACTGTGAGCCAAAGTTGCCGCGTCATTACGGGTTCTGTGGTAGCGCGTTACGCAATCACTGGGCAGTTTCAGGAAATTTTCAGGGGTATCTTGGATAACATATGCTGCAAGACCGCAAAAGACGCAAAGTTATGAAGAATTATTATATTACGGAAACGGAATAATGTTTAGAGGATGTTCAATTGAAATTTACTCCGTACAAGGATGTAACGTTTGAAATTCGACGGTTACTGGTAGCCACTGGATATAATGATTGGTTTTAGGATGACAAAATTGTGTATAGAAGAATATTTCAGTGAAATGAAAGGTGGTTTTTCGCTACCTGAAATTGAAGTTGCGAAATTCGAACAAAAATATATTTATGTTTTGCAGATTAAGAGTTTTTGAAAATCTTTCTCTCTTGAGTTTCTTCAATAATTTTTCATCACTTCTTTCAAAAGTCTTTGAAAAATCTGAAACATACATAGTCAAGTCTATTTGAATATTTTGTCCCTTATACTCAAAAGTAAAACATTATATTCTTCAAAATCTGGCAATACATATATTTCAGTTTTTTTAGCGTACTCTATGAATTTTTGTCTTGTATCTGGTATACATATTAGAGTGCCACTTATTTTGGCGATGTCGGAGTTTTTTTTTATATAAGAAATTTTTTGTAAAATTTGAAGCAAATCGGACATGATGAACACGTGACACAAAACGACCGAAGTTTTAGATGGGATTTACATTTAACTTTTTATACATTTCGTTCAAAAATTCATAACTTTTGCAAAACTTATGATAAATGTTTGAAACTTGGCATAGTTGGAGTGTATAATGTTACGCCTAAGACGAAATTTTTCTGGATTTTTCTATCACTGTTTTTTATGTTCTACAAGCATAAAAAAAGACAAACATGTACTTTTTCGGTGTTTGGAAAACATAAATAACAGCGATAGAAAAATCCAGAAAAATTTGGTCTGAAACGTAACTTTCTACACTCAAACAATGCCAGGTTTCAAAAGTTTATTATAAGTTTAGCACAAAATATGCATTTTTGAAGAAAATGTACGAAAAACTACATGTACATCACATTCAAAAATTCAGTAGTTTCATGGCACGTGTTAATCATGTCCGATTTGCTTTAAACTTCGCCAAAATAACCGACACCCTAATAGTACTTGAAATTTCGTAACTGCCAGTTCATTAACTAAAATTTCTAGCTTTGAGAATTTATATGATTTAAAGATAAAAATATTAAAAATAATGTAGGTATATTCAAAAATGTTATGAGAGTGTTTAATTCAAATTTACTCAACCCCAGAGTGTAATGCTCGAAATTCAATGGCTACTGGCAATTAATAAATCTAATGATTGTTTTCAAGGTGACGAAATGATGAGAGAATGATTACTTAAAATAAACTGTAGTTTTACTTTCTCGTAATCTGTATTTTAGAAATATTTGCAGTTCTGTCTTGTCAGCTAGGAATTTATGAAAATTTTATATACTCAAGGTGAATCTCTTATTAAGTTTTTATCATATTCTAAAAAATTTCTTTAAAAAATTAGAAAATTTCATGTTTCAGTCATTGGGAATGATCTTACAACGTTAACATCGCTTCTTTTTATTTTTCTTAACGTTTGAATTTTTCTCTGTATATATTAAAATTCTGAATTTCTTATTTAAATTCCAATGTATTCGGTACTTACTCTATGATTATCTTGTACATTTGTATTTTCTTTATTAAAATTTAACTGACTTGAATTTTCTGCGTTTCAGAAATCGTGACCAAAGATCAAAATCATGAGAAAATAATATTATGGACATTATGAAATTTTAAGACAGAATTCCATGAAAACTTATTCCTTACAAAGATTGATGATTAGTGCAAGTCATGAAATACTAATATTTTTTCCAAGTTTATTTAATTTTGAAAGAATATTCAGAAAAAAAAGATAGAAGTTTTCCTCCACTTAAAATTTAGGAGAGCAAAATTATTTGCAGTTCTATTCTGTCACTGAGACTCTGTATACGTTTTTTTTCTGAAGTTTCATCTCCTAATAAATTTCCACCGTATTTCCACCAATTTCAAGAAATGTCTGAAAAATTTATAGTAACATCAATACCAATACGTGTTTCATTATTATTTACTAATAAAGAAAACAACATTTTTTTCTAAATTGAGCTAAATATGTTATAATTCATCTTTCCACTCTTGAATATTGTCGATTTCATACCTGAATTAAGATTAGGTGTTTTGCTATGTTTACTTACATGTTTGCAATTTTATCATTGAAATTCCAATAACTAAAATATTTTTATTTGAAAAAATTACGGTTCTTGGATGAAAAATGATAAGAAATAATAACATTATAACACAAAAAATGTTAAGAGAGTGTGAAATTATAGTTCATTCAACGCCAGAATGTTAAGCTTCGAATTCAACGATTACTAGAAGCCACTGAATAAAGTTTTCTCGCCCTTGAAACTCAAATTTCAAAATTGTTTGCAGCTCTGTATGATTCTGAGTTGAAGAGAAAAAGGTCGGTCGAAAAGTTTGAATTAGTATTTGTTTCCTTCAGAAATAACAATGCAATGAATTTTTACACTCGAATGTTACTACACAAATGTTTCCTTATTTTTCGTCATTTATATTCTACAAATATATTTATATATATATATCTAATTTATGAAGAATCGTTAATATATGCAGTAAATAATCTACGAATCACCAAAAACTTAGTAATTATACTTAAAATTATCAAGAAGTAGTTAAAAACAGATTGTATATACTTTTAATATTGAATATTTACCGAATTTTGACATGACATAAGCGATTACCTCAAGAAAAAATAATTTTTTATCACTTGTATCTTTTTTTTGCGGCTCAAAAATGATACATCCGTACTTAACTTTCAGGGTCCTTCAATTTTTCTCTAAAACGCTAATGTAAAATGGTATATAATTATTCATATCATTGATATTTATATAATATTATATAGAGAACATATGCTGCTTTTGAATAGAGAAAAATACGACTTTATTGTAACAATTGAAAATTCAATAAAAAACCTTAGAAAATTCTAGACATTTACAAAAAAATTTGTATTTGTAGAACCGAATTGGGCACATCAGTTCAAATTCTACCAAAATCATTTGAGATACATCCTCAATGAAAATAAAACTTTAGAATAAAAATTTTCATAATGACTTGTACTTTATAATTAATTGTTTGTTGCTATTATCGTTCCCTACTGAATTCTTCATGCAGGTAATATGATTTGAGCTCGTAACGTCCGTTCTAATCATTGAAACTTTTTCTAGACCCATAAAACAATGAGATACCTGAAAATCAACGCTCAAAAGCACCGAAGCAAACGCTCAAAAAGTCGGCTTGAATTACGATACGCTGTTACGACGCGTTATGGTCGCTGGTTTTTTGTGTAATTACGCTCATATCGCGAATCGCGCCGGTATTTCGCGGGACGCTGTATCGGATTCATTTGCAGGGCCCATTATATTACACGCGGAAAGCTCCTCGCGCTATCATACTATGTATGCGTTTTAACGTCCAACAACCGCGGTACGCGCATTATCTTTCGCATAAAGCGTGCCTCTATGGCTCCTTGACAAATTTACAGTCTCGTTTCCAGGGTGCTTCAAGCCCGGCAAATTATTTATTATAGCCGTAATATCCAAGCGCTAGAATAATAAACGTTGCCCATGTTTTTTATATTCATAAACTTTCTTCGTTCCCCGGGATCACGGGATAATCTCGGAATTTGCTATTTCCTTTAGGCTGAATTCACTGAAGGGAAGAAACTTAAATGAAACAGTAGAAACGTTTAAATGTCGGGTAAAATGATTGAGAGAAATGGCGAAAAAAGAAAAAGGATTTTATTATTATTATCATTATTATTTATTGACGTTTCCATTTTACAATATTTGTATACGTAAGCATGCAACAATGCGTACGGCCAGCATGAAAATATCCCATACAATTTCCAGTACTATATAAACAAAAACTAAAAGAAAAAGAATACACAGAGCAAACAGTTACAATCACTCCAACTCTACACGATCCTCAATAAATTTTATGTACACTCAGAAAGAGAAAAACAACAACAATAACAATAAATCCCCTGGAGAAGACAATTGGTGTGGTAATAAGTGTCGTGATGAATTACAGGATATTATGACATTGCATGTTTTAACTTCAGACACAAATATAAACATAGATCAAGATCTTTCCGAATTAGGCAATATATTCACATTATCGTCATTCAAGTCCAAAATCCATTGCTTCATTTTGGTCTTAGGGTAGGACTCTTCCAAGAGCTTTAGTTTATCTGGTAGTCTATTGAATATCTCAAATCTAAGGTAACAAAATGATCTCCTATACATAGTCTTTCTGAAAGAAGGTAGCATAATTGTCTTCTTTCTACTGAATGTATCATCCTTATTCCTCAATTCGTCCCTTAGATGATTATAAAAGTGATAGATGATACCCATTGTAGACCCCTTCTGAAAGCTGAAAATTCCCTGTTCCCGAAATAATAAAGTCGAAGGATATTCTATATGCTTCCTAAACATCAATTTAATTATATACTTTTGAACTGATTCCAAATGCCTCATGTCAGATTGATCTGCATTCCCCCAACCAAATTTCATAGGTACATTTTTTTTTTGTGGATTATGATATTTATGAATTTTTGTGTATGGGAGTTTCAATTCTTCACACTTGGGTAAAAAAAAGTATACTTGGAATTCGTTAAATGCGAAGTGACAAATGGAACCAAATTTTGTAGAAGTTCATCTTCAGGAAGTTCTCGTATTACTTTTCAAAAAATTGTATTCAAAAATTTGAATAAATTTTTGGCGTTTCAAAAATTTGATCATTACGTCTTCAAAAATTCATCTCATGAAGAACGTATTTATATTGGAGTGAGTGCAATCGGAAATTTCAATGAAAGAAATTATTTCAGGAGGTTCGCAACAAAGTTTTATATGGGAGGGGTAAAATTTTAATGTCAAAGTGTGAACATTTATTTATTTGAATATCAATAAATATTTTTTACAACTTTCTTGAAAATTTTAAAAGTTTTAATAGTTCTTGAGATGCCATTACATACATAGATGTACATCTAGATCTTTGACACGTATTAACCATTAACATTCAAATAAGAAGTATTCACTTATAAGTTAAAAAAAATTCACTTATTATGTTTAACGCCTTGATATAATATATTTTGACGCTTAATTTCACGTGTTCTTCGTTTTATGTCGTAAATTTTCACTACTTTCGCAGTATCCTCTATAATGTTCCCAAGACAGCATAACGATATACCGATAAATTGGGTTTTGAGCCTTCTCATACACTCTTCCGGCGTTATTTCTATATTGCGATCGACTTTTAATTCCATTGAAATTTCTTTAAAGGCCTTTACTTCATCTGGAAATTCAGCACAGCCATTACACGAAATGACCTTCTTTTGGTGAATAGTGTGCAGTGCAATGAGGTCATCTAACGACCAAACATTCGAGATAACAGGAACAACTTCTCCATATTTGTCTAAAATAAGAAACTCAGTATATTCATTTGACAATAATTTCTTCTTAGCGAGTGTTCATTTTAAAATTACATCAATATATTATCTTCATTTTCTTTGCGTTATGTAACGCATGTCAAAATTGCCATGATTAGAAAACATAAATTATAATTACAATAATAACTTACTTCTCCGTTCTTCTTTGATTTGTTTAGTTTTTGAATGAATTCTCATGAGTTCTTGAATTTCTGGAAAGTCCTTTTGAGTTGTACTGAGAGGCTTCTTAAAAACTACTGCAACAGTATTTTGGATTTTTATGGCACATTCTTTAGGAGTTCTATCAATATTGTAGACATCTTTCAATGTGAGAGAGATTTCTAAAAATGCGATATTATGATTCGGGAAAGCTGCACAGCCAGTGTAAGAAATTAGCAATTCTTGGTATACAGTAAAAAGTTTAATTGTGTCTTCCATTGACCAATTTTGACCTCTATGATTCGCCTTCTTTGATGGGTCACAATTTTTATCGTTTTCCATAGTTTTCTTTCTTTTTCTGCGTTCGTTCATTTCCAATGCTAGATCGTTTCGAAAAAACGTTAAATATGTTCGATTACAAATAATAAATACCATGCACAAATAAAAAAATTTTTTTATGGAAATCAAATTTGAAAAGTGCGTGTAGAAATTGTATAAGTATAAAAAAAAAATTACGAGATAATTTAATAAAAATAGGTTTTTCTAAATACTTTTACTCATTTTATCTCTCATTTCCCATGTCTCTCGATGTATTTCGTTGATTTCCTTAATCTTCTCCAAATCCTCGATTGATGTGTTTTCCCTTACAGTTCTTTGCAGTTGAAAAGATTTACAGTATCTAGAAAAACATTCGGTCGGAGATTTACATATAATGTTAGTATCTTTCGTGATACGAGAAACTTGTGCACATAATTCGATGTTGGTCGGAATTTCGGCACTGCCTTGATACGAATTCAATAATTTTTGGTGCTCTAAAAGAAAAATAATTGTCGTATCCAATGACCAATCTTCAGCATGTGAATTTTTTCTTTGGTGAGGATTACAGTTAAAGTTGATTTCCGTAGTTTCTGTGGTCGAACTTGATCCTGAGACCCGATTATCTGAAAATTGATGCCGATTATTTCTCGATTGATTTTGGATGTTATATTCATTCGCTCACCTTGATTCGGAGATGACGTTGAGGATTCAAGAATACATTTGCACGAATTAAGATCTTCCATGTTAGACAAATAGATTTGTTGGGTAGTCAGTGATCCTGGATTTTCAGAGACTTAAATCAGAAATACGTTCAATGATAAATTTTAACTGTTGGTAGCGATATGAAAACATTACATCAATTTCAAGACATCAAAAAAGTCGTGTATGATAATTAGGAATTCAAAAAAAAGCCTGCTATTTGTCATTTTCGACAATAATCTTTTTTTTTACCTTGGTTCAACTCTGATGACGTATATCCTGACAGACACTCGTACAAATTTGGGTTGTCCATTTCCGAAAAATCGATTTGTTGGAACGTTTGTAACTCAGAACGTTCTGGAGCTAAACTCAGTAGCAAATTTTCCAACTTAGTTTTTTTTATGAGGAATTAGAGGCATATGATTCTTACAAAATTAAAAAAATTTGATGCAAAACTTACGTTGTTGTATTGGTGTAGATTGAGATAACACAAAAAGTATGGAAAAAGTAATCCATTTCGACCCACACATTATCATCGCAGCAGAACTAAAACACATTATACAAATAGTAATTAACTCGATTGTTTTATATGCAATGTTTTGTTTTTTATGATTTTTGATTTTATTGAATTGAATTTTCCTTGATTAGTGTGTGAAAAAAGAAATAAAAATAATACAAAATACATCGATACAAAGCGGAGATTGCGAGATCAAATTTCAAATAAATTCGTTTTATTCGACAAACTAATGTACAACATACTCAAAATAATTATAAGAGAGTATTCTACTTTTAATTTACATATAATAAAAGTTTTTTTTTAATTATTTTGGATACTTACGTAAATGACACGAGTACACTCATTTCGCACTTCGTTCAAAGACACCTGTGATTGTTAAAACTGATTTTCAATAACTATATAAAAGAAATTGAATTAATTTACAATAAACATTATTTATCGTACATTTCACATCCGCACATTTATATTTCTTACCTGGAACTATCGAATAATTACTATTTATCACGTTTTTGCATCCTAAGAAAACTCATTATTTTTTATCATCAGCTCGTCAATCTTCTCTGGAAGGTATTTTGAATAACTTATACCATATTTCACTTCCGTGTTATTTTAGAGAAGTCATTATTTACAAATTTCCTTAGATATAAGAAAGATCGCTTTTAAATAATAATCTTCTCTTTTCAGAATCGTAGGAAACGAGGTGAATGGTCTTTATATTTTTTTAGCCTTTATATTCTCCTTCCTGTGATTCGTGAAAAATCAAAGAAATCTCTCCAATTTTGACTTCAGTACACAAGAACGCGAAATTAGCATAAAAAAATCAAGTTTTCAATTCTTCTTCATACAAAATTTTGGGTAATGACCAGTATGCAAGAAATAAAAGTTTGTTACTCCAGGAATTCATATATTCCTGGTATAGTTATAAGTTTTATACATTTTGTTTTAAATGTGTAAACCATTTTGTCCCCTACAGGAGTTGTTGAAATGCAAAATGTATTTTCACATGTTTTTTATTCATTCAGCTCTGATGAACTTTTTTTTTGCAGATTTAGATTTTTCATGTTTTACGATCGCACATGATTTTTAGCATCGCTCATCATGTCTTATATATATATTTTTTTTCCAATTTATTTGGGTCCCCTTGATCGCGGAGCCACTGATCAAGTTGATTTATATATTTTATATTATAGGTTTTATTTTATATTATAAGTATTAAAAGTTCGTAATTGTTTACTGTACAAATTTAAGATTAACAAACTGATCTCACAATAATTATAAATTTCGAACAAATCGACCAAGTAATTTCAAACATTAGTCAAATTGAAAGTAATAAATTTTACTTTAAAAATATATTTAAGAAATGGTAGAACATTCTATCAAATAGAATAAAATTTGCATTAATTGTTATTTTGATCTGTTTATCACTATGGTTTTGATTAATATGTTTATAATATGCATAAACATTATTTTACAAGTATTTACTAGTGATTTTTCCATTTTTACGTAAGAGTTTGAGATCCGACTCTATGAAATGAGACATTTTGAATTTTTCAATGTTTACAGTTATGGATAACATAATTTTTCATTGAAAATATTTTAAAACTTACTCTTTCCGTTTTTCAGAGAAAAATCTAAGTAAATATGCATTTTTCCGAACAACTTATGAGTATTTTTAATTTCACAAGAGAACTTCATAATTCATTTTAGAATGAAAGAATTTACGAATTATGTATTGTAAATTTACTAATTAATTCATAAATATACATCATTATTTATTGTGGATATAATATTTATATTATCTTACTGGAAAATGAATTCGTTTTGGTTATAAAGGTATAAAAGTTTATATGCATTCTACTGAAGTTTTATTTTGTATAAAATTAATAAAATTCTGATACCTAAACAAGTAGAAGATTATTAACATAACGGAACACTCGGTAAAATTCCGATAAATTCTTCGATTACATACAAAATCAAAGTTTTTTTTTGTCTTCAGTTTATCTGACTGTCTACATTTATTATTGGGTCGGAAAATAAGTTGGTTTGGTTTTTCTCATTGATTCGATTGTTGACAGAAAAACCGAACGGACTTATTTTCCAAACCAATATCTTTGAGACAAAATTACATGAATCTTATCGTGTAATATGTTCCGAAAAACTCTACAACTTGAAATAATCAAAAATTTTTGATCAGTTGATTTGATTTTGTATTATTCAAACTTACATAAGAAATTTTTCGTACGAAGGTATGTATGTAAAACTCTACTGTCATTCCTAAAATTTCGAGCAAGGCAGTAATAATTGTCTTAATATTATTATTAGTTTTTGTCATTGTAAAGGTCGAATATAAATTGTATAATCTCAAAGACATCTGTACGATTCACAAAACATTATTTCAAATTCACGATTCCATGAGCGCGTTTTCTTTGCAACAATGAAATTATCATTTCATACATATTTTCCGGTAATTTTACTATTTTTGCGCCGGTCAAATTTTGTGCTATAAATTTTTTGGTATAAATATATATTTATAATCGAATGCAGTAGGGTAACAACTATTAACGACTTTTTTTTTTAAATGCATTTCGAGAAAACAATGTCTATATAAAAGTTCAGTATGTGTTCTAGGGAATTCCTATTAGTTTAAGCCTTTTTATATTTTTCAGCAGTTATGAAATTTAGTAGTATTCTCCAGTATGCTTGTGCATTTCTAATATTTTCATGGACTACTCTATTAATTCTAAAGTTTTTTTGAAGCGAAACTTCTTAGGCGGCATTACCATTTTTCAGGAGTGTAATTTATTCAAGCATGTGATTTGCGTAGGTAGAAATTTGGAGATTTTACAATGTAAGATGTAATACTGTGAGGTGTAAGACTGTAATGTTTTCGTTTGGAGGGAGTAATTTTGATATTTTGTTGTAATGTAGAACTATAAAATGTAAGACTGTAATGTTTTCATTTGGAGGGAGTAATTCGGGATTTTACAATGTAAGATGTAAGACTGTAAGATGTAATATGTAATAGTGTGATATTTTCGATTGCAGGTAGTAATTTTGAGATTTCGTTGTAATGGAAGACTGCAAGATGTAAGACTGTAATGTATTCGTTTGGGGGGAGTAATTTCGAGATATTGCAATATAAGATGGAAGACTGTAAGATGTAAGAATGTAATATTTTCGATTGCAGGGAGATTTTGTAAGTATGTAATTTTGTAAGAGTGTAATGTTAGATCGGCATAGTTGGAGGTCCATGATTTTCGAGAGTGCTTCGAGTGTAAGAAGTAATTTTGAGATTTCGTAAGTCTGTATCACTGTAAGAGTGTAAGGTTTCGTCGGAATATGTGGAAGTCAGGAGATATTCGAACGTGTTCCGAGTGTAGGGAGAAACTTTTTCTAAGTATAATATGCTTTTTCCTTTATGAAAATGATCAGAATAAAATATATCAGGTTATTTTATAAAAGCAACAAGAATGTCATTGATAGATTCGACTGAATATAGAAATGGATTTATTTTTCAACTAATTTAAAAATTGATGAATTGGTTTAATTTTTTGTAGATTCCTAGTGTTTCAAAGAATTTTATTTATTTGATTTATTTACATTTTTTGTGAGAATTTTTTCTGAGTTTGATAATTTTTCGATATTTCCATAGATTTTTACACATATTTTCAGAATAACACGATTTATAGATTTTAGGTAGGCAAATAAATGGATCATCGATATATTTCTATCTTGGTACATTTTATGTATATGCAGATTTCTCTCTTTTTTTTTGTATTTTACAGCTAGCAATCACGAGTTTTGCAAAGATCTTTAGAATTCGATTTGTGGGTGAAAAATATACTTAATAATAATTTATTCATTGAAACATATATCTCTGAATAATATATATTTTCATTTGCTGTGATAAAGACAAATGGCACGACTTTTTTTAAAAAAAGGAAGGCTCGATAAATGCAAGTTATTATCAAAAAGGAAACTGGAAATTGTCAGTAATTTTCGTCAAATTATTTAGATTCCAATAATTTGCTAGCACAGTTATAATTCGAACGAAACTTGGTGATTATCCTCATCTTCACTGAAATTTCAGTAGTCACTTACATTCGTTTTCTAGAAACATAAAACTTGATACAACATTAAATTATTGCTCAACATAGTAAAAAATCTGAAGATTTTTGAAAGTTTTTATGGCCAACTTGGGTGAATTTCTGGGAGCAAGAACTTCAAGTTTCTTAAGAACTTGTTCATTAAAAAAAAGTTATCGTTGCGGGAAAAGCGTGTGAGAACTGGTTCTGTGTGGGATTGCGTGAGTGGTTGCTCGAAATTGGAAGGAAGCGAAAGAAACGTCGGTGGTAGCGGGTGTGTCCACTTCCGTTGGATCTGAAAGCTTCGCGTGATCATGTATTTATTTTCGCAATTTTTCGTAGCTTCATAAGACTGAGCCAACCTTGTTCTTCGAAAACATCAACAGCTTGCTCAGTCTGATTTTCTCCTTTTGTGAACTTTGGTGTTTAAAAATTGACTGTCATCAAAAAGTGCTTTTGAGTACAGAAAATGGTACTTTAATACTCGAGTGAGTTGCATCTCACAGATGTATGATTATAACTACTTCGACTTAAATTAAGAACACATTTTCTTGTAATTGTGACGTGAAACGAAGATTGTAACACGCATGAATGAAATTCTTTCATTCGATTATTCACATTAAATTAAATTGATTGTAGGGATGAAATTATATCATTCGATAATTCACATGAAATCAATTGCAACATTTCCGTTTTTTTCTTCATACTAAAAATTAAGCAATTCTGCATAAAAGTTCCCAAAAAATTAAGCACAAAAGTCAACGATTCACCGCGTTCACATCTGAATGCTAAATCTTATCTCTACTCCTTAATTGAAATTTTATATCATTCCAAAAGACTAAAGGAAGAAAGAAACAGTTATATTGGAATATCTGCCTTTCATTTTAGACCTACCTATTTATAAATTTTTACGAATCTGCAATAACGTATACTTCCGCTATTATGCACGAATTTACTCATAAAAACTGCGCATAATTATTCGTTTCATCTTAATCTCGATCTTCAAACTTTACATCTTCATAGCTGAAGTAGTAATTAAAAACGAGATCTGACTTTATCTATGAATAATCATACGGCACACCCTCGAAATTTATTCGTCGTAAAAAAAGTACCGAAAGTCACAACCTATATCCTGCGGCGTGTGCAAAAATAATAATTTAGGGGGAGGAGGTTCATTAAGCAAATTTCATTCAGAAAAAAATTTCCTTGTTTTCATATTGTGTATTTTTCATTCTTTATGAGAAATACGTTTTGATTTGAATGTTTCGAAAAATGTAAGAGAGTTTTCGGGAAATTCAATTTTGGAATTAATTGATTTTAATTAAGATTAATGATGCATTTTTATAGAAATTGAAATTTGAAATATAGAAAAATGTGGTTTTTAGCTTATGTGAAAGTGTAACTATTTACCTTGCATGAGATTAAAAAAAATTAAAATAATGTCCCACGACACGACGTCTTAATTCGCACTTTGGGTTACGATTTATTACGATAATAAACGAGGTCAAGCCTCAAAATTCGTGCTCGGCCAGTGACTTTCTTGAGTCTGGTGACGAATATGGACTGTTCATGGAGAAGTCGTTTAGGATGATACGTGACGAATTCCTGTTTACAAAATTTCTTTTTCTTTGAATGAGAAGAGTATGTTAAAATTTCATTTTGAAACAGACTTGTTGGCTGAAGAGGGTTATGGGGATTCAAAGCCCTCTAAAAATTTAGAAAAAAAATCAATAATTATTTACGCAAAAAAATGTAATAAAAAAAAGTTTCGTCGAGTAATTGCAAATTACGAGGTTTAATTTGTAATGCATGAAAGCGTTGGTAAAAGATAGTAATAAAAAAATGAAAATCATCAAATCGCAGGATCACGTAGAAAATATACATTTGAAAAATTGTTTTAACACAGTGAATAGAAAAAAATTGAAATGTACAACAACGCTAAAAATTTTGAAAACTTTCAATCTAGATATCTATACAAAATTCATAAAAAGTTTTTGAAAATCTTTCGAAACATACAAACTTTGAAGAAGTGAGTACCAAAAGTAACAAAAAGTAATGGAAAAACTATTTCTTGCAAACTCTGAACAAATACCTACCATCTATGAAATTCCAAATTATGGAGCATCAAATTCTGAAGAAAGTATATGACAATGTATAAATAATACAAAGCATCTATCAAAATTCAAGAAAAAACGATATGATTTAAAAAATACTCAGAAAAAAAAACACGTCTTTAATAGAATATGGAAAATGTATGAAAGTGTGATTTTCTCGTCAATCTATAAAATTACCGAGAATCAGTCAAAATTCACATTTTTGAGCATCGAATTTTTATTCTATGTAGCAATCTTCAAAAATATTAAAATTACAAAAAAATACTTAGCAATTCTCCAAAGTTCCGTAATTACTGAAAAATGGGGAATTTTTTATTACTTGAAAACAATGTAGACATAATTTTCCTATAAACTTATAAAATTTTCCATCTTAGAGAATAAATTATAATATTATGCCGTATATAATTCTATAATAATACAGAATCCTATATTTAATTCTATAAATTTATAGTAGCATAAAACAATAAAAATACATCAAATTTATTCCATATAATTTATACAAATAAGCAGTCGTTGTATTTTAATAATCATTCACATAATATGAAATGGTTGTATGAAAAATCTATATAAAATGATACTGTTTTTGAAAACCAACTTTTAATACTCAAAATCGTTGAAAGTTCCAATACAATAGCATCAAATTGTAAAAATCTATTGAGCAATGTATAGAAACACTCAAAATCTATGCGAATAACAAATTACACTACAAAATTTGATAACAAACATACTATACAAAAATTCTGGAAATCTAAAAAATACTCTAAATCTGTGTGATCATGACTCCTCGAAAATCTGTTAAAAGATTTCAACTTTGTAGAACTATGATTTTTAGAGCATCGAATTCTAAAAAGCTTTATAGAAATTCATAAAAATTTTATAAAATCCTTCAAGTTGTAAAAAAAACAATTGTATCAGTAAAATGAATTCCAACCTCAGTAACTTACTAAAAATCACACAAATCGAATTCCATTTTCCATTTTATACAAACATGAAAAATGTGTAACTCCGGGCTGGAAAAGTTGTACAACTTTCAAATTCCGAAACATAAAAACTGGAAAATCGTTCTCTTGTAACCATAGTATCAATGATTTAAAATACAAAATCCCAAAGGGAATATATTCTTTAGAAAAACCACTCTCAAAAACTTTTTTTAACTACGGCCTGTTTTGACTCAATGTCACATTGACAAGTTTTGAGTTTGAGAATATGCAATGGGAATTAGAAATTATGGTGTTGAAAATAGAAGAAAGCAAAAGTCATGTGATTAAAAAATTAATGTATTCTTACAAATCAAAAAGTTTTCCATATTTAAGAATTTATGATTTTGACAGAGAGGAAATCTGCATGAATAACATGGAATTTCTAAACATTGAAAATTATTTCTTATTCAAATAATATGAAGAAAAAATTTAATATGCAAGAATGACTCGCTCCATAATGATGTAGATATTCGCAAAATTGATCGTTGGAGCTAATGTTGTAAATGAAGAAGATTGAATTATTTTAACGTTTGAAGAGGACCTGGAATCGCAAGGTAGAGAGCTCGAAAAAAGAAAAATGACAATAAGGACGTATCGAATAAAGGAAAATATTGAAAAAATTCAAACTCCTTAATTTACAACTTCGGCTCCAGGGACCTCTCAAAGTATAAACATATGCAGCAACATTGATTTATTATTATTTATTAATAAACTTTACAGAACCTCATTCATTGTAAGGCCTATTCATTACATTTCCCTAAAAATGTTAGGATTCAACATATGACCTCGAAAAATTATTCAGACAAAATTAAAGGAATATTTACACAATATCCTTCCTTTTCTCGCGGTTACAAATATAGTGGTTTCTTTTCTTTAGTGAAACTACTTCAAAAAATGTTTTTTCGAAAAATATCACGAGTGCATTGCATGAAGCGCGATTGAGACCGAAATTGCGGTAACGGCGATTTTCAAGGCAGTAGTCAAGACCGACCACCGGCGAATTTTAATGAGATACAGCGCGCGAAGGCGATTCGCTGGCCGCGAGCAAGTGTGGGAAAAGGTAATGAGACCCGAGGCGTACCCGAAAAACCGCGGCCCGGCGGCGAGCGCGAGAAATTCCACAAGACCTTGTATTTCACTGCCGAAAAGCACCAAGTGTTTGCCACTGATATTCCTTCTGAAATTTCGTATACGAAGCGTTTAAATTGTTATTTTTTACAGTGTACTGTAAATTTGGTGAACTGATTATTCGATTCTAGTTTGGTCTTTAAAGTTTCTACTTTCATGAACTTGATTACACAAATTATACCCTCTTGTGATTTCATTATTTTCAGATTCTTCTTCTTCGAATTGAATGATCGTAAAGTACATTATAAATTTAAATTTCAAGAAAGACTGCATATTGTATATTAAAAACGCTATCGTCCCATTTTTGAATTTGTTTTTTTCCAAAACTGGCCCCAAAAGTTTTGTTCCAACCCAGCTACATTTCTGGAATATGGCCATGAAACGATCCTATCATTTATTAATCACTATAAAAAAAATGTTTCAGATTTGTCAAATTAGGAAATGGTACTTCAATATTTTGTTTATTCAACAACGATAAAATTACGGTAACTGTAAAACATGATCTAGATGAATTGGCTTTATAGTCCAATAAGAACAGACTGCCTCTGAATACTTGTGTAAGGTGATGCGTTCTTCAAGATGCCTTAAACGGATTACATTCGATTTTTCTATTAAGGGTACTACTCTAATAGAAGTGGACTCTAAAATTGATTTAGGGGTATTTATATAGGTAACATGACAGATATTAGGATTTATAAATCAGATATGTCTTGAACTGAAAAGACCAGCTATCGATATCTTGCTCTACAAGACTCTTGTGAGACCAGTTCTTCAATACGCGTGTGCTATTTGGAATCGTGTTCACAATTGAAAGAGTTCATCACAAGCTTTTAAAGGGCTTAGCGTATTTGAGTAATGCACCAATGGCTTTCGATGATCATGATTACTCTTGGGCTGAATCTTTACTAGGCACTGATACCTTTCAGGGCCGTCGGACAGTTAATGATCTTGTTTTTCTATTCAAGATAGTAAATGGTTTAATTGATTGCTGAGAAATCTGCGGTAAAAACCTAGTCGTAGCTTTAGGCGTTCTTCGAGAGATTTATTCCATGTCGGAATACATACCACTAATCACAGAGCGAACCACCCACTCGATAGGATGATGACAGTTGCGAATAGATTTTCTGATGATTTAGATTTTTTTGGGCCATCACTTGGTGTATTTAAGCTGAATCTTAATAGCGTATTGTAAGACCTTTCTTCTTTGACCGGTAGTAGTGAGTGTTTAATGCGTTCTTTTGACAACAATTCATCGCGATTTTTGTTATCGACATTGTATTTGTAAAGGGTTTAACCGTTCATATCATGAAATAAAAAAAAATAAATAAATAAAACGGTAGAACGCAAGTAAAGTTATTTGTAATCTGGCGAAGAATTCGGAAACAAGATCGTTTGATGAAAAAGTCCCGAAAGCGGACCTTCTTCAGCGGCGTCAGAAAGGCCGCCGTAATTCCCTCGCTTCCCGTCTTATCTTCTTGCTCTTCGCTTTACGACGGGAGAGATGAACGCGAGGAGAGATGTGCGCGGGCGTGGGAATATCATCGCTCGCGGGCCACTGACCAGGATAATGTGGCTCTGTACGCGTGAACAGTCTTTCTCATAACCAAGTGTCCGAAGGAACTGATTATGGAGATAAAAATTCCCCACTTTGTTCCGTTATACAATGGGAAAAAAACAGTCCTATTCCATTTCTTAGGTGGGGATTATCATATAGACGGTCAACATCATATTGAATCTTCGCACGTGGTTTTAAAAAAAGTTTTCCAGTTGAAGGCTTACACTTTTTTTTGTTATGAATGCTTTATCATAAACATGTCAATTTTTTTATTTTGTTAAAATATATAAGTTTATTTGAGAGACATTAACGCGCAAAGTCGAAAAGGTAAACGGCGTCCCTGATTACGTCACTGATAGTTGGTCTGGAACAAAAATAATACCTAATTTTTTTTAGTTATGTGTCCTCTTCGATGTGTACCGAAATAAAAAAATTTCAACTATTTAAAAAAAAAATTTGAACAATATAGGTAAACTTTATTATCTTTTGTCATTGTTTTTTAGCCGAAAATTGTAAAAAATATTAAAAAAAAATTTTTTTTGGTTTTCATTGAAGAGGCCACATCACTGAGAAAAATTAGGTTTGATTTTTGTTCTAGATATATTTAACATCTTCATAATGAAGTCTACAAAATCAAAAAAAGTTGAAGCCTTTCACTTGAAAACTTTTTTTTAAACCACGTGCAAAAATTCAGTATGATTTTGACCGTCCATATGATAATCCCCCTTTAAGGAAGAAGTCCTTTTTTTATGAAAAACGGCTTTGAATTTATGGACCCTTTACGTTCTTTTCAGTTTCACTGCTTTTCCCTCCAAGAAGTATGAATTATGCGTGCTACACGTTATAAACACCTATCATGCTAATATCGTATTGTTATAAAGAAATGATAAATTTTGTGAATTTTTTCTGGTAAACCGAAAATCAATTCGCCAATTATGTGCACCATGATTTTTTAACGCCAATTTTTGTTCGTCCAATTCTTTACAAAGTAAAAGATGAAAAGAACGGTCATAAATAATGCAATAAAAAATGTTATAGTTTTATAGATTCAATTGAAGAAAAATATAAATTTTCAAATCAGAAAAATTCGTAATGTTGGTATTTTGGGTAACTTCCGTTAAAATCCACATTAGTGCAGTTCATGTTCAACCATAATTTTTAATATTCAATAACATGAATAACCTTCTTCATTTTTTTATTTCCTTCAACGATATTACTTTCATGTTTTTTTTTTTAATCTCCAAATCACACACTGTTTACTGAAATGAATTCTTGTTCGTCTTTTAAACTTCTTTTACACAATTTTGAGTGAAGCTTTAATGCGGAGCTTTTATACGATCAAAACAGTAAGTTATATTTATTCATGCGAATTCATTGTTTATTATAACAACAAAAACTAATTATCTTGGAAATGGAACATGTTACCAAGATCACAATTCTTTTCGGATTCAAAATTTTTATTTTTCACTACTCAAATCTACCTCTATGGAAATTTTTATTTATTATTTAATGCCTTCAATCTCTTTTACTTTGCAGTAAATACATTAAAAAATGATAATCGAGAATTCGTTATTACAAGAAACTGAATAATACCACTATAAAAATATAATACGTAATATTTATAAAAAATTTTGATCTATGCATTTTGTCGCAAGAACCGAATGTATCACATTTTTCCACTTGCCTAGTAAATAAAATGAAGATCTGTTTTTTGAAAAGGAATACATTCCATTTATTCATTTCAACAAGGAAATTTGTTGATTTCACATTTGAAATATAGAAATTTATGTTTAATTATTAGGATGCATGTAAGAAAATCTGTAAAATTACATTGTTTATGTTCGAGGAATGTAACTTATTAAAATGAAAAAAATAATTTGTTCAAACATAATAGAGATATATTTCTTCACTCACGAACAAAAACTTTATGAATATAGTATATTTGGTTTTCTGCTGCAAAAGAATAAAGTTATAGTTCTTAAAATTTTTTATCCAAACATGAAAATCAGGAACTTTTGTAGTCATTACATTTTTTTATTGTCTAAAACCATTCTTATTATTATTTTTTTTTACAATCGTGCGCCTCACTTTTTGACTTTCATTTCGTATTCAATCCGATTTCAAAAATTCCCATGGAAAATAAATGAAATCTAAAATTACAATTATCAAAATTTTTAAAGAGTACGTAGCAGTGAGCCATATTTTTCACTTGAGAATCCAACTTACGATTTCTATATTTCAACGTCATTTTTTCATTATATAGTTCTTCTATTATTAATGTAAGCGGCTTAAAACATCCGATTATTTTATATGTAGAAATAGAAAATGTGAAAAGAAGAGGACGAAACAGCGAAACCGAAAATTTTTTCGTTTTTTATATGTTTGTCTTTTAGTTGAATAAACCTCAAATAATTAATTATTATTTTAATATTTTTATTAATAAATTAACCCCGATAATCTTTTTGAACAAGCAACTCCTTTATTCTTTCAAAATTCTTGTTATGAAACTACTCATCAGATAATTTCACTACTTTATCAACAAGTCCGTACATTGCTGCCTTTTTCTGGATTTCAGAATTCTTTAGGTAAAAATAAATGAATCTTTCTGATGAAGTTGGTTTTATGAACTTATCAAAAATCAAACCATTATCTTTCCTAATAATCATTAATTCTAAAAAATTCATCATCCCTTTTTCCTCCACCTCATATGAATTGTTGTCATTGTTATAATTTCTGACCCACTCATTGAAAAATCGGCTCCACACATGATCGCATGGAATTTCGTAACGATTACAATAAGATTATTGGCCATGGCAGTCCATTTACAATAGGCAAATGCTTCAGTATGTAAAAAACCTCCAAGCCAAGTTTATTTAACTGATAGTTAAATAAAAAATTGTCCATCTCACGTTCCCTACGCTTTTTATTCTATAGTGAATAAAAGTGTAAGATTTGAAAATACGAATTGTAACGTGACTCAAAAATTACATTCCTAAATAATTAATCGTCTAAAAAAATATACCGAAAAAAATCCACAAAATCTGAATTCCTTCTACCAATCTCAAGGATTTCCTCTAACATAAATTGTAAAATGTCAAACAAAAATGTGAACTTGAGGAAAAATCCTCGTGTATGTCAGATAGTAGACTGATCGAGTGGGCGTAACACGTCTTCTCGTTATTTCCTCCAGTTACTCCCTCCAAGACTAAACTTGTCCTTGCTTCCCCACGGCCCTTTTTCACTAATGCTTTATCGCGCTTTCCACCGGGCAAAATGACCAGGAAAACGTCACGCTGAAAAATCCTCCCACCGATAAAGCATACAAGTCTAATGAATTCTCGGCTCAATTAATCTCACTCGAACTTAATCAGATATAATTTTTCACGGGTAGATTTTTGCGACGTGACGAGGTATTCGACGTTGCTTCGAGGCGATCTCTCACAGTGCAACGAAGAAACTTTGTCGATTGAAAGAGTCAACTTGCTGTAAGAATCAGGGTACAGTTTTTTTTTCGTGTTAAGAATAGCAGAGACATTTCTTTGATAAATTATCGATCTTTTGATAAAATTTTTCCTTTCTTTATGATGAAACTGATAATAGTTTTGAGGATAGCGGATTTTGTTCCTCTCTTATTCGAAATTCATGGAAAAATAGGAGATCGATTGTAGATTCCAAACTATAAGTTTATGAACTTTGTACACGAATTATCATTCAGCCACGGTACTTCGTGCTGCACGTGTCACCTTTCTGACGAGTTTCGATTGTAATTGACGTTGTTGATTATGTTTGTTTGGCTGACTTTGAATTTGAATTTTAAAATGTCGGAATCGTAGTGATTGACGATGGTTTTAGTGACCGGTTTTTTCCCTTTTCAATGGTACATATGATCACTTATAATAAGAACTATAGGGTACAATTTTTCTTGAAGAAGGCCAAATCAGTGGGCAAAATATAAAAAGTTGTTTTTACACACTATTTGATAGGGTTTTTTAAAGGATAAAATTTACTTCTTTTGGCTCTGGGAGATAAAGATTGGGTGGTTTTTACATTATGGAAATTAGCAGAACAGAAGATATTCTATTGTTTGAGACTATTATTAATTATCATTCAATTTTTTGATTCCAGGATACATGAATTGCAGGTTACTGCAATTAGTTGTTGAACTTCTTTTTTGTAATGATCAATGAGGAGACTCATTTTCGTCGAAACCTTGACTGGATAAGAAGTTTTTTCGTCGCACGTAAGTCTTTCTGTGCATGGAATCGGCGTCCTTTTGAGTCCCCTTGAAATCCAGCAATGGCTTGAGGGATCAGGAGCGCGACAGCGACAACGACGAAGAAGCTCGGCGAAGACAGGAGGAATGCGATTTGATTCCTTTGCCATCTCGTACCCGCGCGTCATTTGCCAACCGAGGACGAAACGGTACTTAATTTATTCTTCGACGGACGTAACGCTCGAAGACAGCGATAAATAAAACGATCGCGCGATTCCCCGGTGCAGGACGATATAATCTGCAAGGGATGTGATTCAATTATGTTGACTTGGCGTTTTGCAACGTTCCACATTGTTCCAAAAAGCAAAAGAAAAAGTCAACTTGGGAACATCGTGAGATCTTTGGTTGGAATCATAAGAAGTTTGAGGGAAATTCGATTGAAGGACTAAAGAATTCGTTTCTTCTGCAGAAAAATCTACTTCACAAATTTTCAATCCATAAAAAACACTTGCAGAACTTTATTGAGTTGAATTTTTCAATGCATTTTGGCAAACTATTCGTGACGAACTCATTATCGATATTGTTAGGTAATAAATTATGTTGAACTGTTTGATGAAACTTACATTCTTTTTACTATCCTGCTGGTGATGATGCATTAAAATTGATCGAAATTTGATTTGTTTTACTGAAAATCGATCCACCTAATACACAAATTTTCCTTTGGGTTGAGATGAATCCTTCTCAATGCAATTGAAATCCAAATCTACGGTCAATACATTTGACTCCAAATAAACAAGATAAGTTTTCATCCTACGAAAAAAACTTGAATCCTTTTCTATGCAATTTAAAAATAAATATTTACAAGATTAACCTGTTTTTGATGGAGCATTCAATGATACTAAAATTTTGAATTTTGTCCAATAGAGATTTATGCACCACATTTTTTATTTGATTACTATATTTATAAATACAATCTAAATTCAAATGTCATGCATTCCAATAAATAAATTTTCATAAGAGTGAGGTTTCAATTTTTTACTTTCCTCTTAATTCCTCTTAATACTTCCAATTAATTCTTCCTTTTTACTTTCAATCACACTTTTTCATGTGCCTTGACAGTCCATGCGTCATGCTGAAACTTTTTACATTCAACAATCAGGATTTTTGATAGATGTGTCCTCTACCTATCGAATATGTAATGAAGTTAATGCGATTGCTAGAAATAGATTGTTTGAATGTGATTTGTTTTGCGACACATTGAATGCGTTTACTGAGAACGTTGTATTGTACTATAATTTTATTCAAAATTTTCAATAACTATTTTTCAATTTTCCGACTGCTAAGATACTATGTGATTTTTTCTATAGTAGTCCTATAATTGGGTGACAACCTGTTGGACTCATGAACTGAAACAAATAAAAAAATGAAAAAAATTGATAATCATATAATGTTGTAGATAGAAAAAAAAAAACAAAGTTTGAATGCAACTAAATCTGAAAGTATTTCATTGAGCATATTTCAAAGTATAGATAATTCAATCGAATATGGTTTTAATCAAAATAAATGTTATCTAACTTAATCTAATTCAATTCATATGTATTTTGTATAGTATATTGTAATTTCGTCTAAATGTATCCCATTGAACTAAATGCAATATAATCAGGAAAAAAACATATAATGCAATGCAATTCAATCCAATCATATGCGAATTATTCGAAGTATATTACATCAAATTAAACATCAGAAGAAAACTATGTCCCTACTGAAACTGAAGGCATTTACAATTTTATTATGTGGTAAAATGTAGGTATGGTATAAAGTAGTTGCCAATTTCGCTTGCGCCAAATAAGTTTAATTCATTATGTAGCTCATTATTTACAATTGCTGTTTCTTTGTAAAGAATCTCATAAGTTTTTTTTTTTTTTTTCAATACGATATTCTTGCTCAAGCCAGAGAGTTTTTCAAGCTTTTAGTTAGAATTTTTTAATGTGTTGTGATGTGACGACAATGTGATTTGATGTGTGTAAAAAAACTTTTTTATTCTTATATATGAATATATTAAATTTGATTAAATTTCAATCTCGAAATAAATTAGATTAAAATCAATCAAATAGCAATAATCGAATTTCATTAATAAGGATAAAATATTTCAAACAGAAAAAATCAGTTTGTATGCAATTGAATCTGCAAGTCTTTTATTAAATATAATGCAATACATTTGAAGTAAATATAATTCAATGCACTTGTTATCAAAATAAATGTGTTCAAACTGAATCCTGTTTAATTCAAATTCATTCAATTTAATTAAATCCGATTCAATCCAAGTGTATCCTATTTAATTGAATGCCATATAATAAAAATATGACATACAATCAAATCTAATCAAATATTTTTATATGCAATTAATACCAAGTATATTACATTCAATGCTATGCAATTCGCGTGAATTCTGTAGCTTCCCGGAATAACAGACAAAGTGACTTCTGCCATAAGGCTCATTTTAAATGATATTCTGGGAACATTTTAATCGTTGTGACATGTGTAACTTTGTCTGTTATCCCGGGAAGCCACAGAATTGAGTGCACACTTAGATTTTTATCAGTATCAGAATTCGAAACCAAAAGAAACTGCTTCTCTAGTCTCAACATTATCAGAAGTCATTCATGATGCGATTATGTAAAATTTTGGTATGTGTTGAAGCGATTGCTAATTACAATTGCGCTAAATGATTTGGACTCATCAGAGAGAATCGAATTTTGAACTACTGTTTCTCAGTCAAAAATTCTTTGATCATTCTAAAATCACGATATTCCTTTTTTTTTTATTCTCATAATTCATGATAATAGTACCAGATTCTTTGCATTAAATTAGATTTAATTACTAATAAGTAACGAATGTCGAATGTAATAGATTTTAATTATGAACTTTTCGATGGAAATAAAATAATATAAATAGCCGAAATTAATTTTAAATGCAATTTTATTGGAAATGATGTATTTCATCAAATCTAGTGCAATGTCCTGAAGGATATTTAATTTAATAGGATGTACTATCGATCAAAATATACCCATATAATCTAACTGAACCCTACAAATTTAAACGCATTTTACTGAATTGAATGCAATATAATCCAAATGTAAACTATTAAATTCGGTGCAATTTTATCCAATTGTATGTAATTTATTCCAAGTATATTATTTACAACAAAAAGCAATTCTTTCAAGTTAAGTGCAAACCAAGAATTTTAGAAGAAAACTATGTCCCTATTAACTCAATATTTACGATTTTACTATATTATAGAATTCTGATATGTGATGAAGTAGCTACCAATTTTATATACTCCCAATAAGTTCAACTAATTAGACGGTCACTAAATTTATAATTGTAATAAATTTGTTTACTATTTTAATTTTTTTTCTAAAATCACGATTTCCTTGCTTCTGGCCGATATTTTTTTACGTTCTCAGCTTTGACCATTCTTATGTTAGTTATAAATATCAACGTGATTGGAGTCAGGACCACACTGCGAATTCCCTTGATCAATGATGGCTCGAGGTGTTGGTAATCGTTGCGAATCAACTAGCAGTGGTTTGTGATAACGAGCTGCACGTACATGAGAGTCGAGGAGTGAAGGTTATACCACAAAGAAAAGGACGAGGTGCGGGAGAAGAGGTTGACGAGTAGTGAAGAGAAGTTGTTTCGTTTCTTTAGACTGCCCCTCGTACCCTCTCACCCTTGGGCCCGGCAAAAACTCCGCTATTCATTAGAGACGCAACCGCGCTATTAAAATAATCGCAATGTGAGTGACTCGCGAATGTGCAACTTTTCACCAAAAGAAGTACCTTGTTCCAAACACGAGATTATAAATAATTTTCCAAGTCACAAAGAACGCTTGTTGAATAGAACCATTTTTTTTGTGGTTAGAAAAATGATCTGACTTCAAAAATATACATAAAAATACTCTAGTATTTTCGTACTCAGATTTATGGACAAGTTTTTGAATCCTGTCACTTATCTGCAGTATTTGGCCGGCTATCATATAATGGCACGCGCGGCCACCCGGCGTTGGGCAACCTAACCTTAACCGTACCTTTTTTCGGCTTCGCAGTTAGGCTTGTCAAACCTGCCCGTTCAACTTTTCCTCGCTCATATCGAATGAAAAAGATCAAGCCCATCCATCGAATGTCCCTTCATCGTATGCTTCACCGCATCAACAGACTTTGTTGGGTTCGTATGCGATCAACGTGCGTTTTACCAACACGAATGTGGGACCACAACAAGATTTTTTATCTTTTACTTCATGATATTTTGGTTCTTGACTCAATAATAACGCTGATTGTTAGCATTCCCTAGAATAAATCTTGATTTGTATTCATTTTGAAAAACCTCAAAACAGTTCTAAGACACCCAAGGGTCAAGCAAAGCAGTTGTTCTACATTGGTCCTTTTCTGGACATTTTGGGACAACGTTGGTTGTCCCCAATTGGGGTCTCGCGTGTCACAAGAGTGGTAAAAAGATCTACTTGAATCTTGTAATTTCAAGAAATACTTTTTCTCACTGATTCCCCAAAGCTGCTTCCCACATCATGAGTCCAGAAATCTTCTCTCGCAACCACATGCAACCAAGCAAAACCTCTAGAACTTGGCATTCAGACAAAGCTCCGATAAACGATGTTTGTATAGATTTCAATGACTCTATTTATTTTCCCCTAAGTAAAAACATCATTACACCATCCAACCTATAATTTTTCCACCATTCAAAACTCAAAGTCTCTTAACCCCCACGTTTAGCATTCAAACTCCATTCCATTTCACACCATAGACAGAAATCACTCAACCTTCATTCACCTAATAGCAGATATTAAGACGGTACCAAAGATTGCATTTAGCATAAGAAACAATAGCCAGACAATGTCAACAACAGACGTGGTAGATGCAAATCCATTTCGACTTGAATGAAAGTAACTCGTAGGAAAAAGGGAAAAAATCTTGGTGTACAAGGATTTCCCAAGTCAAAGTTTAATGAACGTTTTCCAGCGAAGGCCTGAATTATTTACAGCGTCTACGTGAAAATGAAAATGTTTATTTCATAACGCGCGTCGTAAATAAAATGTTGGTCGTAAATCAATTGGAAATATCATCGGGGCTGGCGATAAAAAAAACAGCAGACAAGGCATGGCGCGCGTATCGACGCATTGTGAATCGCGAATAATGCGATTTGTATCGCTCGAAAGTCATGAATTATATGGCATAATGCGCATGCGCAATAACGACGACCGATCGAGGGGCCCGATACAGCCTCCGGGGTCCTGTCCGATAATCAGCTGTCGCGTTCTTTCAGCGTCGTCTCCGTCGTCATCCTAGTTAGCGAGACTTTCATTACGAAGCCCGAGATACGATCAATCAAGGGACTAATTAATCGGGCCCCGCGTGAAATGACAATGCGCGCAACGTCATTCTCGCAATAAGCCCATTATTTAGCAATGTTGGGACCTGATGAAGAGCCTCCGAGCTTGTATTACCTGGGCCCTTTTTTCTGGCTCGATTAATCAGTGTTTGCATTGACGGTGATTCAATCGCGGCGAGTCTTGATGGATTTCGTGATTTTTTATGATTGTTTCGTCATTTTTACGCTGATTCATAAAAAGGGTTACTTAATGATTCAATTTGTAAGACTGCAGTTTTTGAACTTGAATGATAATAATTTCAGATTTCTTTAAGAATGTGAAAAAAATATATGGGCTCTTTTTGGAATAGTAATATTAATTAACTATTTTACTAGAGACTTGGTTTCTAAATACACTGAGAAAGAGTGAATAGAGAAAACGAGAAAGTGTAATTATTCACTGTGGAAAAAATGAAATATTATTCAAACAATAAACGTTCTCGTTAATTACATTTAAAAAATATTATTATGTTACTTTCGAAGTAATTTTTTTAGAAAGTAAATTTTTTTTTGTAAATTTTTGTCATTAGAATACAGTTGATAATTCCACCAGTAAGTATTCATTTTTTCAAAAGTAAAATTGCATTGTTTCAGATACTGGGATTTCTCTGTTTGATCATTTAACGTTCTATTCCACGATTAGAAAAAATGAAATTTTTGGCGAGTGAAACTTTATTGTTTAACCAGTGAAACGCATTTGATCATCATTATAGTCATTAATAACTGTTACACACTAATTTACATTCACTTTTCTAAAAAGTAAAGTTACAATGTTTTCTAGTGGAAGGCATTACACTGCTGCTTAATGGAAAACAGTAAAGTTTCACTTTTTAGATTAAGAGAGTACATGTTACTTTGTTCGTATGTTTGTAAAAAGGGTTAGGTGGAATTAAAATGAAGGTCCTCACAGAATTGTGGTTTTTTTTTTAGTGAAAGAATTTTTATTGGTTTCTTTAATTCATACTTTTTTCATGTGCCCCAGTGAAAAAAAAAATGAGGAATCTTTAAAACACTATATTTTTCTTCTAAAACAGTTTTTTCACAGAAATACGTTTGAAGTTTCGTCAAATATGTTGGCACGCAATCAATGTTATTTAATTTTTAATGTTAAGTACTTTTGATGATTGTACAATCAAAAAATTTTTGATTCTTGTTTTTGGAATGATGTCAGTTGACAAGTATAGGTATAATTTGTAAATAAACAAATTCAAAAAAGCTGCTCCATGCAAATAGTTTTTATTTACGTTATTCTATCATTTCAATAAAATAAAAGCACTTTTTCATAGGATTTCAATAACAACGGGTGAATATTTTGGAAGTGTTTGAGAACGTTTACTATTGTAATAAAAAAATTTTGCGCAAAAATGTACCTTCAGAGAAAATTATTGACCCTAATTCTAATTTGATTAAAGTGGCAAGACTAGGAATAACGTCTCCATGTAAAGTATTATTACATTATTCCATATAATTATCGAATTATTCTAACATGTATGATAATTATTCAATTCGTTCCTAATGTGCTCGTTATAATATGCTTTATTCGTATTTTCAGGCTAGATAATTTTATTCCGATCTCTATAATGAGGCAAATAGAAAATTTGCTGTTAAAATTCGTTTTTTTATCACATTTTGTCAACATCTAAATGAATTCTAACCAACCAAATGGGTTTTTCCGACCATATTATTATCAAGAGAACTTATTTATGTAGGAAAAGGTCATAAGCTTATGCATTTCGCAAAATTTCAATCGCACCCATATCCCATAGAAAAAATGTCATTTTAAAAATTTTGTTTGTTTGACATTAACCATAAGAAAAAAGTATTAATTTTTAATTATTTTTTCTATAAGGTATTAATCCATCATCTATTATCAATGATCTCGTGTTGTTTTTCATAATTATGAGTAAAAAATCATTAGGGAAAAGCAATTTTTAAGGTACCTACTTTCTGGGTTTAAAAATATGTATAAAGGCTGACATGAGATTAAACCTAAAACCTAATATGTTCAGACATAATAAAAAATACATATTTTCAGGCAAATTCTATGGTTACTTTATAAAGTAAAAATAATTCATGAATTTTGTAAATCTTTTGGAAAATCTCACTCAATCTTTAACAAACACACCAAACCTCATACATGTGATAACTTTTGAATTTAAGTTATCGTATTATTGATTTGTTTTATTTATATCTGAATACCAAGCTCGTAGGTTTTCAAACCTTACGTTTGAAATTATTATAGTCAGTACTTACGTTTTTACATAGTTGAAAAATAATAAATACATGTTAAAACACTAAATAATTTAATTTTTTGCATACTACACACAATTGATACAAATTCCAACGAAATTTGAGCAACGAATGATAAGTAATAACTCACAGAAGTTATTACGATATATTTTCAAATTTTAGAATAATATATAAGTAAAGATACGAATAGTACTTGTAGTTCTGAATTTTTTTTTTTTTCCTTTAATTTCATCGCTTTTTAACAAACAACCAAAACTTCTGGAATTTGATGACTTTTCATTTATCAGACAGAACTTCAGAACTAAAAAAAAGTTATTTAAAATTCCTTAATCATAGTCATGAATAATCATCTCTGAATAATCCTCGGAACTGATAATTTTCCTCGGAGTTATTTCTAACGACGCTATTCGAAAAATCCTGCATTAGAATCCGCGGTCTAACGAAGTCGAATTCCAGAGTCATGAACGCATTATTAATTAAAGAGTACGCGGTATTTGTTTCCCCGAATTTTTCTGCTCAGAAGATTCATTATGTTATTTGGTGCCTTCGAAGCTTCGGCGAGGAGAAATGTAGCGGCGAATTCTCGCGTTCAAGGCAGCGCAATCTCATTCCCGATCTCGGTAGCCTGTTTCATTAATCCATATGCCGCGAGCCCCGAGCTAGTGTATCAAACGCTAAATTAATCAATGTTTATATTATTGCGCACCGGCCCCGGAGCTATGCTACCGTGAGCTGCTTCTCATTGACTTTCCCTCTCTTTCTACCCTTCGTTTTCTTTATCTTTTCGACGTAGCTACTGGGCGGATGAGCCGCAAGATTTTAATAGTGGCTTTCAGAGCATGCCCAGTGATAACGTAGTGTTGGATGCAAATTAATACGAATCGAATCTATATCAGTTAATTCCCATCTATTTTCTAGAGGTGTCGGACAGGTCATGAAAAGAAGTTTCAAAGTGCTTGCCTTTGGAATAGAAAATGCGAACCAGTCTGAAGTGGACGAATCAAAGTAACATCTGGGAAAACTGGAGAAAATTTACAGAAAATTAATCGCAGTTTGTACATAAAAGAAGACAATGAGCGACACTTTTTGCGATAAGCGTAACATCGGATAATTTGCTATATGGTTTTATAATGATATATATTAGCTTGGCGTGGCGAGTATGCGCGGAAAAGTAAAGGCGCACATAAAACGCGTTGTAGGCAGCGTGTATTAATCGACGTTTACAGATTTACCGCACGACTCGAGATAATTATGCGTAATGCAGCCTTGCCATCTGGCCCTACAGCGGATCGTAACTCTTCCCTAGTCGATCTAAGGTTCGTCCTCTCAAGGCGACGCCGTTGACGACGACGTATCTTGCTTTACGAGCGCGTCATTCGTTTTATGCCCATGCAAAACGCGCATTCAACATGCGCGAAGCATTGATATACGTTCTATTTATGAATATGCAAATCAACCATTCGGGATCATTCGCTCCTACGCAAATAACTTTGAGTGTTTTCTAATTGACTTGGACTGGAGTCGTCGGTTGGAGCTCAATGAACGTCATTTAGGCCAAAATGTAAGCATCGTAATATTTTGAGAAAATTAGAACTGGTTTTAAGCTTTCGACAGGTTATAGAAAAGAGTTTTTTCTACTTGGACAGAGTAAAAGAAAAGTAATTTTTTATTTTATTGAAGGCTTGATAAGGCATTCGAGATAGTAAACTAAACCTACAGTAAATGCTTTGGCTTGAAAAGCAAAGTAAACCTTATGATATTGAATAAAAATATTAGAAATTAAGTTCAAATTCAAGTAATCTATCTTAATTCTTCTAAATATACTTGATTTGCTTGAAAGTGGTCCTCATATCATGCAAATCACTTATGCCAACGTTTTTTTTACAACTCTCAAAACAGCCTCGAAGGATTTTTCTGGGATGGCCTTCGATTCAATCCTGGATTTGACATGTATCTTTATTTTGAAATCATATAGTAAGAGAAAAGCAGGACAGAAAATTATTTGAAACATTAAATCTGCTTTCCTCTCTCTTGATTAATTCAAACTCATTCTACCACAGAGAAATATCAATTTCCTATGTAGAAAATGCTCTCATATTGGTTATCAATATTTTCAAGCTTTTGTTTACAATGGATATATAACTCTGAATCGATGTATGTTCGTAATTTTTGTCATAGTGGTTTATCATGTTTTAGTTTCTTTCAAAAAATGAAACTAGCATTCATAATGAACGAATTATACGTATATTTTTCCATTTTAATAGCAAGATTTGTAGATAATTGCAATTTGTATGAAAAATTTACAAAAACTATTGAATGATTTCTAGTAAAAAAAGTTAAAACTCACAAGGCGTTTTTATAAACAAGATATACTTGTACATTACTTGCATATTCTTGAAATTTGGGAATGTATTTTTTTATTTAGCTGATTTTCAAGTTTTTCTGTATTTACGAAAATTATGAATCTAAATACAGTTAGGAAATGTTCTATTTTTCCAATTGAACAATGTCTTGTAAAAGAAAACCAGTAATTCGAAATATTCAAAATTTTTACGAATCAAGATTTCGAATTCTTTTTACCGAGTTCAACTTATGCTTTTACCATTCAAGGGACGAGGTTTTTCGGCATGTAAAACTTATATCAAAAACGTACAAGTCTCTTTTTATTTCTAATGAAACACTTGCAAATTTGTACATTCTTCTACATCTAAGTATTATATTCATCAAATGTATGAAGTTTTGGATGTTTCCAAGCAGCTGATTTCCAAGTTTTTTTTATTCGCAAACGTAGAACCTAGAACATCAACAAAGTATTATGTTAAATCAAAACTGAAACTAAAACAAGAAAAAGAAAAAAAGAAAAAAATTTTTAGGGAACTCCGTGATTTTCAGAATTATATGTATTCAATGTTAAAAACTTTTCATTCTAAACGAACTGTATCATCGGCATATTTCCGAAACTCTAGGAATCTGCGACATTTGAATTTATAGATTTAAGAAATTGGTTTTCTATTTTCTCTGAATGATTTGTGTAAATTAGGAAGTATGAAGATTTTAATCCCTTTTATTCCAAATATGCAGCTAAATTATTATAATTTTGAAATTGATAGAATGTGAAACATGTTTACTTCCTCATTAAGTTCCAAAATCGAAAATTTTTTCTCCGTCAAAGTCTTCATCAATGTGACCATTTTCATCGTGGATAGAAATATTTTATCATAAAGGCAACGAAATACTAACTTCATAATGGACGAACAGTTTAAAAATTTTATGAATTTTTCAACTACTTTTAGCTCTACATTTTTGTTTTCAATACCTCGAAAGAATAAATGAATTTGTAATTGCTCTCATAGTATGAACATTGATCTTTTAATATATAATCTAAACAATAGTTACCAATTTGTTCTCAGTATTTGTAATTCTCACCTTAAGAGTCTGAAATTCCGAATATGTTAACACATTTCATCCACAAATACTTGAAATTGGAAATTGATCATGTTGCGAATCACAGAAAATTGTAACAACATGAGCTAAAAATGCTAATGTGAATTGAACAGAATCCAAGAATTTAATAAACTTCCAGCAGCTATCATCCTTTGCTAAAGTTTATTGCTTTAAATTAAACATTAAAAAACTAATATATCATGTTTTTATAAGGGGTTATATACATTTTTCTGCTGAGAAATTGAGGATAGTTTGGAGTAACTTTTAAGGTATGTTGCACTAATGCTTTGTCACGAAAGTTATAGTTTTTTGATAGTGTATCTTTCACTTGAAAAAACAAGTATTTGTTCTTAAAAAAATATCAACAATTGGCGGAGTTATGGCCCTTTCCCCGAAACAACTTTTTTTTTTTAAGACGCTTGCGGTGACCACGATGCAAGTCGAACAAGTTAAGTTAAATCAGAAGATCCAAAAAATTTCATTGGTCTAGGAATATATCTAGTTCTTGGACGATTGCTTTTTTGTAGAAAAGTTGTTATTTGGCAGATAAGAATTTTCAAATAAAACTTTCAGGGGGTAAAAAAATCGAAATTTCGGGGAAAACGTTCTTGCATACAGAAAAAACATAATATTTATTTTTTCAACCGTTCAAGAACTAGATACATTTCTAGACTAATGCAATTTTTTGGATTTTATAATTTAACTTGATCTGTTCGACTAGCGTCGTGGTCACCGTAAGCCTCTTCAAAAAAAAAGTTGTTTCGGGGAAAGGGTCATAACTCCGCCAATTGTTAATATTTTTTTATAAACAAATAGTTAATTTTTTAAGTAGACAATACACTACGAAAAAACAATAACTTTGGTGTCATAACATCATTGCTACATACTTTAAACTTAAAACCATCCTCAATTCGTCCAAACAATAAGGTACATAACCCCTAACTCTAAATTCAGATACTATTTGTAAAGTTCTTCACGTCCACATTTATGAATTGCTCCTGATTCTAAAAATTATTAAATATTCAAAATTTTACACTATTCATATGCTCATGTTCTCAGCAACTCACCTCGAATTATCAACGTAGTCTACAGACAACTTCAGACAACTGCGGTTAAAAATTAAAAAACGCATTAAAACCTTCACTTCTTTCTTTCTCCTTATTTGTTATGATCAATACTTCCATTTTCAGCTATGACAACTGAATAATCAACATGGACTTCAATCGGTAGAATAAAAACAAGACAAACGTATTTTTCTTCCAAACGTTAAATCGAACCCAACGTTGGCTACATCTGAAAATACGCAATTTCACCTTCCTTGGGCTGGGTTTGGCTTCAAAAAACCCCATCCACTGAAGAACTTGTGCAAAATTCTCAACGTTTCCATTACAGTAATAACGATAAAATTACAAACTCTGGTTTTCATTTATGACAACTGAATAATTAACAAGAACTTTAATTGGTAGTACAAAAACAAAACAAACGCGCTCGTCTCCCAAATTTTAAATTGAACCCGACTCTGGCTACATCTGAAAAAATGCGACTTCACGTTTCAACGTTTCCTGTACAGTAATAACGAACCAATTACAAACTCTCATGAAACTTCAATATTCAATGATTTCAGATATTGTAAAAATCAAAGAAGTTTCTTTCAGTTGTTCAAAAAACAGAACTATATGGGAAATAGAGATAGAAGCATTCAATTTTACACAGATGTCATCAGTACTGATGCTAACTTTAAGATAAACTATAGACAGATTGAAACTATAATATCCTACTTTTCTTTGCATAGGTGTATAATCATCGACGATAATGTAGTTTCTGACTCACCCTTGAAAAACTGCCATCCGAAAAGGACAACGTTTCAGGTCCTGAATTGGAGGTCATTATGGAATTCGTTGTTGCAGGTGCGCCTCGTGCAACGACGTGCGGCGACGAAAGGCGAAAGCAATAAAGAGCCTGGGGACTCGGCAGACCGTCTTTGGCGGAAGACAAGAAGAGCGATCGGGAACGAGGATGGCGAGGAAGAGAAGGCCGGATAGGGCTACATACCGGCAAGTGGCCAACCGGCAAAAAGTTAATGAAATAATATCAATGCGGAACGCGTATCGCGGGGGTACAAGTACTGTGTTTTTCCCCTTTTTCTGGACCGGGCGTCTCTCTCGGCCTGGCTTCTAGCTGCCGATATGCCGATGCGATTCGCTCTTCCAGAATGGCGATGGCTCGATAGAGCAATGTACTTTGATGATCTCAGATAGAAGTTGGATGGGACTTCCTATTGTCATTTTTTTCGTGTTCCCAAGTGTTCGGGGAAACTCAAGCGGAAAATAAGATATTCTGCAAAGAAAAACATTGTTGAGGATTGTAGAACACTTTGGTATTTTTCTTAGTGTCTTGTGGATTTCTTGTACAGCTCAGTGTTGGGTGATGGGAAGACTGATATGGAACAGAAACAAAATTTTCATTTGTCAATACGTAAACGAAGTTCGATTTTCTGCACATGAATCGTTACTCTAATTAGAAGTAATGCGAATTTTTATGCTTGTATTTCAACTTCATTACTCTCAAAAAAACCTTTTACAAAAAACTCCATTCAGAATGAGAATTCTTCAGAGCACACGACACGTTAAATAACGTGATTCTATTCAATTCATCTCAAGAATCTCAACTATTCACCTGCAAATCACAATCACTTCGTAACGTCCTCATTTGCAACTTTCTCGGCGAAAGAAAAAGCTTGGAATTGTAACATTACTCGTTCAATTTTTACCTTCAGATCAATAAGCGGAAGTGCCGATATCGCGTGGCAAAAATGGATAGCCTGAGGAGCAGTTAGCCAAAGAATTTGTGAACCGCTACTTCTGAGGCGCGCGCGATGTGATAAGTTAAATTTCCCGGTCTTTCATTAACTCCGTTCAGTTACTTAACTCTTTTTTCTTCAATAAGCAAGATGTTTTCTTTATCCTATTAACATATATTTCGCTTTGTAAATTTAATCTTTCATTAATCATAATTTCATCATACAAGCTTTTTGCTTTAAAAGGAAGAATATTCTTTATCTAAGTTGAATTGTTTCTAACAAAACAATTTTTTTTAATAAGTAGATCGCTGGTATTTTTTTTCAACAAATGTAAGCGAGTGAACAGTCTCAGTCGTTGGAAAGTAAAATCAATTTTTTATTAAAAAATTCCCTAAAACAGCCAGGCCATGAACTTTTTTGTTTCTCTTTTTCTCGATTGTAGAATTCCATGTTTATTCAAGAAACTAACGTTTTTCGAAAAATTAATGAATTTTTGAAGTGAAAATTCTGATGGCTCATTAGGAGTAAAATCCACTTTAGAGGGTGAGAATGGTTTGGGAACAAAGGCTGGCGTAACTAAGGCTTAGGAACACAGTATTTGGAACAAAGCTAAGACTATATAATGGACATTCAAAAACGCTAATTCTTACAAGAATTTTAGGAAAATAGTAAGTATAAAACTTACATTTTTAGTTGTATCTTATTGATTCATTTTATAATAACTACAATTGCAGAAATTATTTGTTGTTTAATTAATAATAGTAGAAAATAATTATGTGAACATTATTTTTAGACGAACCAAACTTAAATTGAATATCTTACAATTTTTTTAAACTTTCTTGATATTGTAAAATAAACATAAACATATGATGCTCATTCTAAAATGAATTTCAGAGAAATGGTCAACATAAAACCTACATTTTTAGTCCCATCTTTTCTATCTATTTTATAAAGGTCACTATGACTGAAATCGATTGCTTCACATAAATTAGACATCAAAAAATATAATTTTATTGAAAAATTATCATCTGAAAAATCAAAATTAATATCTTATTTTTCCAGTAATAATGAACTTGAAAAAAATATTAAGTTCTTTATTATGACATGAAAAGAATATCAAGTTTATTATTTTGAAATGAAAAGGATATCAAGTTCATTATTCTGAAATCAAATAACACGTGATTCTTTTTCTTAAACAAATTTGTTGAAAATGTGAAACTGGAAATTTACATTTCTCGTTTTAATATTTTGCACTAATTTCATTATGAATAACATTTGAAAAAAAAAAACTGTTGTGAGTCCAAAAACTTGCGAGAGAAGTGAGTCTTATCACGTCGAACTACTGCAAGCTTAATTAAACAAAAAAGAAAGTTCGTATAATTTTATGAGAAAAACAACTATAGAAACCATTCAAACTAAAGCATGAACTGCGTTCATTCAAATTTGAAATTTGACGACAAAGATTTACTTTTCTTTCATAGCTCAAATCGTATGGTATACTTGCAATGTAGGAGAAAAGTAAAACTTTGTAGTCAAACTTCAAACTCTATTCAAATTTCATTTGTTTAAAATTCCGATTTTAGTTTAATCTGTTTCAAGCTACAGTTCCGCATACAGTTCATGCTTTAGTTTTTATGGTTTCTTTAGTTGTTTTTCCCATAAAATTAAACGAAATTTTTTTTTTGTTTAATTCATTTGCAGTAATTCGCTATGAGAAGTTTCACTTCTCTCGCAAGTTTTTAAACTCACACCGGTTTTCTTTATTTATGGTTAAAAGCATCAGTATTTTCTTTTCGATTTTTTCGAGCAAATATTGGTGTTTCCGAGTGAAAAAAAACCTCTAGAGGAAATCCTCGATCCTCCATTACAGAGCTTATACAGGCTGTCGCGTTCAACAGGCTGATTCGACTTTGTTCGCACCAAGTTCGATCGTAAATCGTCGGTACGACGCGCGTTGACTTGGCAAAAGAGCTAGTTCAGGACCAATCAGCGGGGCGCGTTCCAACGGTTCCGCGCTCTGGAACACGCGTGTTCCACGTGTGTTCCTGCAATTAGTGTCACCTCGCTGATCGACGGCCCGCTACATCGCGGAATCTCGCCGAGGCGTGATTTGCTTCCCTTCCGCGCTCGAGACCGATCGCCTTCGAAGCAGCTCTTAAAATCTCGTCCGATCCGCTCACGACGTTTCTTAAATCAATGTCGCTTAAATGTCCCTTCCAGCCGCGCATTTGTACCTCAGTTGTATCAATAAGCACGAGCGGCGATAAATCTCCCTGGCAATCGTCAATTTCTGGCGTGATTGCGAAGAGAAATAAAGGTTCATGAGTGGTTTTCTCCAAGTTCAAAGGTCTGAGGTTTTCAGGATATATTCTTGAGAGATTTAATTGGTAAACCTGCTTCTTTGGAATATTTTTGCAGAACGAAAGAGGGTTTTTCTTTACAACTCTTTTATTGAAAGTGTAGGATGGAGTTTTATCGATACACTGAGAAAAATTGCGCTAAATAGAGTTCATTACTTCAAGTATTGCAATTTTTCTTTTTTGTGGCCACAAAATACATTTTTAATTACAGGGAGTACATGAAGAGTGTACGTAACCTTTGTGTTTTACTCGGAAATGGTATGTAAATCTTACAGTAAAAAATTTCTTTCACTTGAGGAATAAAATTTCTAGAGTATCGAAAACTTCATTGACAGAATTCGTGAATTCTAGTAGCTGCAAAAAGATACTTCAAAAGTTTCATCGACTACGAGAAAAGTCTTCTTCTCAAAGATTCTGGTTTATGCAATTTATGATTAAAAGGCTTAAGCAATTATTGTTTCTAGATGTTTCAGAAAGCGAGTGATATTGTATATGTCATCTACCCAACAAATCGTGACAAAATTTCTGAAATAAAAAAAATTTCACACTTGCGTAAATCATTGTGATTCATAAGTATTTGGTTATAAAAAATTAAAATACTGATATACTTTTGAAAATTTTCCTTGGATGATAGTTATTATACTAAATTGTTTGAATATCGCTCAATTATAATGCAAATAGAAAAAAACTTGGTTAAATAGAACTGATTCTCCTTGTTTCTATGAACATAGTTACATTTTTACTGAATGAGTGAAATCTGAACTGGAAAAAAATTTAGTCCTTATTACAATACTGTAGTGTACTGTGGAATCAGTCTGAAATATTGTCTTTTTGCTAGATATTAATAGCAGATATTGTCATAACATATAGTAAACATTGTTAAATTATAATGAAGAAGTAGATACATTTTGTTGTAAAAACTCCATTACTCATTATGTTTTTCACTAATAGTGTTTTTCTTTTTTTTGCAATATCATTATTGTGATTCCTACTTATCCCGATTTCGAAAATGTCATAAAGTTTTGTAAGAATTCAAATCTGTATAGTTCTATTTCCTATTTTTTTAGCTCTTTCTAGCATATCATATTGTCATTGATACAATATTGAGAAAATTCGAAAATATAGTGTAGATTTTACAATATGATATGAACATTTGCGATGTATATGTATTTACGTCTACAATTTTTACTTTCAGTACATGAAGTATTCATGTAATGAGAACTCAGAAACAAATAATGATGAGTAATAGTATATTACGTACCTAGGACTTAAATTTTATATTTACGAGTGTGAAGTTTGTAGACCGAGGCGAAGCCGAGGTTTACAATCACACGAGTGAGTGAACTATTTCTACAATACTATTTTGCAAATAGTACAATTAAAATGACAAAATTTGCATCAGCATTGTAAAACCTGCAATAAAATACTGTGGATTTCACAATATTAAAGTACTGTTCACCATGTATATGTACCAATGCATACGTTTGAATGCACTGAAATTTTTTTTAAGTGTACTAGCTGGAACTGTTAGGTTAAATTACCGTTAGATTAAAGTATTCGTAGTACCTGCGTGTTTCAGGTTCCTATTTCAACAATTTTTAATTTCAACCTTTGCTTTCCCAGCTAACATTCTTTTTACAAAAATCTTTTTTCTTTACAACGTATATTATCTAAATTTAAATTGCTAACCTACATTACGAATTTCAGAAAAATGTTGACTTAGCTGACTTAAGATGCTGTTATCTACATACCTACTTATTTTAGAAAATATGGCACCTGACAAAAAAGCTTTCTCATATCAGAAGCAACTTGGTATAGTTTTTTTAAAACTCTTGAAATTTTTCAAAATAGTGCATCTTTATGAATATGAAACTCATTATGAATATGACTGCTGTCTAAACAGTCGAAAAATTGTTGGATAGTTGTCAAACTACTCGAAATATTCAGTATCGTCAAAATCGGCAAGACTTTACAAAATATTGATATACAGTAGAACCTATTGGGAGATTGATAAAACTAGTAGGTATGAAATTTTGTAATTATATATGAAAAAAAAAAAAAAAAAAACAAATTTATTTCTAAATGTCACAAGTTTCCAAACATTTCAAAAATTGCTAGTTAAGTGTCCACATTTTCAAAACAATGAGTAACATCAAAACTGTCAAAATCGTAAAAAATGTCGAACAAGCTTTGAGTTTTTAGATAAAAAAAAAACCATTGCAAGTTCTTGAACAATCAAAGTTGTCGATTTGTTAAACATAATTTACAGTTGCTAAAAACTTCAACGACATTTCTAGGCCTGTTTGTTCATATCTTCAAGGTGAAAACTATTGAAAAAACCAAATACTTATATAACAATGCCTGTTATTCTTGAATTCTCATGAACGACCCGATGATTAAAATTTAAGCATTACTCGCACAATTTACGAGACTTTTTTTCATAGGTTATTTGTTTCCTGGTTCATCTGGTTTCTGACCTATAAAATCAAGTCTCTTGAATAAGGGAACTATTTGCAAAAAGTTCTCACTCTTAATAACAATCAGTGAATTCCACTGATTCACAAGATTGTTAGTCAGTCGTACATATTCCACTATTTAAAATTTTAGAAAGTAACGGTAACGCAAGGCGTTACAAAATTCTTAAAAGTAACTCCCAAAAGCTTGAGGTAACATGAGAGTGGCAAGGTGCACTGCTCTGAAGAATTCGATCCTCCCGTGGAGGCGGAGGACGACCTCGATTGCGTTACGTCAACCCGCTCCTTCTCTCTTTCGTCTTCCTCCCCTCTCCCCCTGACACCCCCGAGAATTCAGGCCGATCGAATTACCGCCGCGATCTCGGGATTCCAGGATTCAGAAAAGACACCGCCGGATTTTTTAATCTCATTACTCGAAGAAATGACACCCTTCATGATTTTAGTAAGCATACTTGATTCCTTGCATTTTAAGACATTTTGAAAACAAAAATTTAATAGCTAAACCAGTTGAGTCAAGTGTTAATTCCACAAATCATTTATCTAAAGATCATTAGATTAGGATTCAGCAATTATAAAAAATTAAACAAAGGAAAATTTTATTCTATAATTGCAGTATTTAGGATTTTTATGTATATAATTTTTGAAGTTGTCTAATATTTGAAGTATTTACGTTATGTTAGAAAAGTAGAAACCAATTTTAATTCATGAACTACCTATACTTAAGTAAAATTGATTTTTTCTAATAGAAAAGAGTGACGAAAATTCATTACTGTTAAATATCATAACACCTTACCTTTATTCAGGCGTTATTTAAAGAAAAATTGCCGACTACACTTTTCGAGACACCGACAGTCTTTTAGGCCTAAGAAATATGCAAATTACGTGTAAGTGATTAGCTGTGAAATTATTCTTACTGAGATTGTATAGGCGATATATACGGAGTGAAAAGTGGTGATTGAATTCAAATCAGTTTTGATCAATCACATTATCTTAAGTGTCTCTTGAATAAATGTCTATCAACCATTCATGGAGATAAGGAATTACCTAATATGTGTACATGGCTGGTGATTAACTTTTAGAGTGTCTGGAATTCCTGTATTCGTGACAGTCGTCGACAGATTTCGCCGTACACAAAGTTATGCCGATGATGAATATGGATTTCAATTTTTGAAGGTTTTCGTGTACTAACTCGAAACATGTGCTGAACCTATTTCATTCCATTAGGAATAGTATGAATTTAATTCTTAAAGTATATTTTAACTATTTTCTTGAACAGAGGCGGCAGAATGTGATTTTTTCGGGTGGGTAGGAAATGACACAAATTTTTGGGAAGGAGAGGTTTACTATGGTATTTCTTGGGAAAACTCAAGATAGAGCTTTCACGTTTTTAAATATAAAACTGATTCACTTGAGATAGATTAGAAAATTACGGACATTTCTAATGAATTGGACAAATTTTTATATACCTGGCAAAATTTGTTGTAGTTTTTAATACGTCTTGACTTCAAAAAATCCAAAAATATAAACAATTTTTTACGTTGTCAATTACCATGCAAAATTTGTGAAATTGTAGAAAATCTATAAAATAGTTATGAATTTCGTATACTTTGTTCAGAAACATGTTTTTTCTTAATAAAAATATGCAAGATCATGCTTTTTCGAGTTTTATATAAAAATTTGGAACATTTGTAAAGTATTTGGAAATCAAAAGAAATCTTTAGTTGTTGTTAGAGAGATTTCACAAAATTATTTTTTCATGAGTAGTTGTTATAGTTTTTGAAATTTTCCAAATCTAGAAAAATCAGAACTGATTGAAAATTACACGAACTGCCAGTAATTTGAAAAAATCGAAGTTTTTTTAGTTTCAGACAACGTTAATCAGTTTTGTGAATTATTTTTTTAATTGTATTTCTTCGAAATATGCATAAAAATATTCTCAAAATATTTTACATGAAAATTTTTAATACTAAAAAAGTATTTCAAAATGAAGAAGAATCTTAGTAAGATAGACAAATTTTCTTCAAATTCGACTAGCCTGCAATACGTATAGTATTTTGAAATTTTCGAGAATTGGAAAACAAACGAAATTTGAAGGATCGCCAATAATTCTGAAAAATTCGAGAAATTGGTAGAGATTGATAAAATTTTATTAGATTTTGTATATTGTGTTTATTATCATATTTTTTTTTTCCTTTAAAATATGCATAATGTTTTTTGAATGTGTAAAGAAAAATATAAAAAAACTCAGTAAGTGTTAAAATAACACAAGAAATCTGAATGAATTGGACAAGCTTTTGTAAAATTTTGATAATTTTGAATAATTGGTATAATGTCAAAAATTTTGAAAATTTCAGAAAGTTATAACATATTGGCAATTTCAGAAGATGCCAATAATTTTAGAAAAATCAAAAATTTTGTTTAATTTCAGAAATCGTGTTTATCATATTTCTTCGAATTGTGGATAATAATCTTTTTCCTTTTTCAGTAAACATTTTGGATACTTGAAAAATATTTTAAAAAATGTTGCATAAGTTATATTGACAAATTTTCATAAGCTTCAAAAAGTTAAATAGACTATAAAGTCAGAATAATAAAATTTTTTTTAAACCAGAAAACATGAGCGATTTTTGAAATTGTGCATTATTCTGAAAAAAATCATAAAATTTGTAGAATTTTAGTAAAAATACGTCAATTTTTTAGATCGCAGAAAATTTTGAAAGCGTTGTGAAAGTACAGAAACTGTGTATAATTTTTTAAATTATTTTAATCGAAAAAGTTTTAATAAAAATTCCAAATTCCAGACAATTTTGAATAATTCTGTAAGTTTTGAAAAGCTCAAAAAGTTAATATAAACACAATTTATAAATTTCTGCATTTCCGCGTGTGTATTTTTGGATATTTTACCCATTCAGAATTTTCCTGGTTCTTAGTGCTACTCACCATACCCACATCTCCTGCCATCACTGTTCTTAAATTTTTTTGTATTATGTAATTACCTGGTAATTTAGAAAGATTTTTTTTGTGAACAAAATGAGGGCCTACTAAGTATATGTGGAAATTCGTAGTTTTTTACAAACTTATATAAGTGTACACAAATAATTTTGCTTTTAGATATTTTTCAATCAAAGCTATTTTCTCATTATTCGATCAGTAAATTGCTTTAAAAAACAATCGAGAGATATTAAGTTAAAATGACTCTATACAGATTTTTCTAATGTCTTGACCGAAAAAAAAATTTTTACAAGCTCTTGACTTAATTTTCTATTACGTGGATCTGGACACCCAATTCCAATATACCCATACTGACCTAGAATCATGCAAAATAAGCCTCTTATCCGACAAATACTCTTCTATTCCTCAAAAATTTCAACAAGTCTCGAACAATTTTAGATAAACTAAATCTTCTTCAACAATTTTTGAAATCTCTCTATCATATCATTAATGACGATCACCGATGAACGTCCATTCATCGTTCTCGGGAACCCAACACCGCGTCCGACGTTTTCGCATGATCCGCGAGTTAACTTTCCGCGTGTCGAAAATTACAGGCGCGTCTAGTCCGTGCAGCTGGAAAGTAATACCCGCGCAAACCTCGTATTACCAAAACCGTATTTATCGGTTACCCCGCGCGCGAAGATGTACACAGAGCTGGCCTTCGAATGGAAGCGCAGATATAAATATACTCGTACGCGAGGAGGAAAGAGTATGAAAAAAGAGAGTAGTAAAAAATAAAAATAACGTACCGAGTTTCAGGTGGAGGCGGAGATAAAGACGAGAAAAGCGCGACGGGTTGAGCGTGAGAGACGGGGAGGGTGTTGGATGTGGGGAAAAAGGAAGAGAAAAACGAAAGTAAAAACGGCTTGGCGCAAACCATCATCCAGGACTGCTTGGCCCAACGTGATTATACGGTGGGAGTGGTCGCGGCCCAGTTGGGCACCGAGTTCTTTCAAGTTTGCAATCCCAAGACCGAATTCGCCTGGAGCAATGCACCGGCTTATAATGCGAAAGAAGTGGAAAGCATCTACCTTCAGGCAATCCTCTCGGACTCCAACAGCCTACGGACATTATCGCACGAAAATCCTTGATTTTTGAGCCTCAGTCGAACGGAGTTTATCATTCACACTGGGAAAAATGACTGCAGCATACTCAAGGACGGGCTTTACCAAGGATTTTTACAATACGATGTAAATGTCCACACTCCTTAGTTCCGATACAACTCTGTTGATAAGACCCAGTCTTTGAAATGGATTCCCGTACATCTTGTTGTAAACAAACACCATCCGGACTTATATTCTGCGCTAAAAGAAATTCAAAAGGAGCAGGCAGATGCAGAGATGGCAATTTCGGAAGTGAGTTTGGGAAAGAAAGTAAAAGCAGGACCGAAGAAGAAGTTATTGAATATCAACGTAGGCTCCAATCTTGCGTGATTAATTACAACGACTACAGAGAACGTGGAGGAGACTTGGAATTTTTGCAAACTTGTGCCCATAATATTGCTTTGTGACGTCCAAACTCGGTAACCAGAGAAAATATCACCTTCATTCGACTATTTTAATGCCTAACATTGTACACCAACATAAGAAATATTACTGCCCATATCTTTTTTTTTTTTTTTTTTTGTAATTCAGTAATTCAGTAATTGTAGACAAAATAAATAGTACTTTTTACCTTATAATATTTTACTTTTACTAAATAGTACCTACTTCATTTTATTTCTCTTTTTTAAATCATGCATCCTTATTCTTTTTTCCGGATTAAAGTCGTCCCGAAAAATAGTCTTTCTGGAAATTCGATTCCGCAAAGTGAGTGGGAATGATATGCTTTGCCACAAATTGAATGTATATGATAATTGAAGGAAAGAGCAGCTGTAAAATGAACGCCAACATCCAGTTGTGAATTACCGTTGTGTAATGTAGTGTTGCCTATAGTATATGGGAACACTATGTGTCTATGACACCTACTAGAAAAACGTAAAATTTTACACTTAGATTCAATGGCAATTTATTAGAAATAGACCCATCGTATAATCTATTTATCTCAATTTGGAACCTTAATGCATCCTCAATTGAACGAATCATTGCAAATATCTGAACATCGTCAGCAAATAAGAAACATCTATATATAGAAGAACAAGACGGAAGGTCATTTATAAAGATTATTAACAAGAGAGGACTAAGATGCGATTCTTGAGGTACTCCCGATGTCACCTCATAGGAAGATGATAAAAAGCCTTTAATTTTGACAAGCTGGGTCCTAACAGTAAAATAAGATCTAACCCAAGCCAACAACGTTCCAGATAAGCCACATGCCTCCAATTTCACCAAAAGTATACCATGTTTCACCTTGTCAAAGGCCTTTGAGAAGTCTGTATAAACCGCATCAACCTGGTCCCTTCCATCCAAAGCTTCAGAGATAAAGTTGTTAAAAAGAACCAAATTTGTCACAGTTTAGTGCTTCTCAGTAAATCCATGTTGCTCCTCAACTATGATACTCCTAAAAGCCTTAGTGAGATGGCGAGAAACTATATTCTCAAATAACTTTGGGATGACATTTAAAAGGGAAATAGTCCTATATTTCCGAACATCTGACTTGTCACCGGATTTAAATATTGTGGTTATTATTAAATGATAATCACAACGGGCGAGATAAAGAATATCTACAATATCTGATGAAAATGCTCGGTATGTTAATCGGGTCCAGGACTTCTGTCTTGCTTCAGATCGGAAATCACGTTAAACACCTCATCGGGAAGAGAAAATAAGACATATTTTGATGTAAGAAAGCTTTGTGTCTACCTTCAAACAGTAAAGAGCTTCATGTATATTGTGCCAAACTGAGGAAATTTTTTAGCATTTTTTCCTATAGTTTGTATGAATTTTGGTGTATCGAGCATATTCTTTAGTTTTTTCCCATACACTTTTGATAATAGCCCATGCACTGTAATTGCAATTTTTTAAATATTCAACGTTTCTCTGAACTTCCATAAAACCAAAGACCTCGTTCTATTTCTTTGAAAACCATACGTTCAAGTAATAGCTCCGTTTACATTATCAATCGCCTCTCCCGATAACTATGGTGAACTATGATAAACACGTCTTATCAAGTTAAATCTGCAACTCCTCCGCCTAAGGTACTACAGTGGCTATCTCATTCATGCCTCGCTCTCCACTTTGCATTTAACGCTGTGCATCTCGTCAGGGGCGATTTTCTATTGTCGATCTTTATGCTCAGCTTCGATGCTCCAGCACGCCGATAGCCTAAGGCTCCGCTTCTTCGGAGCTCTTACCATTAAAAGCCGTGATCGCCGCACGAACACGTGAAACTCGGTAGAGGGATATTTCCGTCGATTTCTTCGAAGGATGTCAAAACATGCCAATTTTCTCCCTTGTTCCGGTAATAATGCACGGCGTCCGAAATTGCCGATCGCACGGAAAAATGAAATCGAGCACGGCCGGGCTTAATTTACAGTCATCGGTGTCAATCCCCATCATGCGGGTCGCTTTGGCTGATGGGGTATCATCGACGTTGTCATCCGGTCTCTCGGAGCTAGTTGCGCACTTACACGCACGACTTCGGGTACTCCGAGATCATTATCCGCAACTCATCGAAAAATTGAAAGCAGAAAATAGTGGTTAGCTTGTCATGCATCGTCGCGACCTTTTTCCAATAGCGAAAATTTCAAGCCGCTTATCCCTAGGTGCGTAGGCTGGAATTTGGATTAAATCCATCATCGAGGTACACGTATCTAGTATCTAGAAATATATTGTTTAAATCATCTTTGACAAGAAAAGATTCTATCTATCCGCACTTCATATGATGGGTTTGAAATCTTGAATTGAAGTAAGGATTATGTTCAGAAGACAATCTTACACTTCAAATGTAGTATATTCAATGAATCGCCAGTGAATGTAAGTTTCGATGAACACGTTCATAATATGCCAAGGACCAAGATAAAGGAATAGGTATTTGCTTTGGATGATACTGTAATTAAGGAAATGTTGTATTTGTAAATGCGAGAATAAATATCATGATGTAATATATGTACTGTGGTTAATAAGGCTAGGTTTATGTCATACAGATAGGATTTTCTTTTTCATTTCACTTGTGTTCATTGTTCATTCATTTCTGATTGTATTTTGATGATTTAAGTTGTCACGTTCGAATGCAAGTTTGTCGTTGAGTAGTATCGAGCCTGCGGCAAATATTTTTATATATCTTGCGAGGGATAATTTTGTAATTACTTTGTAATCACATTACACCTGAATAAATTTGAATCTGAATTTGATTTTGAAATATAAGGCATACCGAATCGTAACAATACAAATTATAAAGAATGTATAAATAAATAATAATATAAGCAAAATTATTATGAATGAACCTACTGCCATCTGATGGACACAATAAATGGTTTTATGTAAGTTTTCGAAAATAAACAATTTTAAGAATATGAAGTTCATTTCAGGGATTCAAAAATAACAATATACCTGGCCTTCTCAGATGTGAAATATTTGAGATTTACTTTTATCAGATCTTTTTATACTTTTTATCAATTTACATATCGAAAAAGCCTTACTGAATCACCAGGTACATTACACAATCCAACTGAAAAGTATAAAAATATTACAATCATGTACTATTTTGATTATTTGATACGATCTATACTTTGAATTCTAGAACATCATATTCTCAAAAGCGCATATAATAGAAATCTATAGCAAATATTCAGAATATATGCAAATACTACAAAATACCAACAAAATGTTATAGATATTCAAAGAGAACATGAATACAAAAAATCAATAAGACCTCAAATATCTATGTAGATGCCATTTTTTAAAGAAATCTCAAAAGTCGAAAACTGATCTAAATTGTAACTCTAAAGCATCGAATTCGAGAAATTCATACAGTTATCTATAAAATACAAGATATATAGGTATGAAAATACTAAAAACTTCTTGAAAAATTCATGAATACTTAGAAAAACGCTACGAATACTAGAAATATTATACCACTAGAAAATTATGTCGATATTATCTCTGCCAAAATAAATATAACTTTCTATTCAAGAATATGTAATTTCAGACTTTTTTTATAAACAAATTCAAAATATTTTTGATTCAGTTACTACGATTTATACAATTGAACATTTTCTTAATTTTACGTTTACTTAAAAAATACGATTATTAAACGACTGAAAATCAATAACAAGATATTTTCTTTGATTCAAATACTTCAGGTCATTGTAAGTTTCGATACTATAGCATAAAAATTCATTAAATCTATACAGCAATCCTCAGAAATTCGAGAAATCTAGAAAAATATCATAAAACATTACACAATTTTTCAAATATCATACGGAACGAAAATTATAGAAATCTATGAATTGCTTGAAATTAGGGTAACTTATTTTGCGTCAAAATCATTAAATAGTATATTACGTAGCAGGTATGGATGTGCGAATTTGGCAAAACGGGGTAATTACAAACCTCGCCTTCGGCTTAGTCCGTAATTACCCCGTTTTGCCTATGAGCACATCCGCACTTGTTTACGTGAGATATTTTTCATCACGATGGCCGAAAAGTCACTTAAAAATGTCAGTTTTTAGGTTAGAGTGAAAAAATAGTATATTTCGTATCAAGGAGCAGAAACGAGCGTTTTTACGAGTGCGAAGTTTTGCGAGCGAGCGTAGCGAGTGAGCAAATCGCACGAGTAAAACACGAGTTTTGATGCTCCTTGACACGAGAGATATTTTTCACGCTCGCAGCATCATTTAGTCTTTTGTTCACTATTGTGTCGTGAAAAAACGAGTTCTATGCCGCTCGACCTTAGAGCGGCATAGAAATAGCAGCGAAAGGCGGTGGCAGAGAATTCGTTTTTCACGGGACAGTAGTAAACACAAGAATAAAGGATTTCTGTGCTGCGAGCGTAAAAAATATTTTATATACCTCTGGCATAGAAAACGCGTTTCTATGCCAGCTCGAGATCTCTAAACGCGTTTTCTATGCCCTCGGTACATAAAATATCGTTCGTAACAGGCACGGATGTGCTCCTCGGCATCGCCTCGGACCGTAATTTCCCCGTTTCGCCAAATTCGCATATCCATGCCTGTTACGAAGTATACTATTTCACGCTCGCAGCACAGAAATCCTTTATTCTTGTGTTTACTACTGTCCCGTGAAAAACGAATTCTCTGCCACCGCCTTTCACTGCTATTTCTATGCCGCTCCATGGTCGAGCGGCATAGAACTCGTTTTTTCACGACACAACAGTAAAAAAAAGACTGAATGATTCATGTGCTGCGAGCGTGAAAAATATCTCTCGTGTCAAGGAGCATCAAAACTTGCGTTTTACTCGTGCGATTTGCTCACTCGCTACGCTCGCTCGCAAAACTTCGCACTCGTAAAAACGCTCGTTTCTGCTCCTTGATACGAAATATACTATTTATTCACTGAAACTCAGATTCCTAGAGCATGAAATTTCAATGAACTGAATACAGATCTATGACAACATAAAAGAATCTTTAGAGTTGTATGAATGAAAAATAATAAAACTTCCGCGAACATTTGAAGAAAAAAATTCTAAATCACAGTGACTTGAAAATGACAAAAATAAAGTTCTATTACGTCAATAAAAATCTTGTAAAAAGTAAGGAACTTTTTAAAACTTTTTATTTGTTTAATCTTAAATTCAATCAGGGACTGAAAAATGTTTCACCGTTAAAATGAAAGTCAATCTTATTCACAGATTCGAAAAAATTAAGGCACGACTTTAAATTAAAATACTATCTCAATTTCAATTGCCATAATTGAAATATCATATATGTTGCTCTAATCAAAATTATATATTTCTTGCGATACCTAAAATATTATTGCAAGTCCTAAATAAAGAGGATGAATCTTAAATCAAGAAGATTTCGTCAAATTATGATAAATGTCCTTAATTGAAGACTCGTGAACATAAGCTAAATTTGAGGTAATATTTGAATTTTCTTGCATTTTCAAAGCAAATTTACAGCGTCGGTTGCATCTAAGAACACTCAAATTCGAAACTATACTTTGTTTTCCATGTAATTTTTTTATGTCTAAAGTATATCTCGAAATGTCTTCCTTAATCTAAACATAATACAAAGTTTCTAAACATTGCAAGTGTTGAAAAATTCGAGTTCTTGCTTATAGTTAAGGGTTAAATTCACGAACACTGACGAGCAGTTTCATTGTCAAAGCCATATTCGATAATAAAGCCGCATGACTTTCTGAATACAACAACAGGTGACTCCAGCACCATAGACTTCGCAAATTGTTTCCTTCGTATATAGGGAGTTAAAGGATGACGATAATAATAGGCGGATGGAAGAGGACGTGAAAAGGCTTTATTGTGCAGCGTCGAGTTCGATTCTCAAGGGCGAGTGCGAAATGCGCCATAAATAGAATATTATATATTATCAGCAGCGATGTTCATGTATACATGACATGCAAAATCACAATTTTTGATTGTCAAAAACTTCCTTATCCTCCAATTTTTAAATAGATCCTTTGTATTGAGATGTTTTCTTTCAAGAGATTTTGAAAAACTTGATATTTGAAGGAACGATTTCAACAATGTAGGTACATCTTGAAATCTGCAGAGTTCGTCGTCCAAGAATTATTAAAAGTTTGCATAAAAATTCCCGTTTTTTTTTCGCTGATCTCGAAATTTCTTGCCAATCTTTCACGAAGCAATCGGGGAATGAAATACTAAATCCAACCTTCGTTAAACCCCCCGACCACGTAAATGTCTTTACTTTCGCGAACGTCGTAGCTGCGTTAGACAAATATAGAATGTTATACCCGTTTTCAATTAGAGCTGACGTTAAATGGCGGACTCGACAATCGCATATATCCTTGAATGGACGCGCTTACAAATGGAGGAGTTTTAATTGAATACGATCTTGAATTGATGTCTGGACGCGGAAAAAAACCTACCCGCTGGGACGTAAAACGGACACGTCTATTTCTTCACGATACATATAATTACTTAGGTAATTGTATTTCAATGCGAGGAGTCACAAAAGAAACTACCGAGTCCCTTTGTTCCGCGGAAATTGTCGGCTTCCGAGCGCATTCGTACAAATCGCGGACATTTTCTCCAACTTTTTTCCTTGGTGGACCGTCGTTTTTATTGTTCGATACCGGGATTAAGGATAAATGGGAAAGGGGGAAGACATGAAGCGAGGGGACGGAAAAGATGCAGGCGATTTCGATATTTCGATCACGCACGCACGGGTTCGATCACGCGAGCAGAGGTGTACGTGTTCTTTCAAAATGCGTTTGCAGCTCTTACTGAAATCTCATTAATCTCCACGTCAAGTTTTTTAAAACATATTCATAACAATCTGCTGAAAATTGAACTTATTTTCATCATTCTCGATCAAATTTCTTCGAATTCTTTAAAAAAAAAAAAATAAATGAACCATGAACAACATATCCAACAATAATAAAACTATGATTCGCAAAAATGACTCGCTCCATAAAGGAGCGAGTCATTTTTGTGAAGGAAATCTTCCAAGAGCTTATAAAAATCCTCCAAAAATACAGAAAGTTGACAATCCACTTGGACTAATAATATCATCCGTTGGTAGTCCGACTTATTTTTTACCTAAATTTATACAGAACTTTTTAAGTCAGAATTCAGATGCATGACATCGAAAATAGTTTTTTATTACAAGAGAAATTGAAAAAAATTACAATACTTTTTAATTATAAACTCATATCCTTTGATGTCACTTCATTGTACACAAATGTTCCAGAAAAATTGGTCCTGAAAGCACTGAAGAAAAGATATGAATCATTGCCAAATTCTGCTAAAATGATCCTTAAAACCAAACTATTGAAATGTTTATCGGTTTTATTATGGTCCACTAGCTTTATTTAAAAAATAAATTGTACGAACAAATTTATGGAACTGCAATGGGTAATCCTATTTCTCCGTTAGTCGCTGATCTAGCTCTGCAAGACTTATAAGAAAAATGCTCGAGTGATTCAGATTTCAAACTCATTTCTTATATAAGGTTTGTTGATGATATTTTTACAGCAATTCTGGAAGATAAAACTGATAAATTCTTGAAGGTTTTTGACTCTTATCATGATCGAATCAAATTTACATACGACATTGAAAACGAAGTAAACCTAATCTTTTTAGAACTGAAAACCATACGTGATGATACTGTTTTTCCACTGGTTTAGGAAAACCACTGCGTCCGACAAACTTTTCGATTTCTAATCTAATCATCTATCGTCACAGAACATGAAAATGATATTTAATTTGGTTGATTAAGCGATAAAATTATCAGGTACTTTTTTTCATGAAAAAAATCTGAATATTGTGCGAACAATTTAGAGAAATAGTGATTGTGTTGTTGATAAAAATATTGTAACACAAAGAGTAAATTCGTATTACGTTTCTTAAAGAGGACTTGGAATTACAGGGTCGAAAGCTTGAAAAAAGAAAAAAATTACAATAAAGAAATATTGAAGAAAGAAAAATGTTAAACTAATTCAAACTTCAACTAATTCAATATCATACTTCTTTCATCATTGGCTCCAAGGATCGATTTCACAAACCTGAACAAAATATCCTTTCATTTATTACTTTTTTTTCAAATAACAACTACCTCTACACGTTACTTTTTCAACTTATAGACGGCATCGAAACATGAACCATCAACGACTTAATGATTATCATAACGACTGTGATTGTCGTCAAATCTCTAGAACGTTGACTCTTAACGACATTATGATCACAAAAATAGCTGCAATTTTCCCCAGATCTTCAAAAAATATCCGAATTTCTTACATTGTACTCACTCTATCTGATACCTCACGTGGTTCGAAAGTAGAACCACCATTATGTTGAAAATATTAGTGACATTGTTGACTGGAATAATTTTCTTGACCGTGAGTACGAATATATTTGAGACTGAAACACACCTTTTATAGAAAAAGAATCTTCAATCTTTATGTTTCCACTTATAATTTCATCAACTGCCATACGTTAAGCTTCCTACATATTTTTCTACCTAGGCTACCAAAGATTGTAGGAATCATTATCCATCAAAATGGAAGTACGACCTTCACGATCTCATGAATCTGGTGGCAGGTCATATTGAGGACACTATCCAGTCTGTAAAAGAAATTGCAAGCAACGTCAGCATACGGTTTGAATACCTTTGTGAAATAAGAATAAGGAGCCTTGGGCAGTATTCATATAATGAAAGACTTAAAACTTCAATAAACTTAAGAAAGGTATGTATAATGTAATCTTGTGATTGTGTTAGCAGCTCAAATTCGATATTTTACAGTTTTTTTCGAGACTCGTCAGCAACACTATATTTCATGAGCATTGTGTTGTAGAAGCACAGAAGACATGTGAAGCAAAAATTGACAAAATTTTTGATGATATGAACATAAGTGCGATGAATTACATTGTAAATCAGAAAAAGCTGTACCATGATTTGACAATTATAGCTAATGACTTCATTGAAACTCTTAAAAGGAAAAAAGTTGAAATTTTCACATGTTCCGAGAGAGTTTATTTGAACAAATGGTTTGATGACGGTGTCAAAGGTTGTTTGCTCGAGGTGATTCAGTACTTGAATACATTTTCGTTCGTTAGATATTCGTACGATAATCGATTTTTTTTTTTTTAGTTTTTTACTCATGCGTCCAGCCTTTCATGCAGTTTCAAAAATTTAGCTCGGAGATATGAAACAGTTTTTTCAAGTTTGAATTCAACTTTCTCGGAAGAAAATGGAAATTTTGTAGATGAAATCAATGATTTGTATCATGAAAGAACAATAATTCATTGTCTTTCGAGACCGGGACATTGGCAGGAATCTGTGAAAACAGCTGAGCAGGAAATAAATACAACCATCGTATCTATCAATGACATGAAAGATACAATAAAAAATATTCCTTTCGATATAATATCAAGTGAATATGAAAAAGTTATTCAATGGAAAATAAAACTCAGGGAAGAAAAGACAATAGGAGAAAGTACAGTAAGTAAAATAGACATTGTAACTGATTTAGTTAACATGCATTTATAAGGCATAATTTCCTTTTTACAGGTTTTGAAAACATATTTAGATAATACAAATTACAGCAAAAGTTGTATTGTAGAATGGAAAAACAAACATGAACCAAAGGCTGAAGAAATGTTGGCTGCATTCAATTCTTGTGTTGCTGTAACGTTAATGCCCAAAATTACACAATACAACCACTTTCACAGACGAATATCCTTTTTTGAACACAAATTCCTCTATAGGAGGTTTAAAATCGAAAACTGTTTCAAAAATTCAAGGTACGATGACTGGAAAAGAACAAATTGTTTTCATTTTGTAAGTTCTCTGTTTGTTAAAAATACAAAATGTTTTTGTGTGCTGTTTTAATTCTTGAGTGTTGATTACAGCCTGGGAGATTCGACATTTCAGAAGTCGGGAACACTAGAGTGAGATTTGAAGTATTTATGAAAAATATTAGAGAGCTACACACAAAAATGGAACAATGTTTTACATCCAATGTGAGCAGTGTATATGAATATGTTATGAGAAGTGAACTTGAAAGTTGTCGAGTTGTGAAACAAAAGAAAAATTCATGTGGGTGACGAATTTTTGATTGTATATATGTAGGGCAGTTATTAAATAACAATTTAAAAAAAAAAACATTGTCTCATTTTAATGACTGTCTTTTATTTTCTATTTTATATATATTTCAATGAATATATTTAATTTCCTAAAACTATGAATCCTAAAATATATTTTTATCCAAAACAGCGTGAAATAATAACAAGTTTTAGAGTACTGGTTTTCTTTTCAAACATTTTTTATAATTCTGTCTGCTCCCTAGTTTTCTATTGTTCTTTTTTCAAATTTTTAGATATTTACAATGTTTCTCTTAAATCAATCTAATTCATATACGAAGTTTGTGAAAAATACAGAATGAAATTGTTGAACAATTTCAACTCATTTTGGTTAGTAAATCGACATCATCGTGTACATAACATAGTATTCATTTTTTATTCATCTTTGAAGTGAAGATAATTCATAATTCAAAATAACATCGACGATGCTTCGAGTTTTTTTGTCAGTCAACTTTTGCTACAATCGTTCATTGAAAAAAAAAACATTGGTTTCTTCAATAATTTTCGCATGGAGAATTTATTCCTCTTTTTGTATACATATGTTAACGAATTTATGCTTACAATAAAGCGATTTAAAAACTTTAAAAGCTGTATTATGAATGGAATCAATAACATTCGATAAAAATATCGAACACAGACAGACATCTTTAATTGTCAGTATTTGAAAGAAAACATCTCATAAACGTTAGAATGTAAAAACCTAATGACGACTGGATTCAACTCGCAAAACTGTAAAAACTGTTGGAAATTATAATACACGTAAATAAAAACCTCCAACAAGATAAAAAACACTAAACAAACTATAAAAAGACTTTATTTCTATAGATAAATTACTTTTCTCGAAAAGCTTTACTGAATTTGGCTCTTGTTTATATTAACAACATATTGATCGATCAATTGTAATGATAGCGTAGAAAATCAAAAATCAATGCTAAAAGTATCTTATTAAAACATGAAGAATGAGAAGATACAGGACTGTTTACTAAGGTAACGAATTACAAATCACTGAAATGGATCACTTAAATGTTTTTTTTTTTCTGAAATGTATATTCTTGGCTGTATAATTTTTTCCTTTCTCAAAAGATTATTTGCAAGACTTCATAAAAAATAACCTTTTATATTTGAAAAACACATTTTACAGAAAACGGGCAGCAATATGTTTAACGTTGCGCTGTCTGAATTTTCGTAGCTCTGAAGTCAATATAACACTTACATAGTAATTTAAATTTTCCAGGAGAAATATTTAAAAAAAATCTTCATGTAGAATATAATAGCTTTTCAAACGACTATTAAGATTGGTGATCGGTTTTCCATTTCAAAGTAAGTATGAGATACGTTGACTCTTAAACTATTATGCTTGAAAAAAATTGCAAAGAATTTTTTAAAGCTTCTCTTCATTATTTATTTCATTTATGTTGCATAGTTACATCTAGATAATTTTAGGAATTTAAATAATTTGTAGTTAAAATTGAAGAACATGAAATAATTGACGCAGAGTTTTTTTTGACAACAATATATTAAGGAAATGGCCAACGAAATGCAAGCTATTGAAAAAGAAGCTTAAATGATTTATTTTTACGGGATGTCGATTGAAGATATTTCCAGAAATTAACAAACTGTATGTAGCGTATGAAATTATTTGTTATTTATCAATGCATTTTCACAAAATCCTCTCTGGGGGATATTTGTAGAGAATAGAAAAATATAGAACTTTGTAACAATTATAAACTCTTTCGAAGAAGATATAATTTAAGAATTTGAATATGTTCAAAAATGAAGATCTGATGAAACAATTTGATAATTTTTTGAAAGCATTGTCATATTATATTTCAAACAGTTTGATTGGTATAAGCATGAATAGAAAATTGCCTTAGAAGTGAGCTATTTTTGATTAATAACGATCATTTATGAGAAAAACATTAACAAATAATAGTCAATAAACTTTGTATAAAGCCACTTTTCTTCAAATAAACAATTTTTCATCTCTGCTTTATATATATGTACAAGTGAAGTTCGGCATTTTCATCATTTATCCCCTTTTCTCGAAACAAGGCAACTTTCAAGTTGACTTTTTATAACATAGTTGAATATGCTGCTTGCACCAGATGTAAAACAATGCTCCGTTTTTTCGTGCAGGTCTCTAAGATTCTGTATAAATGCTTCTAGTTCTAATTCAGTATTACTGACTATGGCCTTATCAAATCCTTCAGGCTGTAACCAAAATTTAGTAGATAAAACAATAAAGAAAATTCTGTTTTCATCAATAGAAACGACTTACATAATAAAAACACCGTGTTTTTCTCCAATCATTCGGGTTAAGTTTTTTCATGCAGTTTTCAATTTTAAATTTTCTATCCAGCGATTTGTGTTGAAAAAAGGATATTTGTTCGTAAAGACAGTTGTATTTTGCAATTTCAGGCATCAATGTAACGTTGACACAAGAATTAAATTCAGCCAATAGTTCTCCTGCTTTTTTTTGATGATTATTTCTCCATTCTAAAACACAAGTTTTGTTGTAGCTTAAATCATCTAAGAATTTTTGGAAAACCTGAAAAAAGGGAATAATGGTATTTTCCTCAAATCTATATGCATCAGAGGAAGTATTATTTTTCTTGTACTTACAGTACTCCGACCGATTGTTGTTTCTTCTATAAGTTTTATTTCCTGACCAAGAACTTTTTTATATTCTTCTGATAATCTATCGAGAATGGATCTCTGTATTCTATCTTTAATGTCGTTAATAGATATAATGAGTGTTTCAATTTCCTGCAGAGCTATTCTCACAGACTCTTGCCAATTTTCTCGAGTATCACCGGAAAGACAGTGAATTATTGTGCTTTCTTGATTCAAATCATCAAGTTTATTCAGAAAATCCTCATCTTCTTCTGTCAAAGTTGTATTTAAATTCGAGAAAATTGTTTCAAAACTCAGCACCGTAATTTTAAAACTGTTCAAAAGGGTAGAAGCATCAGACGCCAACTGAAAAAAATTAAATATTGCATGAATATCAATGGAAGAAAAACTTTTTTTAAGTAAATTACCTTCGTTACACAACTTTTGACACCGTCATCAAACCATATATTTGGATAAATTCTCTTGGTACATGCAAAAGTTTCAAGTTTTTTCTTTTTAAGATCTTCAACATAGTCATTGGCTATCATGGTCAAATTATCGTACATCTTTTTCTGAGTTTCAATTCGATTCGCTGTAACTATGTTTACATCACTGAATCTCTTGTTTTTTCTAGTTTCAGATCTCATATGTACTTTTGTAACACAATACTCATTAAATAGAGTGTTGTTGTGGAGTCTCGAAAAAAACTGAAAAACGTTAAATATGAATTGTAAATTCAATCATAGGGTCAAGTCATGCATACCTTGTTGGAATTCACAGAAATTTTGAGTTTTTTTTCCATTAAATATTGGTCAAGCTCTCTCATTTTCAGTTCACGAAAGTATTCAAATCGTGTGCTGAAGTTGCTTGCAATTTCTTCCACAGTCTGAATACTGTCGTCGATGTGACTTGCCATCATATTTGTAAGTTCAGTAGGATTGTACTTCCATCTAAATGGGTAAATATTCATGCCTTTGTCGGCAGCCTGGGTAGAAGGAATTTTAGTAATGGATTTTATAAATTTTCGATTTTTTGAAGAAAAATTAAGGCAAAACGAAAAAAAAATATATTTTTTAAGAACTTAAAAATTAACAAATTTGTTGTTAAATGTTTTAATATTGAAGTTACAATAGGACCTAAATATATTTTCACTTACTGTCAGGAAAATCATTCCAGTAAACACAACTATCAAATTTTTTAACATGATTCACATCTTGATTTGAACTCTGCGATGTATAAATTAATGAGAGCAAGCAGATGAATCCCAGTTACGATCTCACGTTTCAAACTTAAATGAGATGCACGCAGTAACTATGGGTGAACAAAATACAAAACAAACATAACTGTTGGATTTGAGTACTTCACTCGTTTATATAGAAGATTATACAGTTAATGATTTTCAGCAAATCACTTAAATGAGCATAATATCACGTAATGACCTCATGATTGATCTTTTACTTCTGTTTGTGAGCAAAGATTAATGCTCCAAACGAGGACTGATTTTTTCAGGTACACGCGCCAAAGCGATATCTCTTCTTCCTCTTCTTAAAGTAAAAAAGAGATTCAGAATTAGAGCATAAGGTGACAAACCTGATGACAAGCTTAAAAATCTACAGTCATAATTATGTAATTCCGTCTTCGGAAAGAACAAAACAAATTCTGGAGCTGCAAAGATTCAATAATGAAAAAAAAATGTATAGACAATTTGTCCAGTGCATTTGTTATTTTTCGTGCAAAAATTAAGGGTAGAATGTATTTTGCACGAATCGATAGTAACACTTATTGCTAATATTTTTGCAAAAATAACGGGTTTCAGCTTTTGTGGAAAAGCCGCCATCTTGAATGTGAGGGTATTTTTACAAATCCTTATACGTCGTAAACTATTAACTTTAATGAAAAAATAAGTTTCATAAACATAGTATAAAACGATTTTCTATAACTTATATATAAAGTTTTTTGCGTCATTACATTACTTATTGAAATAAAGTTGAAAATGTGTAGAAAAATAAGGGTTGGAAAATATTGAAGGACCTATTTCGTTACTCGCTCAAAAAATCATACAAATCTTTATATGAAATTTGTTAGGAATCAAATTTTCCACGTTATTTGTATGCATGTTTTTTTTTATATTGTCAACGGTTTTTGTTGTACAACACGCCGAAGTATGATACTCTGCTCTGGAATCTACTTCTCTTGGTCAATTTCAACTTTAACGAAAAATGATTTGTACTGATGTCTATCAAAACCTATTGTAATTTCATTGTGAAACAAAATTTAATTACATAACTTGTAAAAATAAAGGGCCGCAAAAATTTTAATGATCTACTTTCTTCCAAAATTGAGAAACATAAAGATAATCTTTCATGTGATACATATACTAATGAATTATATGTTAAACTTATGAATTTTCGATGTTGAAAAAAGAAATTTTTATTTTTTTTTTGTTGTACTTATTCTTGTGAAAAATAATTAAGCAACATTGTGGTGTTCAATACATTATCTCTACGTTTTTTTCTAATATAACATGAAAAAAAAAGTTCAAAAGCTGACAGGTATGTGAACAAAATCTATCATCTCACCGTTAGCTTTATAGACATTATACCAAATTGAGAAAAGATTTCATTCCAACTGTTCGTTAACCAAGAATACGTTTGCTTGAGGATGATATTGAAAACTAAAAAAGTCCACATCAAAACGTTACGAAAAACTATTTTAGGACATCATACTCTTATTAGTTATGTAGTTAGGAAAATTCATAATTTTAAAAATCTCAAAGATACTAATTAATTTTTTTTACAGTCAAATGACTGTAAAAAAAAATTAACGAGAGTAAACAGATGAATTCCAGTTACAATCTCACGAAAATTGTTGTCATTTTGGTGAACATTATGACGTTTTTTAGATCAAACTCTAATGTAATCTTCTAGTTCAAAATATTATCGTGCAAAGCGAGTTGTCATTACGAAGTTAAATAAAAGAAAGAAACAGATTTTTGTCTCAAACTTAAATGAGATGCATGCACCAACTACGGGTGATCAAAATAAAAAACAGACACATCTGTTGGATTTGAGTACTGCACTCGTTTATATAGAAGATTATACAGTTAATGATTTTCAGCAAATCACTTAAATGAGCATAATATCATGTAATGACCTTATGATTAATTTTTACTTCCGTTTGTGAGCAAAGATTAATGCTCCAAACGAGGACTGATTTTTTCAAGAACACGTGCCGATTCCATATCTCTACTTTCTCTTTTTAAAGTGAAAAAGAGGATCAGAATTAGAGTATAAGATGACAAACCTGATGACGAACTTAAAAATGTACAGTCATAATTATGTAATTCTTTCTTCGGAAAGAACAAAACATATTCTGGAGCTGCAAAGATTCAATACTGAAAAAAAAAATGTATAGACAATATGTCCAGTGCATTTGTTATTTTTCGTGCAAAAATCAAGGGCAGTATGTATTTTGCACGAATCAATAGTCACACTTATTGCTAATATTTTTGCAACAATAACGGGTTTCAGCTTTTGCGGAAAAGCCGCCATCTTGAATCTGAGGGTATTTTTTTAAATCCTTATACGTCGTAGACTATTAACTTTAATGAAAAAATAAGTTTCATAAACATACTATAAAACGATTTCCTACAACATATATAAAGTTTTTTCGTCATTACATTATTTATTGAAATAAAGTTGAAAATGTGTAAAAAAAATAGGGGTTGGAAAATATTAAAAGACATACTTCGTTACTCGCTCAAAAAATCATAAAAATCTTCATATGAAATTTGTTCGGAATCAAACTTTCTACGTTATTTGTATACATGTTTTTTTTATATTGTCAACGGTTTTTGTTGTACAAAACGCCGAAGTATGATACTCTGCTCTGGAATCTACTTCTCTTGGTCAATTCCAACTTTAACGAAAAATGATTTGTACTGATTTCTATCAAAACCTATTGTAATTTCATTGTGAAACAAAATGTGATTTAATAACTTGTAGAAATAAAGGGACGCAAAAATTTTAATGATCTACTTTCTTCTAAAATTGAAAAACATAAAGATAATCTTTCATGTGATACATATACTAATTAATTATATGTTATATTTATGAATTTTTGATGTTGAAAAAAGAAGTTTTTATTTTTTTTTTGCTGTATTTACTCTTGTGAAAAATAATTAAGCAACATTGTGGTGTTCAATACATTATCTCTACGTTTTTTTCTACTATAACATGAAAAAAAAAGTTCAAAAGCTGACAGGTATGTGAACAAAATCTATCATCTCACCGTTAGCTTTATAGACATTATACCAAATTGAGAAAAGATTTCATTCCAACTGTTCGTTAACCAAGAATACGATTGCTTAAGGATGATATTGAAAACTAAAAAAATTCACATCAAAACGTTAGGAAAAAGTATTTTAGGACATCATACTCTTATTAGTTATGTAGTTAGGCAAATTCATAATTTTAAAATCTCAAAGATACTGATCAATTTTTTTCACAGTCAAATGCCAAAAAAAAAAATTGATTTGTTATGAGTTAAACGCATTGGTAAAAAAATCAATGTTTAAAGCATCTTATTAAAACACGAGGAATGAGAAGTTACAAGATTGTTTACTAAGGTAACGAATTACAAATCACTGCAATGGACCACTTTAATTTTTTTTTCCTGAAAGATATATTCTTGACTGTATAATTTCTTCCTTTCTCAAAAGATTATTTGCAAGACTTCATAAAAAATACCCTTTTATGTTTGAAAAAAAACATTTACAGAAAATGGGCAGCAATATGTTTAACGTGAGCTGTCTGAATCTTCGTAGCTTTGAAGTCAATATAACACTTACATAGTAATTTAAATTTTCCAGGAGAAATATTTAAAAAAAATCTTCATGTAGAATATAATAGCTTTTCAAACGACTATTAAGATTGGTGATCGTTTTTCCATTTCAAAGTAAGTATGAGATACGTTGACTCTTAAACTATTATGCTTGAAAAAAATTGCAAAGAATTTTTGGAAGCTTCTCTTCATTATTTATTTCATTTATGTCGCATAATTACATCTAGATAATTTTAGGAATATAAATAATTTGTAGTAAAAATTAAAGTACAGGAAATAATTGACGCAGAGTTTTTTTTATATGACAATATATTAAGGAAATTGCCAACGAAATGCAAGCTATTGAAAGATATATTCTTGGCTGTATAATTTTTTTTTTCTCAAAAGTATATTCGCAAGACTTCATAAAAAAAAAAACCTTTTATATTTGAAAAACTAATTTTACATAAAATGGGCAGCAATATGTTCAACCTGCGCTGTCTGAATTTTCGTAGCTTCGTAGTCAATAAAACACTTACGTAGTAATTTAACTTTCTTAGGAGAAATATTCAAAAAATATCTTAATCAGGAATATAATAGCTTTTCAAACGACAATTAAGATTTGTGATCGCTTATCCATTTCAAAATAAGTATGAGATACGTTGACTCTTAAACTATTATTCTTGAAATAAATTGCAAAGAGAATTTTCAAAGCTTCTATTCATTATTTATTTTATTTATGTTGCATGATTACATATAGATAATTTTAGAAATTCAAATAATTTGTAGTTAAAATTGATGTGCATGGAATAATTGACGCAGAGTTTTTTATACAACAATATATTAAGAAAATGGCCAACGAAATGCAAGCTATTGAAAAAGAAGCTTAAATGATTTATTTTTACGGGATGTCCATTGAAGATATTTCCAGAAATTAACAAACTGTATGTAGCGTATGAAATTATTTGTTACTTATCAATGCATTTTCACAAAATCCTCTCTGGGGGATATTTGTAGAGAATAGAAAAATATAGAACTTTGTAAGAATTATAAACTTTTTCAAAGAAAATATAATTTAAGAACTTGAATATGTTAAAAAATGAAGATCTGATGAAACAATTTGATAATTTTTTGAAAGCATTGTCATATCATATTTCAAACAGTTTGATTGGTATAAGCATGAATAGAAAATTGCCTTAGAAGTGAGCTATTTTTGATTAATAACGATCATTTATGAGAAAAACATTAACAAATAATAGTCAATAAACTTTGTATAAAGCCACTTTTCTTCAAATAAACAATTTTTCATCTCTGCTTTATATATATGTACAAGTGAAGTTCGGCATTTTCATCATTCATCCCCTTTTCTCAAAACAAGGCCACTTTCAAGTTGACTTTTCATAACATAGTTGAATATGCTGCTTGCATCAGATGTAAAACAATGCTCCATTTTTCTGTGCAGGTCTCTAGGATTCTGTATAAATACTTCCAGTTCTAATTCAGTATTACTGACTATGGCCTTATCGAATCCTTCAGGCTGTAACCAAAATTTAGTAGATAAAACAATAAAGAAAATTCTGTTTTCATCAAAAGAAACGACGTACATAATAAAAACACCGTGTTTTTTTCCAATCATTCTGGTTAAGTTTTTTCATGCAGTTTTCAATTTTGAATTTCCTATCCAGCGATTTGTGTTTGAATTACATAAATTTACACGTAATCGTATGTTAAGTTTTTTATTCCAACATTGAAAATTTAGTTGATCAGTATATTTTATTGCAAATAATTCTTCCTTTTAAATAATTTATTCTCTCTGCAAACAAATACTTTCATTCATGTTTCACGTAATCATTAATGTCTATTGATTTATTTAATGGTTTTTTTTTTTTTTTTCAGCAGGATTTATAATAATTTCTACTGTCTGATTATTGTAAGTTCCGTTCATAAAACCTCATGTATGCACACTAAAATTTTCTTTTACATCGATTCCTGTCTTAAATAAGTTAATTAATTATTCATCACCAAAATTAAAAGAAATCTGCTTACAGATCTCTAATCCTATATTCATCTTAATACTTTGAAAATTGCTTAGAATTGATTCAGTTAAAGAAATTCTGCAGAAATTAACGAGAGTAAACTGATTAATTCCAGTTACAATCTCACGAAAATTGTAGTCATTTTGGTGAACATTGTGAGGTTTTTTAGATCAAACTCTAATGTAATCTTCTAGTTCAAAATATTATCGTGCAAAGCGAGTTGTCATTACGAAGTTAAATAAAAGAAAGAAACAGATTTTTGTCTCAAACTTAAATGAGATGCATGCACCAACTACGGGTGATCAAAATAAAAAACAGACACATCTGTTGGATTTGAGTACTGCACTCGTTTATATAGAAGATTATACAGTTAATGATTTTCAGCAAATCACTTAAATGAGCATAATATCATGTAATGACCTTATGATTAATTTTTACTTCCGTTTGTGAGCAAAGATTAATGCTCCAAACGAGGACTGATTTTTTCAAGAACACGTGCCGATTCCATATCTCTACTTTCTCTTTTTAAAGTGAAAAAGAGGATCAGAATTAGAGTATAAGATGACAAACCTGATGACGAACTTAAAAATGTACAGTCATAATTATGTAATTCTTTCTTCGGAAAGAACAAAACATATTCTGGAGCTGCAAAGATTCAATACTGAAAAAAAAAATGTATAGACAATATGTCCAGTGCATTTGTTATTTTTCGTGCAAAAATCAAGGGCAGTATGTATTTTGCACGAATCAATAGTCACACTTATTGCTAATATTTTTGCAACCCGTTATGGTTTCAGCTTTTGCGGAAAAGCCGCCATCTTGAATCTGAGGGTATTTTTTTAAATCCTTATACGTCGTAGACTATTAACTTTAATGAAAAAATAAGTTTCATAAACATACTATAAAACGATTTCCTACAACATATATAAAGTTTTTTCGTCATTACATTATTTATTGAAATAAAGTTGAAAATGTGTAAAAAAAATAGGGGTTGGAAAATATTAAAAGACATACTTCGTTACTCGCTCAAAAAATCATAAAAATCTTCATATGAAATTTGTTCGGAATCAAATTTTCTACGTTAATTGTATACATGTTTTTTTTTATATTGTCAACAGTTATTGTTGTACAACACGCCGAAGTATGATACTCTGCTCTGGAATCCACTTCTCTTGGTCAATTCCAACTTTAACGAAAAATGATTTGTACTGTTTTCGTAGAAAAAAGTCTCTTAAATTTTCACCAAAACCTATTGTAATTTTATTGTCACACAAGATTTTATTAAATAACTTTTAAAAATAACGGCTCCAAAAATTTTTGTTTTACTTTCTTCCAAAATTGAAAAAATTAAAGATTATCTTTTGTGTGATACATATACTAAATAATTATATGATATACCTAATAATTTTTGATGTTAAAAAAAACATTTATATTTTCTTTTCGTTGTGCTTATTTTTGTGAATAAGAATTAAGCAACATTGTGGTGTTCAATACAATTAAATCTTACCGTTAACTTTATATACATTATTCCAAATTGAGAAAAGATTTCATTCCGATTGTTCGTTAATCAAGAATACGTTTGCCTAAGGATGATATTGAAAACCAAAAAAAATCCGCATCAAAACGTTACAAAAAAGTATGTTAAGACATCATACTTTTATTAGTTATGTAGTTAGGAAAATTTAGAATTTTAAAATCCCAAGGATACTGATTAATTTTTTTTACAGTCAACTGCTGAAAAAAATCGGTTTGTTTTGAGTTATACGCATGGTGAATTTATGGTATCTGTAAATGTAATTCGTTCTTCGTATAGGACAAAGAGCTTTTCTCTCCCCCCGACGCGTTTATAGAACCAGTAGCCTCTCATCTCACCTGTTGCGTGGCGACTGGTGCCACAGGTGGATCCGTGGGTGGGAGCAGACGGACGATGCTCTCCGTAGTACTTCGCGTCCGATAAAGAAAAAGACACACATCCCGCTCGACCTGTAAAGAATGAGAAAAAAAAACTCACCGTGCATTCAGTTCTTGGAGAAAACCATAACAACTTGAACTGACGAAACACGCAAAAAACTAACTCTGTAAAAATTATTTTTACAAACAATCTCATGCGATCATTAAATATCGTAGATCCATAAAACATGTCTTCCATTCAGTAGAAATCATTAGAATTGACTTTTTAATTGTTATAACCCTTCGTAAAGATGGAACAAAAGTGTTGATTGGAAAAAGTCACATTGAGAATCATGGAAAAATAAATTTTTTTGAGAGTTTTCTGCCACCTTAATCAATTAATATTTCATGTGAAAATGTAAAAAGTTACCTCGATAATCAATAGAAATATAAGTAAAAAAAAGCATGAAAATGTTAGATGTGAAATATTTCATTTGATTACAATGTAAAAATTATCATAACGTAAGATTACGTAAAAAATAATAATCAGGAAAATTGTTGCAACCCAGTGACTATTAAAGAAAAAGAAAAATCTACGAAAATGCTTAAATTTTACGGAACATTTAATCTTAGATCATCGAATTCCAGATATCGATGAAAAACAAAATAAAAGTAGTCAAAATCTTTCTATTCATACAAACTCTAAAAGGATAATGAAATTCAATGAACTTTATGAAAAACTTGTGTATTGAAAAATCTCAACAAATGCCTCTACGATCTATAAATTTTAGGATTCGAGAGCATAATATTCTAAATATACTATGAATCAATAAAAATAATAGAAAACGTAACAAAATTTTTAAATATTTCAAAAATACGAAAAGAGAATAACAATGTAAAACATCACAAATCTATGAAATATAAATGTAATTCTATCATCAATTCTTGAAATTACTGAGAATAGATCGACATTCGAATTGAAAAGCATCGAGATTTTGAAGTCTCTGCAGCAATCTACAAAAATATGAGTAATCTATAAAAATCCTCAGAAATTCTCCAGGGTTTCGTATATTATACTCGGAAAATGTCAAAAATAAGTCAACTAGTTGATTAGCTTGTTGGTTAAGATACTAGTTAAATAATTTACTCGTTTACAAATTTACTTGCATACCTGTTGATAAGCTTACTAATTTACTTGTTAACGAGTTTAATAGTTTACCGACTCACTAGCTTACTATATTACTTGTTTGCTAGCATACAAGTTTTTCATTAAACTCACTTACTAGTTTATTAGTTTACTAGCTTACTAGCTTTCTAGATTACTTGTTGACCAGTATAATATTACAAATTTCACAAGTATACTAGTTTACTATTACAAATTTCACAAGTTAACTAGTTTAATAATTAAGTTTAATAATCAACTAATTATCTTGCTAACGAGTTTGCTAGTTAAGTGTTTTACTTTTTGACTTGTTTGCTATTTTACTAGGTTACTTGTTGACTAGTTTAGTAGTTTACTAGCTTACAAGTTACTAGAAATCTTTCAATGCATACAATTTACACAGTTATAACTTTCTTAGAAACTTATAAAACCTACTGTCCACAAACATACATATCAATGTAATACTATAATTATGAATAATTCCATAAATTATAATAGAAAAAAAAGAAAACAATAAAAATGCATTTAATCAAAGTCATGCAAGTTATACAATCAAACATACTTTTAACTGTCGAAATACCCAAAAAACATGGAGCAAAAGTGTTGAACATCTTCATGAAAGAAACGGACGTCTGAAAAATTAATTTTTATTCTTAAAATCGTTGAAAGATTCAATACTATAGCATCCACTTCTAAAAATCTACTGAGCGATCCATAGAAATATTAAAAAAAAAAAAAATACTAAAAAATACAATAAAATTTGATAAACAATATACTATACGAAAATAATATAAATTTATGATGTACCTTTTATCTGTGTACGAAAAATTTTCCAAAATATCAATTCAAATATCTACATTTTTTAGAAGTTTGATTCATATAGCATCAAATTTTAGAAAGCTCTATATTAGTAACCCATATTACTCAATATCAGATAATACTTAAAGTGGTATAAATGCAAAAAGTATAAGTGAAAACAAATGCAGCCTCAGTTTCCAATTAAATATTACAAAAATTAAGTTCCATTATTTACGAACATGAAAAATGTACTACTCTGATTTCCAAAAGTTGTAAAACTTTTAAATTCTGTAATGTAAAATATTTTTAAACCCCTCTATTGTACCATCTTGTCAAAAATCAAAAATTCTGAAACCCCGAAGGAAAAACATTTATCAGAAAACCCCTACCCGAATTTTTTTCTGCTCAGGCCCCTGTATAGTATCATAATTGCTAAAATATTCCGCATCAACATCCCATCTTTGAATTCTCAGCATAGCCAAAAAAACCCGCTTCTCCCATCCCAAAACCCGGACTGGATCAAAAATCGTCTCCTTAAGGGAAAAATAGAGGGTTTGGAGGAGAAAGATGAAGGAATCATATTTTTATTCGCGAAAGGACAATTTTTTCCCTAGCCAGAAAAGAGGGGACCGGAGCCAGCACGCTACGTGAGCGGCATGCACGCACATCCTCGCCACCTCCCTCGTTCATTGCCTCGGACCTATATATCCGAGTCCTTTATTTTCCTCCTCCCCCTCCTCCCCCGAGCTTTTTTCTCCGCGTGCCCCTATATACCGACTCCCGCGCAACGAGCCGAGTTTTTATGATCCCTTTTCTTCTCTTTTTGAGCGCCGCGCGCTCTTTAGCCTCGCGCAATCATCGCGGGTCCGACGTTCCCGAGGTCCTTGCAAAAACTGCGCGGTCGGGGCCTGAAAAAGCGAGCCTTGCAAATTGGCGCGTACCCCCTCCTCCAGAAACGTTTTTTTTTCTCGTTGCTTTTTATTTCACTTGGTACATATCGCGAGATTTTTCGAGTTGGCTTTTCATTAGGGGATGGGAATCGAAATGAAGAATATTAGATTTCAGATGTTGGAATCGTCCAAAATTCAATATTGATGTATTGAAGAGAATATCGATATGACGATGTATTCTGTAGATTTTGATAAATTCTTTTGTTCATTGGTGGTGTAGAGATTTTTAACTTTATTTACATTGTTTGTATTTCATTAGTTATTTTTCAATTGAAAGCATTTTCAGGAAATTTATGAAAAATTTTTACATGCATGTAAAAAAATCTAGGACTTTCTGACATATATGGGTGTAAAGTGATGGAATATTGCAGGTTTTAAAATACTTTGGTTTAGGTTTTGGATTTAGTTGTTTTTATTTTACTTTACAATATGTATGTCATTTTTGGAAAATTCAAAATATGCACAATGTGAGTTAAGCAGCATGTATATAATACAATTACAATTTATAATTGATTTTCATCTTCACTATATACATATACTAGTTCACATGATTTTATATCCATTAAAGTGTCACTTATTTTGGTAATGTCACAATTTTCCATTCCAGAGCTTTCGATCGATCAAGGTATCAAAAAAAAATTTTTTTTCAAGTTTAAAGCAAATCGGACATGATTAACACGTCACAAAATGACTCAAGTTTGTAATGGGATTTACATGTAGTTTTTCACACATTTTGTCCAAAGATTCATACAGATACAACAAAATATATCTACAACTACAATCTTATTTGAGAATAATTAATACATACATGAACTATTACGACAAAAAACTTTAGCAAAGTGTACAAAATTTCAGACTAATTCCACAGTACAAAACAGTATTGTAATTATTACCATATTTGTCTCTCAAGTTAGATGTTAGAATTAGATCTCATTGTTTTAAACGTTTCAAAAATTATTATAATTCTGCATACTTTGAAGATGAACTTTTTCAATTACCTAGGTTTTAAGTGTGTACGAAGTTTTTTGAAATTTCAAGTTTTTCTCTAAATGCTGTAGGATGTTCTAGTATTTCACAGTTCAATTAGTATATTTCGTATTTTTTCAGTATACATACAATTCGAAAAATTGTCTGTTATTTTGTGAATTGCATTTTAATTTCTAGAATTCAATGTTATAGTTATTGAAATATCATATATAATTTTTTTTTCCGTATTTTAAGTTTGACTATTAGTTTTCTGTCTGTTTTTCTTTTTTTTTTCATTTTTTTATTTTATTCAAAAATCTGGTAGAATTTCTGTGTTTTCTTTTGAAAAATATTTCTCTAAATTCCTAGAATGTAATTTCTTGGAATTCAAAGTTTGATACAGTATAATTGATCTGATGAATATATCACAAAATAGTTTTTTTACAGATTTTTAGTGCTTTTCATATTTTGCGCCTTTTTTTTAAGGAATAATTCAATTTGCAAAATTTTCTAGTTATTTCATGAATTGCTATATTTACTTCCAGCCTTGAAGGTTCTAGAAATGTAAGTTACAATGATTCCTAAATATATTCGAACAAACTTCAGTAGCATATACGTATTAGTATCGAAAAAATCGTACTATTTACACTATTTTTCTTTTTTTGTTTCCATTTTCGAATTATGTAACATTTTCCAGCAGTTCTGAAAATTCTAATTATTTTTATGAATTTCTTTATAGATTTCTAAAGTTTAATGCTCTAAGAACCAAAGTTTGATTATTTTCTCATTTAGTTCTGCTTACTTTTTGACAAAATTTTATTTGCATCTAAGCATTTTCTACAAATTATGATATTGTTCGTATTTTTATGTATTTTCGAAAGATATTTCTGCAAATTCAAAGTTTGTAGGAATTTTTATACATTCCTCCGTTGATTTTGGAAATGTGCTGTGAAATCTACAGTTTTACAAATTTTTAGTTTATAATTTAAAAACTGTTTAAAGAACACTCATGTCACAGAATTTTACCAACCCAAAAATTTTACGATGTATTATTCCAATTAATTTTATGAATGACGTTTACAACATTCATAGAACATTATGTTTATTTCAAAAAAATTAAATAAATAGATCCTCATGGTAAACGAATTTCAACGTTTTTTGAATACCCCTGCTATTACATTTTCGAAACTAACAACCTCTGACTGTCTTGCATGTGGACCATATCACTTAACTATATTTTGAAATTGAAAGAAATTTGGAAAATTTCTTTGATTTGAATGCTTGATGTTTGAATAATATGAAAATTGTTGACAATAAATTTCAATTCATTTCTTTTTTACACAAAAAGCTTGCGATAATCGTTTATAATGGCAACAGTAGAGTGTCACTTATTTTGGTGATGTCAGAATTTTTTTCATTCTGGGGCTTTAAATCAATCAAATTATATCAATTTTTTTTTTGTAAAGTTTGAAGCAAAGCGGACAAGATTAGCACGTGCCCAAAATGACTCAAGTTTTAAATGGAATATACATGTAGTTTTTCATACCTTTTAATCAAAGGTTCATAATTTGTGCAAAACTTATGATAAATGTTTGAAACTTGGCATAATTTGAGTGTATAATGTTACGTTTAAGACCGAATTTTTCTGGATTTTTCTATCACTGTTATCCATGTTTTCCAAACACCGAAAAGTACATGTTTGTCTTTTTTTATGCTCGTAAAACATAAAAAACAGTGATAGAAAAATCCAGAAAAATTGGTCTTAGACGTAACATTATACATTCAAACTATGCCAAGTTTCAAACATTGATCATAAGTTTTGCACAAGTTATGAATTTTTGAACAAACTGTATGAAAAACTACATGGAAATCCTATTTAAAACTTCAGTCGTTTGGCAAGTGTGAATCATGTGCGATTTGCTTCAAACTTTACACAAAAATTTTTTTCTAATATCTTAATTGATCTAAAGCCTGAAAATGGAAAAAATTCCGACATCGCCAAAACGAGTTACACCATAGGCAACAGTAATAATATTATAACGATAAACGGTTCAGGAATATATTAATACAACAATTGAGAAATTGCTTCAGTTTTTTTCAATCACTAATATTGTTAGTTTTTAGAAAAATATATATCGAGACGTGTTATTTCCTACATTTATAATCCAAAAATTGACGAAAATACATCGTTTCAAGAATTATGTGACAGTGTCGTCATTCTGTGACTGTGTCAAACTGAGGTCATTGAAATGAATATATGTATTTGAAATTCAAAATCCATTTTTTTTCTCGAAAATAATCACTACACGTGTGCCACCGAATTCAATTTCATTTTTCATTCAACTTCCCGATTCTCATAATACTGAAAAAAATATATCGATATTCCGCTGTATCTATATGTACCACCCATCCCTATTTTTCATTCAAGGATCTACGAGTCGCGGATTTTATACGGCACTCAATTAGAGGGATCGCGGATCTCCGCGAAATGGCCGGGGGCAAACGAGATTACCGGGTCTTATAAGGAATCGGCGCTCGTGGATGTCATACGGTCCGTGAGTGAGCGCATTAGGCATTGATGTTAAATAATAGCGATGCGGGGAAGATGGGAGAACAGCGGGGGTCGGGCCTCTCGCGGCAGGTGGAATTAATTCGTAACTCTGCGCGGTGTAATTAATAATTAGTTGCGGGTCTCATTAGGGGTCGGGATTCGCTCCGTCTCCTAGTGCTTTGTCGAGAGCGTTTATTTTCCCTACGAGGGGAACTTTTATAGTTCATGAGTTGGGGTAATGGAGGAATCAACTAGGGAGTACTTTTGTAGCTTTGGTAGATAAGGTTTCACCCCCCCAAGAAGTAGTTTTCTTCCTGATTTTTATTCTGTTATAAGAAATAAATGAATGAATGTTGGTGTAACTTTGAGCTGAGTGGTTAATTTTCTATGGAAAGTATGAATTTCTTATTTGAATAGTTAAAATGATTCATCAGTGGATTGATACTGATTAGCAAGTATGTTTCGTGCGTAATCTCTTGCGCATTCAGCGGGTTTTCAGTGTCTCGAGCTCTCTTGAGAATAGTTACGGGGAAGGCATATAAGCGCACAGGATCAAAAGGCACCGTCGTCTCTTGCTACGTGGTTGAGCGACGCGTCGACATTGGCACTGCCACGGCCTATAAATCAACGATATATCTTGTTGTTTTCGTTGTTTTGCTCGTTAGACCGAGGCTATCCTTTAACTCGCGCTTTTCCGCGAGACACTTGTCTCCCTCGCAATCCGCCGGCAGCGGGGTTTGTTTTCTTCTACTCGGAAATTCAAGCCCTTAATTTTCCATCAGGGGTAGAAAACGGTTTCAACCAATTTCGAGCACAATCGCTCTTTCTCTAAGAACTAATTTGGGACTGATTGATGTAGGGTTACACGATTTTTCAATGTCTGAATTTCAAAGGATCTGAATTATTATTTTTCAACGTTGAGACGTAATTTTTTTATATGGCAAGCTGGGTTGTTGGATTATTGGCAACCTAAAGCAATCCTTATAATAATAATTGATAAAGAAGTGAGAAGAAAACAGCAGCTTGTGTTTTTTTTTTAATTATCAGTGATGATTTCATTAAATAGAACTAGATGACAGCTACCTCTTCTTTAAAGAAGACTTTGGAAATTGAAAAATTCTATATCGACCATTGAATTATCTATTAAGGAATCAAATATCCCTTCTACTGAATAGGCGCAGGCTGAACAAATTGGACAAACCATAAAGTTCAAAGCTTTTCAATCAGAAACAACGACAAAAAAAGAGGGAGGAGTTTCAGCCGTCCGAATTTCTCACAGTTCCTCGAGGGGGAACGGAAGGAAGAGAGTAAGAATCAAAAAGAAGAGGGCAAAATAAAACTTTTGTTATAACCATTGCCACCCTTGAGCTGTGGATTTGACTGGACACCCCTAGGCAATTTCGTCATTCCAGAACTTTGCAACATGAGCTTGAAAAGTCATGGGTGATTTTACGAGATTATTGATGTTCGGAAAAAAATGTAATTAGGTATTGATTATAGTTTTTGGAAGGATTAAAAAAATTTTTTTTTGGAAATAATGGAAGGTTTTTTGTCAGTAAATCAATTCTGATGTGAATAATTTTCAAATGATGTACTTCTGTGTAAATATTATGATAAGAAGGTAATGCTATGTAATGATAAAATTATTAAAAAAAACTGTTGAATGTATCTTAGATTTTAAGAAATTTTGAGAAATCTCGTAATGTGTTTTTTGAAATTAAAGAGATTCATGTTAAAAATAGATTAATATTTTATGATACATGGAATACTAATCTTCTGTTTCAAGATTTGAAGTGTTTGAAGAAAAAAATTCCAAATTTTAACACTTTTGATTTCTCATGCCTTCTTTTCCAATCGCTAGAAACTATTATTTGGATATACAAAATTCGATTCAATAAGCGTTGAAATATTTTTTTTATTTGAGATTCTCCTTGTTTAATTTTTTTGGGATACGTTTTGCGTGTTCCATTATCGTGTGATTTTTTCGTATTTTTATATTTTCATACATTACTGACTTATATTCACAGTTAAATTATATGATTTTATTTTTCATTTTTTTTGTATTCTACTATTATGTTTACACCCACATTGAGTTTGTGTCCTATATTTATCGTAAGAAATTGACATTTTTTTCAATTTCATACAAAAAGTCCAAAAGGAACAAACGTATCAATCGATTATAAAAAATTCATTTCTTCAACGTAAAATTTCTACAAAAATGAAACATTCAATTGGATTTTTATAAGCAAACAATTTACATTTTTATACTTTATACACAAAAAATTTCATCTTCATGTCATTTGAATAATAGGTAATCATCTCAAATAATTGCTAAATTTATAATCTTCAAAATCAGTTTTTCCATATTTCCAAACATTGAAACCGATGAAGCCAAGCTTCTGAAATTAAAATTTGTGTTGTTTTAAGAACTCTCATATCTAGATACAGTGTCGAACGTGTACAGAATAATTTTGTATTACTTTGTAATCCTAATTACTGTAAATTCCATTACAATTTGTAAAAACTTTAAGTTTGTAATTTACACAGTTTTTTTTTCGCAAATCTCAACCAATTAGGTGAATTTCATTTTCAAATTGCGTTACAAAAAATCTTAAATTGTAATTTTGCAAACATGAGTTTACACGTACTCGTATGTTGGGTTTTTTATTCCAACATTGAAAATTTAGTTGATCAGTATATTTTATTGCAAATAATTCTTCCTTTTAAATAATTTATTCTCTCTGCCAACAAATAATTTCATTCATGTTTCACGTAATCATTAATGTCTATTAATTTATTCAATGGTTTTTTTTTCAGCAGGATTTATAATAATTTCTACTGTCTGATTATTGTAAGTTCCGTTCATAAAACCTCATGTATGCACACCAAAATTTTCTTTTACATCGATTTCTGTCTTAAATAAGTTAATTTATTATTCATCACCAAAATTAAAAGAAATCTGCTTACAGATCTCTAATCCTATATTCATCTAAATACTTTGAAAATTGCTTAGAATTGATTCAGTTAAAGAAATTCTGCAAAAATCCTCTGAAAGATCATTTACTTTGTATATTTTCCATATTCCACTGTTATTTTAGTTTTCGTAAAGTTTCTATAACACTCCCCATAAAATTTGGGTATTTTTCACAAAATTCCCTTTTTTTTTAAAGTCGCCTTATAAAAATAGCGATGTTTTATAAAGTTTTTATTAGTTTTTATGAAGTTACTTTATAAAAACTTTAATAAATCTTCATCAGAAAACGGATTCTCTATAAATTATATTTTTGAAACCCACTCAATAATAATGCCGTTATTTATTAAAGATTTGAAGTTTTTGTAAAGTGACTATATAAAAACTAATAAAAACTTTATAAAACATTGCTCTTTTTTAAAGTGACTTCTTAAAAAAGCGGAAATTTGTATAAAAAACTCAAATTTTATAAGGAGTTTTATAAAAACTTTAATAAAACCCAAATTGCTATGGTTACATTTTACGATTTCCTATAGTTATCAATGACTTCATTTTCAGTAAATTCCTACAGTTGACCCAGAATAAATCAAAATTGTTTTACAAATAATGAAAACCCTTCAATTTCACAGCATCCAAAATGTTCTAATCTTTTTCAACGCTAATAATTTTATTGCAAAAACAGAAAATTTCTACCAAACATTCCACATACAGTTCACATTTTCAAGTTTCGTGTTATTCAAATTACAAAATAAGCACGAAAATTTCTCTGTCTCCTCATTTTTTGACATTTTAAACTCCGTCAAATTATACTGATCACACTAAACACTCCGTCAAGCCCCCTCATAACACTGCAAGTTTCAAGATGACGTCAATGGTCCAGGTGGCGTTTTATCTTCACCCCTCTCCCCCTTTCTTCCCACTGAAAACCACCCCACAGTTCTTTCTCGACTTTTGCATTCTCCCACGAAAAAGAATGGAAGCCCAATTTCGGCCCTCTTTATTTATAAACAAACTCATGTAAAGTCAAATCAAACGCAGAAAAGTCCATTGTCCCTCTCCGATCCAAAAAGTCTTTTATTACTCTGGACAACGAGGACCTCAATTACGCTTTTAATTTCTCACGACCAACTTATTTCGGGAAGTGAAACATTGATTAATTCCACGGTCACGAGGGGTGTACAAACAAAATCTTCCTCCTTTTAAGGGTGCACAATGAAAAACGTTGGGCCAGTGATTGCGAGCTTTTTTTTAAACAGTTAACATTTTTTCCCCTCGCATGGGAATTCTTTCGGGCTGCACCTTGTGGGGGAAACAAAAGAGGAGCTTTCTTTCGGGTTGACCGAAGGGGATGCTGCAAGTTGGCATGTTTTTCCCGCCAAAATCGAACCACGTGGGACTTAATGTCGGATTCCACCTGGAATGCTTCGAGAATCTCGGGCCCTAAGGCTCCCTCCCCCTTACTCCCCCTTGCTTTGTCGCGTTTTCAGGTGTAAGAACCGCGGGAAAGGAGAGATCGGATCTCAAGAGGGGTGAGTTGTGAGATACTTTCGACTTTTGCGGGGTGTTTTGTGAATCGTCTGGGAACGAAATTGTCACCTATTTTTGGGGTACTGTATGTCCTATTTGAGCAAGACATGTATGTCCTGCCATTATGAAACTTTTGGGAAACGTCTTGCTTTTTCACTTCTGTACGAAAAAAGGGTGAGCGTTTTCTATTCCAGTAAAATTTTTTTTCCAGAAGAGAAATTTATTATGTGAGGACAATTTTTTTTCTGGATATTTAGAATATTCGAGATTTTTGAAAAGAATAACAATAAATAAATTTGAAGGTAGAGGATTATGAATATTGGAATTGATGATTCAAGAATCATGGGAAATCAAAGTTTGAAACATTGAAATGAGAAGTAAAACTATGCAATTGATCATAGGTTTTATTGTTTTTTTTTTTTTTAATACAGGTATTTTGTATTTCAAACATCAGTTTTTCTAAGATCATGGCATCAAAAATTTCTAATCAACAATGTTGTTCATTTACAATTTCTAATATTTTATCAAATTTAAGGTGCTCATACATTGTAAGTTTCAAACTCGGAATATTTGAGTTGTTTGTGATTTAGAAAAATTGATTCATTCAAAAATATATCATCCTGCTATTTCACTTCTGTACGAAAAAAGGGTAAGCGTTTTTTGCAGTTTTTTTTTGTTTCAGTAAAACTTTTCTTCCAGAATAGGTAATTACTATATTTTGACTATTTAGATTATTATTGAAATTATTGAAATTGATGATTAAGGGATGGTATCAATTGTGCACGAATTTTTTAAGTACCGAATTTATTGTGCACTGGGCGAATGTGCACATTTTTACAATTTTCATCACTATGATCCTAAATTTAACAAATTCGCAAATAAAAACTCAGAAATTTACAAAATTATACTGCGAAATAAATTTTGTATCACCCTGCGTACAAGTTCGTACAAATGTGCACAATCGCCCAGTGCACAAAAAATATGGTGACCAATAAATTTGTGGACAATCGATACCATCTCATGATTAAGAATCATCGACATTTAAAGTTTTTGACTGTGAAATGAATAGAAATTTAATTATGACATTAATGATAGTTTTCTTTTAATACAAGGATTTCTCACTTTAAACGTCAGTTTCTCTAAAATCATGTGATCAGAAATTTCTAATCCACAACGATGTTAATTTACAATTTTCGAAATCTTATCAAATTTTAGGTGTTAATATATTTTGAGTTTCAAACTCAGGATATTTGAGTTCTTTATGAATAAAACAAATTGATAACTGTTGGATTCCCAGGTGGAGGGAAAAGTCCGAAGTTTTGTGATACAACTTATTTATTAGAATAAAACTACACTTGTCTTTACAGTTCGAAATCTTGATCCTTTCTGCCGGGTTACGTATGGTGGGGCTACTATATAGGGTACATAATCTTAGGTAAAGGCGCAGCGATAGGCAAAACAATTTCAGAAGTTTTTATCGGTTATTGTAAGAACTCTCAATACACATAGATAGTACGCGATAGTCCAAAAAAAAAGGTACGTTATATGTCTAGGAAAAGTAAATGCACTTTCATAGACAAACAAAGAGCGATAAATCCGACAAATAGAAAATACTTGTTTACTGAAGAAAAAGTTATCAGAGTGTGGTTAGACGAGTATTTCCTCTTATGGAGCAAATGGAGCAACGAATTTTAGAGATTATGGTAGGTACGCCATATAGCCTCCTCTTTTAAATGCAAAATTGTACAATTTTGTTCAAAAGCCATGAATCAAATGGGAGTCGTACTTCGGCGTGGTCTAAGTGCACTTGTCTCACTTACTGATGCAATCTTTTCGTCTTCTTCCACTATTGTTGAAGAAATTGATATGGAATTGCGTCGTTTCGTGAAAGTAATTGAATCCGTTCGCGGTGATTCATTATCAGATTCGACTGTTGAATCAAAATTACAACTTACGTAGTTGCATATTATAGGCCTTACTAGTTCTCCAGTTGTCGGATTTTTATGCTTACAAAATAATCGATTCAGGACCTTAAAAATTGAAAGATAACCTAAACAATGATACGTAATAAATAATATAACTAGAGTGCTGACAATACCTAACGTGATGGTGTACCATGCTGTGCTATTAATTAAAAAGGGGTGATTCAACTGATGCGATAGAATCTGGTCCAGGTCATTTATCCTTTTCGAGGCAAATTTCAGTTCATTTAAATCAATATTTTTCAGCTGGACTGGACTTAAAAATTGAACAGGCAATGATTTTGCCTTTGATACTTTATCGCAGAGGTCATCATCTCATATAACATTCGGCGTAGGAATAAAATACGAGATATTTCTATCATTAAAGTCCCTAGGTTCTAACGTGTATAAATTAGTATATCCTTTACATAAACTACTTAATCTTGAAATTCCCGTTCCATTTAGAGTTTCATCAGAAGCTACTTTAGAATTACAAAATATTGTTAGGACAATAGGATCGTTTAACACATATATCCAGTGATTGTGATCCAGATAATGCCACGTTTCAAATTCAGCCTTGATCGTTGAAATTTTGCAATCCTTAGGAACAGTGTGGATATTCGAATTTAGCAATTTGGATTCGCACCCGGCATTATCGGTACTTCTCGTTGTGTAGACGTGAAAGCACACGAACTGTCCCTGTTGGTACTCACTGCATTTCTCCGAATTTGGAAGGGAAGCGAATTGCGTTTTGGACCAAGAATATAACAGGAAAGGAAATTTGGGTTGGATACAAGAATAAAAATTGTTATCAGAATGTTTAACTGGCAGTGGAATGAGCTTGTAAAAATCATACTTCATTTTTGAGATCAAGGGAATCATAATTGCGAATATAATCTCATCTTTCGTAAAAAGAAGATTCAAATTAATAACAGAATAAATATTGATAATGCTATCTTTTTCAGGATTAATCAAGAGATCGTACTCTTCTTTGTATTCTCTCAATTCGTCAATCAATATTCTAGGAGTAACAATTACTGGTGAAATGATTCTCTTTTGACCTAATATTATCGCTTCTATATATTCATCGTAATTCCTTAGAATACGATCACTCATCCACTCTAAAATTAACATTTCTTGCATGATAATTGATTCTTGTTCGAGTTTAGTACTATGCTTATTCGTTTCGGTCATAAATAGATTCATTTGCTTCACGTTCTTGTTTAATATTTCTTCTTGATTTCTAAGAAACGACGCTGAATCATTGAAGTATTTGATAGTACTAGACATAATTTGCACTTGCGATTTCATTAAAGTTTTGACTTGTCTGTTGTCGTTTATCAAGGCATTTATACTATTTGAATAAAATTCAGCATCATCTGCATCGGGTATACCAAAAACCCAATTCAAGAGATAAGAAACACTATTGAACAATCCTCTTTTGTCAACATAATGACCTTTTGACATTAAATTCCTCAAAATCTCGTTTTTTCTTTCGATATTTCGAAAATCTTCCGTGATAGATTGTAAAGTTCGAGTGCAATCGTTAACGGCTATGCTATGATTTCCATTTAAGTTTTGACTAAAATTCATACAAAATGTATGAAGCGCATTTAAGTGTGAACTCAATAAGTCCTTTGCTCCGTTCAGGTGTGAAACATTGAGATGACTCAACAAGGTAAGTTTCGAGTTAGAGATAGAAGCCGTTCCTAATCTATGGTAAAAAAGTCCACCACCCGAATTGATAGGAGAAATCGAGTAAAGTGGACAAAAACAAAGCCTTCATCTCTAATGAAATTTTTGAGGACCGAAAGAGTTTTAAAGATGTTTCTGTATTCAAATTTATCATGATGTAAATTTCTGGCGAAAAGTAAGAAAATAGTTTGATTTTTTGAACTCAATTTTGTGACTTCGTTAATTCCTGGCGTCAAATCAGTCAAATCAAAATTCTCTTGGATGTATTCTGCGTATTAATTGCTTTCGTCAAGGTCCTGAGACCATAACAGAACGATATTTTTGTGTAATTTGTGAATTTGCGAATTCTCTTTCCCGAATTCTATCACATCGCGATTTGTGTAGTGAAACTTGATAAACTCTGAGTATGATTCATCATTCTTGTCTGTTATGTGATTGACATTAATAATCGGTTCCTGTTTGTCAGAGAATAACCTGGAAAGCCCATCAGCGTTCGATTTAACTCGCCCAGGTTTGTATTTTATCACATAATTGTATTCGTTGAGTCGTAGTCGCCATCTTACTAATTTTGATGATGGGTTTGAACAGTTAAATAGCCACTGGAGAGGTCTGTGGTTTGTAAATACATCAAATTCGCGTCCATATAAATATGGACGGAAGTGTTCCATGGAATTTACCATTGCCAATAAGTCTTTCCCTGTGGTGGGATAGTTCTGTTCGGATTCATTCAGGGTTCTCGAGTAATAAGTGATTGGTAGGTCTTTGCCCTCTTTGATTTGCGATAAAATGCCATCAATACCGACGTTCGATGCATCCGTCGTAAGCGTAAAACGTTTACTGAAGTCGGGGTAATGCAATAATGGTTCAGTACTTAATTTATCTTTTGAGATTTCAAAGGCCTCTTTTTCTTTTTCGTCCCAATGAAATATAGCATCCTTCTTTAACAGTAATGTTAGAGGTTTTGCGATTGTTGAAAAATCTCGAATGAATTTTCGATAAAATCCGGTCATGCCAAGGAACATTTTTATTTCCTTCGAATTTTTCGGTGAAGAAAGAAGTTTAATCGCCTCAATTTTGTCCGGATTCGGTTTCACACCGTCCTTCGTTCTCACATGCCCGAGATATTGGCACGATTCTTTCAAAAATTCGCACTTGTCGATCTGCAGTTTCAGATTGTGTTCACGCAACCTGGAGAAAACGTTCTTCAATTTATTATTGTGGTCGTTTAAATTTGATCCATAAATGACGATGTCGTCTAAATAGACGAAACATTGTATATTATTCAATCCGATTAGAACATTGTTCATAACTCGTTAAAAAATTGCAGGGGCATTTTTTAAGCCAAAAGGCATTCTTTCGAATTAGTAATGCCCATCGGAAGTTGAAAAAGCGGTCTTAGGAGCATCTTTGCTATTCATTGGGATTTGATGAAATCCACTAGCGAGATCGAGGGTGGTAAAATATTCAGCGTGTCCCAACTGAGCCAAAATATTTTCGATATTCGGTAGTGGATATGCGTCACCGATTGTCTTCTCGTTCAACTTCCGATAATCTATGACTATCCTCCACTTCTTCTCACCCGAAGCGTCAAGTCTCTTCGGTACGACCCACAAAGGGCTCGACCACGGGCTAATCGAAGGCGTAATAATGCCCTGTTTAAGCATTTTGTCAATCTGTTTACGAACCTCGTTTCTGTGAACCTCTGGGTAGCGATAAGATTTCGTTGTATCGGAGTCTCGTCCGTCACTGTTATGTCTGCACTTCCGGCTGTCATCGAGGTAAAATCGTTGGTGGGAAGATGGAAAATATCATGGAATTCTTTACAAATATCGGTAATAGCATTCTTATGCTCGAGGGAGCAAATATGATCTAATCGAAGATTATCTATCAATTGATCAATTCTTTCTTTGTCATCGTCCCGATTGTCAAAAAATGAGAAAATTCCTATGTTTTCAGGAACACCTTCCACATTCAAATGAGGTCTTGTTATCGATTTCCGTTCATTCGAGCGATATATGATAGTGATTAAAGCCTCGTTATTCGGTAAGATCTTTATAATCGAAATCGGCACTAATAAATCTTTATCATCATAAATTCTCTGTGAATGTATTATTCCATCTGTAAGATTTTCTGGATTTCGAATTCTGGCACGAATAACAGTTTCAGATCTAGCATTGAGAAAAACGTGAGATTCTGAGTACTGAGACGTGTTTCTTTGCAGAGGAATCGAAAATTGAATTGATTTTTTCGAAAAAGTCGCTTGCTCATAATCGATAATAGATCTCTGTTCCCTAAAAAATTCATGCCCAATTATTCCATCGAAAGGGATATTGGTCGAAGAATCAATGAGTTGAAAGTTTGATGAAATGGAATGACCATGGATCTCGAGGCTCAATTCAGTTTCTCCGAAAGTCTGAGTTGGTGCGTCTCGAGCTATCCCATTTAGGGTTACGATTCGAGGATTTACGATTCTGTAATTATTAAGACTCGATATTTTAACGAGAGACATAGAAGCTCCAGTATCAACCAAAAATTTCAGTATCTTATCAGGAGATTTCGACTCGTCACAATGAAATAAAACGTAAGTCAAATCATTCGTTTCAGCGAAAATTCCTGAACAAGATAAGTTCAACTGGATAATAGGAATTTCTTCATTTCCCACTTCTAGTTCGGAGGGTCTGGCTGGAGGCCTGCTTTCAGAAAATTTTCCTCATAAAAATTCACGTTCGTGTTTGATTTGGGATTTGAGTTCTGATTCCCCTCAGTTCCCTGATATCGCGCCTAATTCTTGTTCACCCACTCGCGTTTTCGGCACTCATCAATTCTATGACCCCGTTTTTTGCAATAATTACATTGAACATTCGAGAATATTGACTTCTTTGAGTTTGGTTTGGAATTAGACTCGAAATAAAACGTTGGATTTGACTGGTTTCTTTGCGGATTTGTTTGCGGTTTTTTGCGATTCGGATTATGAAAACACTGATCGGCATAATGACCATTGCGATTACAAAATGTACATCTTTTTGTTCTTTGAGAATTGTAATGTAATTTTAGAGCTTTTTCTTCAATGACAGCGGCAGTGAATGCTTCATTCATCGTTTTAAACTCCCGATATCTCAGCATTTGTGAGATTTGTGGGTGTGTGTGATACACGAAACGATTCAAAGTCATTTGTGTGACCATTGAAATCCTTCCCGGAAGGTCAATAGCACTGTCATTGGAATTATGAATATTCCCTAATATTTTCGATGACAGATCTTCTAATCTTTGATAAAAAGCAGTAACATTTTCATTCTGCTTTTGTTTCATCATATGCAATTCCTTGAGAAGCTGATCGAACGTTTTTTTATCCAGGTACAATCTTAACAACAAGTCCGAAATATCCTTCCATGTTGTCAAATTGCAGTGAATGTCGATCTGCTCTCTGGCCTTGTCAGTGATGAGACTTTTCACGTATAATAATAGAGCTTCTCTTTGAGTTTCATGAGCCAACTCGAACACTGAGTCGACTTGCTTAACAAAGCTACGTACTTTATGTCGATCGCCATTGAACTTGCCATTAACTAATTTGATAAGAAATTCGATTTTGAATTGAGGTTCAGTAGTCGTCGTGGAACTTGCAGTGTTTATTTTGATTTATTCGAGATTTACCAGATGAAGAATTCGAATCAGAATAAGAAATAAATTATTTTTCGATTACGATTTGGTACGATTAGAAATTAATAATTGATTACGAATTGAGTTATGATTGAGAACACATTGGATTCTAGAATTGAGAATTAAGAATTTAGATTTCATAATTCAGAATGAAGAATTTGGATTTGAAGATTCAGAGCTACGAATTCGACTTTAAGGATAAAGAATTCAGCATTCAGAATTGAGGATTTAGGAGTTGAGAAAAGGATCAAGTGAAAGCAAAGGAAGCTTCTACCAACAACAACAGTCGTGAACTCACTCTGATGCTGGGCCGTGGGCGCTACTCCGCGGTGAATCGCCAGAACATCGAAGGAGTCGATCGAGGAAACTTCGTTGACCGCCTGAAGTGGACAGGACCGAGTGCAGAGCTCCTCGGTGTTGCGCTGTCGCCGACGGGGTCGTCAGGGTAGGCTGGTAGGAGCGTCGGGGCCTGGTCAGGAACTCAGGTCGCACCCCATCTGAATTCAGTTCTCCCTGGAAAACCTCTCTTGTCCAATAGTCCCTTTTGCAACGGTGTTGCAACTTCCTCTAGTTGATGGAAGCCGGACTATCCCATCCTCGTCGCCAAATAGATGTTGGATTCCCAGGTGGAGGGAAAAGTCCGAAGTTTTTTGATACAACTTATTTATTAGAATAAAACTACACTTGTCTTTACAGTTCGAAATCTTGATCCTTTCTGCCCGGTTACGTATGGTGGGGCTACTATATAGGGTACATAATCTTAGGTAAAGGCGCAGCGATAGGCAAAACAATTTCAGAAGTTTTTATCGGTTATTGTAAGAACTCTCAATACACATAGATAGTACGCGATAGTCCAAAAAAAAAGGTACGTTATATGTCTAGGAAAAGTAAATGCACTTTCATAGACAAACAAAGTGCGATAAATCCGACAAATAGAAAATACTTGTTTACTGAAGAAAAAGTTATCAGAGTGTGGTTAGATGAGTATTCGATTTGAAACGACCATCCACGTTTCCTCTTATTGAGCAAATGGAGCAACGAATTTTAGAGATTAGGTACGCCATACAACATAACTGTTGATATAGAGAATTAAGAATATAAAAATTTATGTATCATGGAATTAAAAAAATCTTCAAATTTGTGTATTTTGTTCCAACCTTTTGTTGATTAGATGTTGAATTTTTTTTTCATATAAAAAAATATTAATATTAATGGCTTTCGTTCATGGAAAATTTTTCGATTTTCGAACTTGATTGTGAAGTATTGCATGTTTGGCACTCCATCAATTTCAAGATTATAGTATTCAGTGTATTAAAAAAAGAAAAAATTCCAAATTTTTACATAAATGATTTCGAATGGAGAGGATTCGAAGAGTTTCAGACTTGTGTTATTAACTACGTATTTGAGTCATTAATGAAAAATTTTCATTAGGAAATATACAGAACTGTAAAAACAACGAATTCTCATAAATTTGTAAATTCATTGTTTATTTTCTGAAATTATAATTGTAGTGCACTTTCGAGATCGTAGATGCTTGTCATTAAAAAAAACTCGGAACTTGATTGCCCGAAAACCTACATTCTTGAATCTCGAGATTTCTGTGAATATCATCCTATAAATATTTTAGAAAAGTCTACGTATTTCCATTTTTGTCATTAGAAATAAAAAAAGATACAGGGTGCGCCATTTCTTATGTCGGTATTGTAACATTGAATAACTTAAACATTTGACAACCGATTTACTTGACTTCACTTGTTTTGGAAACGTCAATTCAGTACAATTTCAACCATGTATCGCTTCACACCAAAAGAACGCGCTGAAATAGTTACTTTGTACATTGAAAATAGTCGTTCAGTTGTGTCAACTCAACGAGCATATCGTCGAAAATATCTTGGCAAACAGGCACCATCTGACAACACTATTCGTCGTTTGGTGTCGAATTTTTGTGACCACGGGACAGTGAAAGATCGCGAACAACCCGTTCATCAACGACCAAGACGTTCAAATGAACTGATTGAAGCTGTCAGAGAGAGCGTTGCCCAAAACCCAAAAGTTTCATATCGTCACCGCGCTCAGCATCTCGGCATCAGTGGAACCACTCTACGGCGCATTTTGAAAGATGATTTGCATTTGTTTCCGTACAAAATGCAATTAACACAAAGAATATTGCCTACAGATCATCCACGTCGCTTGGAATATGGACAAACAATCGCTCGAATAGTTGATACTGAACCTGATTTTTGGAAGCGAATTTTAATGACCGACGAGGCACATTTCAAACTTTCTGGAGGCGTTAATAAGCAAAATTGCCGCATTTGGGGAACGCAGAATCCACACGAGATCCATGAAACGCCATTGCATGACCAAAAAGTTACTGTTTGGGCCGGCGTTTGCGCCAAAACCATCATTGGTCCTTATTTTTTCAAAGAGAACCAAACGATCGATGGAAACCGATATCGGTGGATGTTGGCTCACTATGTCTGCCCACAAATGCGTGAAAAAGGTCTTGAAGATTACTGGTTTCAACAAGATGGTGCGACCTGCCACACTGCGAATCAAACAATCCAGTTTCTGCAACGAAAATTCCCTGGACGTCTGATGTCAAAAAGAGGCGACATTGAATGGCCACCCAGATCTCCAGATTTGACCCCTCCAGACTTCTTTTTGTGGGGTTATTTGAAAAGTAAAGTGTACGCCAGCAAGCCGCAGACCATTGAAGAGCTTAAGGAAAATATTCGTGCCGAAATCATTGCTATACCACCCGAGATGCTCGAAAAGGTAATGGAAAACGCCGCAAAAAGGGCATATTTTGCTGTGAACAATAAGGGCGGCCACTTGATTGATGTTGTGTTCAAAAACTAGTCTAAATAAATTGTAAAGGACCAAACTAAATAAAAATACCTCATTTACAGAAATCGGTTGTTTTTTTTTCAAGTTATTCAATGTTTACATGCCGACATAAGAAATGGCGCACCCTGTATATACGTTGTCCAAAAAATTTTCATGTTTATTGAAATCTTGTCTGTAAAATGGTAAATGCATAAGTTAATTAGAAGAAAGAATTCGATTCCGAACATTCTGAATATTACGAGCCACTAATTTTATACATCAATCTATTCCTCAATAGGGAAATTTTTAAATTTTGTTAAATTTTTATATTTTGTATGTTTCCTAATAAAAGAAACTGGTACGTAAACTAATTGAAAATATTTCGTAAATTTCAAGATTCAGTAAATATGGACATAACTCGAACTCACGAAAACGGTATTCGAACTCCCAATGTGTTTTGTTAGAAATTGTTTCATTGTTGTATATTTTCAATACAATTTTTATTCATCTACAAATTCTGCTCATCCAAAGTGAAAATAAAAAAATATGGCTTTTTTCATTCTACTTTAATTTTTTGCAAGAAATAAATATAAATGAAAAAACATCATTACGAAAATTACCGATAAATGTCAATTCAAAGTTATATATTAATCGCAAAATGCAACATTTAGATGCTTGTAACAAAACAAACCTTCTTCCGGAAAGCAATAAAGAATTTCTCTATTGCAAAAAAAATCCTTATAATTCAAGTGATCGTATAGCGAAGTGGGGTGAATTTCAAATTCAACTTCTGTCCTGCTCTTCTCTTCCCCCAATTAAAGAAACTTCGGCTATTTTTACGACTTACTGTATTTTGTTACTACGTTAAAGAAAGCAGTTCGCAAAAACTCGATTTAACTTTTGAATGCAATAGTTGAAAAAACTTTGCAATTTTTACAAGTTTTTTCGATAAGCATCGTTTTTAACAATATCTGCAAAATCGAGTTCAAATCATACTTCTACTAAATATCTTATGTTCAGGTACCTTTTACTTTTTATACTTTGAAGCTCTGAAATTCTTTTTAGTTTTTGTTGAGACGTCGTCGTGAGAGGTATCATGTGTGCCCACACGCGAACGATACGATGACTCGATCCAGTTCTAGTGTCGCAGGGAAGAAGTTGATGCCAATATCTGGGAGGTCTCCGGTTACCAATATACTGGGCTGATAGTAAGACGATTAAACCGTCTTAAATTCGAGAAACGCACGTGGGTTCCCACAAAATCAGCCCACGATCCTTCGATTTTAAGTTTGATTCGCTTTAATTATTTTATATCTTATAAGATGAAAAGTACTACAAAGATACAATGTTTTCAAGAAAATTTATTTATTCCTTTTGTTCAAGATTGATTAGTACAAATAGTACGCACAGAGATGAAAGATACTTTTTTTTTAGCACAATGATTATTGCATTTGTAAAGACGATGGTAAAATTTTAAAATTAATAAATGAAGAATTGAAATTATTACTGTTACTCGAAATCATTGACTTAATCATTGAAATCAATAAATCAATGACTTTGAATGATTTTCATTCAAAGTCATTCATGATATTTATTAAGGGTTAGACAATCATGCAAAGTTTATTCACAGACTAATTGTACTTCTGAAATGAGAACAACTTACTACATTAAGTTAGATTTTATTTATAAACAAAGTTTCAATTTTGCTGCATCAAACAATACTAGTCCAGAATTTCATAAATCGACCTTTTTTACACTGCTAAACGTCCGTCCACAAATTCTGAAACTTCAAATCTTCGTTATCAGTCAATTTAGGTTTTATACAGTTATCTCTCTCTTCAAGACTTGTTATCAACAATCTAACGAATAGATCCATCTTTGACTTCATGTCTTCCAGTCCCAAAACTTCAGATTTGGAAACCTAAAACAATTCTGATTTTCAACGCCCTGTAAAAATGGTAACGGAATTGTAAGCTGAATATTTACTGTACAGAAACACTGCTTTCTGCATCTTTCTACAATGCCACAGACTTCCAAACATTCCAGCATTTCATATTTCTTGTTTTCAAGACTCCTTATGCTTTCATCAGCCATTATATTCAGCTTGTTGTACGTTTCATTGCTTTCATTGCGAAAATTAATACATTCGTTGACAGCACTAATAGACTTTTTTATATTTTTTTCGAAATGTAACATCGTGTTCGTGCACACAATCTTGATAATGAGCAAAAGAATTCCTTACCATGTTGAACAACTGTAAAAATTGAAATTTATTTACATGATAAAATTCCTTGACATTAGAACCTTTGACTTCTGAAATTTCATGAATTTACTCTTGCTTGTTCGATGATAATTTTTCTCTGCTCTTTTTGAGCCAGTTCTTTTCTTTGAATCGATTGTTTCGATATGGTATTTGAAAAATTATGTTGGAAATTCGAAGCAACGTTGTTTTCCATTAAAATTAGTTTGTCCAATTCTGGTATCGATGAAATTGGATAAGTTTTTTCCTTATTTGGTAAAGTAAGATTGCGTTCAGAAATTCCAGCTGGTTTATCCAGATTATAAAATTCTCCAACTTGGCATTTGTCTTCTTCTGCTATGTCTTCAGTTGATGGTGACGTAAAGTTATGAAATGTTGGTACATGAAGTGCTAGGGTATGACGTATACTCCAAGCTGTATCACAAACCTACAAAGTAGGTTATTGTTGTCAGCGAGTGAAAACGAACTTTTCCTTGAACTATTTAAATAAGAGTTTTTTTTCAGTTTTTTTTTCTCGAGTAGTTTACGAAAAAAGTCAGAATAGCTTCAATCTGAGCTTGAAATAATTACGAGATATTAAGATCTTCTAACCTTTTTTGAACAACATTCTAATTCACATATTCTGAACAAATACTATATCTAAATGTTGTAAAATGTGTAAAAAAAATCACCCTTCCAAAACATTTTTTGAAGTCAAAAAATACATTAGTGAAATTCTTCAAGCATGCATTAATACGTTTTTCATTATTTTCCAACTGCTTGATGTACTCATGTATCAAAGACGAAGAATAATTGTGCATTATCTAATCGTTGTCAGTTAAATTTTTAATGCATAATTTCGAGTCAGCAGATGAAATTCCGATTTCAAGCATAAAAACGTCTAGGTTATCTTTCACGCAGGTTTGGTTATATTGGTAATCACCGAGAAATCGTGTATAGTTCTAGAAATGAAAAAAATATGATACTCCAATAAAAGACTAAAGTAATTGTCTAAGAGGTTCACTTACATAATGAATGTGTTCAATCATTCTTTTTTCTATATTTCTTTGAGTTTGATCAACTCTTTCCATTCGAGTTTTTGCCCAGTGTGTAAAATTGGTGTTGTATTCAATAATCCGCGTTCATCAATTGTTTGAGATTTTAGGTGATCCGCAACTAGTTCTCTCATATCAAGAGCTTTCTTTAATCGTATGGCATAATAATTACGCTTGCCCTGGATAGCCTACTTTGCAAATATTAATGTGTAATGTAGGACTGAAGAAAATCAATTTTACGCTTCATTTCTTTCTTTACTAAATTTTTATAGTCGAACATATTTAAGTATACTTATGTTCCATTTTCTTATATAATTCATTTTTGTATTATATATTTTACCATTACTGCATTCATTTGATATTTGTATATTTATTTCATATCGCACTATAGTATATACTTTATGTGTCATAATCAATGATTTTTTTTTAATAATTCATACAGTATTGTTTTATTCATGCCCTGGGAAAGTTATTGTATCTATATATTGTATTAGCTAAAAATCAATCTGAATAATAACGCTTAAAAATAATTATAAGTGAACCTCATTTTTTTTCAGTGAATTGTTCATATTTCGACAATTTAATAGTGTACATATTCCTATATGTAAATTTATTGCCACTCTCACACTATTCAAAAGAAAATCAGTGTCAATCTAGCCAGGAAACATTTACAGAAAAATATGAGTTGAACGATTTTCCTTTCTTTTAAAAAAATTTAATTTGCTTTCTACGATCAACGTTTCAACACTTTAATGTACTTCGTTTCCTTGCAGATTTAATTGAATGACCTTTTGTTAGATTGAATAGCAAGCAAACATGAAAATGGTTGTCACTTGAAAGTATAAAAAAAGTTATATTTTCTATGTTTCTGGATTGTAATTGTTGTTTTTGAATCACATTTTCACCAAATACATGATTTAAAATTCAAAAAGAGGACGAAATTAAATTCATAGAAGATCAGAATAATCGTTGTTTTTGACTATCGATACGATATTTTATCTGTAAATGATGAGTAAAACGTGAATTATTAATTCCAGACTACCGGAAATTCATCGTTTTCTCGTAGTTTACAGATTAAAGTTTTAACCTAATGCAAACAGCAAGACACACTTTTTTTCAAAGAGTCGGATTTTATTGTAAAAATTTGCATTATTAACAACTGAAAAACTGCATCAAAAATTTATTCGATTTTAAAAGCTAACAATTTTTAAAAATTATTTGTAATAATCTTTATTGTAAGAAAATAAATCTCAGAAACTCTGACACAAGGAAAGTTTATCAATTGGTTAATTGGTGTGAACTTCAGGATGGAAAAAAAAATTAATTTATATTATCAATATCTCGTTATCTAACTTAAATTTGTTTATTCTGAGAGTTTACACTTTCGTATTTTGTGACTTGTTGAAAATGCAATCTGGAATAAGTTTAGGTCGATTTATTATGTAAATTTCATTACCTTCGAACTTATATGAAGGAAAGGAATAAAAAGTCTCCTTTATTCGCAGCTTTTTTTAATTATGTTTTACTTAATTTGAGTCAATTTAATTGAGAGCAGGGAAAATACTGACATATTCTGTAATCCTGATAGAATTTTAAAAAATCTCAAGATCGACGAAAATTATAATGATATCCCAGTATTGACTTCTGTTCCTTCTTATTGTAGGTAAGTACATTTTGAGCTGCAGATTATGAATTTTTCTACTAGGTATCTTTAATCAAGATCGAATAGCAAATATTCATGTTATTATTAGTTCGAGTTATCGATATTCACAAAAATTCATCTTATGATAAGCGGAAAAATTACACTACTAGGGATAATCTTTGTACCATGAATATTTTACATTCAAAAATCAATGAAGTTGGCTTAATAATAACTTACTCTTGTTCGTAATTTGACCGGAAAAATTATTTGGTTCACTCAAAATAATTTTTATTTCAGACAACACATGCTTCTTTCAACTGTAAAATATGTATCGTTCAGTCGAACAAACTGAAGGCATTGGAAATAATAATTCCTCTGACTGAACTTAAATTTTTCACGGACAAATAAAATTTGTTTGCCTAAATCGACAATTTATTTGAGTAAAGAACATTTGTCGTTGGTTAAAAACCACTAAAAGTTTATAAGAGCAAACAATATTATGATAATGTGTTTCAAAAGACAGACTGATAAAAATATTTGCAAAGTTTTATCAATTCATGAAGGTTCTTTTCTAGATCCTCTTATTGTGCGCATTATATGTATTTATACAAAAAGTTTGCGTCAAATTCATTATTTATTTATATTCATCGATTATTTGTGTATTTCGAATTGTTGTTATTTGTTGTCCAGTTGAATTTTGTGTTTTTTATTTCATTTCTTTCCATTTTGCATGCGGATTTCGATTTGTTGAAGCGTTTTGTTGAAGGGGAGGGGGAGGTTAGGCATGGAAGTTCCATTCCTATCCTCCCCTGCTCTCCCCCCTCATCACTGTGTATTAACACTTGTGTGTGTGTGTTAAGACTCTTCTACTTGTGTCTACACACTTGCTTCTTGCTTCTACTGCCGACCAAGCCAGACCACGCTACACCACGCTAGCTGCAGTCGGAAAAAATTACGCCAACTTTTCGCCATGCATGTCAAAGAGCATGCGGCAAGTATGACCTAAAAATTGAGAACATTTGGCTTTCTGGGTTTATTAGATCTACATTTATATCTTTTCTATCGAATTGATCTTTGCGTGTTTTACTTTTTATCTTTTTCATCCAGCTTTTACCTAGATTTAATGAAATACTTGAGTTTTTTAGATGCTGGATAATTTCTAGTTTTTATTTAATTGTTGAGTTAAATTAAAAAATAACTGTAGTTCACGATACTTTTTTCCTACGCTAAAACATTATTTTGAATGAAAGTTCGGAAATTTATAAATTTTGTATATTATTGATTCAAAGACTTTAATGGGATCAATGAATAGCTGAATGAAAAGCTGGAAAAATATATAAATACTTCCGCAGTTTCGATTTGTAGAAAATTCATTTTTTTCTTTGTTGAAACGAATTTAATATTGAATTCAATAATAAATTTTCTAGAAATGATATCTTTTCCACCAATAATCTGCGGCTATCACCATTTTACCTTATAAAATCGCTAACATGACCTACAAAATACTTTATGCATTCGTGCTATTACACTGCAAACAGAAATTTATTGGAAGACACGAAAGATGATTAAAACGCACAGAATTTCAATACTTTTTAGCGTTGCGTAAGATCAAAGACGCCGACGCTAAAAAGTATTAAAACGCAGTGAGTTTCAATCCGTTTTTTTGTCTCCAATAATTTTCTGTTTGCAGTGTAGCATAACATACATCACGCTGTACATTTATTTCATTCGAATAAATAGCGACGGACAAAATCCAAACGGATACCGTTATTAGAATTGCACGCGAGAGCGCGATTTTCAAGTACAAGTGCAGGGAGCATGTGCAGAGCCAACGGCCAATCAAAAGGTGTCACCGTACCGCTCCCCCGCTTGTGAGCCCCCCTCGCCAAGAGTACAACTTTACACTCTGTCCCTATATTCCTATATCTATTGAACAAACACAACACAATACAACACAATAATAACAAACAGATGCTCGAGCGATCAGCTGTGTCACAATTTTGACGTTTGCCGAATTTTATCTGTCAAAAATCTCCGGCCATAGTTGAGCGTCCTACTGCGAAATTTCCTAAATACGACAAAGTCGTTTTGTGAAGTATCGAAAAAAAGTGCTTTAAACTAAAACAAGGAAAATTGAGGTGTACATATTGAAGGTATGATAGAATTAAGAATCTACGAGTGTTTTAAGAAAAATCATGGTGTTTTTAATACAGAGAAAGTGGAGGCAAAAAAATTTTTAGGTTATGTGTATTTATTTTTTTGATAATAATGGTGCTGTCGCGGGCTCTCACCTCGGCCCACGACTGTGGGTCATTGATAGAAAACTGTTCATATATTGTTTGTGTGCATAATCAATCGTGAAGATGGCCAGAGATTTTATGCAGTGGTCATAAAACATGTATGGTAAGAAGTGTCGTATGAGACAAAAATTGTTTTGATGAAATAAGATTGACGAAAATGGTTGAAAAAATCGAATGATGATTTTTTTTATGATTTTCTATTTCGTGATGTTCTTTGAGTGTGATTGTAGCAAACAGTACGATCGTTGGTTTTTGCATATTTTTGACGTATGTTTATATGTTGGTACCCGTAATTGCACAAAATAGAACCCTCTTGACTATTTGATATATAGTTCATGGTGTCTTATACATGTACCTACTTAAATATAAAAGAAATGCACAGACTCACAATGTCTGCTCGGAATACTAAAACTAATTCGAAAAAGTTCAATTTAATTTCCCTGGCGAAAAAATTTGTAATCAAAGAAAACGATCGAAAACCAACAATAGATTTTAAAGGTTCCCGCTGGTTTTCGTTGACTGAACATAATTTTAATTCAGTTGTTTAAACAATTTTTTTTCAAAATTTATTCCTTACGCGGTCATTCACTTACCTCTGAGACACGTTTTCACAAAAAAATTTTTCGAAAGCATTTTTTTTTTTTTGAGATATGCGTCATTGCAGTGTTGTAGTAGTTCTTCAGGGACATTTGAAAGCTCTTATGACAAAGTAATGCCAAAGTTAAATAATTTAAATCCTCTACATCACAATGATTACTTGAATTGTTTATTTATAAGTTGAAAAGGAAAAAATTTATGTTGATCTCACTTGCTATTTATAAGTAAAATCAAAATTATGTTCAATCAACGAAAACTAATGACAACCCTTGAAAACCATAGTCGGTTTATGTTACCAGCTTTATGTTACTAGTGGATACTGTTAATGGATTTTTACTTACTAAGATTGAATATTTTATTTTCTCACAATGATTGATCAATGTATTATAGTTTTTTTATTTTTATAAAATGGAGAGTTAGAATATATTTCTATCATGGTCTATTTCTACATAAAACTTATCTATTTTGGAGATATTACTGTATTACGATTAGAAGTTTCATACATACTTTGCATTTATAAGTTCCACTTTCCAAACCGAATGCTAAATGAAACAATTCTCTGAATATTATTTTATGATTTTGTAACTTTTTTTTAAGACAATATGATGGGTATATGTGTCGAAAAAGAATTTTTTACTTAAAATTTGTTACAAAAGGGAAATTTATTTTTCGAAAAGTTTAAAAAATTTGTCTACATAATTTCACCTTTATCCATCCAAGTTTTTTAAATGTTATTACATTGATTACTTCCAAAATGCAAAAATGGTCAAGTGACGCATAGTTATAGTACCGTTTTATTAATGAAAAAATACATTTTACGATGGGTTGAAGCTTTAAAAGGATAATGATCGTTTCAATATACCAGTCCTTAAGTAAATGTCATGCATTGAAATAATGCTTATTAGTATACTTTTTGGGTTTGATTATCATAGAAATATAAAATAATATCGTATGACTACACAGTTTGAAAATAACAGACATTATAAAACCCAAAACATTCACTGTTTTTTTTTGGTATATCTTATTTTTACGAAAAAATATTTTGGGACATGACGTGGCTTCTTCAACGAAATGTAATATAATTAATCGTTAAAAATACAATGTACTTTAATTTGTTTTGACAAAAGCATAATAACAATTTTAAATTAATTGCTTGTATAGAAACTTGACATCAGTGATTTTCATTCTGATGAAATTACGTTTGGGGTCATTCAACCTATTTGAACACAAATGGAAAAGTAATTTTCATAGCTAAAAAATGTTAATCTTTTCGAACATGCATACATGTTAATACTTTATTGCGGCATTCCACGAGTATGTCAATCATAATTTTGTGAAAAGTAGGTACTTATCGTATTGTGAATAAATACAGTATATTCTTGTGTGAATAAATGTATCATAATAGTCAAAATATAACGTTAGGAATTGAAATAAATGATAAGAATCATTTCGAAAATCATGTGAATGTATAATATGTAATAAATTGATGCCAAAAGAAAAAAAAAAAAAAACAAGAACACCTTAACTAATATAATCCCTTGAACGTTGCGTAAAGTGAACCTTTTTTACATGATTCCAATTGGTATTTCAAAGTTTCGGTTTGCAAATCCTTGTTCTCATTCACTCTAGGCTGCAAACAGACTTCTTCATTTTCAGGCCCTTTAAACAGCGTTTCTATGAATTCATCGATTTTCGATTTTATTTCTTTGAATCCAGTGGTATCTAATTTTCGAGCCTGCAAAGGAAATTAGCGTTTCGGAGCATAACGCATATCGATATGAACAAAAAGAAAATAAATACATACTTCAAGGTCACATTGCTTCCGGCATAACTTGAGCCCAGCACAAACTTTCATGCAGAATTCGTGATGCAAAAATCCAATTTTGCCGTCCAGTAGTCTTTTCAGGCCTTCTTGTCCCAAGTTATTCAAATTCTTGTATGTTTTCTCATTTATATCAACAAAGTTTATGCAGTCAAAGGCAGCGTTCAAAGATTTATTCAACTTGGCGTGAAAACTCTTAACAAATTTTTGCACACAACCTTGATTATATTCAGACTTGTCTTGGTACGTACTGAAAAGCTACGATCAAACCAGTTATAATGCTAATGATAAAAATTTTAAAATTCAGTCTTTATTTGACTACCTTTAGTAATTAGTAATTATTTTATGGATATAAAATTAATTTCTTCCCTTACTTGCATTTGTTCGTCAACTTTTCCTCTTCCTGCTTCTTCTAAACGCTTACGTATTTTTTCAGTGCCATTCATTATCAAATCTGAACTGACGATTCTGAAATTACCGATCATGTTTTTTCTCATAGCAATCATTCGATTTAATTGTCGCAATGATGGAACTTGAAGAAGATTTTCATCACGTTTTAGAGTAATATCGCATTTATAATTTCTCGCAGGTCTATTCATATAATTTATTTCTTCCATCAGGCATCTATTTTCTTCCGCAATATTTTCAGCCATCGTTGATGATGGATTTTTCATAAATGAAGGTTTTTGTTTTCCAAGATTGCCCACTATTACATTCTTTTCGGTAATAACCTACGAAAATAAATTTGCATCTCATATTTTATTCCGATTAAATTGCGTTTGAAAAAGTGAAATCACCTGGGCCATACACCTTATGGCATACGTATGCCGAGGATTATTTTCGATGCATCTATCAACTTTTATTCGATTTTTCTTGATATTCTGAATAGACTCTTTTATCGAAGATTTATGGTTATTCAAAATATTCACATCCTTGTCGAATGAATTACTCAGGCACAAAAAGGAAGCATTGGATAATGTCTCCATTTCATTTTGAAATTCAAGCTTGCTTGTTTGCTAAGCACGTTTGGTCAAACATGGAGTCTTCAGATAAGTCGGTGAAATTCTGAAATATGATAATGCGTCATTTTGTGCTGTTATAATCATTTTACAGAATATTATAGTTGGAAAAAAACATTTTAATATTTTCCTCAAAAGAACCAGAAAATAAAAGAATCAGGCTGCATTTCTAATTTGATGGCTCGTAGACACTGGATTTTAAAAATGAAATAATACACATATTTCAGCACTCTTACAGGGGAGGAAGTACCTCTTTTTTGTGCACGTTTTTGGCTACTGACCTCTTTTACGTATAGAAGTTTTTTTTGTTCTAAAGTGCGTCTCCATTGTTCAACTCGATGTGTTCTCATTGATTTTTGATTTTCGTATTCTTCTTGAAATTTCCTCTCGTATTTACGCAGTGACCTGATTGCAGTGTTTAGTATTTCGATGACATCTTTTTTTATACCATTAACTTCTACCAATTGCTGATACTGCTCATGAGTTATTTTTACACTTTGAGTCGCCTGTACCACAAATAAAGGTGAATCAGGTTTTATGGTAAGATTTATGAATGTGCTTGTTTTTAAGAAAAATGTATAATATTGAAAGTATGATAGTAATTATTTTAGTTGGATGCACAGACAGAGCAAGGCAGGAAATGAATGTATTGACTGTATCTGTAATAAGATGAAATGATGGAAAATACATTAACGCTATGCGAGCAGAAAGTTATTATTATTATGGTAGACAGACGTGTAGGCAGAGTGGGGTTTTGGGGGTTCAAACCCCTCCCGAAGTTCTGATGAATTCAACCAATATTTCATGTAAAAATGAAAAAAGTTACATCTAAAAACAATAACAATACAAGTTAATAAAAAATGCATGAAGACGTTAGCAGTGTATACTTAAAAAAAAGGAAAAATTATAAGAACGTAGGATAACGTAGAAAACATAAATCAGAAAAGATATTGCAACCCAGTGAATAATCAAAAGTAATAAAAATCTACAAAAATGCCACAAATTTACAAAACTTTAAATGTTAGATCATCAAATTATAGAAATCACCATGAAATTCATATAAAAAATTGAAAATCTTTCGATTCATACAAACTCCAGAAGAATAATCAAATTTGTTGAATTGTATGAAAAAACTGTTTTCTGAAAAATCACGACAAATACCTCTACGATCTATAAATTTTAGGATTCTAGAGCATTAAACTCTGAATATACTATGAATCTATAAAAATTTCAGAAAACACAACATAATCTTTTAAATATTCAAAAAATTCAAAGAAAGGAAAACGATATAAAATATTTAAAATATCCATATGCATGTAATTTTATCTTCCATTCTTGAAATTACTCAGAATAGATCGAAATTCGCATTTCACAACATCGAGTTTTTAAAACTCTGTAGCAATCTACAAAAATATGAGTATTCTATAAAAATACTTAGAAAAACTCCAGAGTTTCGTATTTTATGTTAGAAAAATGTGAAAAATAAATTTACTAGTTTACTAGCTTACTAGTTTACTAGTTTACTTGTTTAACAGTTTAGTAGCTCACTAGTTTACTAATTTACTAGTTTACTACCTTACTAGTTTACTAGCTTACCAGTTTACTAGTTTACTAGGTTACCAGTTTACAAGTTCACTTGCTTAGCAATTTAATAGTTTACTAATTTACTTGTTAACGAGTTTACAACATCACTAGCCTACTAGATTACTAGCCTACTAGCTTTTTTATTTAACTAGCTTACTATTTTACCAGTTTACTATTAAAAATTCAACAAATTTACTAGTTTACTATTAACAAATTTACTCGTTAACAAGTTTGCTAATTTACTATTTCACTTTTTTACTAGTTCACTATTTCATAATTCGACAATTTCAGTAGTTTAAAAGTTTAGAAAGTCACTTGTTTACTAGTTTAGTAGTTGACTAGCTTACTAGTTTACTTTTTTACTAACTCAATAGTTTACTAGTGTACAAGTTTACTTGCTCACAAGTTTACTGCTTTACTAGCTCCCTAATTTACAAAAAACCTTTCAATACATAAATATTATGTAGATGTAATTTTCTTAAAAATTTTTAAAACTTACTGTCCTGGAGCATTTATCTATTAATATAATTACTATAATTAAATCTAATTTTAGATATTATTTTAGAAATTCATTTGGAAAACAATACAAATACATCTAATTTTATTCATAAAAACGATACAATTAAACATACTTTTAACTGTGGAAACTGAAAAATATGGAGTAAAAGTATTGAATATATTTATAAAAGAAATAGTCGTCTGAAAAATCACTTTGAATTTCACACATTATTGTAAGTTTCAATACTATAGCATCAATTACTATTTATTGAGCGAACCATGGAAATATTTGCAATGTATATATAAAAAAAAAAAAAAAAAACAGAAAATACTACAAAAATTGAATAATAATATACCCTACGAAAATAATATAAATTAATGATGAACCAATTGTCCGTGTTATTAGACTTGGCTCAAAAATCAATTCAAATATATATTAATTTTTTAGAATTTTTATTCCTAGAGCATCGAATTTTAGGAAGCTCTATTGAAACCTATATTACTTGATATCAAATAATTCTTCAAGTGGTATGAATACAAAAAGTATAAGTAAAAAAGTTAAATCCTCAATTACTACTTGAAAATCATAAAAATCAAATTCCATTATTTATGAACATGAAAAATTTACAGCTTTGGTTTAAATAAGTCATATAACTTTGAAATTCGAACATGTTCAATATTATAATTATGAAATCTCGATAGAGAAATATTTTCCAGAAAAACCCCTCCCGAAAATTTCTTTTGCCCACGCCCCTGATGGTAGAGAACGGGAACAGAAAATGATGCATAAACTGTTTCAAATAGAAATATCTGTCAGTTAAAGTGTAAATATTTAATAAAAAAAAGAAAAAAAATTAAGAAGTAGAGAATTTCTATTATTATGTGTAGGGTTGCACAGTATAACAAGTCTATCCGAAAATAATCCTTCTGATGGAGATAATTCAGATAACACAGGTTTGTAAGGTTTTGTTGTTGAAAAGCTATGGGTCGTTTCCGAGTAATTTTTCCCGTAGAATCCGAACCCGAACTCAGAATTTGCCTATCACGTCAGCATTTTGAGATATCTGAGGTTTTGTGCTCGAAAAATGGGGTTTTTCGCTACTTTTGAAGTTATGTACAGGGCGCAAAAAATTTTTCTCGTCTTTTTCGTTAAAGCTGTCATGTAATGCTAAACTTCCTCTTCAAAATGAGCTATTGATCAGTTAGGAGCGATTTTGTTTCATAAAGATACAGCCATAACAAATTTAGACATTTATCCGGACAACCTTATAAGCGTTCACATTTACTCTTTGGGGCCTACCATTTCACATTCGAAAATTTACCTTGATTATATGCACTCGAGGGTTTAAATTGTCTGTGAATAAGAATTTACCGTCAGAAAATTAATATTTTCTTTTCTAAGATTGCGGATTTCAAATGGTGGATCAAAATTCACGAAATTTTACGATTTTGCTCTCTAAAAACTTATACTCGGGGATTTCGGAGTTGCTGATTACGAACACGAGGCCGCTAAATTGATATTTCCATTTCCAGTATGGCTGTTTTAAAATGACGTCCTGAAATTTACGGGTGAAACGATATCGGTATCTGAAATTTCATATACAGGGTTTCACAGTCGTCAAGTATTCCACGTAAAAAAACTACAATTTATTGCTTGAGGTGATGGATTTCAAACAAAAGATGAAAATTCAATAAATAGCAGTAAATAGTATAAATTCATTATTTTTGTCTATCATTTCTATTGTGTTTTTAGAATCAGTGAAGGTTCATTCCACTTTTTAATAAGCGACCTAAAAAAAGCTTGAAGTACAGATGTGGTACGGCCCTGAAGTCGTACCATCCACGCTGTAAGTGTGGTGCACCAATCGGATAGTGCTACGAAGACTGGACACGTCAAGCAGAGTCAACGAGACAGGGTCGGAGCCCGCGACGCGTCAGCTACGCTTAAACCTCGAAACGAGACAAACGAGAAATTGTAAAACTGCTGTTAACCGAAACTTGTACAATATTACCATTAAAATTGTGAAGTCGATAAAGTGTCTGAACCTTTATTCAATCACCGCGCGACATAAATTGGTGCATACGATACGCCTCAGAATCAGTCTGGGAAATCGTGAGAAACTACTCGGATATCTTTGCATTATCTGAGGACCAACTTCCGAAAACAAGGCTTGTACATTATGAAATAAAGACACCAGATGGCGCCGTGATCAATGAGAGACAGTATCGCCTGCCCCCAGCTCATAACGAAGAGATCAGTAAGCAAATCGGCGGCATGTTGCAAAAAGGAATCATATCACACAGTGTGTCTCCATGGAATTCACCTCTGCTTTAAGTACCCAAGAAACTGGATGCCAGCGGGAAAAAAAAACGAAGAGTCGTGATTGATTTTAGGGAGTTAAATGAGAAGACCATTGCCGATGCTCACCCACTTCCACTCATAGACGAAATACTCGATCAGCTGGGAAAATCACGATATTTTACAGCCTTGGATCTCGCTAGCGGATTTCTACAGGTGCCAATGAAGCAGGAACACGCACCAATGACCGCATTTTCCACATCTGATGGACACTTTGAATACAAACGCATGCCGATGGGACTCAAAAATAGTCCTGCAACTTTTCAGCGCATGATGAATGCAGCATTGTCTGGGCTAATTGGCCGGATTTGCTATTGTTACCTTGATGATATCATCGTGTTTGGCCGATCACTTAAGGAGCACAACGAAAGGCTCAATTTGGTGTTTCAACGACTGAGATCCAACGGGTTAATGCTTCAGCCGGAAAAATGTGAATATCTAAGACCGGAGCTTGAATTCCTTGGACATGTAATTTCCGAAGACGGAGTTAAACCGAATCCAGGGAAAATCAGTGCTGTGAAAAACTTTCCAACGCCAAAAAATCAGAAAAATGTCAGACAGTTTTTAGGCCTAGCTGGGTATTATCGGAAATTTATTTGTGATTTTTCCAGGATCGCACTACCTTTAACTTCTTTGCTGAAGGATTTAACGACATGGAGGTGGACCACGATTGAACAACAGGCTTGACATATTGAAAGACAAGCTTATATCGGCACCAGTCTTCATTTATCCGGATCTCTCAAGCGGATTCACACTAACGACGGATTGTAGTAATCATGCCTTGGGAAGTATTCTTTCACAAGAAGATAGTGGTTCTAAAAGGCCAGTAGCTTATTATTCACGCACGTTGAATAACGCGGAGAAAAACTACTCGACAACAGAAAAGGAACTGCTTGCGATCGTGGCATCAGTGAAGAATTTTCGCCCTTATCTGTACGACCGGAAGTTTCGGATAGTCACCGATCACAAGCCGCTGGTCTGGCTGATGAGCGTGAAAGAGCCAAATTCAAGACTTATGAGATGGAGAATCAAGCTAGAGGAGTACGAGTATCAGATTTTCTACAAGAAGGGAAAAGAAAATTCTAATGCCGATGCCTTGTCGCGCATACCATATGTAAATGCAATGGAACAAGTGATTGTGGAAGAAAAGGAAAACACACCAAGCCCTGTTATTGGAAATCTTAGGCCTGAATCCACCTACCGAGATTTCTGCAATCATAAGGATGAACCTTGGCCAGAAAATGTTGTCTCAACCACGAAGGTACCAACAAAAAGGCTACATAAATGTTATCCAACCTCTTCTGGTTTTACCGAAAGGCGTGGTAAGGACCTTTTTTGTAGCACAGACCACAACGAAATAAATTGGTACGAGCTTCTGATGAAAATCATGTTTTCGAAATCTGACAATACAACGTTAGATTTTCTCCACAAACATTGTGAGAAGCAACGACTTCTCATGATAGAAATCATCAAAATGTCAGCTTATATATGGGGCCGCATAGCTAATAAGAATAATATACTGTACTTGATGTTTTCTAGCTATGACCTGCCAAAAACGGATGAAGAAAAAGACCGGATAATAAATGAAGCCCATACGACCGGAAATAATCATCTCAGCATGAGGAAAACCATTGATAAGATCCAACAGGCAACAAACTTCCCGGGACTCGAAAAACGAGTGGAGGACATAGTGCATAAACGCACAACCTGTCAGAACATGAAAACTGGCATGCCTAATCAGACATCTGGTATTATTCCTGACATGCCTAAACTCCCGAGGGACAAAATATCTATGGACTTGATTGGCCCGCTGAAAATGACCTCCAGGAAAAACCAGTACATTTTGGTAATCCAGGATTATTTATCGAAGTTCCTGGTGCTGACACCACTGAAAAACAAAAAGGCTAACTCAGTTGTACGGAAACTTCATGATGAATATGTATCTATTTTCGGGCCTCCAAAGGAAATCTTGTCTGACAACGGTAAGGAATTTGCCAACAAAGTGTTGAACGCCTACAATGAACTATTTAATGTCCGTGGAGTGTTCACGACTCCATACCATCCTCAAAGCAACGGCTCAAACGAACGAACGCACGGTTTTATCAAGGAAATGATCCGAACGCATACCGAAGATTGGGATTTGGTATTGAAACAAATAGCTTCAGCGTACAACACCACGGAAAATCGCTCCATCAGAATAACACCATATGAATTTCAATTCGGCACAAAGCCACATTTTCCCAATTCACTTCCTCAGGCTAAAATCGAAATTAGTGAACTGATCGAAAGCCTTAAAAACCGTCATAATCGCATCACAAGAGAGGCATCGGAGCGATGGCAAAGATCAAGGGAAGCGAATAAGGCAAAAACAGACAATCGAGTTCGGAGAGAGTATATATTCAAACCTGGGCAGCAAGTTTATTACAAAAAATCTGCCTCATCCACGCTTGGACAAAAGTGGTTTGGTCCCGCTTAAATTGTTTCAGTTCGAGAAAACGCAACTGCGTTAATAAAATTTCAAAAAAGAATATTCCCCCTGCATTTTTCCAAGCTCAAACCTTATTATTGAATGATTATCATTGTTACTTCCAGAAACCAATAGGAAAAGGGTGCACACGTTCGCCATTATCGCGTTATGCTGCTAGGAGTTGCCTTTGGAGATAACGTGAAGGTGGACCCGATGCCTCCCGACCAGGCTGTTGTCATTGAACAGATGGGGAATCTGAACGTATATCACCAAACTTGGAAAGTGACAAATCAAGCGTGCATCTGGGAGGTTTTGACAAGGAGACTCTTTACCTGGCTGATCAACTGACGAAACTTTCACAGTTATGTACGAAGCTTTCAAAAAAGTGCACTGTTGAAATCCGTCTGGCTGCTGCAACAAGGAAACTGAATGAAGCCGAGCGCAGTTTGGAATCTTTTAATCATCTCATTGGACGGGCAACCGCTCGGACTCGAGCAAGGCGTGGTTTGATTGATTTCGGTGGTAATGTTCTGAAATTTATATTTGGTACACTTGATTCAGGAGACGCGGATTATTATAATCGAGAATTAGACAAAGTCTATCAAGATAAATACAGAATTGCGCAACTAGTGAAAAACCAAACACTTGTCATAAAACATGAAATTTCTCAGAGCCTGGAAACTATTGCCGAGTTCCAAAATCATATACAAGAGCTTAACGTTTTTTGGGGGAAATCAGAAACGAGATCCACATCTTGCATTATCAAGTGAGGCTGGGCGAAAGTGTCTCAATGCTGTCCGACATGATCCAGGATTTTCACTCTAATGTTTTGGAACTCATCTCTATGGTGATGGACGGGCGACACGGACTGGTCCATCCTAGAGCTCTACCTCCTTCTAAGCTGTTTGCGGTAATAAAAGAAAATCTAAGTAACGAAATATTACCATTTCCTCTTTAAGAAAAATATTTTGTTTCTTTGATCGATATTAGCCAGTTGCGAATTTTCTATGCTGACGGAAAATTAATTCATTTATCGCACCTACCTGTTAACACCGAGATATATAGTTTGCAGAAAATTAGCCCTATACCCATTTACTACGAAAAAATGTTCAGTATTGTCCTTTTCCAAGAAGATTACATTGCGGTTAAAAATAATTAAACTTTCATATCTTTAAGTTCCTCAGAAGTAAATAACTTCAAGAAGATAGAAGGGGAGTTTTTCTTTAAACTTAATAAAGTAGAGTATTTATTATCTGTGACTGACATTTGCGTACATAAGCTCATACGCGAAAAGGACCCGTCGAAATGTATTCTCAACCGATTACATATGTCAACCACTTTCTGGCTTGAATTAGAGACAGGAAAACAGTGGATTGCCATCCCTCCTCATTCGGAGGAGGGGCATGTGTTTTGCTCAAGGTTTAAGAAGTTCGAAACCATACTCATAAGTAGTCCATCAGTCGTGACATTGGGACCTGATTGCCAACTTATTACTAGCCAGGTGGCATTGCGACCCCTACGTGAAGTGAAACATTTTAACATTTCGACAGTATTTTTCAATCGTACCCATGAAAGGGACTTTTCCGATCTTGACATCTCAGAAATTGTGGCGCCCAACTTGACTCAATCGAATTTGTCACCAAAAGTATTACAGTCACTTGCAGAGTCAACCGACGAAATAGAGCGGCAAATAAATGAGCTTGTGACCCATTCACGTACTAAAACTTGGAAGGAAACTTTTTTTATTACGTTAAATTATGTTGGATATACCTGTATTGGTGCGGCGATTATACATATATTACATAAGATAAGACTGTTGGGATGGGCATGGGAACAAGTAAAATGCTGTTTTCGGACAAGCCCGTGTGGCAATATTTATAACTCATGTCATTTTGGTACAGGAAACCAAGACAATCGTCAGGTTCCCGTACCCATTTTTTTCAAGCGTTTCTCAACCTCCAATAGAACTAAGAAATGTGCTTCGACAAATTGAGTCTCTTAACGAGAGCAATCTGTTAACTGGACGCGCGCAAGCAAAAAATTGTAAAAAATCTTCTATTTCACGATCCTTTGCTTGAACCGGAGATTCATTTTCTATTATTCTTCTACTGTCACAGATACCATTTGTTACCCTCATCGTCTAATCCTTGCAACAAAAAAAAAAAAGAGGAAGATATTCTCATAAGTCTTAATTTTTATTTTGTAATTTAAAACACCTAGGGACTAAGTGTAGTTGAAGCGGGAAGGTGTGGTATGGCCCTGAAGTCGTACCATCCACACTGTAAGTGTGGTGCACCAATCGGATGGCGCTACGAAGACTGGACACGTCAAGCAGAGTCAACGAGACAGGGTCGGAGCCCGCAACGCGTCAGCTACGCTTAAACCTCGAAACGAGACATACGAGAAATTGTAAAACTGCTGTTAACCGAAACTTGTACAATATTGCCATTAAAATTGTGAAGTCGATAAAGTGTCTGAACCTTTATTCAATCACCGCGTGACACAGATTTTCGGGGATAAAGGAATGTTCAAATTTTACCGTTTCTTAGTCAGATCATCTACGTGGAATGTTGAGTAATAAAATAATATTCAAAATCAGGGTCCAAATAAATCTTTTTATCATAATTTTTAATAAATGTAAGCGAAGACTTCATCTTCATATAAAAGCATACTTGATAATCTTTATTAATAAGTCTTTAATCGTACTTTCAACTTCGAAACATAAACGAAACAAGTCAGTAAACATTGAATTGAATGGTTTTGGGATTGTCGGTGAAACACCTAAATCTTACTTGCAAAAATAAATCTGTTAATTCAGTTAACCGAATAAAAAAAAAGAAAAAAAATTGAATCACTTTCGAATATAAGTTAAAGACATAAAACTTAAACTTTTATGATTCGCAAACTTCTGTAAATTAACTTTAATAAGACAGTTTTAGCTCTCAGTGAATATTTGTCGGCGCTTTAAATTTTCTACCTAATATATACACCAAGACTGTCATCGCTTTTTCCCTGATCGATATCTTTTCTAATCTTTCAATGAGTCTCGAAAAACTCTTCGGTACAAAATTTCAGATACCGATATTATTTTTCCTGTAACCATCAGTGCCCCATTTCAAAACAGCTATACTAGAAATGAAAATGTCAATTTAGCGACTTCGTATTATATTACGAAGTCGGAGATTTCGCAATCCGAAATCTCCGAGTATAAGTTTTTAGAGAGCAAAATCGTAAAATTTCGTGAATTTCGATCCGCCATTTTGAATCCGCCATCTTAGAAAAGAAAATATTAATTTTCTGACTGTACATTCTTATTGACTGACCATTTAAACCCTCGAGTACATATATTCAAGGTGAATTTTCGAATGTGAAATGGTAGGCCCCAAAGAGTAAATGTGAACGCTTATAAGGTTGTCCGGATAAATGTCTAAATTTGCTATGGCTGTATCTTTATGAAACAAAATCGCTCCTAACTGATCAATAGCTCATTTTGAAGAGGAAGTTTAGCATTACATGACGGCTTTAACGAAAAAGACGAGAAAAATTTTTTGCGCCCTGTACATAACTTCAAAAGTAGCGAAAAACCCCATTTTTCGAGCACAAAACCTCAGATATCTCAAAATGCTGACGTGATAGGCAAATTCTGAGTTCGGGTTCGGATTCTGCGGGAAAAATTACTCGGAAACGACCCATAGATTTTCAACAACAAATACAAACCTATTATTCGCAGACTTGTGTAATTTACTAAAAGGAAAAATATTATGTTTATTTGAATCTCGTCGAAAAATTTTACATTTTTAGTATTTTTGAAGAAACAAAAAATTTAACAGTATTTTGAGTACTCATGAATTATGATTGAGAAAAAATATCAATATTTTCATAGCACCTAAAATGTTTCCCGGATACATGGATAATTTTTTTGCATACAGAAAAAATATGAAGTTTAATTGATCATATGAAAATCCTTTTATAAACGATTTGCGTTAGGTTGAATACCATAAATCAGCAAGTATGCATCAATTTATATAAATGTTTACATTTTCTCTAGAACGCAAAATAATTCTATGACTTACAAGTCTAAACCATTTACAAAAATATGAATTTTAACTGCACTTACGATTGACACGAGAATCACAACGAAAATGACAGCATAAACTCTAGCCATTTTAGGATAGTAACTTCTCTATTTTCAGTAAGTTCGTACTGAAAATACAAAACAGTTAAAATTCAACTGATACTTTGAACTGATTCATTAAAATTATATTTAACTGAAATTTAAACATCGTTTACATGTTTGAACACGCTTTTTTTCGGGATTATTATTTTCATAACATATTTTTACATTTGAAAGGCATTCACCCTTGGTTCGCGATGGAAAATCAAAAGTTCGTTTGCGGTCAACGTAGAAATATGCACTGGATCAATAGTTCATGATTCTAGAACTACTTGGATATGAGAAACGTATTGTTTTTCAGCAGCTTTATAAAGCATCATTCTCACTTACTATATTTAACATTTTTTTTATCATGTTGATAACGGGACATATTTTTGCAAGTATAAAAGTGGAAAAACCCAAATGAGATACAATTGCCGTTTATATTGCACAATTTTTTGCTACTCAATTGTCCATCCTAGCTTGAAAACTGTTTTCGTCAAGAATGGATAAGATTCTGATACAGAGACATGATAATTCATTTCTTGAAGTATAAAAATAGCTACTTTATCTATCATTTATGAGGCATTAATTTTTTATTGGAAGTACTAATGTTGAATGAAGATTCTATAAATCCTTTCATTTTTTCGGACTTTTGTGTAATCGTTCCGACAAGATAGACATCATAAATAATTTTTCGTTTTTTTCATTTATACATATGAAAAGTTTTTTAAGTAAGCAATTGAAAAATCAATAGAATTTTTCATTGTAAAAATCAGTCAAGCTTAGGATTTGTCAATAGCTTTTCAACTCATTAGTCTTGCAGTTCATTAAAAATTTCACTTCTATACCAATTCCACTTCATTTTACAAAAATTTGTAATCAGTCATTACATTCATAGAATTGTAACAAGCAATATTTCTAGGAAAGGGTTAGAAAAAAGGACCCTTTTTCGACCGAATATTGGTGACCATAGTTTATTGCGACATTACACAGTTTGTCAATCATTGCTATGCGAACAATATGATTAGGCTTAAAATTAAAAAAAAAAAACTTTAATAATACTTTTCACACAATTATCAATAAAACACAACTTCTAGTGATACATTCCACTGAACGTAGCGTAAAGTGAACCTTTTTTACATGCTTCCAATTGATTTTTCAAAGTTTCAGTTTGCAAATCCGTGTTCTCGTTTACTTTAGATTGCAAACAGTTTTCTTCATTGTCAGGCACTTTATCCAGCGTTCCTAAGAATTTATCCATTATCGATTTTATTTCTTTGAATCGAGTAGTTTCTAGTTTTGGAGGCTGCAAAGAAAAAGAGCATGTTTCACAGCACAATGAATATCAATGTAACAAAAAACACAAAAAATAAATACAGACATCAGGATCACATTTCATCTGGCATAATTTGTACCCAGCACAAACTTTCCTGCAGAATTCATGATACAAAACTCTAGTTTTGCCGTCTAGTAGTTTTCTCATGGCGTCGTGTCCAAATTTGTTCAAACTATCGTATGTTTCCTGGCTTTTATCAAAAAAATTTATACAATTATAGGCAGCAACCAAAGATTCACTCAACTTGGCGTGGAAACTTTCAACATGGGTTTGCACACAACCTTGATTATATTCAGAATTGTCTTGGTAAGTACTGAAAAGCTGAGAGAAGAATACTTGTTATGTGGTCTGTCATGACAAACTTCCAAATTTGGTTTCTGTTCAACTACGTTGATTAATCAGTATAAAAGAAATAAATATTTTTTCCTTACTTGCGTTTTTCTGTCATTTTTTTCTCTCCTTACTTCTTCTAAACGCTGGCGTATTTTTGCATTGCCTTTCGAAATCAAATCTGAACTGACAATTTGGAAATCTTCGATCATGTTCATTCTCATTGCAACTATTTGATTTATGTGCCGCAATGATGAAATTTGATAAAGATTTTCATCATTTGTAAGAGTTACATCGCATTTATAATTTCTCGCAGGTCTGTTCATGTAATTAATTTCTTCTATTCGACATTTCATTTCTTCTGCAATATCTTCAGCCATCGATGATGAAGGATTTGTTATAAATGAAGGTTTTTGCTTTTCAATATTGCCAAGAAATACATTCTTTTTGTTAAGAACCTAAAAAACCAAATTCGGGTATCATATTTTTCATTGATTAGGTAGTGTTTAAAAAAGCGAATTTACCTGGGTCATACACCTTTTGGCAAACGTAGGCCACAGATTATTTTTAACACATTGATCAACATCTTTTTTTTGCCCATGAATATTGTCAATTGTCTGATTAATCAAAGTGTAATGGTCATTCAATGTATGCACATCCTGAGACAATAGATTCCAGAGGCACCGATGTGAAGCTTGGGATAATAACATGGTTCGATTTTCAAGTTCAGCTTGCTCGTTCGCTAAGCACGTTTTGTCAAACATGGAGTCTTCAGATAGGTCGGTGAAATTCTGAAATATGAATGAGCGTTATTTTGGGCTGAATCAATTATTCGTTTTTTAGGCTACTAGCCGCAGTATATTGTTTTATACAATAATTATAACATTATTACTCATCGAATATCACCCTGCAAAGAAGTAAAAAAAAGAACAAAGAAACTAACAAAATTAAAAAATAAAACATAACCAAAAAATCTGGCCTTATTTCCTGTTGAACGACTTGTAGCCATGTTATTTCAAAAACGATATTACAATTATGTTTCAGTACTCATGAGGGGTATTCATGCCAAATTTTTGAATACAATTTGAATCCTGACCTCTTTTACATATTTAAGCTTGTTGAAATGCAAAGTGTGCCGCCATTGCTGGGCTCTACGTGTTCTCATTGATTGTCGATTTTCGTATTCAGCTTCAAAAGTCCTACCGTAGTCACGTAATGAACTGATTTCATCGTTCAGTGTTGCAATGGTCAATTCTTTCATGTCATCAATTATTTGTTTTTGATGGTACCCGTATTCATTTCTTTGCAAACTTTGAGTTACCTGTATAACAATAAAGATTTATCAGGTTTCAAGCTGAAAATAATGAAAAAATGTTATTATTTCTAGAAAAAGTTAATCATGATAGTAAAAACATTTAGCCAAATCCACTTCACAACTAGCTCAAGTTTGATGTCCTTTATGTTGTGACAGTAAATGCTTAATGTAGGTTTTTTTCTGTTACCCTAACAATATGTATATTGTATAGTTTATAACGTGAAATAATTAGAGGGAAAGAAAATATCGTAGAGTGACTATTACGAATACATGAAATGACGAAATGCACGTTGTCTGCACATAATTTAAAAGTTGATATTTTTATTGTAGCAATATAAACAGTATAAGATATATCAAATATTTTTATAGGAAAATTTTTCAGTGGTTATTTTGATGAATATAAAGACGAAAAAATATCATATGTACGATTAGGAAAGTACAGAAACTATGTGTAAATGAGTCGATTCAATACTGCAAGTTTTCAGAATTATGCTTCTGATAGACAATGTTCATAAAATACACAGAAACGATAAATGATTAAGAAGATCGACGACAAACTGGCTTTTCTTGAAATACTTAAAACAAACGTGATACTTCATAGTATCATAAGTCGTCATTAATCGTCATTAAACAGAATTTCAGTTTTTTGTCAGCTCATGTCACGTTTTTTGGATACTTACATTAATTCATCGTATACAATTAAATTATTACGTTTAAATGGCCTTCTTTCCTTTTAGATCTTTTTTTTAGAGAGCATTAAAACATATTTTCCAAAGTAGAAAAAATCACAACGATATTATTGGAAAAAGCATTTATGATTTGAAGTAAATGAGGAACACGTGTACGATATTAAGAAATGGCAGACGATATTTATCTACCATCTTCAGGCGTGTGTTGCACGTTTTCAGTGCTCGGATGATTTTCTAGCAACATTCCCTCAACGTACGAACTTTCAAGTATAAACAACGGTATTTTGAAAATTTTTTGTTTTTTATTACGAAATCAATTATTACTTCTCGGACACGTAGTTATAATAATCATATTCTGATCGCATCGCGTTATATTAAAAAAAATGTATCCTGTGAATCTGCGGAAATCTATACATGCACATTTTATACGAAATGGAAAAAGATTTCTTACAAACCAGATTGTAAAACGTTTTCGAAAATACAGGTTGTTATAATACTCACAATTGAAATAAATATCAGACCAGAGATAACAGCTTTCAGTTCAGCCATTGCAGGATAATGGTTCCTCGAATCTCTATTGTTAAAAATGTAATCCTAGAAACACAAAATACTTACAATTAAACTTTTGTCCATTATCAATCATTCGAAATTCTTAAAATTAAAAAAAAAGCTTTTCATGAACAGAAAATCACTTTGTTACAGGGAAACAAAATCGTATGATGATTATTTTTGAGTACACGTTTCAACTTACCTTTGATTTGCAAATGAAAGTCGAAAGTTTGCTCTGACAACGTTGAATCACGAACCGACTTGTTGTTCACAATTGTATCGCTTGCTTTTTTCAAGAATAAAACTGTCTTCCGGTAGCTCTGTACAGCATTGTCATTAATTGCTCTATCTAGCTTGTTCTTGCTGATAACGGATCATTTTTTCGCAATTGATAAACGTTAAAAAAGTATAAATGACTTTTGAAACGTCGGTAAGTAGGCACAAAATTTTAACAATTTATTTTTTATGTATTCCACAATACATTTTTTTTAAAATACGATGATTTCCCGTGAAGCATATATAATAGTATTTTTTTTTTTGTATTTTCATATAGCAATTTTATCCAACCTTATCTTCCATTTTTTATCTCAAGTTCAACTATCACAGTAGAACTTCATTTCTCTAAGCGTCGCTAAATTTCGTGTCATTTTTTCAGCTGTAAAGATAGTCTTTTTTAATGATTTATGATTTTTCAGTTTTGAAGAAAAAGCGATTTAAAATCAATGAGCTTTCGACGAAATGGATAATTTTTCCGCTCATCAATCATTTTTTGTAAAAAATATCGGTGATATTCACTAAAACTGCAAAATGGTTGTATTCATTTTATTGTTCATAAAACTACGTGACGGAAAACTATTTGCCTACACATTGTCAACGTTGCCATCTGATTACCTATTCAATGTTTTAAAATTTACTCCAAATTTATGCGTTCAAAAGCACTCTTTTTTCGATGTTTCTATATGCTCGTTCATTCTCTTATCATTTTTTCATATGAAATCTGAAGCAATATTTTGACAAATCTCTACCATGTTTCTTCTTATTGCAATGGTTCGACTAATTTTCAGATGACGATTTCAGACCATCGTCTACAATTCTACTGACAGTTATGTCACTGTCTTCTATATCTACTTCGTTTTAGCGTAAGAAAATTTTAGTGTAAAAACTGGTGAAATGACCTACATGCATTGCTGAGAACTAAGCAGATGATTTAACTGAAATGATTGCACTTTACGTAAATGTGATTGGCCCAACGTTTACATAATGAACGGAAAATTATAACATAGTTCTATTCAACAAAATCTTTCTTTTACATTATATACGTTTACAATTCTTTTTGATGACACGGTACCATTTTTTACGCTTTTTAATTTTCATTTACATTTACATTTTACATGATTCCAATTGATTTTCCAAAGTTTCGATTTGCAAGTCCGTGTTCTCATTCACTCCAGGTTGCAAACAGCTATCTACATATTCAGGCCTCTTAGACAATGTTTCAACGAATTCATCCATTTCCGATTTTATTTCTTTGAATCCAGTAGTTTCTAGTTTTGGAGGCTGCAAAGAAAAAGAGCATGTTTCACAGCACAATGAATATCATTATAACAAAATATAAATAAATACACACTTCAGAATCGCATCGCTTCTGGCATAATCTGAGCTCAGCACAAACTTTTATGCAGAATTGATAATGCAAAAATTGAGTTTGGCTATTAAGTAGTTTTCTCATGTTTTTGTGTCCCAAGTTATTCAATCTATCGTATGTTTCCTGATTTTTATTAAAAAAATTAATACATTCTGAAACACCTTTCAAAGATTTCCTCAAATTTTCGTGAAAACTCTCAATATATTTTTGCACACAACCTTGATCATATTCAGAGTTATCTTGGTACGCACTGAAAAGCTGTAAGAATTGTACTTGTTAGATATTTTATCATGACAAACTCCAGAATATGGTTTTTCTTCGGCTACTTTCAGAACACAGGACTACCTGAATTTTTTCGTCAACTTTTTCTCTCCTTGCTTTTTCTATATGCTGGCGTATTTTTTCATTGAATTCCGAAATCAAGTCTGAACTGACGATTTCGAAATCCTCGATCATGCTCTTTCGCATTGCAACTATTTGATTCAATTGCTGCACCGACGGAACTTGATGAAGATTTTCATCATTTGTTAGAGTAATGTCGCATTTATAATTTCTCGCAGGTCTATTCATGTAATTAATTTCTTCCATCAGACATCTATGCTCTTCTGCAATATCTTCAGTTGTCGATGATGATGGATTATTTATAAATAAAGGTTTTCGATTTTCCAAATTGGCTAGTAATGTGTTCTTTCTGTTAAGAACCTGAAAAAAAAATTCGTATTTCATATTTTATATCAATTAGGTAGTGTTGGATGTGTTAGAAAATGCGATTTTACCTGGATCATACACCTTTTAGCCATCGTAGACCACAAATTATTTATAACACATGTATCAACTTCTTTCATTTTTTCTTGAACATTCTTAATTGTCTCATTTATCAAAGAATTATGATCATTCAAAACTGCATCATCCTTGTCAAATAGATTACTCAGGCACATATAGGAAGCTTTGGACAATTTCTCTATTTCATTTTCGAATTCTGCTTGCTTGTTCGTTAAGCACGTTCGGTCGAACATGGAGTTTTCCGAAAAATCGGTAAAATTCTGGAATATAAACGAGTGTCATTATGTACTAAAATAATTAATCATTTTTTAAGCTACTGACTGTTATATATATTCAATACAAATATTGTTTTATTACTACACGTCAAACATCCTACAAAGAACGAAAAAAAAAAAGAAATTGGAAACAAAACGTAACAAAAAATCAGTTGAATGGCTTGTAGTAATTCAATTTGAAAAATGATATCATATCCATTTCATCCCATTTTGAATGGGTCCAAATGCTAAATTTTCGAATACAAGCTGGAAACTGACCTCTTTTACATATTGATGCTTTTTGTGATCTAAAGTGCGCTGCCATTGCTGGGCTCTACGTGTTCTCATTACTTGTCGATTTTCGTATTCAGCTGTAAAAATCCAACCGTATTCATGTAATGAACGAATTTCATCGTACAGTGTTTCGATGGTTAATTGTTTCATGTCATTAATCATCTGTTCTTGCTGGATCCCATATTCATTTCTTTGGAAACTTTGAGTCACCTATATTACAAAAGATAGTTATCAGGTTTTATGGTAAAAACAATAAAAATGTTGATTCTTGACGAAAAAGCTAATTGTCATAAAAAAAAGTTTTTTGAAATCTACATTAAAACGGCTGAAGTTCAATGTACCTAATGTTTTTACAGTAATCGCTTAATCTAGTTTTTTTTTCTTTCTGTAATATAGCAATATTTTCATAAAAAAATGACGATATGCACGTTATCTGCACAGATATCAAAAGTTCTTATCCTTATTGTAGCAATATGGAACAGTGTATTATGCACTATATGTTTTTAAGGAAGAATTTCCGGTGTTTATTTTGAGATATGATAAAAGCCTAAATTTATCATATACACAAATATGAAATTGCAGTAACTATGTGTAGTTTGGTAGTTTCAGTACTATAAGTCTATATGAATATTATCCTCTAGATACAGAATGGTAAAAGAAACACAGAAATAAACAAAAACAAATATTAGAAAATGCATGATTCAATAGATAAACCAGCTTTTCTTGAACTTATTTGTTATTCGTCATCACATCCTATACAATTGAGGTATACATTTTAATAGTCTACTACAGAGTATAAAAATAATTTTCGAAGATACTAGAAAAATTCGGACTAAAATTCACAACGATATCTTCAAAAAAAGCATTCATGATTTGAAGTAAATGATGAACACGAGTACGATTCACAGAAATCGCAGATGATGTTATTTAAAAAAACTTTGAGTATACGTGGCAATTTGAAAGTACTTGCATGATTTTCTTAGCAACATTTCCCTTGCGTATGAACTTTCAAGTAGAAACAACTATATTTTGAGGATACCTTTTACAAAATACAAATCGTTTGATTAATGAAGCAGAAATGAATAATTTTTTAATTCGTAGTTTCGAAAATCATAATCCTTAAGCATCGCGTTTTATTGAATACTGTGAATCAGCGAAAATCAATACATGCACATTTTTATATGGCATGGGAGAATAGTTCTTTTACTCAGTATTGTAAAACATTTTCAAGAATACAGGTTGTTATTGCACTTACAATTGCGATGAATATCAGACCAGAGATAACAGCAGTCACTTTAGCCATTGCAGGATAATAGTTGCTCTAATCTCTATTATTAGAAATGTTATCCTGACAATAGAAAATATTCATAATAAAACCTATGTTTATTATCAATTATTTAAAATTCCTAACATTAAAAAAATAGTTTTCACATGTGGAAAATAACTTTGTTGAATGAAAACGAATGCGTACAATAAATATTTCAACATCAAGAACATTTACTTACCTCTGATTTGCAAAAAAAGTTAACAGTTTGTTTTGACAACGTAGAATCACGACCTGAGTTTGTTATTTACGATTTTGAAGCTGGCTTTTTACAATGAAAAAATTGTCTTCCAACAACTTTATATGTAACTGTCATTTATGACTCTATCAAACTTGCTGCTGCTGATATCGAATCATTTTTTCTGCAAAAGATAGAAGTGAAAAAAGAATAAATGACTTTTGAAATGCCGTTAATCACGCACAAGTTTCTCTACACAGTTTTTCATCTATCTCTCAATACATTTTATGGTAACAAAGGATTATTTAGTATTATGCAGATATAATAATTTTTTTGATGTTCGAATACAGCGATTGTATCCAATTCCTAGTAAGTCTTCAATATTTCATCTCAAGTTCTATCATCATACAAGAAGTTCATTATTCGTATCGTCGTTTTATTTCGTGTCAGTATTGCAGAAGTAATGAAAGTCGTATTTAATTTTTTTTTAAGTTTCCTGTTTTGAAGAAAAAATGATAAGAATCATCGAGATGTTGGCGTTATCGGTTTTTTTCTGCTCATTAGTCTATTTTTGTACAAAACATCTGTGATATTGACTAAAACTGCAAAATAGTGGTATTCAATTCAATGTTCATAAAACTGTACAAGAGAAAATTATATTCTTTTTTCGAAAGATACAAATGTCGTTTACATAAGAATATTGCAGTTTTTATCATAAAGAAATTAGTCATTTACTGATCATTGAAAACTTTACAATGTCATTATTTCTTGAAATATAGTTAAATTTATTTTACAAACATAATATCCGATGTAGCTTGCTTTTTTGATATTACAATCTTCGGAATCAAAAATCATTGAAGACAAAATTTTTCACGTTGTCAATAGCTTTTCCTCTCATTAGTCCCGAAAGTTCCCCAGCCATAATAGGGCCCAACTCCGAGGTGGTGGCGTGCGCCCTGTTTTTATAGTTCTTGGCCCAGTGTACATTCAATTGTCTTCTGATGGCTTTTGAACGCGTGAGAAACACACAGCCAGCAAGTCCAACCCGCTATTTGCACACATTGTGCAAGAAAAACCCACTGGACTGTCAGGTATATGGGCCTAAGGCCCACGAGGTGCATGCAAATTAGTTACTAAGCCATTCAAGCCCTTGAAATGGAAAAATTAACTATTTTTGTGGAAAATAACAAGTCTATTTCAATAAAAATCAGTCTCCTGATTTATATTCTGATATCAGAATTCACAATTCTTCGTAAGAATGAAAATCGTTTACAGGAAGAGTGGAAAAAGAAACTTGAATCGATGATTTTTCGATTAATTTTTTAGAATCTTTGAACACTGCAACATGTTACGAAATACAAACATTTTGATTCTTTTGATATAATCTTGGGAAAAAGTCTCTCATGGTTATTTAGGGAGAGGGCATAAGTAAAATCGATAATGAATTATGGATCGAGACCGGGGTGGAAGGTTCGTCCGAGTTTCCTCTACGAGAAGAGCAGCAACTTCCGTTAACCTGTTTGCAGGGGAACGAGGCAGGGCAGAAAGGCATTGTAAGTGCGAGGGGTTCGGAAGCTTCCCTTGGCTAAGGGTGGCACGGAGCTCCCACGATAACGCAATGCGCAGCCAGGTGGGCCTGTCTTGACGGCGCCCGCCGCCAACACCCTTTCAAGTCCTCTATTATGAGGCGTCATTAAGAAGGGCTGCCAGCGGGACAAGTTGCGCGATTCGCGACCTCGGCAATGAACTCGGCTCGTTACATGTGGGAATTTTCGGCACTGCTTCTAAGGGCATTTTGGTCCACGTGAACGAGGAGCCGGAATCATAGCCTGAGTAGAGTTTCAGAATCGATTACTTTTACTTTGTGAAAATTGATAATCTATGTAAGCGATCATTTTTTGAGGATGATGAATTAATCTACTCATATATCCCAAGCTTCCATCAAGAGCTATTTTTATAAATACAAAAAATTAGAGATAGTTCTTCATAGTCATGAAAATTAATATTAAATCTTTTTCAAAAAATATCCATGATAGATCAATGTCTTTCTTTTTCAAAGTGTATTTTCATTCTCATTTTTCATTTCTAAATTTTGACCTTATAAGTACATTTTATGAAAATTTCGAATTATGTACTTATTCGCTTTCCCATTAAAAAGTGTGTAAATTACTACCAAGTTCTCTGAAACAAACTGATTATTTTAATAAATTTATGTAACTGTATATCATTTCGATAATTTTCCTGCAGAAAGCCTAGAATTAAATAAGATATATAGTCTTTAACACACTCTAAAATAAATGAATTTATGATTACTTATGTCAACAATTTTCAAGTTAAATTTACAATAAACATTGCATTCTTTTCGGCGTTCTTTAGGTAATACATCAAAATTTGTTAAGGCCGAAAGAAAAGGTCATATCTGTTGAACCGATTGGTTATAATGCTTTCAAATTCCCTCCAAATATCGATCACGAACAGGACTTAAGATTTGGAAGTTTTCATTTTTATCAAGCGTGTTTTTTGTCATATTGATATAAATAATTCCTTATACTAATCTTATTCTGTAATTATTCTTTTCGTCTTAAATCCTAACTGTATTCTATTGAAAATCATGATAATTTTCAAGTGAATGTTGAGTTTAGACATAATGATTTCCGTTCAATTGACAAATATCACTCCCATGCTCCAAAACTCAAGTATTTATTATCTGTCTCAAGTATTTCAAATCACGATCATTATAATTAATTCTATTGAAAACATCTTGGCGATCCATATTTTTCAATATATATTGGACTTTCTTTGAAAATTTTGTTTTTACATGAAATTTTTTGAACCTATATATACTTCCAATCTCACACTTTTCAAATAAATACAAAATCGAAAAATATTCATCCTCAACATGAAGACGTACAATCCTTTACATCTGATTCTTTTTTCCTTATCGCTGATAATTCCGCGTTCAATCATTATTCTTCAAAATTTTTTGTTTTTACCTATGAATTCTACACAGTTTCTATAAATTATTAAATAATTGTACATCCCCTTGAAATTCGTACAGTCAAATTGTTCATCAGATTAATTAAAAAATTGATCAACAAGATAGAAAACAACTGTTATTTTATGTTGCACCGCATGTCTATTATAATATGTATGTGAATAATTGAATATTAATTTATAGACAGCTACAATATGCTGTTATAAAAAACTGAAAAAAATTAATTCATATCATTTATCTTATCTTTACTAGGAAACCGAAATCAGAACCGTAAACTTATGGAACAAACGAAAAATATTTTACATTATGATAATTTTTTGAATTTTGCAATGCCTTATGATATTTTCAGAATTTTTCATAATAACTTATTGTTCAACAATTTTGTATGAATTAAGAAAAATAAATAGAAATTTGTCTATTCTATGCGTTTCGAAGGAAATATTTTTATTCCTTTTCTCTCATGTTTACAGGCATTCAGGATTTAAAACCAGAATTCATAAAATGGCAAAATCATTTTTATTTGCAATTTCTTCTTTACATAGCTTGAAAAATTTTCGAAATCGAGTACCAAGAACTTAAATTGAGTTATATTCATATTGATGATGTATGTATATTTATCTAAAGATGTATTATTTATTTATTTTATCATTTTATATTATTAATATTTATTTCCTTTTGTTTTATTTGATTCATACTTATTTTTAATGATGTATCAAGTTGTCTCTAATATTTGTATTGTACTCATTTAGATAATCACAAATTTTTCCAAAGTATTATGTTTACTCTATACTCAGTATTGTACACCTAATGATGCTAATAAAGTATATAACTTTATACCGTATTCTAAGCAAAAGACGCTAACACAATATTCTAATAAATATTATATCGTGTGATTGTCTTTTGGTTGGAAATTGGAATTGGGGTATTTTAAATTTTAAATAAATGATAAATATTATATTTCATACGCTCTGAATACCTGATTCAATCGATATGACACTCACCTTATTGTTGATCACCGGTAACTATAAATAATGACAAATGAACCAAGAATTTTAATGATTGAAGATTTACATGAATTGGAAACCGTTCATAAGAAATTGTAGAATCCTTATAAGGAAATCAGTATCTTATAAAAATAATTTTTCCCTGTAAGAAAATCACGAATCCTTATAAGGTATGGGAAATTCCTTATGAAAAATCGGAAATCCCTTATGAGGATTCGGAAATTCCTCATAAGGAATCGGAAAATCCTTTAAAGAAAACTTGAATTTTATGAATAAAATTTTTCCTTATAAGGATTTCATAAGGTTGCTTTATAAAAAATCTAAAATTTTATAAGGAAATTCAGATTTTTATAAGGTTTTTATAAGGTTTCAAGTTACAAAGGATTGCTCAACAACAGTTCTTCTACTTAAAAAAACTTTTTTTTCTGTTGCAACTTGAGAAAAGTCGTTAAGGAACTTGAACATTCAGAATTCATTGAAGTTTTCGTTTTATCTTCAAATTCAATAAGTAATACTAGTTAAATAAAATTAATGAATGTGTTATGTTCGCCTATATACGTAAATATATTCAAACATTTTTAATATGACAGCTAATAGTAATAAACAATAAAATGTTCCAGCTTATAGTAACAAGAGTTGGTTTCTGAACTTCACCTATCTGGTTTATGTATCACATTACAGTTCATCAACCTTTTAACCTCATATAAATCTTTTGTTATATGTAACTTTTTACTATTGCAATCCATTCTTTTAACCTCAAGTTCTTGAATTTGCAATCATTTTCACCATCAATCAATATCTCGTTATTTCCATATAATTTTCGCCATCGAGCACTTGCTGTATTTACTGTACTTAATTTTTTCCGGCATAAGGAAAATGATATTTCAAATTACAAACTAATAATGTCAATGACAACATATATACTTCACAAAAACATACAAAAAATGACCAAAGAACGTTAAAAAACCGAGCGTTTTTCATGTTTTACTTCAAAGTGTTTTATAAATTTTTTTCATATAAAATAACAGTACACATAGAAAAGATACATCCCATGATACGTTGATTCGAGGTGAATTCACTGAACGACTATGAATAATTCATTCGGTACTTTCGGGGCCCAGATCCTCATTATTATTGTCCATCTGCAGAAATTTAGGAGGAGCGAACTTTTTTAGTAACTTATGTCCCACTAACTTTTGCGCATTAATTATTCGCTATATACGCGTTTGCCGCGGAACATGAATAATGGAGTGTCCAGGTGAGAGACGCGAAACCGATCGCTGATCTTCACGCAGATTTAAAGCCTGCGAATATATTCTTGTCATGGGGCTTGACCTCGGAATTCGCTATTTTAGAAAACGCAGAATTTGAGTTAAGCTTGTTTTATAACACGAAAAAATAAAAAAATGGATTTTTAAATAGACAACTTTCTTCATTTATGAAGGGAAAATAAAATTGAAAACTTGAATAAAAAAAGACTCACAAAATGAGTAAAACAACGATCTATATTGAAAATTTTCTTATCATTCATGAATTACACTGTCAAAAATGTAGAGTAGGCTTTGAATAATTTTTTTTTTCATGAACTACATCAGATAAGCTGAATGCTCCACATACTTCTATGGTAAGAAAAATATCGTTGTTTTATTGTGAAACTGTTTAGAAAAGAAGGCGAAATTCGTTATCGGAAAATGATTGCGGGTTTCAGACCTTTCGATGATAACATTCGAATTGAAGAGAGATCCCGCAGAGGCGATAAGGAGGCGATTAATCAGTGCTGCGACAGTTGGACATTTCATTAATGACTTTGGCTGGTACGTCGAGAATGATGAGTCGCGAGCTGTGGGATCACGACTTTTTTAATTGAACGATCTGCCCATCTCCTTTACACGTTGCGCTCAAAGTGGGTCTTCAAATTAATTAACGGTTCTTCTATAATTGATTCGCCGTTTAGTTTGACTTTTCTTTTATTATGCATAAGAACATGATTTTCCTCGTTTTGTTTGTCCTGATTTTTTTAGGATTGAGTATGTTTTAATCTCAGTTCTTTTTGAGACAGAAAATTGTTTAATTGTTTCCAGAAATAAATGATACTGAAAATTTCAAGAATTTTAAAAGCACGATACGTAGAATAATTTTTTATTGGTATAGACAGGTTACAAAAATTTTTTTTCAATGACCGATATTCTGAGACTCATTTTATCCATATGTGTATGAGGAAAAATAATTTTCCAGTTCATAGACTAGTTTTCATATTAAATTAATGAAAAAGTAATTGAAAGATATACGAGAAACAGTGTATCGTCTGAAAAAGGTGGATTGAAAGGATTTTTGATGAAATGTTTTAAATATTTATTATAAAGTTAGGAATGATTATAAATACTAATTTTTTTTCGTTTTGACAAATTAATATGTATATTCGCACAGTAACTTACACAGTTCCTAGCAGCACTGAAAATTTGCACAAGTATAAATAATATTTGGTTTATATTTAATTCCCCTTTGTACTTGTTTCCAACAAAACAAACTTCAAGTAATTAAAAAATCGACAAAAGCATAAAAGTCAACCTGGAGTCTTATTTGCCGAAATGAAATTCTTTAGTTAAAAGTTTTTTTCTGTACTATCGTGAAAAATCTTCAAAACGTGACAAAAATATAAGAATATCAAATATTGTGTCACAATTTTCAGTAATTTAAGGATGTTGTGAATTTTCCCTGAAGACACTCTTCAATTACAAACGAAACTTTGAAAAAATAATCAACATAATCGTTACTGATAAAAGTTTCGCAAATACTAAAAGATACTGAAATACAATATAATAACAATTCTGAAAATGAGACAGGCATCGTTCCATAAATTTTATTTCTCTTTTATAAATTTTTTAATTTAAATTGAAATTGTAGTAAGAACATTTATACATTAATCTTTTTCAAGATTCATTTTAAATCATTAGCTCTAATGCATTTACCATCCGGATAACTACTTGAAAAATTTTGTAAACAAAAAACGGAAGTACTTAGCAGAATGATATTTATCATTAGATTTTTTATATGATACTAAAAAAAATTTGTAGAAAATATATTTGTCAATGGAATATATCATAATCAATCTTGAAATAAGTTATTAATATCAAGTATATCCCTAATATATGAAAATAATAAAACAAATACGTATATAATAAATTATCATATATATTTTTTAAATATATAATCGATGTAATAAATTTATGTTAGTGTATACTGTGAACTATATTTTTGAATAAATAACCAAAGAAAGACGTCATTGATGATCAATACTAGAGGAAAAATTATAAAAAATTTAGGGTACCACCAACATTTTCAAAAAATCGAACAAGCCTTAAATGATGTGATGGATATATGTGTGCCAATTTCACTTGCCTTATTTTGGCATCGCAAAATAAATTAAATTTTGTCGCAGAACTGTAAAAATTTGCAAATAATAGCATTTTTACTTATTGATTTTGGATTTCTATTCAAAAAGTAACGACTATAGTTCTGTCATATCATAATAAAAAAAAACTTCTTATTATAAATATGTTTAATCAAGTATGTTTTTTGTAAATGCAAGTGTATAAAATATGTAAAGAGATTCACAATATTTAAAAAAACTGTATCTTCTAGAACTAATAAAAGATATTACTTCAAGTTTTTTAATTGTCTACATTGTGATTTGTACAAGTCAAGAACAAAGTTGAATAAAAAGAAATCTTGAAAAGTTTTGAGAAACAGCTTTGATTTTAGCACAATAAGAAATTTTCGTTTTGGTATACGGGATTTCAAATGGAATTTTCGAAAATTTTACAGTATAATATATTTTTCTGATATTTCAGACTCGAATACGAGTGTATCGTACACGTAAATATGTGTGGTTGAAAATATATGCGATACTCACAAGGATTGAAATATACATTTGTTTTGAGGATTTCTCGAAGTTTTCAATATAATGTTGCTAGAATTTTAAAGTTTTTGTCAAGTAACATAAAAATATTCGATATATTTAATTCTAAGACTCACATGTAAGGTTAAGTTTCTTTTAAAAAGTGAACTTTGATGAGTGTATTTTTCCAATTTGTTTTATTGTATATAGTTCGACAACAAAAACTTATGAAATTGAAAATCATATGATTAGAGAATATTTGCTAAACCGACGAATCTTTTGTGACGAGCGAGACCAATGGAGAATATCCATTACTCTGTCGAAGCAGAAAAGGACCCTCTGTAGACAACGGCCTACAGTGACCCTTGATCCGACTTCTTAACGGGAGTCGGGGAATTGTTTTAAGGATTAAAATAACAATACATTTGAAATATAGTTCAAATGTCACAACGTGAAGTTATTATTATAAATAATTCGTTACACATAAATTCATTCCGATAAAAACTAACTCCAATCGATTACGCGTATACAAAGTGAAATTTAGTCCGATATAAACTGATTCAAAACACTCTCGATGTAATTTATCTCCGTTTTCATTTCACATACTCTTGGCTTTGACAACATTCTGTTAATTTAATAACGATCTTATAATTTTCCTTGGAAATTGCAATTCTTCCGTTACTTATTCGCACTTCGTTTCCATTTTAATCCATAATTCCCTTCCTTCACATAAATTCTATCTTGGCTTTAAAATTCTATTTATTATCTTGCAACTCTAAATCCTATTTCAGTTCATTCCACAATCCGAATTATCACGTTGTTTATTCACAAATCTAAATAATTAAAAGTAGCCATCTACTTCGGTCTCTAGTTTGTTAAATTAAGAATTTTGGCAAATCCGACATAACTATTCATTGATGGACGAATTTTTATATATCTGTGCTATAATTTATCTATGAAATTGGGATTTGATTGCGCGGGAACTTTTATATATCGTTTCAGTTAAGATTACCGCCATAACTGCTCAGACTGGGTCTGGATGCTACCCCCGTGGAGACGAGTCTCCCCTCCCGAACAATAATTTAAGCAATAAAAAGAGAAACTCAAAGTCCTGAAGATGATAATCTTAAATTGTCCTTACTTTTAAGTTCTTTTATTCTTGATGCCGACAGATAATGGACCTCAGGTACAACCAGGGCTTGTGTCTAATCGGTATAAGGCGGTTTTGAGGCTATCGGGCTGTCGTGAGGTCGAGCCCTTGGACCTCGGAAGAAGTATCTTTGCTTTCAGAACCTTTTTAGACTGTCTTTAGTGAGAAGCTGTCAGGTTAGAAGCTTGAGAACAACTTCGCTTCTACTGCAAAATGCGCGGGTTTATATACAGTTCCGAGAGGAAGTATTCGGACCTTTTTCGGTCCGTTTACGTCCGGTTGCGAAACCTCTCCTGATAATGGCTTGTCTTTGAAGAAAAAAAATCATTGTCATTTGTTAAATCGTTAGTTTTCTCTGCTTCGGCATTTCTTATCAAATCACAAGCTGAGTGACTAGGAGAATCGAATGATGTAGGTATCAACTTGAAAAATAGAAAATCATTATTATTTGAAAACCATTTTATTGATTATCAGTCGAAAGTTCAGTGACCGAGAGAATCGAGTAGATGAAAAGTTTTGAAGAGAATAGAAAATCATCGTCATTTGTAAAATTGTTTTATTTCCTGTGCTAAAATTATCGGAAAGTTGAGTGATCAGGAGAATCGAATGATGTAGATAACAACTTGAAAAATTGTTTTTGAAAGGTTGAATGATCGAAAGATTATAGACGAGCGAATTTTACCTCGCTCGTTACACTTTACATAATTTTGAAAATTTTATTACACTCTGTATTTGAGTACTGTAATATTTAAGAATTTAAAACTTTTATCTTGACAAACAACTAATTTTCTTTATTCAACGAAGCAATAATGATTGTTTCCATTGGGAAAAACGTTTAGAATTTTCCAACTGTATCAAAGATTGTCACGAATTTTAACACCACCTTAAACCAATGAAATCCGAGAATAAAAAAGAGAAACAATCAAGAAAACCACTAAATCTTTTTTTATATAAAGTTACCTGAAAAAAATCAATAAGCTTGCTTTAAATACTAACAGAGGAAAAAAAAACAAACACTATTTAACCTGATTCATATCTTTTGGAAGAATTCCACATTATAAATTTAACCCTTTTCTTCATCTGCCTCAATATGAAATATCTCTTCCAACAGATGTTTGCAAATACTCTCATTAAATTGAGAAAAAAAAACAGCATCTACTTCATAGATAATAAGATCTCATCCTCGATCAATATAAAATACCATTTCCTTGTTAAACCGAAAAATAATTCTACTTATCCCATCCATTCCTCCACAAGTACCAATCTCGCAACCCACCCTTAAAAAAAACCACCATCGAATCCACCCACATCCGATATCACATCGATCCCGCGACCTTGACCCTCGCTCCCACACCCATCCAAAACACGATTTAATCACCCCGCATTTTCATCTTGCCAGCTCCAAAGACTGTTATTTGAACCAGGAAAAAAAAGAACTCACCACTCGAGCAATTACGCGCCCGATCTAGATGCGCGATCTGAACGCGACGAATCAATCATCGCGCAAATACGTAGAATCGCTCATGGCGTGGCCGATCGATTGCGGTTAATCACGAGGGTCCCGATCGAAATCCGCGGTGGGTGGTTGCACACAAACGCGAACGAAAGAAAAAAAAGGCCGATCAAAAAAATGCCCTGGCAAGTTGCAAAAAAGGCCACGAAAAACATATCTCCCTCGTCATCCACTCCGATGTTTACCGTTGGAATCGTAAGCCGAGCGTGATTGATAAAAATTTCTCGAAACCCGGCGCGTAATGGAAAAAGTACCGAGACGCGTTACATTGATTTATCCGCCGATCCCACATTACAACGCGATTTATCAAAATCGCCGATCGCTCGCGATCATTTGTTCGAAGGCACTCGATAATCTCAGGAGCACGGATGTCTTTTAATAATTATCTCGCGATTCGCGTGGGCAAGGCGGTTCTTCTTCACAGTTCGATAAATCGAGTATCGATACATTAATTAAAACATCGCGGCCCGCCGCAGCTGACAGCGCGATCACGCCCAACGCTGATCAACCGAATCGACTTTTTATCCGATTTTTGTTTCGCGCCGCTCCTCTCTCCTCGCCATCCTTCGGATCGTCCTTTTTTCCGCTCCGACTTTTTTCCTTGCATCCCCGGCTTCTTTAACTCACGAGCTCGTAAATATCCGCCGTGGCGATGCGATTACGCGCCCTGGTGACTATAATGAATCAATATGAAATATATGATAGAGTCCTTTATCGCGGGAATTAGAATCGAGCCGTCTTCGTCGTGTTCTCGGTCATTCCAAGCAATCTTGGGTTGATTAGATTATTCGCGCTCTTCTGGTTGTCGTTTTTCTGAGGGAGATTTTCCAGTGTGGGAAAATGCTTTGGAGCAGAGTGACGATTTGGGGCAGGGCTTAAGGATTTTAGAGAGGGGGTTTGTTTATCCATATTAATAAAGTTGATGTCGGTTTGAGCCTTTCAGAGTAGTTGATATTTTATTTGTGATGTGATTGGCCGATGGAAATGTTAAGTTTGCTGCAGAGTAGAATTCGAATTCCAAGTGAAAAAGTTCTAGAAAATATCGATGTTACTAAAGTACGCGTGAATTCGCAGAAAATTGAAAAGTTAATGAAAATGGCGAGTTAAAGTAATTTTATAATGGGATTCGTAGATAAAACCCGTAAAATGCAAGCGATAAAAGTGACAGCTGTCAGAATAAAAAGTATACTTATGAAAAAATATAAATGCAAACATAAGACAATCTAATGTTATTGTAATTAATTGTCAGAAGCGTTTTCAGAGGGTTTTTTGGGGCTTCAAAATTCACACGACATTCTAATCGAATCTATCAGAATTTCCTTTAAAAAACAAAGTTAAATTACATCAATAAATAACAAATATATTAGGTCCAAACGTTACACATAAAAACTTTAATAAAAATAATATATTTAATTAATAGAAAAAATGATAAAAACCTAAAAATACGTAAAAAAACATAAGTTAGAAAAATTGTTTCAATCATTCAATAACTATGAACAATCAAAATCGACGGAAATGCTGAACATCTGAAAAACTTTTAGTCATAAATCATGCAATTCTAGAAATCTATATGAAACCCGTATGAAGGTATTAGCAAATCTTTCGAATCATAATAACTCTAAGAAAATACGAAAAGTAGTATAAATTTATGAAAAAACTGTTTTCTGCAAAATCTCAAGAAATGCATCTGATCTATAAAATTTCAAAACCCAGAGATTATATCCTAAAAAGCATTCATAGCAATACATTAACAAAAACTCAATGAAACATGTAAAATGTATATAAATGGGATGATTTCATGGATATATAGAATCACATAAAATAAATGGCAAATCGCAATCTTGAGGATCGAATTTTTTAAATCTATATAGTAGTATACAAAAATATTAGAAATTCATAGAAATTTTCCACGGTTTTGTACATACTAGAAAAATGTTAAAATACCATAAATCTCTCAATACATTGAAAACGTATGTAGATATAATTTTTCGAAAATTTAAAATACCCTGATTTCTAGAGAATATATTAATACGAAATACAACTCAAGAAATTGTCCGAAAATTCATATAGGAAACAATAAAAATACATCCAATTCAAATTTATAGAATTATTATGCAATAATTGAACATTCTTTCAATCTCATAAGTACTTGAAAAATATGGAATAAAAGTATAAAAAATCTACATAAAAGAAATTGTTTTCCGAAATATCGATTTAAATACACAAACCGTTGAAAGTTTCCATACTATTGCATCCAATTCTAGAAATCTATAGAGGCATTCTTAAAAATACTTGAAATATATGAAAATACCAGAAAAACCTGCAAAATTTGATAAATAACATAACATACAAAAATTCATGGTATCCATGAAACATTTCAAATCTCATGTGGTTTTTTGTACAATTTTCTCGAAAATTAATGATAATAATAAAATTTGTTTGAAATTCAATTTTTAGAGCATCGAATTCTAGGAAACTATTTAGAAATCTATGATAGTATCAAAAAATCCTTCAGGTTGTATTAATATTAAAATTATACATTCGAGAATTATGAGTGATAATAATCATTTAAATTTTCCACGAGCATGTACAAAAGACAAAGAAAAAACAAGAAAAAAATTCAAAATGTACATTGCATAAGGTAATGTATATTTAAGAATAATCATATGATGTAAATTAAAATTAAAAGAGAAAAAAATACAAATAATTAAAAATATAGAATGTAGTCTTTGTATCTTTCTTTGAAATCGCGATTGCATTCTATAATTATGAAACCATTTTATTTCATATTCAAAAACAATATATTACGAAGTATGAATAAGGTCAGATGGATATTATTGGGTATGTGTATCCACAAACAAAATATGATCTGTTATCTCTAAAAATATTTCTTTAAAGTTTTCTGTTCATTCATAATCATCTATAAATTTATAAACAATATTTCATTGATATTTACTTTTACATTGATTGTGTAGGTTTTTAGTGCATTTAGTTTCGAAAAACTTTATTGCATCTTTCGTCTAGAATTCAAATTCAGGAGATAAGGCTTTAAATATTCAACAGTTTTTACGTCGTTATTTAGAAAACGAATGAGATTCTTTTACCAAGTGGTGAAGGATTCATTTTATCTAAGTATTGGATATCGTCTCATTATCAAAATATTCTGAAACTACGAATTCTTTAATGATTCGTCGAAATTACTATTCTACCCTTTTTCATATTTCTTCAAGTTTTACAAAAGACAGCCCAATTTCACTAATGACTGATTATATTATGGTTTAGAAGCAAATTTCAACCATGTCTTTCGTTATATGTACTACAACATTTTTTCTTCGTAATATTTAGGAAAATGCAATTTTGGAAGATAAAGGAATATTTATTGAAGAACTTGAATTACTTCGTTTTAACTAGACTCCTACCTAAATTTTTGCATTTTTCAAAAAAAGTTTGTCATACTTAGAGTGTTTTTTTTTCAGTATGGTTGAACTCCTTTTTTTATTTCTCAATTTTCCCTAACTTTTTGGTGGTCAATCAAAAATAGTAAATTCCTAATAATTTCTAATTGTTACAAAAATGCAAAATGTAATGAATAGATGAGAAATGTTTTTCCACACTTTGTCTAGAACCATTCTGATTAAGTTTTTTCAGTAAAAGTAATTTTTTAAACGTAAACACATCAATAAGCATCTTAATGGTGTTAAATTAAGTAATTTATGCGAAATTTGCATTTTTATAGTTAAATACATTTCATGCAGGCACTTACCACGTTTTCACAAACTTTTTGCCTCACTTTTTAAAATTGAGAAAAAATTTCAGCGACCATTTTTAAATTACATTCTGTAGGAAATTGACATCAATATCCAATTTCACAAATGAATTCTCATCTTCGGTTTTCATTCATGATTAAGTTTCTGACATGTTTGATATACTCATTTTGAAACCTTTTGACAAAGTTATTCACAGTTTTTCTAAAGTATTTTTAGAAAAACTTATCAAACAAATTCGTTGAAAAAACTCACGTTTTTAATTAAAATGCATTTAAGATAATTGACCAATAGAATTTTTGTTCTTATCAATATTGTTTTCAAGTTCCAAGGTAAAAAAATTTTTTATCAATCACTCAGTAGATATTATTATTTTTTGAGTTAAATAAAATATGTTTACGTTTTCGAGATTGCTCATTTTAAACATGTTCTTACTATTACGCGTAGAGAAGCTCGCGAATATGCATAAATAGTGTGACACAAATTTTTGTATAGTAGTTTAACGTCTGTATGTCCAGAAACTCAACATTACTTTTATTTCTTAGATTTCATCAACGTGTAATGTCGAACACCTTCAGAAGTAACAAATTCCGACCGCCACTTACTACTCCCTGCATTAGTTCCCCAGGCTGAAAAAATATCTACAATTCATCGCAAATGTTTTTATCATTATATAACATAAGAAAATAATAAAATACAATATAAACATCTCTGGCCTGGCAACGCAGTGATCCCTCAAAACCCGCTCTCAACCAACATGTTCCTCCCCCTGAAAAAAACCCCTCCATCTTGAAAACAAGTCCCATCAATAAACTTCTTTTTCTCACGCATCCATCAACAATCATCCCCCGAAATCTGCGCAAATACCCACCCCGGAACTGCACCCCACCCTCCCTCTGGAGCGACAATAAAAATTTCCACCGGGCCCAACTCGCAGCCCTCAGCTTCCGAAAAATTCCCACACTCGGGGGGGAACAAGGCCCTCGTGAAATTCTCGCGTACCCCCTCGGCGGAAAAGAGAAGGAGTCAAAGGGAAACGGGCCCCTTTCTCGCCCTACCACGGTTACATGTCGCGTGTCCTGCCTCCCACTCCGGGGGCCTCAGGGGCCCCGTTCGGAAAGGGACAAATCGCGAAAAGTATCGTGACCCCGCGGAGGACGCAGGAGCGAGACAGGAAAAAAAGAAGCCGCGGGAGAGAGGCCACTCTCGGCGGCTTAGTCGCCGTTCAAGTTCCTACGCGATATCACCTGTTGCCTTCCTCCAGAACATCCGCGAATCCGGTAATAAGTGCGCGTTTTACACCATTATCCGCGAGATTTCGCGTACCCGTAACTGGGAATTGGTGATTGTTGTGGAGTTCCGTCGGAGCTGTGGAGGATTTCAAAGTAGGAAATTTTTTTGGGACCGCCAAGCTGCCTACTTTGGTTAAGGTAAGAATTTTTAGAGACAGTATCTGATAGAAAATTGAGTTTATAGGTGTTGGAATATGTACATTAAAAAATTTTCTAATATGGTAGCTATATTTTTGAGTAAAATAACAACACGCGTGGTCATTACTTCAAGGTCGTTACATCATTTTACAGAAGGCCCATTAGAATAGATAAGAAGGAAGAAGGAAATTCAGAGTCCTAACCTGTCAGGCAAAAAATGGCGATTAAAAGGTTGTAGGAGGTAAGGTGCTTCCTACAAGGCTCTGAATACTACATTCAGATTCAGTTCGAGTTAGGGGTGGGAATCAAAATGAAAGGTGATGATATCAGCTCATCTGGTATACTCTACAAATTTCGATTCTTTTGTACTGGTTTTTTTATGCACTCGAAATGTCTTGCTGATTTTGACTCATTCCTCTTCTTCTTATTTTGTAACCCCGATAACGTGACTCTATCGAGAGATGCGTAAAAACTCCTTGAATGTAAGAAAAAACGAGTTTTGATGTATTGAAATCACCTACAATATATCGATGTATTAGAAAGAAAATATCGATATGTTAATGTATCGCGTAGATTTTAATGGATTTTTTAGAAAACAGTTTGTTCGAAGAATTATAGCATTTTCAGAAGGCATTTTTAGTATTTTTGAGTACCTATACACTTAAAAAATTTATTAGTATTTTAACGAATTTCTGCATAGACATCTAAAATTGGATCTTATATGATTGTAAGTTAAAAATCATTCGTAATTTTTTTGATTCACAAGAATATGTAATTTGAGTACACGAATTTTTAGTATTTTAGAAATAATTAATAGTATTTAGACTGAATATAAAAATTGTAATACTTTATTTGTGTTTTTAAGGTTTTTTTAATTTTTATCGATAGCTATAAAAACTTCCAGAATTTTGTGCTCTAGAATTCAGAAATTATTAAATTTTCCTTATTTGAATGGTTTCACGGACCACGTCTTCATCGGCTTACAATTTTGAAGGATATTGTAATGTTTGTATAAATGACTTTGAAAACTTCTAGAATTCGACGATTAGGTTATTGAAGTCCTATAGGTTTTGAAAATTTCAAGTTTCTTCTTTCCTCTTTTTGGTATATTTTACAATTGAACAATTTTTTTAGAATTTTCTTTTTTACAAATATGTCTTTAGATTCCTAGAATGCGATTTCCTGGAATTCGAAGTTTGATATATGTTCCAGGGTGTGACTTATTTTGGCGACGTCGGAATTTTCTCCATTCCGAGGCTTTCAATCAATCAAAATTGAAAAAAAAAAATTTTTCTTTTAAGTTTGAAGGGAATCGGACATGATTAACACGTTCCACAAAACGACTTAAGTTTTAAATGGGATTACATGTAGTTTTTCATACAGTTTGTTCAAAAATTCATCACTTGTGCAACACTTGAGATAAACGTTTAAAACTTGGCATAGTTTGAGTGTATAATGTTACATTCAAGACCACATTTTTTTACTTTTTTTTTTTATGTAGGAGTTTTCTATGTTTTACAAGCACCATAAAAAGGTAAAAATGTACTTTTTCGTGCTTGTAAAACATGGATTAATGCGATAGAACAATCTAGAAAAATTTAGTCTGGAACGTTACATTATACACTCAAACCATGTCAAGTTTCAAACATTTATCTTAAGTTTTGCACACGTGATGAATTTTTTAACAAAATGTATGAGCAACTACATGTAAATCCCATTTAAAACTTTAGTCGTTTCGTGGCACGTGTTAATCATGTCCGATTTGTTTCAAACTTTATAAAAAATTTTTTTAAATATTTTGATTGATTCAGAGCCCCGGAATGGAGAAAACTCCGAAATCGCCAAAATGAGTGACACCCTCATATGTACGTATAGAAATTGTTAAGATAAATGTTTCACAAAACACTGTATTCATCGATTGTAAGTGCCTACTTTCAGATGTTTTGGTATTCTAATGGGCTCAATACAACTTGAGGAATATTCAGATACTTTCATATATTTTTATACAGATTTTTAGAATTCTATCATTCAGGTATTAGAGGTTTAGTGATTCTCAAAATCTTTCTAGGTTTCAAGATAGTTCGGTCAGTATTTATAAATATGGTATCTCAAAATTATTCAGTTCTTTAAGTATTTTTCGCATTGTTTTCGTTTTCATCAATTTTAAATAAATTTTTATTATCATAATAAATAACTGTATTGATTTCAAAATTCTAATGCTTTTGAAATCGAAGTTTATTAGATTAAAAAAAACTTACTGATCTTTTCCAAAAAAACGAAAATTTCACTAAAGTATACAAAAAATTTTAAAATTGAATGAATTTTTTGTATTTATCAAATTTCGTGAGATTTTTTTAAATTTCTCGAAATGTTTATCATTTCTATAGGTAACTGTATAAATTTCTAAAATTTATTGCTCCAGGAATCATAGGCTAACTCGTTTTCACGATTCAGATATATTTTGGAAAATTCGTTCATCTAATTCGTTCATCTTCGTTCAAGTAACTGAAAAAATCCTAGTATTTTTCATATTTTTTTTTGTATTTAAAATACTTTTTTTTTTCACTTGCAATCTTATTTCAAATGAAATATATATATAAATCTGTCTCTGCCAGTCAACTTTCTGAATATTCTTTTTATTTTTCTGAAGGTTAAAAAACGTTAAGAAACGTTCAGAACAATAAAAAATTCATAAAAAGTTGACTGGCGGAAACTGATCATTTATATATGTTTCCTATACTATGTATTTATTCGATTTTTGAGCAGATTCGAACATTTTGAATATTCTTATGGATTTTTAGTGTATTCATGAATCGTTCACAGCATAATTACTTCTTAAATTTTTCGATAAATTTTGCAAAAATTTTTGTAGATCCATTTTACAATATAATATATATCTCATAAAAATAAAATCATAAGTTCATCGATACAAACGAATATCGAAGTTTTTCAAATCTTCCTGTTATTATATTTTTTGAACTGACAATCAAAGACTGTCGTCCATAAGTAAACCGTACCACTATCATACCTTAAAAGTAAAAAATTTTCGAAATAAAGTACCTAATCGACATTACAAAGAACGACTGACCTGAGTGCTAAATGTTTGAGAAAATAAAAAAAATCAACACGTAATGTTTGTCCCCGTTTCTCTTCACGACAAAAAGCTTGCGATATTAGTTGAATATCGCAGCAAAAATATTGATATAACAATGACCAGTTGATGAATTTATCAATCAAAAAATTCTGATGAAAGTACCTTTTACGATCTCAAAATCAATGGAATGCAAAATAAACAACAAGAATCCCAGAATGAACCTCCGTGACAAAAAATCAGCATAATCAAATATCAAATAGACATTTAGTCTGGTGAATAGAAGGAAGATGCATATCGGAAGTCACCAGTAAATTGCAAAGTCGATTCCTTCGCGATCAGCAGCTGTTGTCTAGTAAAAAAAGTAAGGGACGTCAAGTCCTAGACGCGAGTGATGCGATGACAGACCAGGACAAAGCTAAGGGGAAAAGAATAAGATGCCTCAGCCGTAGCACGTGCTGATTCACGGATTCTCCACCCTCATAACGACTCCAAAGCATGACGAAAAGACTCGGTTTTTTTACCTTTATCGCGAGCCACATCGTCCAATTGCCATGTACAGTTTGAAGACCAAGTCCATGGACATGAGTCTTAAAAATAATATTTGCGTCGCCAGAGGAAACGTTTCCGGAATCATTCATGATAGGGAATTGCTGTACTGATAAGAAGAAAGACTAAAACACATGCCTAAATGAATTTCAGTGAAAAATATACAAAATATACAAAAAAGAATCATGAAAATCAAAGGATTTCGTCTTCCGTACATAACAACTAGTTTCACATTTCATTCCAAATGACTTTAAATCCATAATATCCTTCCCACTCCATCTTCCCCAAGAAAAAAATGATGTCTTAACACGCGTCGTAAAGATCATTGCCCGTAGTTTCATTTACCTGGCAATTTATGTCGGGTATTATATTTCTTTTTTGAGAAGGGGGCACGTGCCTTTTCTTCCCGAAACATGTGTACATCGAATCGAAACGAAAAAAAGTCCCAAAGTCTCGAGGATTTATAAGGGGGTGGAAATTCCGGCAAACTGCAGCGAGCAATTTGTCAGCATGTCGCAGATGTAAGCGACAATGACGCCCACGTATGTACATAAACCCGGCAAGGGAATTTGGCTCGTCTTTTCTTGGGGCGTTTTAAGCCTCCCTTGCAAGATTTAGCGACCTTGCGGGTGTGTTTCCTCGATGTTTCTTCGTTTCGATTTATTTATGAGCTTCCGAAAGCAAACACGCGGTCATTGACGCAGTCGTCGTAGTCATCATTCACGTTCATTTCCATGTTTCATGCCCGTGAAAGTCAAAAATGCAAAGTTTCGGTGATGGAAGACAGCTGAGCGGAGTTATGGAGTAAAAGAGTTTTTGTATTGAAAGGCAAAGTTTGGGATGAAAAGGGATGAAATAAGAGGAAAGGAAAATGTGGGGGCTCGTTTGGTTGTTTTTTAATGGAAATATGGGTGCCTTTAACCAAATTTTTTGGTGAATTTGAAGAATATACATTAATGTGTGTATTTTGCTTCGAAAATTTGGATTGCATATTAAATTAAAGAAAAACGTGGAAATTTGTATCGATTTTTAGTGCAGATGAGAAATTTCTAGGTGCCTTAGAGATAGTTTTCTTTGTACGATTTCTTTCTCGAGCCTAGTGTTAGAGGTTGGACAGAAGTTTCAGGATTGCAAGATGGTTCCATTTTTTCTGAGCCAGTGATAAATTTGGAAAACATTCACGAAATGAAGAATAAGGAATTAGGATTGAGGTGTAGAATTTTTGTTAAATATTAGAAGTAAGGAAGAAGTGAAATAGAAATATAATGATAAAACTGAATAAATAGGGTTAGAAATCATAGATTTGAATAAATTTATCAGAAATTCATGAAAAATTTTTTCAGGATTGAGCGTTTATTTAATTTACTAGCCTGTGAAGCTGGACAATAATTTGGTTAATTTTAGAATAATAGTGAAGCAATGATATTATGTGCAACAATAAAATTTATTTCAATCATGGAAAAATTTTAGTAAAAGACTGAAAACCGTATAAAATACTGAAAACTCATAACGTGTACAAAACCATAAAAAATAAAAAAAAATCTTCAAGAAATATTTTGTCGGGATAAGTAGCATTTCATGTTTTTTGAAGAAATGCCATCATATCATTCTAGAATCTAAAACTTTTCCTAGAAAATGACGGAAATCTTGGCGATTCTTTATAATTTTGATTTGACAGTTTTTTTTTCATTTATTTGTGGAATTTCTCGTCACTATTCAATTATTTCGTATATTTTGACAAAATTTCACAGCAGAAAATATAAATCTAAGTGCAAAAACTCTTTTATAGTTGAAAGAAATCATATAAAATTAAAAAAAAAAAAAATTAATACAGTCATGACAAAGCCCTTATTTTTCAAAAAAATTGCTCTGAATATTTGTAAATATGTATATTAAAAAAATGGGTCGCTAAGAAGTTTTTTGCTAAGTTGAAAAATATACTTAGATTGAAGAAAATCTCGAAATAACTAAATATGCGAAAAACCATATAGTCAAATTTGTTAAAAATAAATTTTTGGAGAAAGGTCTTCGAAAGACAAGAAAATATATATTATCTTGTTTTTGGAAGCAACTGTTATATTTTTATAAATTAGTGTACATGATGTCTAGGAAATCGCTTCAATTTTCAAAGGTTGCAGTTTTTCTCCGAAACTCCGAATATTATTCGAATTTCACACATTTATAAAAAATTTTTTCATTCTTCCTCAAATATTTCAATTATTCAAAACTTGCCATAATTTTTCTGAATATTTATTTCAAAATATACACTAAAAAAACTATTTGGTTGCAGTAACTGAGTGACTTGGTTAACAAAAGCCCAACCAAATTTATGATTCTCGTAACAAAGTTTCTGTTGCATCAGCAAACAAATTTGTGGCTATCGCAAATATCTTTATTGCTGTGAGAACCAAAAAATTCTTGCTTTAGCCAAAATTTTTTGCTGCAACAAAGTATTTTCTTCAGTCATACTTTTGAAATTGGATTCAGAATCAATGATTTCTAAAGTCGTGCTTGATGTGATTATAAATAATCATAACCAACGAATTTTTCCTGATTGTGTAATGCTTTAGGAAAACTCTTGGAATTAAAAATAAATTATGAATTCTTTCCAAACTTAAATTATAAAGAACAAAAATTTTTAAGAACTTTGAAAAATTCTTTACTGTTTAAAAAAGAGTTGTCGAAAATGTAAGTTGTATTATTCAAATTTCGAAGTATAAAACGAATTCAAAGCCTGTGTTTCTAGTAAGATTTAGTTTTATAATCAAAGCTTCAGATGAATATATTATAAATAATTTTCATTCATACAGTTTTGTTGCAATAAAATGAAAAAAAGTTAACATGCTGTATTCTAAAAGCAAATTTTCATTCTTGAACTGTTTTTATAAAAGAATTTTCTTGAAATATGTTTTGATCGGATAATATTCCTATCTTCTCTGTGTGGGTATAAAATAAGTGTTAAGTTTTGATACCTAATAACTATTAAATTTTCAGTAGAATGATTTATATTGTCATATGTAATACTCCTTTATTCGCCGATTTAAAACTGAGAAAAAGGCTGAAAAAGCGACAGAATAGGATAAGTATCCTGTTCCATACTTTGGTACAACATTTTTTGATGTCGAAAAACATTCAAAGAAATATTTCATTCAAAAAGTTTATTGATTATCAAGATTTATCTTATGATATGAATTTTCTTTTGTTCTACGTACACATTATACTCTCATAAAAAATTCGAGAGTATTGTAATTTCATTCTTTCTGTACTAATCCAAATTCAAGTTTAACAGCTATCACAAGCATCTTCTTCTTTCTATTAAGCCTATCAACGCCCTAAAATAATAATTCATTTTTCTCACCAGACTTTCATCAAAATACTTTTCCCAAGTCTACCTTGTCATTTTATTTTGAAGAATAGTATTCCACTTCATATCACATACGAAGTACTCCCAACGATTCCTTCCATCTCTCAAAATCTACTTCTCTTCCATCTCACATACATTACAACCGATCCACTTTCCCCAAAATAATTTGAAAGACATCCCAAAGATGCAAAACTACCACAACTCCAAACAAAATACAGCAATAAAATAAACAAGCGAAACCCATGGCCACTACAAAAAACACCTACTGAACGCTTAACTTTCCCTTCCTGCAAAAAAATAAAAAAAAGCCGAAAAAAAAACTTGCAAGTACCTCGAAAAAAAATTGCCCTGGAACAATTTACGAGGCGATGAAGTATAATACGAGAGAAATAAAAGGAGATGGAAGGGAACGAATTTGCGAGGGAGAGAGAGAGAGAAAGATAAGGAGAAAACGAGGGGGATAAGGCATTGTGTAACGAGCTTGTACAGAGCAAACCGCAGTCACCCTCGGCCGCATGGGCGTGCGTCTTAGGGGTTCGTATACCCAGGTAAGACCGCCATAAAGGTCGTCTTCGCCGACGTCCCCGACGACCGTTATGACGCGGCACTTTCACCGCAAGCTGCACAATGTGTCCGAGTCGCGTGCGTCCTCGAGACGCTTCTGAAAGACGATATTTTTCCATTTTTTTGCCCTCTCCTTTTTTATTCATTCGAACAAAGACCAGAATTAGGCGGGTTTTTCGATGCTCTTCTTGTTGATAATGGAAGGTTGATGATACCAGGAGAATGAAATGATCGGATTCGGAATGGAAGCGTAAGATATGGGAGAGAGGTGTAATGTGAACAGGGATCCAAATTTTCAGGGATATGGTCTGTTTCTTGGTGTCCGTATCAGTGAATTTTTTGAATATCAAGGGGGCACAAGCAGTTTTTTCATACGTGGAAAAGTTGATAAGTTTTTTTACGTTTAATGTCAGAGGTTGGTGTGAAGTGGTGCTTAGGGTTTCATGGCAATAATTAAATAATGAAATCAAATTCCTTGAGTAATTTGTAGGCAGTGAATAATAGTTTATTTTAAATTTGAACTTTTTACGAACTTTATACGATTTCAGTTCTGAAGTAGTAATTTTCGGCGTTTATTGTATTCTACAAGTATTACGCTGTCATGGCGGTTTTCCATTTTCTGAACCATATTTTCAAATTCAATTCAATTTCGCTAATACGTCGAATCAAAAAAAAGCAATTTACTACAGAACTGATTTCAATTGAAGATATACTATACTGTTGATTCTTCCTGATTCAACATTATGCTAGACTTGAAACCTAATTCAGATCGATTCTAAGGAGAAACGACAAAAGAAACTACAATAATCTAAAACAGAAGCAAAATAATTCCAACTTCTCAACCATTTCGGGAGATTTTATGATATTGTCTATTTAACAGTCTAAACAATGCAAAACTTCAATCTATTGGAACCGAAAAATATCCTAAAAACAAAAATTGAAGAATTTTTAACTTTTCTTTCATCTTCTCATGCTTTCAAGTTTTTTTTGACAGTTGGTGAAAGTTTAATTAATTTTATGATTATTCTTAATTCAAATTTTCACAACCTTAAACCGCTCAAAAAATTTCAAAAGAATTTTTAACTTCTGAACAGTGGAATTGGTTACGGAAATTTTGAACTTTAGAAGCTGAATAAATTGCAAATAACTACAATATCTTCTACATATTTTAAACTGTCAAAAATTATCTATGTACTATTTACAACTGTCGAAATTATTGAAATTTATTAAGAACTAAATAATTAAAAATTAAGACTTTGGAAACTGTAAAATCTTTAGAAACAGTCTTGGCAGTTTGAAAAGCAGTCACATCCATAGACAACCTTTGAAATTGTCAAAAACTGAATGGGTTCTGAAAAAAACTTTCCAAATATTTAATTAAAGCTGTCAAAATTGTCGAATAAGATTATCGAAACTTTTGGAACAGTTATTAAACTTTACGGTTTTAGAAGCTGTCAAAACTTTTATAAACCTCGTGAAATGTTCAAAATGTAATAAAATTGAAAAGCTTCATAAAAACTGTTCGAAAGATTATTATTGTTGAATATGTCAAATTTTTCTGGACTGTTTACATGCAAATTCTGTGATACTGCAAAAAATTGAAATTGTCGAAAGTAGATAAGCAACTGTTTAAACTTCTTTAAAAACTGTGAAAAATTGTCAAATTGATGGCAAAATTGTTCGAATCCTTTAAACTACCAGATCAGCTACACAAAGAAAAAAATATAGTTATGATTACAATACTATATTGTACTGTGGAATCAATATGAAATAATGTGTGTACTCTTTTCTATATATTTATAGCAGTTATCGTCATATGTAGTTCATATTGTTAAATGATGTTTTTGTCGTATATATAATTTGCTGTAAAATCTCCTATCAATATGCACTTTTTTTTACTTTTTGCAATATCATATTGTGATTACAACTATCCAGATTTCAGAAAATGCTATTCAGTTTTGCCACTTTGCCAGTATTCAGGCTGGTATTGTTCTTTACGATATATTTTTATTATACATTCTAGTATATCACATTGTAAATGATACATTTTTTGAAAAAGTCAAAAAAATATTGTAGATCTTGCAATATTATATGTATTTTAGCGATGTATATATACTTACATGTAGAACATTTTTTTTGCACATGAAATATCACATTGAACGAACTAAGGAACGAATAATTGAAGAATAAATATGTCATTTGATTTTTCACTACATAATTACAATTCGTTTACATAGCACAATTTGCAATCTGTAGATTTTCAATTTTCCGAAATTATGCAGTAAGAGCAAGCATTCAAACTGTGATTTCTACAATATAACAATTTCTACAATACAATATTCTAATAAAGAAAATGAAAATGACAAAATTTGCAATGAAATTGCAAAACCTGCTATAATATTGTACAACATGCTATATTATTGTAAAATTAACAATATTCTAGTACTTTTTATCTGTGTTTTTCAGCAAGCATAAGATTTTTTTATCAGTGTATAGACTGACAAAGTTATAATATTTCTAGCTAACTCACTCTATTCTGCTTTTTTTGTGATTGTTGACAATTTTTATTGTTATTTTTCTACACTCCTCCTAAATTCATTAATTAATGCAAGATCATATACACATAATCTAATGACTCCTTACAATAAATGAAAACCTATATAAAATTCATCATACTAACCATAAAAAGTACAACTAACCGAACATTATATCAAAAATTAAAAGTTAGTATTGTTAAAATTCTAATTTGGTCAATAATGGTTCAAAAATAGTTGTATCCAAACATGTACGTTTTAAATTTCCAGGTGACTATTTATATCAGTCTCAATAAGACTTCTTACTATACCAACTAAGAATTCTTATCCTACCTTGAGCCTTGCTTCTTCGTACCAAAATCATTATCCTTCTTTTCAAAAAACTTTCTAGATATCACCACAACCTTTCTCTCATATCCATACTCCCAGAATATCTTCAGCAGAATATCTTTAGCAGGTATTTCAGAATAGCTTTCATCCTGTAATCAACTAATCCCATTAAAACTCATTCTCCCTTTCAACAACCCTCTCCTCCCCAGTTCCACATGAAACTCAACATTAATCCACTTTAAGAAGGTCAGTAATGGAAGAAAAAAAAGGGAAGAAAAGAAAATGATCGAATTCGGGATTCAATGACAGGCGAAGAAGAGCGTGGGCGACGGAGCACAACAGGTGCAATGGTATGTTCGGTGCCCCGCCTACGCTTTTCACTCGACCGCATCGCGTGTTCGTGCCACTTTCGCGTCAAAAGAGACGACCGAATTCGCCCTGGTAAATTAGAAAATGAGCCTGGCCCATTAAACGAATGGTTTGTTTCCCTTCAGGAGTCCGAGGTCTGGATTGCGAAATTATGCAATTTGCAGAAGAAGCTGCTTCCACATTATGCGTTTTGGTTCTCATTGGGGTTTTGCGAGGCATGCAAATTAAAAAAAATGATTTTTTTAAAAGCTTTTGTGTAGAACTTTTCAGTGTTCAGATGTGCTGCAAAAGTTGTGTAGGTTTAAGGGAATATTGAAACGTAATTTTTATTGGAAAGTATAATGTTGAAGAATATTTTCAAACAAATTGTATTGAATTTGAATTAAAACAGCCAGTCATTCATGCTCATAAAAATAAAAACGAAAATTTGTAGAACTTTCACTTTCTTGATCTAAGAAAGAAGACCTAAACTATTCATGAGACACGCTCTTTCTTTTTCTTTCTAAACTCTTCCCTCAATCCAAGCATGTGCCATTTTGCGAAGAAGATCAACTCACCCCAGAACATCTATTCAAAAAATCTCGCGTCTAATCCCGCATAAACGCAGATGCCCCAAAGTCTCTTGATCCTTGAAAGGAGCACGCGCCACGACGATCAAACATCTGGATCGTGCGTTACACATTCGTATAGCCAATTGCAAGTACCATTCCAGGTGTCCGAAATAAACCGAAAAAATTCGCGAAATTGTTGGGCTCCGAGTTTGAGCTGAAGGTCCTTGTGAAAATCATAAAATATCCAAAAATAAAATTGTATAAGTTAGATGAACTGTCATTTTATGAGAAAAAAATAAAAATTTCATATTTTACTCAGTCAGTTATGAGCATTAGAAAAATTCTGATAATAAGTTGGGTAATGCTGAAATGAACATAATGTTCAACTTTTGCATTTTTTGATAATGTATTATTGAAAATTATATAATGTCAGCCCGTGCGGACGGAGAATAGGGGTTTGAGGGTTAAACTACCCCACCCCCCAGCGAGATCTTTTAAACGTTTTCGATGAAATGCTTCTATTGTTGGTTTTTACGTCTGGGTATAAATTTTGATATCTTGCATTGCATGATATTTTTCAGAAAACAGCGTCCGAATAGATTTTAATTTCTTTTTGGTATTTTTCGTATATTTCTTCTACGATTTGAAGAAATGTTCAGTATTTCTGAAACTATTCGTTTTTTTCAAGATCTATAACATGTTACAGAATTTTCTAGTATTTTTATATATTTCTAGCATTTTCATTTAAATTTTCATACATTCCGAAAATTTCAAACTATCAAATTTGGACTTTAAGTGTCAACAGTTTCTCAATAAATATTTATTTCTTCTAGTATTTTTCGTATTTCTTCAATTTTTCTTCGATTTGAAGGACTGTCCAGTATTTCTGGAACTTTTCGTATTTTTCAAGATCTATAAAATGTTACAGGATTTTCCGGTATTTTTATATACTGTAAGCATTTCGATATAAATTTTTATACATGGATTTCGAGATTTTTGAGCTCTAAAATGTGGAGTTCGATAAATTTTTCATGTTCCAAAAGAATTTTTCAGAAAACAGGTGTCTCGATAGATTCATATTTCTTCCAGTATCCTTCGTATTTCATCAGTTTTTCTACGATTTGAAGGATTATTCAGTTTTATTGTATAGTTCTGTAGAAATTTCTGGAATTCGATCCTCCAGTTTTGAAAGTTGTATAGACTTTTAATATTCCATTGACATACTTGTATTTTTCTTTTTGTATTTCCTAGTATTAATAGAATGTAGGAGAGTTTAAAGGTTTTTTCAAAGATATCTCTTTGAATTTCAAGAATTACGTTTCCTAGAATCGAAAGTTTGAAATATTTGCAGTATTTTGATCGATTTTGCTAAAAACAGTTTCTTCATAGATCTAGAGTGTCCTTAATATTTTTTAAATTTTTGACAGATTTTTGAAATTTGAACATTCGTTGCTAGTATTTTCATGGTTTTTTATACACACATACTATTAGAATTCAATTCTCGAGACATCGGAGTTTCTTGATTTCTGGAATTACAAAAAGTTTCGAAGAATCTGATAGCTTTTCAAAAAAAAGTAAATTATGTCTAGTATTTTTCGTATTTCATTTTTTTTCCGTATTGATAAAATTACGTAAGGTTTAGAGCATAATCTATGGATTTTAGGAATCCTGCTACAGATTTCAAGAACTACGGTTTTCAGTATTATCATGTATCTATATGCAGATTTCTGAAATTTATTGCTAGAATTGTGATAATTTCTAATAAAAAGTATAAATGAATCATACTCTTTGTCAACATTTGTACATAAATCACTAATATACCACTCTATTTCATCTAAAATTATAATATTATTCAATTTTTCTCTGAAAATAAAGAAGTATGAAAATAACTTATATCTAAGTTTCGAAAACTTTCCCAAAAAATTAGAAATAGTTCTTAAAACTTGATGAGACAGATGTGAAATCAATAACACGATTTTCGTTACTCGTTATCAAAAAAAAAAGGAACTCGTTCCTGTTATCGTTACTTGTTAATTAATGTAATACGTTACGTTATCGTTACAATAAAAAATGGAACGTTTTTTGATATAATAATTTCAGTTGACTTATTGTATTTGCATTGCAGTCACTGCGAGCCTCAAAAAAAAAGTTCGGAAAGGGCCACTCCACCATTTGTTGATATTTTTTTCATCAAATAATGTTTGTACGTTAAAGTTGGCAATAATCTATCGCAATAATATAACTTCCATGTAATAAAATCATGTGCTTATTACATTAAGAAATAATCCAAACCGTCCTCAAAAAAGGTGTAAACCCTTCAAATCATGAAATATGTGTGTAGTGTAACAATAAAAATTGTTTCTTTTTATATTTTTTATGTATTCATTATACATCTAAATGTGAAAAAGAAATAATAAACGTGTTTTTCACAATTGTGTACCTTTAACTATTGAGTTGCTTGTGTTGAATTTGTTTAAAACATAACAAAGATTCAATATATAAAGAAGAAGTAGTTGTAAACCAATGATGTTTTGATATTGCCTCATATATTTGATTATTTATTGAATGAATGAATAGTTTTTTGACTTTTTTTTCTACATTTATTATCCACGTCACTACGAATGGACCATGTACTGTCGAACCAAATCAATTTCAATTGCATGTTATTTTACAAGTTTCAACCCCCTGCCCAAAATGCAGGTTTCTGTGCACGGGCCTGTATAATGTATAATATAATAATTTCTAATGACCAGTTTGTGGTACATTTTTACTCTATCCGCAAAATTTCTGGAGGTAGCTTTTTTCGGCCCGACACGTGTAGCCGTGGATCAGATAAAAATGGCCGTAGTGTGCGGCGACACGAGACTTTTTGCCTCCTTTTCATTTGGCGAGAGCACTCATGCGACGACTATAATAACGTTATTGACACTGGAATCCTGACTATGGACATACCTCGGGCATGTGGTCGAGAGTGTCGGCTAAGTGGGTTCTTGGCTATTTGAATTTTCAAGAAACCTCCGGCAATTCCACTTTATTCAGCCTTTCTACGCCGCGTTGCGAAATTTCGACAGATTCTTTATCTCATGCGGCTTTTTTCTGACCCGGAATCGGATGAGCGAACGTTTTTTGAATTTTCATTTTTGTGCAATTTTATATTAAAAATTTTTGAAATAAATCCTTTCTTCTTTGTTCCATCTGTCAAGAATATGTTGACACATTCCATTATTTTTGAATTATCATATTTATTTATAACCATATTAATTTTTGTTTTTTTCAAATGTTATGAGTGAGGATAGATAAAAATTTCATTTTGAAGTGTTATCAATGATAAATTTCCAGCAGCCTTTTAGCGTCAAGGGCTTTTTGCCATGGAAATTGACTTGGCACCCGGCACTTCTAGCAAAACTCACGAGTATTGCTCGTTCGAAGGCAGAGCTCCTTTCATTTTTACAGCTTATTCTTTGACCATTTGTCCACCTACGTGCACGACTCTCTCGCGCTTTCCTTCTGTTTGCACAAAGTCTCAACGTACAGGAACGAAATGTGTACTTTTGCCTATATAAGGTGGTACCTTCAATTTCGACTACCATAAAAAACTACGTTCCCGGTGTGATCAAAAGTTTTCCTTTTCGAAGAAGATTTTACGCTTCATTATCAACAATTAGGAACAAAAGTTGATTACCTTAAATTGGGAAAGTATCTGCTGCTTGGTTTTTATTTAGCAGAAGTGATTTTTCTAAGTTTTCATCACAATCTCTTATTTTAAATATGTCATTGTGGAGGATGTAAGTGTAGCATTTCTTTTTATGAAGAACTTCAAAACTTGCTTGATTTTTTGAGAATTAAAGGTCTTTTTCTATGTATTTCCTCTATTTTTTTTTTTTTTTTTTTTTTTTTTTACAAGCATGTTTTCGTTGATTTCATTTATGTCAGTGATGTATACTCAGTTTTACAGAAAGTTATCGAAATCAATGGAGTAGATCATTTTGTATCTAATAAATTAAGATGACTTGATTTCAAAAAAAAAATTATTATAAATACATATGATCTATGAAGTTTATATAGAAATAGTGATTTCATAATAATAAAAAATACATGCGAAAGTATTTTAACGGTTAATAATATTTTTCTTTTACTTCAAAACTATTTAAATTGAACAAGAATGAAGTAAAAACTATACTCTGTGAATGTTTCATGAGTATTATGAGAAAGATATTCTTATATCAATTTTCCTATTTGTTGAAAAGAGAAAATATCATTTTCATAAGGAATTCGAAGTTTCTGAAAATTTCGTAGTCTATCTTGAGTACATATTCATGAGATCATATGTTCGTAAAACAAAATGGAGTTTTTTCCTTCTTTTAATGATTTTATACGAACTTTGAGTGACCTATGGCAGGATTCTATTCCTTACGAAAAAGTTGTTATTGAACATATACATAGCAAGGATCATAGAGAATTTTTTTTTTTTTTTTTGTACACATACAGACGTTTGATTCAAACTACAAATTTCTTTATAAATTTTCTCCATTTTAAGTCGTTTGCAAAAGTTCAAGCTATTTCAGATAATTTCCACATGTGTAGAAATTCAGAATTTTTTGTACATATAATCAGATCAATCTACTTCTATTTGTTTCAATACTGAAAGATCAATTAATTCTTCTAAAAAAATTTTTTTGAACAATTTTTAAGTAATTTATTCAGAAGTCATTGGAAAAGACAGAATTCTGTATCATTATTACAATTTCTTTATTCAAATTCTTTTCTTTTTGAATATTTTTATTATAATGTGATCATTTTACAAATGAACTTTTACAGCCTACAGAATATTCAGTGTTTTCCTAATTTCGATGGTAAATTTTGAAATGTTAAGAAATTCCGAGTACTTTGATTATTTTCGGAAAATGCAGGAAATCACAGAGTCGTTGAAATACAAAAATTAGAAATATGTAAAGTTTTTCAAAGTTTGTTATTAATTCTAGGGATTAAAAATTATTCTTTATATTCTTAAAAACCCAATACTTACAAATTAACTTCATATTTAAAGAAAGATTTTGAGTTCTACTTTTATTTTTGAGTGGCTTCAGAAAAGTGATTTTTTCAACTCGCAAATTTCATACAATCTATTCAGTTATCTCAAAGTTCTCTCAAAAATTCTAAGCAATTACAAAAGTGTCTTATGCTGAAATACTTTGTCATCGTGAAATTCTCTCATAATAAGTAAATTGTACGAACTAATTAATAACTTTAAAGTCATTGTTAGTTGCTAATCACTGAAACAGCAAACTAAATACAACAATTCTGAGATAACATTTCTTGGTTTAGAAATTCCAACATATGAAAACAGAACAACATACCAGAAATGTTTTATTATTCGCCTTATACCTGAGCTATTCCGAATGGTTCTTAAAATGATTTATATTTACAGTTTCTCTATCAATAAATATATCTTGAAAATTCATATCGTTGCAAAAGAATAATTATTTCTGTCTGGAACATGAAAGCAATCAACCATAATATAAAAACCATTGAAAAATCAGGGTGGACAACGAATAGCACCCGTGATTAACCTGGGAAAAGTTGATTTATTAAGTATAGAGAAAGTGCCTTGACGGAACGGACGTTTGGAACAGACAGAAACCAATGAATAGATTATGACAAGGCACTGAAAAGTCGAGATTTTTGTGACGACGATTTTCTTTGACAATACACTGCATTACTACAATAAGTATATGTTTTGTTTCCTAAAGCATATATAATTGAGCAGTAGCAAAATGTTTCCATTACTGTAACGATCATTGCGTATCCTTGAGAGAATAATACAAGATTGTCCATAGAAGGTTATGTATACTTAGAGTCACAATACAATAAAGGAGTGACAATTCAATAAAGTTCACACTGTATACGTGTATCGTTGCGGCAGCAATCTGATATTGTGGATAGCAGAATCCAGTGAGATTCTGATGATGAGCTTACAATATCGTTCATAACAGGATATTTTAGTTATGATGACAATTTACCATTCTCAATGAGGGTTCAGAACAGCTGATTGGGTTGACATTACGCCAACGTAAGGCAGGTGAATTGAAAATACAATTCAAATTTCTTTCATAATCTCCAACAAAAACATTTCGAATGAATCTGAATGTCTTCCCAATAAAATCACATCAATATCGATTGGATAAAAATTTCGTTGACCAGAAGAAAAGAAAGGCTCATGGGAGCGTACACAAAGTGCATGAGCAGGAGGAAAGAAAACATGACGGGAAGTCGAGTCGTCGTCCGTCCTTCCTTCAAGCCTTCGCCACGACCTCGGCTACCTTGTATTTTTTCCAGAGGATAATGTCCTCAAACGGCTTACTTGTTTAGTATCCCCCCTTTTTGTACACTTCTTCAATATTTTCCAATTACATCGAATTTCTCTGAACGTTAGGAATTTTACAACAAATTTATTAATCTTTCACTTTCTGCATCAATTTTCCAAAATGCCGATGAATCTGATTCATGTCTTCAGAAAAAACAACGAAAAATCTTCATCTTCAATATAAAATCCGCCGAAACATGTTCACAAAATGAATGGTAGAACACCACACCCAACGATCTACAATAAAAAAGCACCATGTCGAGAGGGAATCGTTATTTATGTCGGGGCCAAAAACGCGGGCGTCGAAATACTCTCGCGATCATTAAGGTTAATCACGTGGTACTAGCACAATTATCCGAATAAGCCTCGAGCACTTGGGTCCGCGACCCGAACGTATCAATTTGTTATAATTACAGAGTCCTCCTGACGAGCATTGTGAGTGCTCGCGCCAAATTACATAGGTACACACTCGTTGCTCTCTCCTCTATTGTATCTATTAAGCAATCATTTTCGACGCCATCTTTTTGCGTAATTGATAACAATCACCGTCGCCTCAAAAATGCATTCGAAAACGTCTAGATACGTGTCGTTTCATATTTTTTTTTTCTTCTCTCTGTCTCCCTCTTGACTCTGTAACAAGGTTGTTTTCAGGGAGATTTATTTCCAGAGGTAAACGATGCCATTGCGCAACGATTTTACGGCTGCAGAAAATGCATATTATCGCGCGTGGAATCTGTCAACTTGGGAGAGCGAGTGACACGCGTTGATAGAAAAACGAAACGCAGAAGATTGTTTCGTTGAAATGTATCGTGAGGCAAATTGGAAGCTTGAGGCTAAAGATGACAAAAAGTGCAGGTGCTTTTTGTGTGGGGATTACGAATTACTCGTTTGCGAGCTTTGTAGGCGTGGTGTGGATTGATTTTTTTTTGAGGGTTCGTTAATAAATTATGGAAATTGTAGATGTTTGCTATCGTGGAATTTGTTTCTGTGGTTTTGCGTTTTATATCTCTGATCGTAAAGGTGTTAATAGAGTTTCAGGTGAAGGCCTATTGAGAAGGCAACATTTTTCGATTAGGCTGTGATCGGTTTTTTTGATATTCATTCTTACATTGAAATATTGGCAGCAGTTGCTGTATGTTTGAAGCAACTTCACATTTGAAATATTAATAGTTTTGAACCAGAGTTTAACCTTTTTTGATTTTTGATGCCTTGAAAATCTCGAGTTGTACCAAAGCCCGAGTCGGTAAATTTACTACATATGACTATTTTCTATTGTTCATTATAATTTTTCGTATGATTTAAAAACCTGAAAAGGTCAAGTTACCTTGTCCAGGTAACAAAAAAATGTAAATCGACCAAACGAACTTTAATCAAAGGTTCTTTTTCCAGGAGCACGTTTCATATATTTTTAAAAATAAACAAGATATACAAAAAGTTAGTAACAGCTAAAAACTACCGAAAAACGATATATACAGTAATGTGAGCATGGGATTCTTAGTAATAATTTTATTCACACGTAAACTCGCGAAAAACCATACAAAAAAACCTATGTTAAAAAAAAAACTTCAACTATAAATCTTGAGTTGTTTTTATCTTAAACGAAATTGTCTAAAATTGATATAAAAAACTTGAGTTTCTCATTAGGTTTTTTAGTCTCCTCATAAGAACTGGGGAACCTATCATAATTGAAGAACGTCACTTTCAAAGAAAATGGAATTTATAAGTATTCAGGGTTGTAGGCAGAATATAATTATTGAGAGAAATTTTTTTTAAAAATTTATTTCAGGATTGTATGATTTTTCAATCTTGAATATCTGGTTTCGAGACTAACCTTTTTCATTTTTCAGAATTTAATTATATGTCAGTCAATTTCAAAAATTAATAATAACTCTACAATTAATCTACCAAATCCTCTAAAACAGAGTTGCACATTTTCCATAAATATATTCGATGATCGATTTTTTTTTTTGTGATTTTCATGTCTTTAAGATTAGGAATTTCTTGCTTTTTTTATTATTTTCAGTAATCTTTATAGATTTGCAGTTTTAAAAGGTTTTTGTGATATTATCATGGATTTTTTACAGCGTTTTAGAATTTATTGCTCTAGGAGTCAAGCTTTAAAAAATTTTTTATTTCATCATTAATTTTTTCGACAAATATTGTCTACATTCATAGATTTTGAGTATTTTATACCAAAACCCCTTCCACCAATACCCCTCCAAGATTCCCATTTTTTACAAAGTCAGTGGCGTAGAAAGAGAAGGAATTAGGGGAATCAGTCTTCCCTTGACTATAGTAGTCCAATTCCACAAGTTTATATGTGTAATACTTAATTCAATATCACAGTAACCTATATTCTAGAATTTAGATTTTCAGAATACCGCCTCCCTAATTTTCAATCTCCTATCTTCTATTGTTCGAAATTCTAGAAATGTAGTTTAGGTCCTACCACACTCAAATTTCACAGAATCGATATCGTAATTCTGAATATTTGACGTCCTAGAATTAAAAGACAACAATTCTAATATGTTACAAAATTAATGATTGTAAATACCGGAATCGGAGAGTTTTACATGGCGTACCTACGATCATATTTAATTCCGCGATCGCAAACATATAAATTTTGAAATCATTAGAGACTTAATTCGAAAATTTTTATATTTCAAATGATTCACTGTAGAATTTCAATTATTATCATTTCCTATCAAAAATTCATGGAATACAAACTGAAAATTGAAGTTATATACATTCTGAAATTTTGATTCCAGACTATTTTCTGAAATGTAAAACTCTTATTTTTTGAGAATTTCAGAAATTTATTGAAAATAAAAACAATCGAGGATTATCATTTAGGTATAAAGAAGCACCCTTGAACTCTTCAGCATGGATTTCTAGAGTTCGTTACAGTCGGATCGAAAATTTCATTACCCTCTATCATAAATTAATACAATTGAAGATATCAGTTTTGTTCAAATCTAAATGATAGAATGTGAAGGAGTAGAATTCAAAATTCTAAAATGGCAGACTCTATAATTAGAAATTTTGTAGTTATTTAACTTTAATGGTCAATCTTTAATTTCTGTTTCATTCATCATAAGTCTGACATTCTACATTCTTGAACAAAATATTCTACAACTGCTTATTTTATTAAGGTTTCGGAAGTTCATATTGGAAACTTTAAAATCTTATAATTTGGAAACGTGTCATCTTGAATTCTCGAACCGCATACCATAACATTTGGAGCTATGGCATTCTTTGTTCCAGAATAAACGATTCTTTTATTCTCTTTTCAGAAGTTAAGAATTCTGGGATTCAGGATTCTATCATTTAAGATGTTCTAATTTTTGATATCCTATAGTGTTAGATTCCAGAAATCTGCATTCTAGAATTAAGAGTTTGTAAATACGATCTTGTTAAGTTTGGTCCATGCAAATTTGTGTATTCCAAAACATCCGTATAATAAAAAGATGACTCTCAATATAGTTGGATAACTCACTGATACTTAATTTTTGATTTATGAAATCACGTAAAAATTTCGGAAATTTCATTGAAATACTGGTTTTAAGCGTTTATGATATACATGTTCATACGAAATGAGTTTTTTGAGCACTTTTTGAGCATAAGAAGAGAACTTTGAGAATATTTCTTCAAGGCACAGTTTTTCTACTCGGTATTACCTAGAAGGTTTACAGTAACATCTCACCTCACCCCACCTCATCGCTTAAACCTACTATCGCATCCTAGATGTCGCATACTTAATTTAAAAAGCTACACTCAAAAATTTTTATCCTGATTTGAGGGCAATTACCCGGAAGTACCAGTAGGTTGCGTATACCATGAATAAAGAAAATTGTACTGTAAATTTACACAACTTGGATTGTGAAATCGCTGCAGACATACCTTAAAAATAAGGCCAAATTCCGAGACTTATATTATAATCAATTAAGGGTACATTCTGTAAGCTTTATGTAAGTGTTCCGCTCATTTGAGTTGCATATTTGTAAAATGACATTTGAAAGCACATACAACAAATTTAAAGTTACTTTTTAGTGAACTGTACCCTAAAAAGTTTGTGAACTAACGAAAATTTTCAACAGTGTACCGCACTGTTGAATTCGACTATAAGACTGTAAAAAATTTTTATAGTAAACTTCCAATACATGTATTGGCAGTTGCTAACCAATATACGTATGGAAGTTTTACCATATTCTTATGTGGGATTTATTAGGAAAGAAATGAATATTCCGATACGAACAAAGGTACTCGGTAGTGGAGAAAGTCCCAAGCGTCTATGGGAAATTTTCCATGCTCAGATCGTTTCCATACAACGTGCAAAAGTTTCCATACCAAGCGTCCGGAAAATTCCCGATAATTTTTTACAGTGTAGAAACATACATAATGTTGTAGTAAAAAGGATATACTACATTTCATACTCAAAATGAGCATGATATCCTTTTTTCAAGAATTGTCCAAAACTATCCATTTTCCCCGGCTGTAAAAATCCAGATGGAAACTCCAATTGGTCATGACCAATTGGAAAAACTTATGGAGTTATTCAACGAAATTTTCAAATGGAATTTCCAACTGGAAACTCCATTGGAAACTACAAATGGAAATGCCAATTGGAAACTCCATTTAGAAGCTCCATTTGGAATTTTTGATTGGAAATTTCATTCGCTGGTAACAAATCAAAATTAATATTGTTTTTATATGTTGTTTATTACCCAGAGATAGTCCCAATGAACTTTTCAACAAATTATAAAAAAACATTCCTACTCTAGGGTGGGTAAGAACCAGCGGTATTGGAAGTTGGACGCGAATGTCTAGACTACCCGGCCAACAAGACCTCTTAAATGACAATGGTAACGAAAGGATCTTGTTGTTACTACTGTATTCATGTTCACAATCACTTTCTTCTGTTTTCTAAGTAATATAAGAAGGTTCGATAGCTGAGTGGTCTAGACACTCGCATTCAACTTCTGATACCGCTGGTCCTGACCCACCCAGGAGCAGGAATGTTTTTTTTCAAATTTGTTTAAAAGTTCAGTGTGACTATCTCTGGATGATAAATAACATAAAAAACAATATTAATTGCGAATCGTGACCAGCGAATAAAATTTCCAATCGAAAACTCCAAATGGAGTTTCCAAATGGATTCTCCAATTGGAGTTTCCAATTGGAATTCTCATTTGGAGTTTCGAATTGGCTTTTCCATTTGGAGTTTCCAATGCAGTTTCCAGTTGGAAATTCCATTTGAAAATTTCGTTGAATAACTCCATAGGTTTTTCCAATTGGTCATGACCAATTGGAGTTTCCATCTGGATTTTTACAGCCGGGGATCATTAACGTAACATCCATTCTTTTTTCTGCTTGTACCCACACCACTGAATTTTATTAATGCCAAAATCAGTAGACCCAATTACTCCAAGTTCCCTCCGAAAATCCCCATCCCGGCACCAACGTACTCTTTTGAACCCCTCGACAATGGACCTTTCCACCAGTCCCGGCACCCACTCCGTAACCGGTACTCCCGCTGTAGGTAGGGGAGTAGGCGGTACCGGGTTTCTCAGTCGACGGGTTTACATGCCGCCAGGAGTGGCCGCGCCTGGGGAGGGCGTGCGGCGTGTACAAAAAAGCGGCGCGAAGAAGGGGCCAATTTCCTCTGGTTCCCCTGCCTCAGAGTTAAAGGGCGCGCGAGGCGCGCGAGCCAAGAGGATGGCTCGGTGGGAGCCCGCGAGTGGGAGATGAGAAAAACCTACTCGGGAGCGCGAGGCGAAGGTGAGTTCCCCCGCCAGCACCCGTGTCGTGCCCCACCGGTCGCAGTCGCAGTCGGCGCGAGACAGCGCCACCGGAAGGTTTCTATTCGCGTTGCCTCATCCGGATAAACGGGGTTCCACCGTACGCACGAGTGAGTGGCTCGCGATCGAATCGAGAGTGCAAGTGATCCATGGAATAATAATAATACTCAGGAAATTATTCCCGGTGATATTACGAGGATTTTGTTGTTTTTTTATATACGTTTTTCTTGGTGCTCGGTGGCAAACGGACACGTGCTCGTGGGTGCGACCCGAAACGCGACACGGATGCGATCGACTGACCTTTAACGAACGGTGAGGTTTATTTCTCAACTGGGTTTTCGATTGTGCGAACAACCGTGATGTGGTCGGTATTGTTTGCTTTCGAGAAGGTTCGTTTGCTCTTGGATGGCATTTTAGGTGAATGTCGCAATTGTTTCGAGATGGTTTGTTAGGGTGCATTTTGAGGAGAGGAGAATTAAGAGAGACAGAATGCAATCTGTTGAAGATTTTTACTGAGAAATCTGTATTTTGCACAGGTGAAGCTGTAAAATGTAACTGATTGTCGGTTGTTTTAACACTGACAAAAATGTATTGGATCAGGTAACCAAAATCACTTTGTTTGTCCTTGTTCAGTTCAGAGAACCACTCGATTGGTTGATTTAACAAAAACATCATGATTCTTTGTAACATGCAAGTTTCATTGATCTCACAATATACTATTTAGTTCTATCAACGTTAATTATTGTTACTTGAACAATTTGACCGAGACTTCTAACTTTGTCGTTGCAGCCAAGTAACAAGTTTCTGAGAACAGTGTGTTTTAGTGCTCTCAACCATGTTCATAATTGAATGAACAATTTTTTTACTAATGCGCGCAGAAGTGTGTGGGGGAGGAACGGTCGACACGGTGCACCATGAACCTCTGTGAACTGTGAACCTCTTGTTTTTTCACGTTGGGATTTGTCGGAAATTTTTTTTTTTCGGTAAACATTGGTGAATTTTTGCATATTACTGAAGTAAATGAGTGATGAATCGCACTCTGCATTCGAGGTCGATGAAATTTTTCGGCAGTTGGGATTATAGTCAATGATAAATATTGATATTATTCGAAGTTATTAATGAATTTTTTATTCAACCGAGTATTTAGCTAACGTATAAAGTGACATGATACGGTTAACCAAAAAACACGAATATTAAAGTCCAGAAAATTCTTTTCAAAGCTGAATATAACCAAATAGGTTTGTTCTTTGAAAGGAAAATATGGTTGTGGTTAATAACATGCATGGTACGTAACACTCTATTCATTGCTGTAACAAAAAAGTAACATGTTTTTGACAACCAATTAAAATTGTCGACAGAACCAAGTATCGAAATATGAGCTTTGCTATTTTGATCATTCGTAACCAAGTAATTTTGGTGCTATTAACCATAATGAAGGACCATGTCAAAATGGTACGGGCAACAAAAAATATGGTTGAGCCCATATCAACCATGTGATTTTGTTGAAACAACCAAGAATCTGATGACCTCAACCAACTAGTTTTTTCAGTGAACAGATTTTCTGTTGTATTGTTCAAATTCAGTCTGTTGATTTTTTACAGATTACATTGTGAACATTTCAACAAGGCAATCTGAATAATACACCTCAGATTGAGAAAGTACGCTGTCAAAAACAAATTGAAATTTCAAACATGTTTCAGAGAGTTTTTCTTGAAATATTTTGAACATTTGAGTTATCAAATTTTTACTATATTTATGATGAGTCTTGAATTTTAGGTCTTGGATTCTACAGAATTTCATATTTTTTGATTTGATTTTTGATTTCTGGGCTGCTTATGCAATTATCAATTTTCTTCCCAAAACTCGCATTTTAGCAAAATTGAAAAGTTCAAGCTATTTGATTATTTGAATTCTCAAGTAGAAACTACTGTCATCCATGTATAAAAAATTATTTTAGTCTTAGCATTTCTTAACTGTCAAAAAAGTTAAAAAATTTTAACATCTTCCATAGACGTTGTTTTGAAATCGTGTTGAAAATTTTATGGACATGTATATGAAAAGGACTTAAAAGAAATTGATAATAAATTTATCGTTTTCATGTTGTATACATCAATTTGGATACTTTTTATCACTATCATGTAAATTTTAAGATACTTTATCATTAGATTCGTCAGTTAAATTCAATTGTTTACATTTAGGTACACTTTAGTTAGAAAAAGTTTTATTATACATTTTTTTTTAAAAAACCATTTTAACTCGAAATGATTTGGATAAAGAATGAAAAAAAATGTTTGTGATGTTAGTACCGCGTAAATAGTGAAATTATCAAACTATGGTTACTGTAATGAAATACATTAAATACTGCAATCGTGATTTTACAATCAATGGCGTGCAAAAACTTGGTTAAGTGTACATTTTCTAATTGTACAACCATATTGACAAGTTTCTGATCATAATTTTATGTGATTTTACAACAAAATACATACTTTTACGTTGTAGTTTTAAAAGGATCGTTGTTACTTGAGATACATATGCGCCAGCCATAAATCAAACTGTATTAACCATAAGCTTACGATGCAATTTTACAGTTCAAAATAGTTGAACTGGCAGAGAAGTAGATGTTCCGCAAAAGTTGAAAAATACTCAAAAACAAATTAAATACAAAATCTACCTATTCTAGACGAAAATCTTGATAACTTAGTTTTTCGACATGAAATATTCTAAAGATGATGAAACGTGTATATCAAAAACCAAATAATTAAGAACCATTCAGTCGATGCTATACTCATATAACGTGAAAAAAAAAAAAAACAATGACATTGTAAATAGCTTCGTATAGAAAGTAGAATTATACTAATTATGAAAATTTATCAAGTGCTTATCATAGACCTGTTTTAACATATACAAAGGTGTTTAATACGAATTTTGAGTCTAGGTAACGTATTAATTTACTTAGTAAATTTATTTACATTAGAGCTGCAGGCGAATGATTTACATATGTTCGAAATTTATGTAACTGAATTATCGTTCATGAAGTTATTACATTTATATACCTTGAAAGGTTTCTATAATTTTAAAGTCTAATAATTATGTGTTTCATTTTTCTATTATATTCTCTTATAAGAAATTTTCAAACAACAAATATGATTCATGAAAAGTAAATAAATTCAAAATGATCGATGATTTGCAGCAAGTATTATGCAAATTTTTAGTTAAAAGACTAGTATGTAATTATGAAAAAAACTTGTAGCTCATTATGAAAATCATCAAGCATTTAATTAGACGACATGCGACGGTTTATTATCACTATCTTTTAGTCATTTTTCTTGGAAATAACTATTTTTTGTTACATAAATATACTAACTGAAGGTGTCACCTCTTTAGGAAGATAAGTTTTTTTTTTCATTTGTTTAGAATTTCGAAAATGACGAACTTAGCCATGAATAACATGAATATAGAAAAAGCTTTTTCATGATTTAATTTGGCTTTTTTGTCAGATACGAAAAATATCTAGAAATTCCATTTGTTTCGAAAGAAATTAAACTTATGAAGAAAGTCAAATCTTTATGTTAATTTTTTGAATTACTTAGATTTAAAAAAATGTAAAATTTTCAATGTTTTGCAATAATTGAGATCCTTTTGATTTAAAGAAAAATCAAAATAATTTTTATTTCCTGTAGCATTCTTTGTATTATTGATAATTAATGAAACTTGTTGAGTTTTAGATATTCCTTTTGAATTATGGAAATATGTCCCAAAAATATGGAAAACATATCATATTTGTTCGATGAAAGTGTTGATAAATGCTGTCACAGTTTTCAAGTATTTTCGTATACTTAAATAATTATTCACTTCTTTTCACGTCACGTCACAATATGCAAAAATACCTCGAATAGTTCTCCTTTATAATTGTTTTATTTTGGAATATTCATCGAATATCATTATATAAGAATTGAATAAAAAATCGTTCACTAATTTCTCATTAATATTTTATTGAAATTCTGTTATAGTGATACTTATATTTCTGTAAATGTTGAATTACTGATATTCATTAAAAGAAAAAATGCGCGACCCGGGATAAAAAATCAGAGTATCGTTTCAGCCACCAAGAGTATCTTGAGTCTCGGAATCAGTATCATCGAGTCTCCAAGAGTATCCAAGAGTATGGAAGGAGTCTCCGAGAGTATACAAAATTAAATAAAAAAGTGACTACGAGTCTCCAAGAGTAAACTAATTTTTTTTACGAATCTCCAAAAGTCTCCTAAAGTCACCTTTGATCTCCTAGTTGAATACTCTATTTCTTGAAAGCAACAACAAGAGTATTGTTTGAGTCTCAAGAGCATCTAGATTATTCCATTTTGCCAAACTGATTACTCTTAATGATCAATTTGGAGACTCAAAATACTCTTGAGACTAAAGGATACTCTGATTTTTTATCCCGGGGAATTATGCAAAACTCTGAATAAAGTATTTTAATATGTGAAAATCAAGGGTTTGGGGTGGCGCGTGCGGCGAACCGTCGTGGCGCTAAGCGTCGGAAATGTTTGTTCCGTCACGCGTGTTGTTACACGCTTCGTGGACCTTACGCGTGCGGCCCTCCATGTAAAACTGTAGGCCCTTTCTTTTGACATGTAGTTACTTATGCATTCAAATATTAATGAATTAATAGCGGTAATTGGTTACTAAGTACTTATGTAAAGAGTTAAAACATTAAGTTCAATTGATCAAATCAGTAATATAAACATGTAAAAATTTTGCAATGATCATAAGTAGTTGATATATATTCGAAAACGACCTTTTTCAACATGGATTTATTGCATATGTCAACACTTGATTATTAAAAAGATTTTGAGTTTGGATGACTATAACTTTTTTTCTATATCTCGGTCACATAATCTGAATAAAGGTGTTATTTTGGCAGACTTTCAATAGATTTTACTGTGAAAATGATTTTTTTCTATTTTTATACATCGAATATTATTTGATATTTTTTCTTACTTGAGAAAAAAAAACATAGCACAACCATAGAATCATTAAACATTGATGAAAATCTCAATCACCATGAAACCTACATTAATCTCTTGGTAAAAACATAATAATGTTGATTTAACTATTTTACTCAAAAATTGCGTATTCAGCTCGACTTGAAAGTCGTGACTTTTAAACGCAATTCACGTTTACTGCGTTGTGTAAGAAATTGCCTACTTTCAAAAAAAGTTGGAGATAAAACTTGAGATGCATTTCTATCTTTTTATTGTTTACGTAATTGTAATTTTTGCTAAAAGAACTTTCATTTCTTATACTCAAATATAAAAGAGAAATTGATGTAATTTTTAAAAAAACTTAGCTTTAACCTATTGAATTTATATTAAATTGGAATAGAAGTTTTTCTGTTGTAGATGATTCCAACTGTGAAAAGTCAAACAGAAATTCTAAGTTTGAGTTAATACATGCAATGAAAGATATTTCGTATGTATTTGTAGATGAGAAGTATTTTAATGTTTGGCTTATGTTTTTGTAACAACAATAGAATGACAAAACATTCACAAATTGTCTTTTAAAAAAAGGTTTGATTACTAACAAATTGAATTTAAACTCTTTATATAGATGCATATTCATTTATTTTGTTTAACTGACATGTCGAATACTTTAATTGAAAATAATTGCTTATAAAACGTTTTAAAAATGGTGGCAGAAAAAAAAATTGAGGCGAAAATTTACGCCTCAACTTTGATGTTTCTTTCTACTTCTCTTATTTCGAATTCAGGTCAGTGACTTCTTTAAAAATCAATGCCATTCTTCTTTTAAAAATCTTTTAATTTTCAAAATATCACTGAAATGGTTAAAATGGATGCAGTTTGTGGTTTATAGTTTCAAAAATATGATTGCTGGAATATTCAAAAGACATTATGATTTTTTCAAAATGATATTCTCATGATTTTCTTTTTCTAAAATGAATATACTTGCTAACCGGTGTTATTATTTGACTCCACACAAATTTTTTTGAAATTTTTTCATAAATCAATGAAACCCTAGTAATCTATGTAGTAACTGTTCCATGAAAGATTAACAAATATACTCAATCTATAGCATTTTATATTCTGGAACATGAAATTCTAAAAATGTATATAGTTATCTGTAAAAATACTAGATACTTGTTAGAGAATTCTGCTGAGTTCAATAACTACATAAAAGTAATTGGAATTGAAAAATACTTACAACTGGATAATCTTCTATGAATTTAATTCAAATTATCCTCTCGCGATCGTTCTGGAGCCACACCAAATGAATAATTCCGACAAACATCTTTTTTCAAGCTTTCGGCATTTATTTTGCCTTCTTCAGGAAAACTAAATGTACAAAATCAGAACAACAATCAATAAATTTCCAAATTAAACAATAATTTTCATCACGACATCACTTAATACACTTACTCTGAATATAAATTCCAGTTTCAAATTATCTTATGTGTAAAACATTTCGTCATCTTTTTATAATATTAAGTAAACAGGAAAGAAACAATATGTTGTTACAAGAACTTATCAGTGGTCTGTACACGACTAACAAAATTACCTTAGTTTTTACTTCCTTATATAGAAAACGAACCGATAAGAATTCAAATCACGTCATCAATGCATGCTTCATAGATTGAACTCAAAAATCTCGTGTCTTCTTGTCTGTGTAATGTACTTTTTGTTATTGTTGTTTTTGTATTTTTTCTATGAATTTAATTTCGTCCTCTTTGTGAAATGCAATTTATGTATCCGGCGAGTATAATATTATTTATTAGCTGATATTCTATTCTAGGGATACTTTACTCACAACTAATAATTCAAGTACCTAAAGTTTTACGATCAGGTTTGAAAACAACGTGTCTCACATGTGTTACAGTTTTCAACTTATGCAACACAGAAAATAGCTTGAAAGAAAGTGCCTTATGCAGAGTAAGATATTCCAGCTTGGTCAAAGGTGGGCGCAGTAGTTTACGCCGTTCCATTGACGTTTTCCCGCACGAGGCATCGCGATAGTCGTGCGAACTGCCTCCCATTGTCTTAATCAAAGTGTTCGCGAGCGGCAATAAAGCGCGACTGGTCGCGTTGAAGAGGGACAAAGAGAACCCAAGAGCAAGTGAGAAAAAGACACTCGCGAGGTGTCAGGTGTCAGGGTTGCCCGGTTTCGTTTGCAAACAACGCGACGATCCGAAGATTCTTGACTTTGTTGTTGTTATTGTGGGTACATAAAATTCGGATGTGAAACACATTTTCGGTCAATCGAGGAAAAAAAATGTGTAATTTAGAGTTTGTATGAGAGTAATTTTATGTAAGCTTTACAATTCATCGAAAAATACGGGAACTCTTCCATCAAATTTGAACGAACTATTTGTTAGAGGCACTCGTTTTGGGTTTTCTCATTAAGTTTACCCTAGAACAAGATGGCTGATGTTCATTTTGACATCTAATTCCTCAATGTGACGAGGAATAATTGTGAGTTCTCTCAGGAGGCTTATACAGATGGCTGTTAATTTCGTTGTATATCTTCGTTTATCTCTTTTCATCATTCATTAATGACGTCTTGAAAAGGGTCTGCAACAGAGCGAAATGTCGACGATGAACTAACTTGAATAATCAAATACTTTGACTGGGAATTCGATGAATAGTGTTTTTCCTTGACACATTTCATACCAAGTGACAAATCAGAAAATTAAAATAATTAAATCGTAGGGGTTTCTTTAGTTTGGAAAATGTGAGCAAATAAGAATGATTTAGGGAGATTATGACTGATATAAGGAGTGATAACAAGGAGTCTTCGATAATTTTTTCTCCTAATCTCAAAAATTCGAAAACCTCCAAGTATTTCGAAACGATTTCGGCTGAGAAACGTTAATTCCGGTGGCGTCTTTTGATTAAACGCGGTAGCTATCTCATTGGCCGATTGCGCGTCGATCGCGCAATTACGCCAAATGGATTTCCTAATTGCGGCGCCGAGAAATTGCTTATGTTGGATCGTCGTCTTCTGCGGGTGCGTAACGCTGGTCGAAAAAATTCCGGGAGAGGCTCGCTCGCGCGTTATCATTTCCTCCTGTGTCCCGCGGGATATATTATTGCCTTGAAAATCGATCGGACAAATTATAGACCGTGAGCCGCGTAATAGACTTTCCATTCATCGCGACTTTCGGTTTTCAATTTCAAGCCGAAAGCACCTACGCGATTAAACGTTCGCGAAAGAAAAGACAATGAAGATACGGGTTTATTTGGTCTTTCAAAACTTTAATTACGTTTCACTACTGAATTGTGAATATTAGTGATGAAATGGATTTCAACTGAATCACAAAAATCTTCATCAAATCGATGCATTGATACAAAGATGGAAAAACCTGTTCCGGTTTTAGAGCGATACAGAACTGCTCTTTGCTATTAGGCCCTAATTTATTTAATCAAGGCTTAACTTGACGACTTAATGGTCGATATACCACAGTGTTTCGGTATTATGCGGCGAGATTTGTACGCCATGGAATGGGAAAACTGCCGAATCTAATCGTGTTTACTGAAGGCGATACACCAGTCCTAATTATAATATTACGCTCTACGTATTCATTTTGCTCGAGCGTATCGCGTTTTTTAGTCTCGCGATGGAAATTGGAGCCGTTTTTTTCTGCAGAAGTTCAGCATCTTAATGGACCTGCAATTGTTAATTAATGCAACGCGTGTCTCGGTCTTGTTATTGTACTTTGCTCGTAGCATTAAATGTTGGTTTGACAACAGGTTACATCATTTTGATGATTCGGGGTTTTCGAAGGAACTGCAATTTGCAAAATTGGTTTTATTTACTACTAGCATATTGAAGTAATGAAGAAGAAGGCGAACTTGTTGATAAAGTAGTGAAATTATCTTATGAGCAGTTTCATAAGAAGAATTTCGCAAGAATAAAAGGATATCTTTTTCGGAATGATTATCCAGTTGAATTTATTGATAAAAATATCAAAAGAAGAATTCATTATTTGGAGTTTATTTACCTTAAAAGAGGTCATAAAAAAGGTTTGGGACACAATAATGAAAAGAAAGAATTTGTAGTTTTACCATATATATAGAGAGGTCAGAAAAGAATTGCATATACATTAAGAAAGGAAAATATTAAATTATGTATCGAACCCACGGTTATATTGACAGAACATAGACTTCAATTAGGTTATGAGTTTGATTGGGATAATTTTAAGATTTTGTATGAAGAGATTTCATACCACAAAAGACTTTTCAGTGAAATGGCATTCATCAGGAAACATAAAGTAAGAGCATGTAGATAAAAAGATTGACAAAATTGGAATGACACTTATGATGTGTTGTTGGAATATTTTTAAAGAGGAAACAAGCTTTCATTTTCCTTCTAATTACTGGTCATGTGCAATATATAGAACAAGATAAAGACTATTTGATGGACCACACTACGATGTTTTTGATATCAGTCAGCCATGGATGGTCGACGAGAACAGTGAAATTGTGGCTATTGTTAGAGGAATTCGTTTAGAGTTTTCTCATAAAGTTTCTCCTAGAAAAAGATAGCTATGCTTTTCGTAACATCTAATTCATCAATGCGACGAAGAACAATTGCGAGTTCTCTCAGGAAGCTTATTTAGATGGCTGTTAATTTTGTTGTATATTTCCATATATCACTTTTCGTCATTCAATAATGACGTAAGTTGATTTATTCGACAAACTTTGTAATAATAGATAGAGATAGATTCCACTGTTTTGATTGTTATATACAGATCTTGAAAAGGGTCTAAAACAGACCAAAACGTCGACGATGAACTAATTAGAATAATAAAATATTTTGACTGGGAATTCGATGAAAATATTAAAGTTATTGATAAGAGTTACAATAGATTAAATATAGGAATCATTAAGACAGGAAAATATGAATTAGGGAGATTTCATCAACAAGGCGTAGTTTACAGGATTGATTGTAAAAATTGTCAGTTCAAATATGTGAAACAGACAAAAAGATGGTTAAAGACGAGGATAAAAGAACATGAAAGTAATATTAGAAATCCGACGAAGAATCACTCGGTTTTGACGAGATGAAGTAAGTATTTTAGACAGAGAAACTGATTCAATAAACAGGAGGATACAGAATTTTTGAGCTCTGTTTATGATGCTTATATTGATGACGTAGTTTGATTTCAATCAGTTCGTTCTCTTGAAAAAGGCATGTAATGGATTGATATCGGTCATTACCAGAAGAAGTGTTGTGCTGTGATGTTGCTTTATGATAAAGATGGATTTTTTGTGAATACTGAAGATTTAGAATATACTATCGGATCTTTACTGTGTTTGATAATTAACGGCGATATAATAATGCAAGCAGAAGATTTGACATGAAGTATAATAATATGATATAAAATTAGAATGAAGGAAAAAAATTGTATTGCAGTTCCTGGAGAAGGCATAATACATACCTATATCCGCAGCAGGTCTCCAAGGTGAAGAGCCTCTAGTCGATAGAACGATGTGGATAAGGGAAGTCGGCAAATTGGATCCGTAACTTCGGGTCATTACCAGAAGAAGAATTGTACAATTAATGTTGCTTTGTAATGAAGACGGTTGTTTTGTCAATAAGGAGAATTTAGAATGTATCATCGGATCTTTACTGTGTTTGATGATTAACACCGTTGTAATTATATCCTGAAGAGGTCATAGTACATGCCGAAAGCTTGAATTGGTGTCATTGTTATTATTTCTACCCCATTTATTGAAAAATTGGCTCCAAAAATATTCGTATTGAATTTAGTGATTTTGAAGGAATGATTCTTTCCACTTCGTCGTTGGCGAAACCGCCCGCAATTATAACCACGAAAAAAAAGGTCCTCGCTTTCTTTCTGCGTTCACCCTCGATACCACGCGGAACGCATTGATTTTGCTTGCGATATGCGTTTCCCGATTCGGCCGTCGACGCAATTACGATTCATCTGCGTAGAAGTCGTCGACGATCCCGCGGCATTATGCTAATCCGGTGCGCGGCAAATTCTCGGGTAACGACGCGCCGCAATTGTCATGCGCAATTAAATTCCCCGCAATTTCCCTCAAAAACTCTATGTTTGGATCTGGCGAAAGTTCATCGTTCCCGTGGTCGAAAAAAAGAGAAATAAATCGGGGAACAGTAAATTACGCAAATCCCGTTCGGGCCGAAAGGATTGGAAATAGATTCGTCGTAAAGTATCGAGGAGAATCGAGGAAACGTTTTCGAATATCAATTTCAGCCCGTCAATTATCGGCGCGGCGAGACATTGAAGATCCAGGCCCCCGTGAGAAAAAAAGAGGGGCCCCGAGAATAATATGTCGCTTCGCATATACGGACCCATTACACCTGCAACGTCGATGAATATTTATATATACGAGACTGCCTGGGACCCCGGGAGGAGTCATCGGGCCCATTTTTCTTACTCTTTTAGAGCCTGAATATTCCGAAACTTGAACCCGCGGTCAATCGCGTCTTTTTATGCATATTCATGCGTGGCCGAAAATAATTCGATCTCGTTGCGACACAGACGGAAATCGATCGCCTTCCTTGTTTAAGGATTGGTGAAATTTTAGGCGGGGATTTTCGTTTGTGAAATTTGTTGTTGTAAATATATTTAAACTGTGTCTCATTTATTATTCGAGGTTTATGATAGGCCTTACAGTTAATTGCTCGAGTATGAGTGTATATGAAAATTTTTGGTTTTCATCGTTTGTATGAAATAATAGGTACATTTAATTGAGAAACTCGTTTCACGCTTTTTTTACTGAAATATGAGAATATATAAATATCTGATAGAATGCGAAAATATAAACTATCACTTTTTGTTTATTACTTTTCGACCTTTTCAAACCTTGTTTTCGCTAACATGAAAAACGATTCATTAATTAATATATCTGATGCACAAAAAATTTATCAGCTTACCTAAACTTGAGAGTCAGCAACTGCTATGTGAGTTTAAGAAACGTTGTGTTTTTCTGATAGTCCCATTGCTGGAAAAATTCCGAATGATTTCGAGTACAATATTCGTAAATTGACTGTAAAAGTCAGAATAAGTTAGAATTTTCTTAGTTTGTAATAGATAAGATATTTTTGAATGAGTAAATTGTAGTTGTGAAACAAGGAAAATTTTCTTTATGTATTCCTTATTTCCTAATCTGAATCGGTTAAATCTCAAGAAATTAAAATCTGTTGAGAATTTCTACTGAAAAAAATGTATTTGAAATAGACGTATCTGTGAAATTCGACAAATCGTCTGTTATTTCAACAGATTTTTTGTTTCACTCTACCAATTCAATATGTTAATTTTTTAGATTCAATTTCGAAAAAAAGAAAGAAAAGAATACTTTTGACAATCTATTTGATTTAACGGATTAAGATGTAGATAGTAGAAATTTTATATTCCATCGATCTAAAAAAAAATGAATTCTTGAAATGTACATTGGAGAGTCATCAATAGATCAATCTTTCATAGAATAAAAAAGGAAATAATTTTAAATTAGATGAAGTTATGTTCTGTTATTTTAAAAATGAACAATTTTCAATTCAAAAGTACGTCTTAATATCAAATTAAATATTCAAATATTACCATCTTGAGATTTTTTGTAAACAGTTTTTTTGAATTTTGATCTACAAATGGACAGTTTTCTTAATATTAAAAAAAAAATTTTTTAACCGATGTATTGTCTTAACATCAATTGCAAATCGAAATTTTTAGGGGTCTTCATTTCAATCGTTGAACTTTCAGATATTTAAAATCTAATATAAAGTTTAACAATCAATTGAATTTCAGTTTATAAATCTTTCGTATTATCAATTTTAGGAAAAAAATATGTATGCAGTTATTCTTAAATTGTAGCTAGAGATTTTATTTATGAAAATAAAATAAAAATAATAATAATGTACCTCAATTATTTTTTCTACTAGGATTCTACTGCCGTGAAGTATTTAATTTGAACTCACAAAATTCAAATTCTTAGCATTGTTATTTTAAAATTGAAAAAAACTACTAAAACATCTTTCAAATAAACAAATTTCATTCTTTTTTGAATGAAAACACTAATAATTCAGGGTATCATCTTGAAGCTTCAGAAAATTTGGTTTGTAAATTCTGAATGCGAATTTTGAACCTTTCGAGGTAAAAATATTTTAATGTTCCAAGTTCTAAAATTAAACATTATTCTTTTTCTTCAGTTACAGTTTTCTATTCACCTAATTAGGATTAAAGTTATTTCAACTTATGCATTCTTTAGTTGTGAAATTAACAAACTTGAAAAAAAGCAGCTATCAATTTTTAAATGATTTTAAAATTTTTGTCTCATCTAATAAGAAAAACGAATTTTGATATTCTGCAATCATGAATCCAATCATGATATTGATTTTCAACTAGTAACCCAGAAAAAGCAGAGCACAATTTTTAAGATCCCAACTTTCATCTCTGGATTAAAAAAAACTCGATTAACCAAAACGAAAAAATGTTTTTGTAACCCATTCACGCCTTTACTTTTTGACAAATTATTACTTGTCTATTTCACGATACATAATACATAACCATCTTAGCCCGTGACCCATAAAGTGATGATCGATTCCATAGTCCCAAAGAAAGAAAAAAAAGACTTGAGAAATCCCCCGCGTCAGATCGCAAACCCGACTTCATTAGTGCACGATGGGGCGAGAATTAAAAGCCCATAAATCACGAGGAATCGATAAAATCCGATAATTTATCGGCGAATGTATAATTTTTGTGTACGTAGGGGGAGTGGCAAGAAGGAATTATTGATAGCTTACACCAATTCATGAAACCGGAATCCGATGAAATTCCATCTTCACGTCATCAGAATACTGTTTCGCGAATATTTACTGCCATCATTTTCGATGCCCGAGAATATTCATTTTATTCCAATCCGATGATCAATGATAGATTTTTCACCCCGAAAAAATGCCTCATTACTCTCATACTTTTCGGTCACTTGACATACGTACTATAATAAACTCCTCAAGGGTTGAACTCGGAGGAAAAATAGTGGAAAAATGCGATCGATTTCCCTGTATTTTCCACTCAGGTGCGTCATTATCAGTTATATTCATGGTCAAGGTCAACTGAACATCCCCCGCATCATTTTTGTTTTTACGACCAAGTTAATCGACCATCTCCCCCTTTTTTTCTGGACTGTGGAAAGGACCAAAAAGATGGTTAACCCATTCTCAGGCCATAAACAATCGATTATTCCGTTAAACGCTCGATAATTTATTCTGGCGTTGATTACGTTTCGGTCGAAGGGAACTGGTATTCTCCGAGTTGGAATTTTTCTAATTTGGAAACGAGAGGTTTCGAGAGGCGGAACGGACCACAAGCCGCCTACGCAACGGCAGCTTGTACGAAGCCATTGCCGGCTACTACCCGGAGAATTGATTAGGTTGGGCCGGTTTCGGGGTACGAGGTGTTTAGGAACTTTTTGGAAGACGTTTCGAGACTTTATTTTTCTTTGTCACTTAAGTGTGGAGTTGTCATTATGCGCTGAAAAGTTCAAGAGAGGGATTAAAATGTAAATTGGGAAATTGTATGGATCTTGTCACCCAATAAATTTGAATTCGTTCAATTTGAAGTTTTTCATTACTCGAAATGCGAAGTTACAAAAAGACTTACTTATTAACTTTTCTCATTGCATTTTGAATGTTTAGATCATAAATTGTAACACTCGTATATTCTCGTTATCAGATTTGTTGAATTTTACGACTTTATTTTATTGGATAATGATAAATTTTGATTACTTACAATCGAATGGGAGAGAAAATTTTGATAAGGTCGAGAATACTGTGCCTCACAAAGCATGTATTATGCAGCATCGGCATTCATCTCGGCGAGTTCCGCTTCTCGCAGCCTCCATCGATTGTCTCCTCGGTTCTCTGGACCAAGTTCAAGGTCGGGAGGACAACCCATTTAGCCCGATACCTGCGTCCTACTAACCGACTCTGCTTCCAATCCCAAACGTAACATTCCCTTTGAGATGTATCCAATTTTTTATTTTATACTTACAGATTTTGTGAGGTCGAAACCAAAATTTGAAACAATGTTCGGAGATTTCAGACCTGAAATATATAAAATAGTTATAAGGGACCATTGTTTAACACTTTTTTCGAAACATTTGCGTGAATGTTTGCAAATTATGAAGACTATTCGGTTCTATTTAATTAGAAAATGAAGTTTTTTGAGATGTTTGTTTTTTCGCGACATGAAGTTTTCCGGTTTTTTTTTTTTTTTTTTTTTTTTTTGGATATCAATATTTTTTGATAATATCACCGATTTTTCGCTTATGTAATGAGTTTAATTTTCATGCGAAAAGTCAGCTGTATAACTTCGATCTACTTCACGATTCGTTGGGTGTGTTTGTTGAGAATGCTGTAAAATATTTTAATGCGGTACAGGGTCTCTGAGGGTTGTTCTACAAGACTGTGCTATTGCTTGATCATGTTCAATTAAGCGGGTCGAAGTTTGTATTAATAAGAGTCTTGCTGACGTCTGCTTGGACTGCATGCTATTAATTATATTGGGTAGTCCTGTAATTGGCTTTTTATAACCTGTTGAACGTTGGTTTAAGTAAATAAAAAAAAAAATATATCAAATTTTGGGATATCAACTTGGGAGAACCTTATAAAAAGGTTTAAACATACGATAATCGTTAGTATTATTGTATTAATAATACTAACTCAGACATAAAAATTTTTTTTTCAATGAAAAGTTACCTAAACATTTCATTGAGTAATGCTGTTGCAATATTTCCATTGAAAAAATTTTCAATTTTTTACTATGATCTAAATCGTGCGGAAAGGATATAGAAGATTTTTTCTCCAATGAAACTTAAAATTGAAAACATATCTTTATCACTCTACAGAGTTTTTCTTTAACATTGAATTTAAGATGAATTTCAAAGGAATTTCAAAGGAAAAGTGCAGAAATTGGTGGAATATTTTTTGAACAATCATAATATATTGCTTCATAATTGTAGATTGAAATAACAAACGCAAAAGATAGTCAATGTTGATATGCTTTATAGATTATATAATTTTTTTTTCATTTTTCATACACTTTTTTTTTAAGGAAGATTTGTGTAGAGTGTTTCATTATAAAAACAATTTTCTTGATCTATTCCAGGATTGTGGGATTTATTGAACGTTTAAATAATCAATTCAACGATTTCTGTTACAAACAAAAATCAACGTCATTTTTATTTTTTGAAATTGCAAAAATTGTTTAAAATCACCCTAATGTTTTTTTTCCAAAAAAATGTGTTTAAATTATGCTGATGACGTGTTTTACACAATATTTGATCTAACACAAAAAAAAATGCAAAGTGGATGAATTACTATCATTAACCTTATCAATTATTTTGCTGGTTGAAACCGAGATACATATTAGAAGAATGAAAATTTCTCTAAATCTTAGATAAATCATTTTTTGTCATCAATATAATAACAGACAATTATCTACAAAAGTTTTTGAAGGATCTCGGATAATTTTTCGGTCATTTTTTGATAACTTTATAACTTTTCCATGGAAAATCACATTAGAGAATGTTTTTATCACGTTAATAAATTAGAAGAAAAAACCTTCAAAGTAACAATCAAAAAATCAAGTGCTATATATAATTTCATCAAAGATCAATATTTTACACCCATATAGATTTAGAATTTATTCAAATGTGACGAATTGTCTACAATTTGGAAAATTGAAGTATTTTTTTGGAAATTTTTTAGTATTTGATTAAAATTTGAAGCTGATGATAATGATTTAAGGTTTGAGAACCAATGAATCAAATCTTCAAAATTTACCGAAATTGTAGCAAAACATGAAACAAAAAAGTCGTTAAGACTTTTTAACAAGAAAAAATATGCTTCCATCAAACCCAAAATAGACAAATTTTCACGAATTTCCTTTGAGACAAATTTTATTTCTCGTCCTACTGGTGAAACAGTTTTATTTCTTACAATAAAATTAAAAAAAAGCTTATGTAATGGATTTGTCAGTTCTGAAGACAAAACTTTTTTTTATCGAGTCTAGTGATAAAATCATATGAAAATTCGCTCTTTTCAACACTTAGTGTGGAGAGTACATTTGTTTTCCATTTTTGTAAGAAATATGTATCAAAACTTCAATTTTTCGAGAATTCTAGGAGAAATATGACGTCACTGTTTCAAACAACCTGATTCATTATAATTCATGTAATGCCTTATTCTTAATTTCTTTGAAGCATCATATTATACTCATCCCTGTGACATTTTTTATAAAATCCAGTACGACCACCAAAGTGCGTGTTTTTTATCATGTACGACAGACCTCGCCTCGGGCTAGCCTCCAGCCATCACGCGAAAACCATGGAAGAACAAAAATAAAACCACTCAAAAACACATAGTCCTGGAACCAAAATTACACGACGATCTACATATTGGCCCTTTTCGCTCTGAAATAACAAACTTTACATTTTTAAGCACCGAGTAAGCGTCACAGAAAAAAAATGTTCTATTCATCTAATAAAAATTAATATTCTTCTTATATATCAAATAAAATAATTTACCAGCAGTAAAAGAATATTTACCACATAATCCTTGTTCCAAAATTACAATTCATCAAGCTCACAAAAAACCTTTTATCTCCCGATTAAAATAATTTGCTTGGCAAAGGGAAATTAGAATTTTTCTTTCGATGAACGAAGTATTTTTTCGTGGTTTCTGCGCTCTAATCTCTCGTGTTCGATGGCCACGCGGGACTTTGCCCTTTGAATTTATTGGCGAAGTCGCGGGTTGCGTCATCGCGTCTCGCGCGTGTTTTGCAACTCCACGATGCCGCCTCCGTGTTTCAGGTATAAAGGGGTAGCGAAGCGGAGAAAGAGAGCACGGAATTTGCAGGCCCTGAATGTCGAGACGCGCCTCGACGCCCACTACTGGCTCGTCAAATATTTTCCGTGGTTCTCAATTTCGATTTTTTACTCCATCACTGTATTTATTTACAATACAAAGAAATGAAATTGTATTTCCTGGTTGATAAAACGTCATTTGTTGCAAAAAAAGTGCGAATTCTCAGCTTCATCTCGAATGTGGATATATCATCTTTTTTTTGTAATGAAGTATGTAATTCTTCAATGAGTAGAAGTTACTATTCAACCCGGGATAAGAAATCAGAGTATCGTTTCAGTCACCAAGAGTATCTTGAGTTTTGGAATCAGTATCATCGAGTCTCCATGAGTATCCAAGAGTATCGAAGGAGTCTCCGAGAGTATACGAAATTTTAGAAAAAGGTGACTGTGAGTTTCCGAGAGTAAGTTAATTTTTTTCACGAATCTCCAAAAGTCTCCTACAGTCACCTTTGATCTCCGATTTGAATACTATATTTCTTGAAAGCAACAACAAGAGTATCGTTTGAGTCTCAAGAGTACCTTGAGTATTCCATTTTGCCAAACGGAATACTCATTTGGAGACTGTTGAAGACTCGAGTATTCAATTCGGAGACTCGAATCTCCAACAGTTTCCGAATGAGTATTCCGTTTCGCCAAACGAAATACTCTTAATGATTAATTTGGAGACTCAAAATACTCTTGAGACTAAAGAATACCCTGATTTTTTATCCCGGGAAAGATTGGGACTAGCACCATTGTATTTGAATAACTCTAACAATTTTCAATTTCTAATCCGAAAGTTCCGCAATTATTTTCAAAATTCCTGATTTCGTTCGAAATCTCATTATCACGTACGGAATTCCTCATTTCGCGAATCTAATCTTGCCGAATTTTCGGAACCTCGAAGACCCTCGTAAAGCAATTAAAATCTCACTAAAATGGACTGTGAACGACATTAATCGAGACAAATTGGCGTCCCGGCGAGTCCTCGCCCGGAACATCGGCCATTTTAACGATATCGTTAATTGGTTTTCGTGGGAAGATGAAGCGAGCGAGGGAAAAAAGTTTCGTGGAGCATGGTTTTATGATCGCGCAGCTCGTCCTCGCTCTCGTGAGAGACGGGTGACACTTTTCGAAGGTCCCTTTTTCGGCGGCCAAACATCACAGGCGCCGCGGCCTCTCGGTCGGGGACTTTATATCTCGAAATCACGGACGCACGTTGGCGTTGGCGGACAACCGAGTTTTCGAGACCATCGCGATTTTACAAAGGTGTTTTTTTCATTTATTTATATCGTGAAAATTCAATTGTTATCCGAATTATTCTATCTGAAGTGTCCTTTTAATGCGAACTTACTAGGATTTTTAACACAATTTGTGGAAATTAGAGTGGTTCAACTTGATTTTGAATTGTCCGTCTCAGTCTCATCTGTAACCAGAAACAAAAGAGGCAAATTTAATTGTTAACAGGTCGATATATTGTATGTATTTCAGTGTATCAATAATATTTATTCTAGTATCATGAGCTTCTTAGAAATAAATTAGCAAGTTCAGGCTTAAGCTGTGTAAAATATATCTCTTTCCATGTAAAATTATACCACATATCTCATTTTTAACGTGACCTAGAACTTGCTTTTTTATTATAATGCTCTTTCAGTTCGAATCAGTAGAATTTTTACTATTTTAATTAGTAGGTCAGAGATAGTCGAAGACCCAATATTAAATTACTAGAATTCCACAAGTTGACAAAAAAAATTGAATTCCAATAAATTATTCATCATCATGTACATAGTTATAAAGAAAGTTCATGTAAAAAACATTATTAAAAGCTTGATATTTCAAAGAAAAAAAATTTCAACGAATGACCAAGTGTCTATCATTATTTTATGATTTTTTCTATAAAACAATAATAAATAAGAAGCGTTTGAATGCTATTTAGATTATCTATAATTGCAGTGGTAAATATTTATTATTATGAACAGTAACTATTCACTAAAATTTACCATGATTTATTCAAGACAAGTTCAATAACTTCCTGCCCATCAGTGCGTCAAAGAGTCTATCTTCCTTTATTTTAGACGATTAAAAATAAAAGTTACCTTTTTTCTCCGTTATTTCTATTTACATTGGTAAAACCTAAATAAATTAATTTTTTTTTTTTTCATATTTAAGTTTAAACTTAAATTTAAGTAACAAATATATAGATATTTCAAAAACTTACTCCGTCAAATATATGTTACACCAATTTAGTTCTTTCAGATGCACATTTCATTATGAACCAATCATTCACTGCTTTCATAAAGGATTCTTTTTACCAAAGATAAACTAATAATTTTCCAACATGAGCGAAATGAACTTTATGATTCAAGCGACAAGAGCCACGTGTAACTATTCTGAATGAATCAAACCACCCAATTTAAACTTTAGTTGAGATAAGAAATCAGATAACACTGATAAATTTCCTTCATATTCGAAAAATATTTCATCAAAAAATTTTATTAAACAATTTATCATAGTTCGCATTTATATTCGATGTGTCTGTCTGTTTGTTTATGTTGAAATTGAAAATACACAATAGCAAGGAAAATGGAAGGAAAAGGATTGTGTGTGCTCTTTCTCCCTTGCTCCAATGATCATGAAACTTTGAAGATTGCATACTGCACGGAGCGTTAACTTTGAACTATAAATTATATTTATTGTATTTTTTGGCACTATAAATTTCACTAGTTGGTTGCAAAGTTTCTGTTTGTAACTACTATATTTTCCTCATAAAATATTAACGATTCTAGATTTTTTTTCTTGCAGGCAATTTTTTAATCACCACAGAATAATTTTCTTTGTCTCGAATTCCTCAATGCTCTGATTTTCCAAGTAAACTCTGTGTTGTAACTTTGAAATCACTTCATCTTTCAAAGTATTCCTCGCAAACGCCAGCATTGTCATTGAGAGCAACTGCCTGTCTGTCTCGTTTCATTATCGAACGCGAACAAACTGGGTTGACGATCCGCAGTGGCACGATCCGATGACGCTTGTTAAATCGAAGGTTTCTCAATGTTAACATTTTTTCCCTCGCTCTTTTTGCGACGTCGCGAGCCACAAATAGCGGTCGTTTTTCCAGCCTCGTACCAGTTTTTCCGAGCCATTAAGTGCTCGGCAAAAAACCCTCATTGAATGAAACTCGAAAACTCGCATGCTCAAGTGTAACTGTATTTCCGAGTTCACGTTTCCGTTCAACACGTCTGTATTGTTGCACTCGGGGATTTGTCCGTGAGTTCCTCAGTTTTTTGGATTTCGGGAATGTAAAGTGGAGGCTGATTCTTCAACGAGCACAGGAGAGTTGGACGTACCTTTTTTAATACGTTCGACAGCAAAAAAATGTTGGGCATTCGAGAATTTCGAAGGATTTACGTGGCTTGTGAAATAAGAACGAGGAAACGCGATCTTGGAGGGAATCGCGGTTTCGTGACACACGGAAATGTGGGTTTTTGTGGGCAAAAGGAATAAATTAGTCCATATTTTTAGAGCGGGATTCGGGAATTTGGGTTTGGTTGGTTTTTTTATATGCATAGCAAGATAATTGTCATTTATTAACAATTCAAAACTACAATTTCAACTTTTCCTTCAGTAGAAATGACTGAAAATTTGATCAGCACTGTCATTTCAAATGACGCACTAAGAAGTGGAAATCGTCACTATTACAGTACGTTTTCAATTTCTATTCAGCACCTGACATAAGAATACATCTGCCTGTTACAAAGATATGTATTCGTATCGGAACGAAATCATATTGCCTCGTAGGTATCATATTGCCCTGGTAGGTATCGACAACCCGAGTCGAAATTGGAATCAAAATTATAACCAACTTGAACCTATTAGATCGGATTTAAAACCTTCATGACCTGAAAAATCTGAAATAGCATGCAATAATCTTCGTGAGTGGCTTTTCAACTGTTTTAACCTACGCATTCGAAATCAAGGTCGAAAGTACAACCAAGTTGAACCTGAGAAAAACGAAGGCAAACTTTCATAACTCTCTGTTTTAAAATTGAATGAACATTTCAAAAAATTGGATTATTGAAAAGACTATTGAATGATAATTTTTCTTTCCTCCAAGTCGAAAAAATTTGTCATATCACTCGCGTTTGCTAATTATCACTGAATTTAGGGAATATTAATTTGTATTGCTGTTTTTAATAAAGTACGCAAATGTTATTACATTGTACAATGAACAAAAGTTTATTCAATCACGTTTGATTAGTGGATATTCTAAAGCATGCAATATCGTCAATTTTCATTGATTATGTTAGGGATAATGTGACCCCTCCATCTCAAGAAGGGGGGTTTAACTGACTTGACAGCTTGTGACACAGAGATAGGGAAGGGAGGTATCAAGAAATCCTGAAAATCGGTTTATTTTATTGATGAACAGCCCATTCAGCACGTAATATTTCAGAAATATTTCTTATACATGTGAAAATACTTCAGAAACATTTTGGAACATTAAATGTCAACTGGGAGCTCCTTGAATGTAAAATCTACGCTTTGAAAAGAACGCATCGTTCATTTTTCTAAAATTTGAAAACAATAGAGGTATATAGATTTCCTGTTGAACGAACTTACCTCTCTTCGAAATTTTCTTTTCTGATGCTGTGACGAAAATTGTATGTTGACAAGAGAAGAAAATTCATTCTGATCAAATTAAATGTATTTCTAATATATTATAGAAAAGTAGTTAAAGTCATTGATATCCAAAGTGAAATTTAGTTTATATTTTTAATACAATATAATGCCTACCACAATCTGCTGTACTTATATTTTTACGGCTTTTTGCATTCTGGCGGAGTTCTGACCCAGATCGTGTTATGTTTTTTTTTTTCTATTTTCATTTTATATGTCAATACGCGTTAAAAATTGTTTTCGAGTGTTGAAAGTTCATCAAAAGTTTGAAAAATGGGATGAAAAAAAATTGCTTTTACTAAGAAGATGAATAGCTATTATAGTAATACTGTAGATTTGTAGATATGACGTCGTTTCCAAAAAACATTGCAAACGAACGAACAGGAAAAACAGCATTTCCAGGCCAAAATTCTCGCGATCAATGGTGAGTTAATTAAACTATTGTCACATAATATTTCTCATGTAAAACCTTATCAGGCTGATATCAAAAAAATGTACGAAGAATATCAAGAATATAATTTTCAATTATTCGTTAGAAATGTTCTTTTTAGTACGGTTTTTTTAATTAATGTCCTTGTGAGGAAAACTCGGACAAACGAATATTTTTGAAAATATGAATGGCATATTTTCATCATATTTGTGCAATGTGGCAGATTTTTTGCTGCTGTTGGTTATAAATGGTTTAAATGAGGTTCAAAATAAAACCTAGATTAGACGTAAAATCATTAAAACCGAAAATAACTGCCATGTTTATGGTACAAAGTTGGTTGAAAATAAGTTTAGTTTGAATCGACGAGAACCGAAATATCCTCGATTTATTTGGTTTGAAGTTTGACTCCAATTTCGACTCGACAATTTCAACTTACAGTGCGCCTTATCCAACTAAAATCAAGTTGGATCTATCGAAACTCAAAAATATAATTATCCATCCGAGACTGCGAGTTCCGTCTTTTGTGGGCTTGATATAAGAAGACGAGACTCGAGCCCCGAATAATCATAAAATCTCGGTGCCCAAGAGAGTGCTGAGGTCGAGTCTCGTGGAGGATGAGGATCATCTAGCCCGGGCATCGCGTGGGGTCGTCGTTACCCGAGTCAGCGTGGAACCGTCGTTACAACGTCAGGCGCGGAAAAGCCGTAACGTAATAATGTGCCGACTTTATGCGACAATTATCGCAAGGAGTAACCGCCGGTGAAAGATGGCTCAGCTAGCGAGACCCCATTAACCGCGGCTTACGGCTGCGGCGCCTGAACCACCTGTCGGCTCTTGCGTGCCTGCGCGTTAACCCGTATCTGCCCTTTCCGCCTCTATCTATTATATTATACGTCCCGAGCTTTTTCTTTCAATTTATCCGACCCGCGAATACTATCGCCAAGGCTACAGGCAATGCATATTAGGGTGGAATTTTAAGCGTGATGTTTCCAAATATTTCAAGAAAAATCATTAAACTTTTTCAGATTTTAGTCTTAAAGTTTACCCGTACATAGGGTGATCCAAACTATCCTGGACACCCGAAAAATATAGATTCCTCATGAAATTATAAGACTTTTTTATCCATTGATATTTTCCAAAAAACTCAGAATTTCAAAAGTTATTCAAGCTTAAAATGTAAACAATAAAAGCCCTCTCCTGACGAGTGGGGGTCAAATTCACCGACACAAATTTTTCCCAAATTTTCTTCATGTTTTTCTGAATAAAAAAGTCCTTTGCCACTTTTTACAAAACTAAAAATCAAAAAAGTTATTTAAGTATAAAATCTAAGAAATCTGATTGGTTAAAACTTGTGACCTGAATAACTTTTTTGATTTTGAGTTTTGTGAAAAGTGGCAAAGGACTTTTTTATTCAGAAAAATATGAAAAAAATTTATTTAGGAAAAATTGGTTACAGTGAATTTGACCCCCACTCGTCGGGAGAGGGCTTTTATTGTTTAAATTTTAAGCTTGAGCAACTTTTTAAATTTTGAGTTTTTCGAAAAATGGCAAGGGATAAAAAAGTCTTATAATTTCATCAGGAATCTATATTTTTCGGGCGTCCAGGTTAGTTTGGATCACCCTGTACATATGGTGTCCCTAAGTCAGTGGATCATCCGAAAAACACCAATTCCTCATACGATTCTGAGACACTTTTTCCTTTGCAATTTTTGAAAATTCGCAACACTTGATCAGTTATTGATAATTCAATTTTGTCTACTAACTTTTGGACAGGCGGGGCTTTTTATAGAAGAGACTTCTTCTCTTTTCTTAGCTTAGTGTACTTAAAAATACTGGAATCACTGAGGTGTGTATACTGGAAGGTATTTACATTTTAATAACATGGGATTTTGTCTTTATCTTGGTCTCTGATTTTGTTTTGCGTATAAGACGTCTTAAAAATCGGTTCACGTCAAATTTAAGGCAAATGATGCAGTTAACAACAATATTTCACCGGTTAGCTATCACGAAGAAAATTGAGTTTTATGCGAATTATTGGTATTTTTTCAGAAAATTGTTGTTTACTGACAATATTCGACTTATCTTCTCCATTTATAGTTTAAATTTGCCTCAATTGCGAACTTATCAATATTGAAATTTTTATAATCAAATTATAGTCTATTGCTTTGAACAAAAAGATGAATAATAGAAAATACTAACTCGTTTCGCGATATCGATTAATGTACAGAATGAATGAACAAAATACATTACATTGACATAAGAGGTATTTCATTGTTTGTCAAAATAACATATCCATGAAAATAACACAAAAGAAAAAATGTAGACATGCGTAAGATACAATGTATTGATAATTTTATGAAATAACTGACAGTTTTCTATTTAACTGTATGATCAGAAAGATTAAACAGTATCAACTTTTAAATTTTTGCAGCTGCCTATATTATAAAATTTAATAAAATCTAGCTCTTGAATACTGGGTTTTGATAGCTAGAATGTAAGGTGAAAAAGTAAATATTAACTCCAAATTTTTATCTTCAAACATGAAGAAAATAAAATAATCACACGTCAGTATCAGAAATAGTCAATATTCTATTTTTAACTTCAATAATATATTGTAAATTTTGGAAGGTAGATTATTCGAATAAAATTTTATTGTAGTCAGAAATAAGAAAGAATTGCAAAAGTAAAAAAAAAAACATAAGTATTTACAAATTTAAACGATTCAATGTTTTCCACCTTGTTTTTTCAAGAATTTGATGTTAGTGTATGAAATGAGAAACTCATGATTAAAAAAAAAAGACTTTTTTCGAAAAGCTAAGCCTGGCATTCAAAATAAAAAAAGCGAAAAATAGAAACCTGAGAAACGTCAAAGATTTGCCAATTGAAATAGTAAAGTTAAGTGTGTGTACTCATTTTGAAAATGAATAAATTGCAAACTAAACTTTTTGTTGGATATAGAATAATACTAAAATAGATTTTATAAAACTATGACGAATGAAAATAGAAGAAAATACATTAAAATCATGTAACAATTATTTCTTACTTTTTAAATAAAATAATTTCTGGAAATTTCGCAAGGTTTTTATCAGTCTAGAATAGTGGCGCAACACACAGTCAAAAATTTTTCTATATAATTTAAGAGATTGTCCTCAAGGCAGATTTCTCATGCTGTCTATTAAATTGTGTGATGAATAAATGGACGCATTCATGAAAAAAAAAAAACACTGTCTATGAAAACAATAAACCTTCTTTGATATTGAAGTGTTAATTGTTAATGTTATATACAAGCATTAGAATCATTTCAAGTTCAAATATGATTTCTTGATGGAAATGTATATAAAAAATTTTCAAATTCGAGTGAATTTAAATATAATGCATTGCATTTAAAAGGCAAATTTGTTAATAAAGTCGTTTAAAATTCATTCATTCATAATGAGAAATATTCAAATTATTGTATCTGATATGGATATAATTATTTTCTATCAATTTTTTTGGAATCCTGTATTCATTTCGTGTCCATGAACTTTCAAACACAATTTTAAAAGAAACCTAATGAAAGATGACTGAAATTTCAAATTTTTTCGGCAGTGCATGAATGCTCGGGCTGAAAAATTTTTTATGTAGAATAATTATGGTTTATTGTTTAGAGTCTTAAGAATCAAATCGAAACTTTTCAATTTTGCTAAAATGCGAATTTGGAGAGGAAAATTGACAATTACAAATTTAGACGCACAACAAATTAAAGAACTTGACAATACAAATATAATTCTTAGAGATTCTAACGTATTCATAAAAAAGTATTGAAATTCAACATGAGCAACCTGAAATCAAAAATAAAATCAAGAAATTCAAAATTCCATAGAGTTCAAGACACAAAATCAAGGGTCCGCCATTAATGAAGTAAAAATTTCTCAGAGTGCCCACCTCGTCTGGCTCGATCATTTTCTAAAAAACATGATTTGAATTCTATCAAATGTTCACACAAATATACAAGTTCTGTATGAATATTCTAAAAATCAACGATGTACAAAAAAGTAAAAAATTTTACACAGATGTCTCTTACATTTTCTGCAAAGTCAACATATCGCATCAAAAATGCATTAAATAAACACTTCAGAAAATCATCAATTTTTTTCAAAACTCGCGTTTCTCCATCAAACCGTTATCCGATCTTATCAAAGCCCCACGAAATGAGTTGTCAAGTGGAGGACGAGTCGATGAAAGAGTCGTCGCCGCTGAAAAAATGTTTATTATGTTTATACATCGGCGCGGAAAAGGATCGAGGAGGAGAAGAAGCGGAACAAGAAAAGTAAGACGCGTAGGGACAATTGAAGACGGTATTACATGGCAGCGTGTACGGGTTGCGGAGAGGCGAGTTTTTATCGCGGCCGCCATCTGCCGCGCTAAGTAATCCTTCCTACGACCACCGCCATACGTATCGCGTACACCTTTTATGCCCCGCGATACGGCCGTAATGATATCCGCGCCACAATTATTCTCCCCGCATTAATTTATCAACACTTTTATCGGGCCCCGCGCCGGCATAAAAGTTCATCCGTTATTTATGGGCCCTGCCCCGGTTGTATCAATAATTAATTTAAAACAGTTATTACGGGTCAGGTGAAAAAGCTGAGTTATTTTATCGCTTTTGCGGAAATGTTGGATTGAAAAAATGTACAGTTCCTTTTTAACGTTCCATTTGTTTTGGTGTTATTACAATAATGATTTCTTGAAAACCATCCAACTATAAAATATGTATAGCTTGTCAACTGACTGCCACTTTCTCAAAACTGTAAGTATGATTATAATTCTTATCTTCAAACTCAGAATATGATAAAAACGAAATGGAGGATAAAAATAATTTACAGCGTAAATTACAGTCATTAGCTGTATTCCAATTTCGTTTTTTGCTGTTATTTTTAGATTCCATGCGTTGAAGAAAGCGAAAGCAATTAAACGACGCCAAATAAAATACGTCACTTATATCGCTGCCGCAACATTCGCGCTTTTAATTTCTCTCTGATAATACGGTCTCGCGGCGGGCACGTTGGGGGCGGGTAATTTACGCCGGCCACTTATCATGTGGCTGGCTTATTACAGCTCGGCCATCGTGTAAGCTGTAGCTCGCTTCTGCCAACGGAAACGTTCGAGGATTTAGGCTTCCTCGTGTCACGATTCAGAAATAAAAACTATTTTTCAAGCCTATTTTGAATCACGTTTGGCAACCGCAGTAGATATGGAGACTCAATTTTAGATTTATGTTTTGTTTTTAAATTCATAATATAGTTTTTACTCGACCATACAATTATACTATGCATTTTTATTCTAAATACTCATACTTATTATTGATTTATTTTGTAGAAAAAGAAAATTAATGGTTTCCAACGATTTCTTAATTCAAAATATGCAAATTTTATCAAGGATGCTCGCAACCACACTAATTACAGAAAACAGAAGCAATTTATATCGTCTGGTTTTTTTAAAAGTTGCAATTTTCGATTCCAACAGAAGAAATAAAGTTGTAATTTGAGGTTGCTGCGATATCAGAGACTTGCGTGTTGGAGAAGTCGCCTACACTGTTTTTCGCGCGCTGTCGCTTGCCAGTCTCGAATTAACCCGCAATTACGCGATAAGGTCTGTTCATTTAGAGCTACCAAGTTGCTACTTTGTAGCTTGTTACTCGAAATTACAAAATCGTCTCATCACTGAAAATTAAAAAAATTAAAATCAGGATGTCCTTAGGAAGATGAGGAGCAATTGATTTTTTGTAATAATCAAGTGTAATTGAATTCAATTTTGTGTTAAGGGGAAAAATAATTATTGGGTTTCAGGTGTCCTGGTTCTTGACGAACTGAGTGTAGTTGCTTTTCGTACATGTTTGATCATTCATGAAATTTGAATTTTTTGGTTTGAATTATGGTACTCAAGATGAATCTTTTCTCGAATTCTTTTTCAGTAATAAGAAATCAATGATGTAAAAAGAATAATAACATTTTACGATGAAGTGATTCAATGTTTCAAAAAGTAGCATTCAAAGATATTAAAAATTGTAGCTTTTGTTCAATACTTGATTGTTCATTTGATCTTTATTATGGCTTCCGGAGATTACAATTTTTCCTGAGGAATTTATTTAGAAAATGTTTGAAAATTACTTTTCCAAGACTGAGGACCAAATTCATATTCCTTTGATATTTTTACAATTTTCTGAGCAGAAACTATCGAAAATGTATTAAAAGTATGCTAGAAATATTATAATTCGTCTTGTGGTGTAGCATGTTGTTGACATTTCAAAATCTTCTTATCATAAAAAAAAAAAAAAAAAAAAAAAAAAAAACAATTATGTCCTTAGTTACTTGGAAAGCAATTATTTTTTTTTACTTACCTAATGAGAGTGTAATTGAAATCAAAATTTTCAATGAATGGAAATCATAATTAGCAAGTATCAGATGCCCAAACTTTGATATTCAATAAGTTTACTTTTTAAAACATGTTTTATGAATGATTATACGTGAATATTTTATTTTTCATGTAAATTATCATATTCAATTGTTTCCCATTTTTCTTCTTTATTCAAAACTGTAAGACATAAGAAAAATAATAACATTTTACAAAGAAAGAATGGTAAAATTTGAAAAGATTCAATTCAATTCAACGTTTATTATTCTTACTCTTCGTATCCAGACTTACAGCCCTAGTAATTTGGCATTTTTTAAAGTTTGATAACTCCTAATAAAAGTTCGGTATTTTTCACAAAATTTTGCTTTTTTTGAATGCACTTTATCAAAACTTTATAAAATCTTTTTAAAAGACAGAATCTTTACAAAGTAGATTCTAAAATCCACTTTATTAAAATGTCATTTCATAAAGTGACTTTATAAAAACTAGTAGAAACATTATAAAACATTGCTCTTCTTCTAAAGTAACTTAATAAAAAAAGCGGAATTTCATAAAAAATACACAAATTGTATAAGGAGTTTCATAAAAACTTTATATATACCCAAATTACTTGGGAGATTTTTTGCAAAAAAATAATTTTACCAGAATTTTGTAAATAATGCTTTTTTTGGAGACGAGAAAAATAACTCTAATTTTCTTGAAAATTCTACAATATCATGTGGAATTTTTTCGGAAACTGTATTAAATGTGTTTTTAAAAAATGTGAATTCGTCCCTGGATTTAGCACGATACGAAAAATATTTTCATCTTTTCATCACTGTAGAGTTATAAATTTGAAATTCAAGTGTTTATTGTTTAATGAGAGGCGAAAAATTTTTTTTTTTTTTTTTTTTTTTTTGATGATGAGAAATAATAAAAATCAAATTTGTATTGAGTAAAATCTATTTTTATAAGTCTACCACATGTGCTGTTTCATAACGAACCAAGAGAAGTCTCTTTTTAACTTATTCAATTATTTACGAAGCTCGAATTTTTAAGGTTTTACCTGAATAATCAAGCTCAATCATTACAGAAAAATTTTCAATAACGTTAAGTGAAAGATGTAAGAAAAATAATAACGTTTCGTAAACAAGGATTTTGATGTTCTAAATAAAATTGTAGCATTGAATGATATCGAAAATCCAGATTGTTGTTACCAAAGACTAAATTTTTCATTGTTTTCAAAAGAAAGAATTTTATTTGTTTTAGAATTTATATGTTCTTGATATTCTCATCATTTTAGTCGGAGCAATTCACAACAATATAGTGTAGATATAATCAAATTATTGTAATATATGACATATCGTTTTATAATGTAACAGGTTACTCACAATACAAAAATTTCTCGTTACTGAAAATTTGAAAATAGAAAAAACGATTCATATAATCGCATGGAACGAAATAAATATTTCTCCCCGGGATGAAAAATCAAAGTATCCTTTAGTCTCAAGAGTATTTAGAGTCTCCAAACTGATCATTAAGAGTATTCCGTTTGGCACAATGGAATACTCGATATACTCTTGAGACTCAAACGATACTCTTGTTGTTGCTTTCAAGAAATAGAGTATTCAAATCGGAGATCAAAGGTGACTGCAGGAGACTTTTGGAGATTCGTGAAAAAAATTAGTTTACTCTCGGAGATTCACAGTTACATTTTTCTAAAATTTTGTTTACTCTCGTAGACTCCTTCGATACTCTTGGATACTCTTGGAGACTCGATGATACTGATCCCGAGACTCAAGATACTCTTGGAGACTGAAACGATACTCTAATTTTTTATCCCGTGTCAATAATAATAAAGTACAATCAAATTACATTTGATATGAACTGAATTTTTATAATTAAATCCACCTTCTTGGCCTTCATCCCCATAATTCTGTTCATTCGCTACTAAAATTTGTTTAGTAACAAAAGGTAAAAAATGTTGAAAAAATAATAGCTTTCGGCAAACGAGGAATTGTGAAAATTACTAGCATTGAGTAAGGTTGAAAATTACTTTTTTTTCTTAATATTAATAATTACTTATTTTAAATCAAGGCATTCAGATATTTGAATTAGGTTAAATTTTCATAAAACGTGTGTTAAAAAATTGTATACATCCTCGAAGTTTTTACGATGTATGAAAAAAACTATAAAAAAATTACCAAAAGTAAGATTTAAAGGCATTGATTCGTCTTTGAATCTCTGTGAAAAAAAAAATACACGCACGATCATGAAAAAAACCTTCACTTTTACTTCAGTGTACCGTTCAACCTAACATAGTTATGAGAGGGAAGGGTAAAATGATTTTCTTCCGTGATCGGCCACCCTGAAAAAAACTCTGCGAAACATAACTCCCACTGATTTATTCAGGGTCCCGAGTCTCGGGAGGTAAACTCCGCGAAAGCTCGCTTTTGACAAAAAGAGGAATAATCCCGCAGTCCCGCGGCACTGCGGCGACCATGATTCTTAACGTGCGGTTCCGAGCGACTCCGCCAGCTTCTCATTTGTACGACTTTCAAATTACATAAATATATCGCCCCTCGTAACTATCGGCCGCATAAAATCCAGCGAAATACAGCGCCTTACATTCAACGCGCCACCTCCATTGGGCCGGCATTTTTTCCCCATCAACGGGCCCATTTTCAACTGATATAGAAGCTTTTGTCCGGCGAATTATCGCGGCGTTTATTACCCCTAAATAACCCCTTCTTTTTTCAGCCCTCGCCTACGAAAATAGTCCCGACGTAAACACTTGACAAATTAGCCAACCCGGCGTGCTCTTTTTTTCAATCATCGCAAATTATAATTAAAACTTGTTCGTGATCGAATGCGACACGGCGCATGGCTAAGTACAATGAAATTTATGGCGACTTAGCGAAGCATTAACGCTTCTTGCCAAGTTTTCCATCTTGGAGCTTTGCCATGCTTTAATTGTCTGAAATTGATTTTTATGGGATAAATCTTCGGGTGGGGTTGAACTTTGAAGCAAAAATTGGGATAGGTTTTATGGGGGAGATATGTTTTCCTTTATTCCATACATATAGTGTCCAATTTTGTCATCAATTTCAGAAATTCAATGAACGAGAATTCCATTTGTTTTTCCTGTAACACGTTATTATTTAAACTCAATGAATATAATGACATTGTGTAGAAACTAAATAAATGTCATGCATGAATAATAATTATGACTGTACGACAATAACTATCTTTCCAATCCTACTAACTTTACATCTATGACCACCATATCGTTACGTCCGTATAAACGGACAATATGAAAATACAAACTGCACACCATAAGAACCAATAGCCCCTCATTTGTCTCTCCAGGACGCGATTTCCTCCGCGGATCCGCGACAGGTCTTTCCAAGAATCGCTCTCTATCCCTCTTCTTTTTGCAAAAGATTCCCGATCGTGCGACGAGAAACGCGTCTCGTCAATTCGCGATAACTCAAACGCACGTCAAGGCGATCGCTTTTTTGCCCCCCACGTCCAGGAAAACGCTCCCTGAAAAATAATTCCCCTACAAAACCAAAGAACCCCAAGGAAACCGAGCTTTTTTTCTCCTGCTATTCAGATTTACGTATTGTGTATGAAAATCTGAAAATTTTTTTCCTGAAATTGAATTTTCAAAATGGTATTGTCTTGAACAATTCTCTCCTGAGTAAACTTCTTCTAGAAAACAAGAAAAAAAAATAAAATAGAGAATAAAAAAAAGTCTGGTTTGCTTTCAATTGAAAGAACAGATATTTTGGATTATAAAAAAAAGATTGCAATAATTTTCTTGAATTAGCATTAAATAAAACAAAGGGATTTTTCGAAATTGGAAAATGAAAGAAGATTGATGCAAATATGGCGGAGAGGGCGACGAAAATTGTTTTGCTCCTGGAGGGTAAGTGACTGGTATATTTTATACATGCGTAGGCGCATCATCTAATTATTCCGCCCTTAAATCTCCCGCTTATAATACGGTGGCTGCTGCGTCGAATATTTCTGATCCTGAGATGTTGCCCTTAGGGCAAGACGCTTCCTTTGGTAGCTTGGCTGGTTTTTTGGTAGCAGTTTGCCCTTCGTGTTCTTTTGCCTCGCGGGGACTTAAATTGTCCAGCGTTATTTTCCATTAGGTTTTGTGTTCAACATTTTGAAAATTTAATTGACATTTTTGGTTTTTCTAAGAGCATCACCTCTTTGCATCATGAAGAGTCAAATAAAATTTTTTTTCAACACCGTTAAAAGAGGTTGGTAAATTTTCCATAAAAGCATTGGAAGTTTAAGACCCATATTAGGAATGGGATTTTTCTCATAAATAGATCTGGCAAATTTTCCATACGCTACGGAAAGTCCCATAGCATATGGAAGAATTTCCATATCTATTTATGGGAAAAATCCTATACAGAATATGGGTAAAAAACTTCTAATTCTTTATGGGAAATCTACCAAATGTGTTTTACCATTAATGTTAGATAAATGATTGTGATTTGATATACAAGTGCACCTACTCGAAATCGTTATGATTAGAATGGAAAAACAGTACACAAATTCTGTATAAGTATATGTTTATAGAACAAAATCGATAAGAACGGTTATTTATCTGGCAAATACTTTTAGAACCAATCCTATAATTTGTGAGTTATCAATACCGACAAATTATAATTAGTGGCGACCAGTGGTGCGTATCAACCTAAATATTAATCGAGAAGTAATTAATTTTGCTGATATTTCATAGTCACTCCAGTTTATCACGTCTTGAGAGATTTGCATAAGATCGTATACTTAATGGAAAATAAAAAGGTTTTGATGGCTCAAATTCAACTGATGTAAAATATGCGTAAGAATATTTTTTTGTGGGCAACAGTTTTAACATGTAATAATTCAAGTACGAAATTATTAGAGATTCATGTATTGCCAAATTATTAAATATTACACTTACTAGACTACCTTGGTTGTTAATAACAATAAATAACAGGATTTAACTGTCTTATGCTAGACATTGTTATGAATGTGGATTCATGAAGTTAAGGTATATTTTATTTCTCTTTTTTTTTACACACTCTTCGTAATGCGCATAAATACAATATTTAAATAGGGCTAGGATTCTTAGTAAATCGTTGGAACTCCAGATTGTTCGTATATAATATTCAAATTCATAAATATAGTTCTAAACTGATATAAATTTTGATGAAGTCAGTCAGTTTTTTCAAGTATTGACAGTAAAACTTTATTTTTAAGAAAACGATAAGTCATTCATTATATCACACACGTTTGAAAATGTAATTACAGAAAATATAACAATCTAAAAGCAGTTAGTTATAAACTCATCGCTTTTAAAAATATAAGAAAAAAAATCTTTTTTTAACCCAAGTGTTCATTTCTTAACATTAATTTTCAAGTTAATCTTTATGAATTCCAGACTTTCATAAAATTATAAATTTTAATTCTTACAAATTAGGTACAACGATAAAAATTTCTTTGTTTTTTGCGTTGTATTCTTCAGACATTTTTGACTTGTTTATTTTCATGTTGATTTGTTTGTAAAGAAAATTTATTTTCTGACACTCATAAATTTAATCATATTTTTATTGTTACTCATTTCGCTCTTGAAACTTCAAATGCACCGAACTACTATTTCTGCTGATTTAAGGCGTTCAAAACCGTTTCGAGTAATTTTGTCAATCAATCAGAATGTTAATTAGAAATAAGAAATAAAATACAAGGATATTCCATATAGCTCTAAGAATTTTGAATTATGAATATTTTCAAAAATCAAATAACCAATAATTCTATCAATCTAACCATTTTTTCACACGTATTTTTTCATACTCAAGAAATCGCAGTAACAAAATATACGTGGTATACTTTTCTTAAATACATATCTAAGTTTTTTACTATTCTATCGAGCTTTTGACTTTTTTTGGTCCTCTTTAGGCAATCATACATAATTATTCGAAAAAGTCTGATAAAAAAAGACCAAAAAAATGTTGCATCTGTAATGACAGAAAAAGTGAATCTAAATTATTTTATAATCGTTTGACTTGTATCAGAAAAATGAGAAAATTATAATTATTATGATAGATTGTTAATAAATGCCTGAAAAAAGAGGAAAAAATTCCAAAAACTCAAGGAACGTTCAAAAATTCTGATCCATTCAAAAAAGTCATTTTATGTATTACAGTCACAAAAATTGGCTCTAAAAGATCGTCAATTTAACGACATTGAGGAAATGGAAAAAAGAAGAGTAGAAATGTTAATGAAATTGATGGAGTAAAAGAATGTGAAAAACTTATAATTCATAGAGTAAAACTTACAATTTATAAGAGTCCTTTATGATTTATAATAGAGATATAATTAATGAATTTAAAAAAATTATAAATAATAATTGTATAATACTAATGATATATATATAATATTATGATAATTATATAATAATAAACAAATTGATACCATTAATAATATTATTATTATTATTATTATTATTATTATTATTATTATTATTATTATTATTATTATTATTATTATTATTATTATTATTGCTAATATTATTATTATCATTAAGAATAGATGACTTAGATTTATAGAATAATTTATCATTTATAAGAGAAAAACTTATAATTTATAGTAATTAAATGTTAAAAACTTCCTTATCACAAAGTGCGTTTAGAACTACCACTTCCACAAATCAAAATCTTTCCAAAAATGTAAAAAATGGTTCTCTTGCATGATTACAAGTTAACAAGATTTCTCGCAGAAACCGTTGCTCGATAAAGCAGCCGAAATTTCGGTATTTTCTACTCTGGGCAAATATAGTACATACAGTCAATAGAGACTATGAATTAGAGATATTTTTCCACAAAATTTTTTGACGTAGAAAGTTTCATTTTAGGGTCAAAATAAAGGATTCACAGTCTTGCCCTGAAATTCCTGTGTGCGTTATCAGCCATATTAAAATTTGTGTTTTTTTCGATTATATCAAAAACTTTTCATTTTACAATAAAAATAGGAACTATCAAAGTTGCGTAGAATGAAATTCCCCACAGTTTTTATATGAGCCAATTTAAAGATTATAATTTATCGCCAAAATTGAGCAAAAACTGCACCAAATTATGACATGTTCGTAGTTTTTTCAACTTTTTGGTTATTTTCTCTAAAAATAACCGACACTTCTAAATGGCAAAGTTGTAGAATATTGAATTTCCAACAAATTTCATCCAGGAATTTTTTGCGTACGGTTTATAGATATATATGTAAATTTAAGTGTACTGAATTTCTGTCCTATTTTTTTAACCAAATTTGACCGACGAAATAATTTCTGGCTTGGAATAAAAAAGTGTCCTATGGCTACAAACGAGAACCTTAAAAAATGAAGAGAAGCTCTTCTCTCCCCTATTCTCAACAGCTTGTTCGTATTTTTCAAAAAATTATTCTACTGCCATTTATGATCTTAGCGACTCGTGACGTAGCTCATTAGGTACATAATTTTTTGCACTATTTTTTTTTCAATTTGTCAACTTCAAAACGACATTTGTAACAATAGGTCCCTTTTCTTATTCCAAGTCACATTTTCACATTAGTAGTATCATTCATCGTTACAAATAATGACTCTGGGCTGGAAAATATTAAAAAATCACAAAAGGCGTAGGTTCTTCATGTAGTCTTTCCCGAAAGGGAAATTCCTATTTCTTTTTCCATCAGCCAATTAATACATAGAACATTGCAAAAACGCGAAAAGCGAATTATTCAAGATTGTATAGCAAAAGAAAAATAAAATCACTCCAAATTGTAAAGGCATGCGAGAGGTTGTGCATTGTGAAAAAGTACTATAAACAGCTTTGTTTATTCAGCGATTGTATACGAAACATTGGATTTACATTTGAATAAACACCTTTAACAGTGATAGTAATAATGACTCTGGGAGCGAGGCCTGCAGCTTTCACTCGACGAGGGGCCTCATATGACATACACGTGTTTCGCGTGTACAATGTACATACACAAACACGAAAATGCGTGCACGCACAAACGCGGGATGTGCACTTTTATATACATTATTACACTCGGGAGAAAGATCAACCGCCCCACCCACGCCATGGCGTTATAACCTGTTCTGCTTCTTTCGTCGAGCACCGGTTACAGGTGCCTACTGGAAGCATTCCTCTAGCTCATTCCCCTTCCTATATTCTTCGACGGACTGCACGCTGAATTCCTCGCCGGGGGTCTCTTTGAGAGCGCGTATTCCTCGCGCCAAAGGGGAAAGTATGCATTTTATCCTGCCGAACAATGCGCCGGTGCTTGTATGTACTTGCACTTCACGAATTACTGTTGTCTCGTGGAATGGCCCCGTGTGGGAAGCAAGGATAGATGGAATCTAATCCGATAAGGCTCGATATTCGCGAGATAAGGCTGTCTGGGATGATACGAATTTGTAGATATGGTTTGAGATAAAGTGTGTAACCGATATTTTGGTGATTGTGTAATGGTCACTTTTGGTACTGAGGCTGTGGAGGAGATTTGGGGGAGGGAGGGGTCTGTGGCTTGAGGCGAAGCCGAGGGATGAAATTTATTTTTTATCACTTTTGGGAATGATGTATGTGAAATGAACAGTGGTTTTGGATTTTGTAGTTTGATTCATATCTTCGTTATTGTACGTTGACGTTTTGGATCAGTCGAGTCTTTTTTGAGACTTGTTTACAGTGCTATAAATTTTTATAAAAATCGTGGGATGAAGATTTAATTATTAATCACGATTGTAACATTGAGTCTTTTAAATAACAGGGTGAAGTTGTGGAGATTGAAAGTTGAAAGATTGAAAAAGATAGAATGGATCTGTCTATTTCAAATTCATAATGCAAGGTCTTTAGATTATGATAGTTGAAAATTAGACTTGTTTTACTAGTGAGTTGTAGAATAATGATTCGGGAGTCCTCAAGATTTTTATTATGAAAAGCATTACCTAGTCCTAAGAATCCTTGATTTTACATATTTCATGTTTTCCTGTTTATGAGTCAGATTTTTAATATCTAATCCTATAAACGCAAGGTTTGGTTTCTGCTTTGAAGATCTGATATTTTCTGCAATTGGAATCACAATGAGAACATTCCAAAGTGCCAGCAATAGGAAAAATTGTAACTTGTGATTTTTGAGAAAATATGACTTTATAAAAAGCTAGATTTTAGTGATTTTTAATAATATCATTGTTATTATTATTATTATTATCATCATCATCATTATTTACTTGTTATCAAGCTTCGAACGTGACTCAGTTGACGAAAATTTTTGATTTCGAAATGTTACGTGCCTATTTTACACATGTACAGATGTTAGATTTTGTAAAAATAAACTTTTTTCATAGTCGTTATGAACATTAATTGAAATATACTTTGACAAATAAACTTGCCTTCGAAAAGAGAGCGAAATACAGTTATTTGCTGTGTTTAACAAATATCAAATAATTTTTTGAATGTCGAGGATTCAACATTGTCTGTTATTCATCAAAATTTCAAATAGTAAAACATTATGTTTAGACTCCGTTTTTTCAATCTTAAATCAATTGACAATTCGAATATTGTCGATTTCACGTTCTTTCATAAATTTAATTGAAAAATTCTATTCATTTTCATTGTTGTCAGATTTAAAATCCTATCATTTCAAAGTTTATCATTTTTCAAATTGGCAAAAATAAATGTAGAATTATTGATATTTCTCAATTGTTAGTTGAAGTTTAAAAATTTGTATTTTTTTAAGTTAACAGAATCGAAAATTGATAACCGCAGGGTGGATGATTTAAAAATGTTTAAATTTTTATAAAATTTTTATATCAATTAATTTTTTGAATGTCGAAAATCTAATATTGTCTGTTACGCATAAAAATTTTAAATAGTAAAACATTATGTTAATACTTCGTTTTTCTGTCTTATTGAATATAAAATTCGAATATTGTCTACATATTTTATGTGTCATTTCATGAATTTAGGTGAAAAATTCTATTCAATTTTCTTTTTTGTCGGCTTCAAAATCATGTAATTTCAATGTTCATCATTTTCGAAATTTGGAAGAAATGTGTAGAATTCTTGATATTTTTAATTATTAGTTGATGTTTGAAAATTTGTATTTCTTAGTTCGGAGAATTAAAGAATTATCAACAGCAGCGTGGATGAATTAAAAACCTGAATATTTTACAGGTACATAATTTTGAATATTTTCACTTGAATTATTCATAAAAAAAAAAATTAAAAAAATATTCATTCATGAATTGAAGACAGAATCATAAAAAATTCAGAATAATAAATATATTCTAGCAGACAGTTATCCAATATAAACGAATTCTTCAGAAAACTTTGGCAGAATATTGCCAAAATCATAGTAAGTAAAAAAATATGTTGAAAAATGCAATGGAAATTAAATCAATAAGATCGTTATGGAAAATTATTGAAGGATAAGTAAAAACATTCAAAAACCTAAAGAAAAAATCATTAGAGATGCTTTTTATTGGTCCTTTGGGAAACAGAGTAAACCTCAAAAATAAGTTTTAAAAGAAATTTTTGTTTTTGGAGCCTCTTATGATAATCGAAGTTCGTAGGACAAAAACGGCTTATAGAAAGTCTTTTAAAAATCCTTCTGAAAATAGTTTAAATTCTAGAACTGATAGAAATTTCACATAAAAAACAAAATTATGGAATTCCTCGTATTTCATATTGTTTTTGTTTCCCGTTGGATTTTTTGATTCACACTACTTTTTTTTATCCTCCCCCATACGAAGTTTTCTGTTATAAAAAAAAATATTGAGACAATCTTGAACAGAAAAAAAGTGGACCTAGAAGGACTCCCACCAAAAAATACACCAAACAAGCAGCATAATTTAATTAAACTAACTAAACAATTAAAAAAAAATCAATGATGACTCTAAAATCACTAGATCAATACTTTATATAGCAAAATCACCGGAACTCTCAGCCTCAGACGTGAAAATCACACGTCATTTGTTATTAATAGGACAATAAATTACCATTCAACAAACACAAACTTTTTTATGAACCCCGCGTTTAAAAAAAGTCCCGTAATTGCACTTAATAAAACTGCATTTTTCCCGATCCAAGAAATTTTTTTGCATGAAACAGGGTCGACTTGACGAACGAGTTATTTATTCGTTGCGAAAGTATTGATTGACGTAATGATTGTCCGAGGGGGATAAGGAACAATAAAATGCCGGGGCGACATTTCCCGTCATCTAAATCACGTCGTTACTTTAATAAGCCGTAATAAACTTTCGCGAGGAAAATGGGCGAAGGAGAGATAAAGTGGCGCGGTATGCAATGAAGCAAATCGTTGTGGGAGGCACGTGGTTTCCGCCGAGGACGAAACGGAATATCGCGGGAACGGTAGTCGCCAGTGCTGGATCATTGAAGTGGTTAATGATCTTACAAACTCAATTCTTCAATTTTTTCACAGGAAGAACACTGCTCAGTTAAAAAAAATCAATACAATACGAGTGGGAGGAAACCTACAAAAATAAACAAATGAAAGAAGAACTTTCAGACTTTAACTTCCATGATTTAAATGTCATGTTTACAAAGTTTTGCTCATATGTCACAGTAGGAAAATAATTGAAAACGTTAGTTCTGTTGTTTTTTTTGAATCTTTCATCGTCTCGTATCGAGTGTCAAAGTTTTGATTGATCACCAGTCGTGATCGATGTTATTGTCTCGAAAAAGCGACGCATATCGATTATGCCGTGTCAGGGCATAAGTGTTTCTCATAATTACAGGAAAAAATTTTCTGAAGGGACCACCTGGTAGATCGCTTATCTCTCCGGATCCCCTGTCGTCGTAGAGCATTCAAAGGTTAAGTTACACCGTCCGGCATTAATCAAAAACATGGTATTTTTGGTACAATTTAATTTCGCGCGTTCATTCGATTAAATTTACGACGTCTCGGTTCGGGCGCGTTAAAACTTGACCCCTATCGCGTTTTTTGCAATAACCTCTTTATTGCGGATGATGATTGCGCATCCTTTCATTCCTTACGAGACTTCGGTGTATTGATAAACGCGATTCCTCGTGTTTTAGACGCCATTTGAACGCTTGCATCGAAAGTTTTTGATCAAGCTGTAAAAATTGTCTTTTGCATGAATGTTTTTATGTGGTGTTACTGCGTTGGAAGTTTTTTGCGGGGACGTTTAGGAACTGAAATTTCAGGTTGAAAAATCGACTTTTTTAAGAATATTGGAGAAATATCAGCATGAAATCTCGTAACAACTTCTTCAGAGTTCAATTCACTTTAAATCAAAATTAATTGTATTACAAAGGTCAAAGGTACTATTATTAATAATTAACAGAAAAATTTGTTTTACACTTATACCCTTTTTTCTCAGTTTTAAATTTTGGAGTGTATTATTTCATTAGTGAGAAACGTTGATTTTTGCTACGATGGTTTTAAATTTCGTCTTCACCGGAGGCATAAAACCTTGCTTTTTCTTCAATTGACATAAATAAAATAACGCATTGATGTCTATTCTAACCAGGAAATTTCTATCGAAGCTGTGATTAAAAGATTTGAATCGAATGAAAATTTTGAACTTTCTAATTACATTGAATCGTTGTAACAATTTTTTCTTGAATATCAATTTGCAACATATTCACTTCAAAAATCGTATTATTTACATTGAGATTACGAATGACATGTCTCGATTGACCCAGGAATTACGTGTTATAAACTATCGTTCTATGTTATCAAAAAAAATTGTGTTTTTTTTTCAGTTTATTATTTTACTTGACAATTGTCAGTTTTTTGTTTATTTCTGATACTCATAAATTATTATTTAATAATTAAGTGTTCTAAATTTATTGTCAAGATTAAAATCAAAAATTAAAAAATTTACTGCAATGAAGGTATGATCTTCATCGTGTTTTTTGTGGCCAAAATCTGTCAATGGCGTACATTACAGCTTTTGTTAATTTTGCTAGTTCTAACTATGATGAATAAAATTTCCGAAATCAGTAGATAAAAATATTCATTATAAGATGTTTTGCTTACAATTAGAACAAATCAAATCACGTTTATTTAGAAAAGTTGAAGTTCTAAAAGAAGTATTAAATGAAAATAAAAATAAATAACCTTCGATGCTGATTGTTTCGTTACTATAACAACAAAATTCACTTTTTCGTTCCATATTCAATAAGGTAACTAATTTGACCCTAGTAATTAGTTTCTTGAAAAAAAAAACTTTTGAGCTTGCATTTTTTGTGTATTCAAATTTACTTCTCGTTACTGTCGGTCAGTCATTGAAAAATGTACAAAAATAAAAAATGTACTTCTCCATAAATATTCCGACAATGTTGGTTTTTGTACCATAAATAGCTATTTTTACTATAAAAAATGGAACAGTTTTTATTATGTTTTTAGAAATAAGCTCAAAAAATCACAATATATATAATTTTATAAAACACATAAAAAATTACTTTGATGAAAAAACGACTAACTGAAAAAAAACATTCATTGTTATGGGCGAAAAAATGACAAAATGTTCTTCACTGTTTGAATATTTTCATTCATTTTCATACAAACGTATGAACACTTAAAAAAATACGGAAATTTTCAATATTATGGTACTGCAAATTGACTATTCTTTCATATTTCACATACTTGAATAGAAAAACTTGATTAAAATATGGAATATTGGTATAAATAAACTGGAAAATTACAACTGTGCATTGTGAAATTTCACAACAAGGTAATGGTTAATGACTTTCGTATTAGTACACTAAATTTAGGACAAATTTTCTTCAAGGTGAATTTTTCATATTCCAAATGAATTTTTTATACTCGTATGTCAATTTTTCTATAGAAATGTCAATCACTCATTTTTTTTATGGTTTAGTAACATGTACATTCAAAGTTGTCTAATTCTAAAGTATAGAAAAATTGCTATTATGAGAGCAATTAATAGTTCTTATACATACTTGGACATATACTGCAAATTTTTCTAACGAAGTTTTATTTATAATACATTTATGGACGAGTATCGCACTGTTTCATACGTTGCAAACGCACGATCCTGCTCAAACTAGCAAGAGTTACGAACAAACCACCCACTTACTTAAAATCTGGCTTTCTTCCAATCTGCAACGAACTCTACAATCATTATTGCCTTTTCCCTCGAACAAATGAATACATAAATTGAAATACAGTTATATTTATATGCGTACATGCGACAGGTAAAAAATGGCAAGTTTCAACATTGGCTGTTTTCCAGACTGATTCCAACGAGACATATAACTTCTTTAAAAAATTCAATAAGATGAATGTAGAGTAGCATACTTATTTTATTTTCATTCCTATGATAATACAAATAATTTTTAATACAACAAGTACAATAAACCGTCAAAACAACCAAATTCTCATATTTACAAAAAAATCCACGCAGAATCTTTTATTGGCGAAAAATACTAATATTAAAAAAAAATATGTAAGATATAGCTCCATATGTAGTAAAATTTATTTTTACACTGGTCTAACAGTAAACTGTTGCAAGAGCACTGCAAATGATGGTTTTCTGATAAGGAATATTAAAAAACGAAAGAATTGTAAACTACTCAAAAACTCAGTGCCCACAGATATTATGAGGGCGTAAACAAAAAAAATAATGTTCCTGAAAAAATTACAATTTCTTAATATAACCCAAAAACATGGGTACGCTTTATTACAAGTATTTTGTCTACTTAATTTTTAAGAAAAAAAATGCCAAAATATGAGTGAATTTACACGTGTTCTTATAGAGCAAATCGTATTTTTGTGCAAAATTTAAGAAGGAATGAGGGAATTTTTCTTCAACTTTTCTAGACTTCAAATTAGACATTTACATTCAAGTTGAACTGTACAAAACGTATTTCTACTATTTAGTTTTACTAAAAAATATTTACAAACATCATTTTCGGATAACTGTCATTGCTTCATTTGACATTTAGCAATGTTGAATACCGCCGTATGCAGTTGCTGTTGAGTATGGAGTATGCATATAATATAACATAGCGGTTTCCAGATCAACAAAATGTGTAATTTTGATATTTTAGATGAGATGGCAGACGGCTTTCACGACTTTGAGCCATATTCAGAGTATTTCACTGCTCATAATACCTCAATACGAATGTTTGCCTTATTTTGACCATAATTAAGTACGACTGATGTAAATGGAACAAGTCCTTTGACACAAGCCTAAGACTCTTACTAGGCGCTTTAAAATATCTCAAGCCGAAGAGTTCAGGATTCCTTGGATGGCCTTTATTCCCTTGTATGAAAACGCAATCAATAACGTACACAAAGGAATTCAAAAAATAAAAAATTCTCATTTTCTATGTTGCAGAAAAGAACAGAGGCTAAGACGCCGGTAGCCGAGGAACCCGAAAGCGGCGGCCGGGGCCCAGGCGGCGGGTGCCGCGCCTCCTCGATGACGATGGCCGAGAGCGCCGTAGAGGACGCCGCCGCCGCGCCACCCGGCCCGGTGAAGCTGCCACCGCTGTCGTGCACCAACAACAACACCCTGGCGGCGACGGCCAACCGCAACCACCGGAACCCGCGCAAGCGAAAGCGCCTCTCCCAAGTGGTCGACATCCTCCAGGCCCACCGAAGCTCCCCCGGCAAGCCCTCAAACCTTCCCTCCGAAGAAGAAGAAGAAGTCTTCCAGCGAACGAAAGATGAAGACCAGCGCCACAACAACAACAGCCTCCAGCAAAACGGCAAACACCCTCGTGCGATGTTCACCGGCTGCAGCTGCGCCCAATGCTCATCCTCCCCGATGTTGCTGCCACCTTCCCCAGGCTCTCCACTCATGCCCTTGACCCCACTGACCCCGTTGACCCCGTTGACCTTCACGCCCCTGACCCCAGTGTCACCGTCTTCCTGCAGCTTCGAGCACTACCTTCACACCAAGTACCTCCCGGACATGACGCGCAGGAGAAGTCATTCCGACTCGGACGTGCAGGGCTGGGAGCAACGGCCACCGTCGTCGGCTTCCTGGAATTGCCCGGCCCCGGAAGGCGAGGCCCAGACCTCGCCCCAGGAGTCGCCGCTGGACCTGTCCATGAAGAACCTCGGGGTCTGGCGGCCTCTTCAGGTGCTGCCGCCTGGGATTGTCACCAGGGGCTCGGTCAGCGTCCCTGTGGTCAGGGGCGACGTCGCCTCCCGGACGACCAAGGAGAGCGTCGCCGTCAGGTACAACCTCGAAGTCTCGCCCGTCGTCGAAGAGATGCCTCCTGGTGCTGACGTCGCCTACGTCTGTCCTGTCTGCGGTCAGATGTTCAGTCTTCATGATCGGCTGGCCAAGCACATGGCCTCCCGGCACCGGAAACAGGGCGCCCAGGATTCCGCTGCCAAGGCCTACCTTTGCGACGTCTGCAAGAGGAGCTTCGCCAGGTCAGACATGCTCACCAGGCACATGAGGCTCCACACGGGCGTCAAGCCCTACACCTGCAGGGTCTGCGGACAGGTCTTCAGCAGGTCAGACCATCTCAGCACCCACCAAAGGACCCACACCGGGGAGAAGCCCTACAAGTGTCCACAGTGCATTTACGCGGCTTGCAGGCGCGACATGATCACCAGGCACATGAGGACGCACGCGAGGTATGTCGACCTACAGACACCGAAAACCGAGCCAGACAGTCCGGGGTACGGGCAACCTTCGCCGAGCGTCATCAAGACCGAATGACCGGGTGCGTGCTAGTCCGACAGAGCGGGACTCTGGGGTCTTATAACTTTTTTTTGAGTTGAGTGGGAGAGGGTGGGATAGAATGTTTCGAAAAAGACTGCGTAAGACTCATTATTTTTTTTTTTTGTTTGTTTTTGTTTTCTTTTTCTTTCTTTTTGTTTTGTCTTCATTGAAATATGGCGTCGAACAGTATTATCGCGTCTTGTACTTTCTTATTGCTATTTTTTTCTGGGTTTTTTTTATAGGCAGGGGGTATGAGATTCTGGAAGTTTTATGGAGTTGGATTGGGGTGAAAGAGAGGAGTATGGGTTTGGGGAGAGAGGTCTGGAGTCTTGTATTCCTTGGCTTGAAGGGAGTTTGGGGGAATTTAGGTCGTGTCTGGTGGTGGTCAAGGTCTGTGAGAAGATCAGTCTTGAGGCAATAGAGTTTTATCGAAGTTGTTGGGGATTTTAAGGGATTGTTGGTATTGTTAAAGTTTGTTGCAGAGATCGTGGGTTTATTTTGCATTTTATTGAATTTTTTTCTTGGAGTTTTAGGAAGCTGTAACAAAGGAAACATAGAAGTTCTTTGAAGGTTGTTAATTCTAGTAAATTTTCAAAGCAAGTACATTACATGGCCAACAAATACAAAATTGCAACATTTATCAATTTATCATATTCTATTATACTGTTTTTTGTTGAAAATTTTCCCATTTCTTTTAAATTTGAAATTATCTTTCCAGACTGCAGTAATAAGTCTACAACATTCCCTACAAACGAATGATTATTTTATTTAAACAACTTATGGAGGAAATTTTTGAACGTCGTCTGAACTGCGCAAAAAATGATTATGAATTTCAAATTAACCTATCAAATTCGCATTCACGACTAAAAAATAATGTAGCAATAGTACAAAAAAAATTTTTGAAAACAGCTACTAAACTTTATGCTTTTCGAACAAATGCAGATTTTTTTTCACTAGTAAAAATAACTATGATTCGAAAAATGATTTGTTTATACGTTTTATTTGATTTTGTTTAAAGAATAAATATTTTAGAATTAAACAAAACCTGTTTAAGAACTACAAAAATTATAATTTGTAATAAACCACCTAAAGTGCCTTTGAAAACAATTGAAAATGACTTTTGATTCATACTCATATTTAAATTCCTTGTTTTACATAATTATATTCATAGCTAAATATACCGGTAGCCTATGACTGTTTTTGAAAAATTTTATTACCTTATGCTTTTTTATTTGGAAAGAAAAATTTTGAATAAACGATGTAGCCAAAAATTATAAGAAAAATTTTTACATATTATTAGAAATAATTTTTTTTTGGAAAATCTTGGTGTCTCTCATAACATCATAATGCTATGTATTCGGTCAGCATCCCTGAGCTCCAAACCTTTTTACATCTATAAATTTTATTCAAAATTCTCGAATTGCAAGATAAAAAAAAATTGATTTTCCAAATAGAATACAGCCTATTATATATTCTATTATACGTTTTTTTCTTGAAAATTTTTCTTTTTTAAGTATAAAATGTATGAAATGTTCAAATTTTTTTCATCTGGTGTTTAACTACTCTTTCTGACTGCAGTTAAAAGTCTACAACATTTCCTGCAAACAAACGATTATTTGGTTTAAAGAACTTATGAAGGAAATTTTTGAACATTATCTGATCTGCACAGAAAATGATTATGAATTTGGAATTCATCACAAAAATTTGCATTTATAACTAAAAAAATGTAGCAATAGTACAAAAAAAAAGTTCTAGAATAATCACTAAACTTTGTGCTTTTCGAAAAAATAAATTTTTTTCGCTAATATAAATAACTATAATTCAAAAAATGATTCCTTTATACGTATTATGTGATTTCATCTAAGAACCAAACATTTTATGATGAAATTAAACAAAACCTGTTTCAAAACTGTACAAAAAAGTATCGGTTGTAATAAACCACCCAAAGTGACTTTGAAAACTATTGAAAAAGATTCATTATTCATACTAAATTTTTTTTTTAACATTTTTTCGTTTATAATGAAATTAACTGTTAGCCTGTGACTATTCAGTGAGAAAAAGAACTATATATGAATAATTTACAAAAAGGTTAATATAAAATAAAAATTTTTAATCCCTTATGCTTTTTTATTTGGTGAGAAAAATTAAAAAAAAAAAAAAAACAATTTCGTAAAGAATTAGAACATACATTTTTATTACTATTATCAAACATTTTTTTTGTTTTTATAAAATCTTGGTATCTCTAATTACAGCGTAATGCTATGTATTCAGTTTTGCATTTCTCGACTCAATACGTTTTCTACATATATAGTTTTTTTTTGAAAATTCTCAAACAGCAACATTGAAATAATTAATTTTTAGAATAGAGCCCTGATTTTAAAAGTACTTAGGAGTAAGAATATAATTTTCAGTCTCAGATACATGACTCAAACTGTAAAATGATATACTGACACCTACATTAAAAAATTGCATGAATTGAAAGTTGTCACAAAGTTCCACATGTTATTTAAAACCACCAAACTGGACCTAAAAACTCCCCCAATTCCTGCGTACGTACTTAAACTCCCAAGTTTGAGATTGGAATCAACCTTCATTGGCCAGTTTTAAGTCCTCTTTTATCATTTTCAAAATAATCTTAAGGCTCATTTTCTCATTTCACAACGAAAACTGCTCGATCAAAATGAAAAAAAGAAAAAATACTCGCAGTTTTCGTTCGCCTTCGTCGTGCCTCATGTTATTCTCATATATCGCGCTAATCGCACGCGCGAATCTCTACATGTGCCAAGTTTCTACGGTCAGTCCCAAGCCAGCTATTCTGTAATGTTTCTTCTGCGATACTTTATATTCAACGATGTACATACTCAAAACGACGCGGAACAAAATTGCCTTTTTTTGTTCTCACGAAGCTTTGTCGAGTCGAACCTAGCTCAATTTTTTATGAATCCCTCCCGCGCATTCGCCTTGAAAATTTCGACTCGACAAAGCTCAGTTTCCGAAAGAACATGATGTCATTGTATTTTTTTACCAAAAATAAAGTGGATTGACAAAGTTGCTCGACTTTTGAAAAGCTCATTACAAATAATACGAAATTAAAGAAATTTCTTCAATTTTGTTCCCATCACCGCTCAATTTTCTCGTTCTTCCAAATTGGATCTGGATCTGAAGAACCACTCATTTGTACAGAATATACTCAAATTCGAGAAGTGGCCATGTTGGCTGACGAGATGATTCTATCGTACGTGATAAAAGATGTATATGTAATATATGAATAGTCAAATTAAGATTTGTTAGACAATTGGCGAAGAGCATCCAACTCTTTGCTGCGACCTGTATATTTTTGTACTCCGAGGTCCACGCTTTTTCTCAGTTTTCTAGCGTTCGAAAATTGGAAACGTTTCCAGTGAGATGTTGAAGAAAAAGTTGAATTGATTTTTCGTTCCGCTGCATGCATTTTTTCGTTGCCACCATCTCGGACTTTTTTTTGAAAAAAAAATGTTTCCTGTTCTTATTTTCCAGAAATTGTTCGAGTTCAAGATGGTGGCCGCACTAAACGGCACGAGAATATTTGTTGAGCTGTGCCAAATGATTCGTTGTAATTATTCTTATTCAGTTGTAATTTCATCCCTATTATTCGTTATAAGTTAACATCTTCGATAGTTATTAAATATTATCATTCTATTCTGAATATAATTATTCTACCATTTACATCGTTAAGTAATTAATCTCGTTCAAGGCTTCTATTATTTATTTTGTTATTTCTTTCTTTAGTTCCCAGTTCCTCGTCAAAACTCGTCTCATCTTTTTATTTCTTTTTCTACTTGTTTCCATTTGGGTTATAAACCATATCGTAAGGATATTTATAAAGTATTATTATCCCTAAACAACTTGCCATCGAACGATCCATGACACAACTTGAATTTGTTATTTTTTTATACTTTGTATATTGTTTTTTCGAGATCGAGAAGACGGAGGAAATGGAGCTTATTCTTCATCTCTGATGATCCTGTGTAAATGAGTTATTATGATTATGATTATTATTATTATTGGCGGCGATGATTGTGTACATTAATTTATGATTTATGACGTGTTGAAAAGTCGTGCCAGGATGGAAGAAAAATATAACATTTTTGAAACGTAAATTTTTGTTCGTGTTTTTATTTATTTGCCGTTATTATGGTTTTCTTTTCTTTTTTGGTGGGAAAAGAGACGATTGTGAAAGCAACTTGTGCCTTGCAGTGCTCGATGTTTCGAGAAAAAAAACTGTAAACATATCAAACATCTCACGCAAAAAAAGTAATCAGGGAACAAAGCTCGGTCTTTGGTAAAAAAAACTTGTTCGATATGACATTTGTAATTGTGAATATATGTATAATTGTTACTGAGATCCGAAATAAACAGTTCCCACAAAATGAGACAAGGTGATTGGGCTGTATTTAATATGACCTGGATATTTTTCTTGATTATTTAACTTTTTACTTTTTGTTGCTTTTCACCTTGTTGAAAATATTTAAGACTGTAAAAATTGCGTTTTTAATGGGTGGTACATTTGTTTTAACATTCACTGATTCTGCAGTAAATTCACTATCACAAGAACAATTCTAAAATGTTTCTAAAAAACAGAACAAAAAAAAGGTTGATAGAAAAGTTTTATTCTCTATTCTGCGAGGACATTATCAGGCTATGATGTATTAGAAGACAGTAATGGACGACGCTTCGCATCGGGAGGATCAAACGCGAATACATACCTCGCTGAATCTCATTTTTTGTCTCCACACGCTCGAATGCGCTTAACGAACTTGGCTGATTCCTAATGAATGGCTGCGGTAAATTAGGTATCATAACGTACCGTTGATTGGCGCCGGGACTGCGGGATCCGACAACGAGTTCTATAACAAAGACTCTTATTAATTGGCACCCGTTAATTGTCCAGGAAGATTTTCTAATTACAATAAAAATTATTTTTTCCATTGTTCAGGCAAGGACGTATTCAAAGAGGAAGAATACTTTTTAAATTTCATTTAAGATGTGGATTCAAAACGTAGAAAACCATTTTAACAATATTTTTCTTGTGGATATATTTTAGTGTCATTTGTGAATTGTTTCATATTTAAAATTAGAAAAGGACTGAACATTTTGATTAGATAACATTATTGCTTTCTCAAGTATCAGCATTTTCAACCAACTTTTTTGTTTAAACAAACTCAAAAGATTATTTTTTAATGGGAGAATACTTTTATAAGAAAATCAAGCGAATTTTGAACAATAAAATTGTTCTTCTGAATGTCAAAAAGAATATCTATCGAATTTCTTATTCCAGCATACTGAATAGATAATTGTTCATTGACAGAATACATTCTTGATAAACTGACAAAAGATTCATTCATTCAAATTTTTTTTCTCTGAGTATTAATATATTTCTCCATTTCTTTAAATATTCAACTTGTATTTCTTAAAAAAAAAAGGTACATAATTTTAGAATGAGATAACTTTTTGAAAAAAGCAAAAGAAAAATTCAACTTTAAGGTTTTTCTCCTAATAATCCAAATATTTATATAAAAACAAATAAATTTTTACAGTAGTGAACACAATACGTAAAGTTTTAAATGATGAGAATAAAAAAATAATTGGGTTATCAATATAGTTATCCTCAATATCAGAAAATGTTTTCAAAATATTAAAACTATTTTTTGTAAGAAAATGGATTCGTAACTCGTTGATTACTGAATATCTCCTCAAGAACCAACAGAAAATCAAATTTATAATATATTTCTTTTTCATCCAATGAATTTCTTGAAAATAAATAGCAAAATTTTCTCAGTTCCAACTAGTTTCTTGAATATCGAAATATTTTTTGGAAAAACGATTCCTTTCTTTCAAAAGTTTTCGTTTACCAACAAACTTTAATTTCAGAATAATTTTTCCGAGTACACTATCTGCCAATAACGAATAAAAAAAAAGGCAACAAAATTGTCAATGGCAAAGGTGTTGTTCTTGATATGCAGATATTTTTATAGATAACCAATTTTTTCCCATCAACGTTGTATATCAAAATTGTACACTTCCATAAAATTACTTGCTTTTTCAGCGAGAAAATATTTTTCTTCAAAACATAGCTTTATGATTTCAGAACAGATTTCTGAAACATTTTGAAAATTCCCTGTTTGAAATTTCCAGCAAACCTCATTTCTTGTTTCTACTTGACATACATATACGAAAATAACGAAAGAAAATTGTGATTCAAGAGAAATCCTGCATAATTTCTAAATTTTGTGTGAAATAGCTGTTTATACTACACAACGAAAAGGATAAGTACACAATTAAAAAAGACAAATCAATTTTTTATAACAAGAACAAAGTATTGACATTGTCAAATAAGTTTCCAAATCGTCAATGCCAATTTTTTCATAAACGATTCTTTCATTTTATGCGACCGTATACAAGATTTATTAGCGACAAAATACTCTGAAAAAAAAACTCAGAATCGAAACTCTTAAATCGTTGATCTAGATATGAAAATCTTTTTCAAAATTTTTTTTTCCAATTTCCAGCAAACTCAATTTCTTGTTTCTACTTGACAAAATGTACGAAAATAACAAAAGAAAATTGAGATTCAAAAAAATTCTCCTTAATTTCTAAATTTTTTTTGAAATAGCTATTTATATCACACAAGAAAATGGATGAGTACACAATATAAAAAGACAAATTACATTTTTTGAAGAATAACAAAGAATTGACAAAAAATAAGTTGCCAAATCATCAATGCCAAATTTTAAAATACACAATTCTTTCATTCTGAGCAACTGATACATAATTTTCAGTGAGAAAATACTCTAGAAAAAAACTCAGAATCAAGGCTCAAAAACCGTTGATCTACAAATAAAAATCTTTTTTCGAAAATCTATGTCCTTTTTAACAAACAAAATGCATTATTTTTGAATGACGACATATTTTTACAAAGAATTAGCGAAAAATTGAGAATTTGAAATTGTCTTTAGTATAAAAATAATCTCTCAGAATACTCATATTTTCAAAAAACTCGATGTTTTGATTTAAAAAAAAAACTGTTACAAAAAACTATCAAGATAAAACTAAATAAAAGTATTGATATTTCGTCGTTCCTTGGTTAAATGTACGTGTTATTGTCAATGCTGCGAACTGTATTCCTTATGAAAATTTGGATGATTTATTTAAAAAAAAAAATTCATAATAATGAGGTACGAATATTTCTAAAATATTTCCAGGATTGGAGATCATAAGTGTGCAAAATCTAGTAACGATTCATGAGGAATTGTGAATTTGTACCCTGTGCAAAATTTAACCTTCATACAGTAACTGATCAACAAATACTGCCTCAATTCATCAGCATTACATAATATACTGGAAAATGCTACTAACGATTAAAAATTAAACGTTCACCATCTTATTATCGCCTAATGACCTTGAAAGTCAGGACCAAACGTCAGAACCAAAAGAATAATAATAAACTGTCTTATGATATTGGAAAGTTTTGCGAATCGGAAAAACAAGTCGTAATTAATAAACGCAACGTCATTAAAAATTCATGAGTAGCGATTAATCACATTGGCCATAGCGAGGTAGCTTCGGCGTTTTTCTCTCCTAGGTCCGGCATTTTACGCAACACCTTTGCCTCGGGCAAAGCTTGTAAGCGGAACATGTAGAGCACCACCTACATCCATCCAGACGCCCCAATCATTTTACCATAATCCATTGGATCGTTAAACTTTTCAGATTTTATGAACGCAAATTCGTCCTTTGTTTCAAAATTCTCAGAGGAATGTAACAGCTTACACAAAATGCATTTTTAAAAAATGCAAAGTGTTTTATGGAAAAAAACGTTGCGGTTGTTATTACTCAAACTATATTTTTTCGTTGGTGCTACTATTAAAAATTAGAACAAAATTATTTGGTAGTTACGACTTCATTATATATTCATGAGTGATGTTTTATCGAGTACTGCATTGTCTTCAAAAATCATTGTTTTAAAGCAGGCCCGTGCGGACGGGGGTCAGAACCCCCCCCCCCCCCCCCACCCCACACCCAACGAGATCTTTCAAACGATTTCGATGAAATGCTTCTATTATTGGTTTTTACGTTTTGATATAAATTTTTATATCTTGCATTGCATGATATTTTTCAGAAAACAGCGTCTGAATAGATTTTTATTGCTGTTTGGTATTTTTCGTATATATTTTCTACGATTTAAAGGAATGTTCAGTATTTCTGAAACTATTCGTATTTTTCAAGATCTAAAAAATGTCACAGGAGTTTCTAGTAGTTTTAGATATTCCTAACATTTTTATTTAATTTGTTATAGATTTAAGAGAATTTGGCACTGTAAAGTTGTGAGTTTAATGAATTTTACGTATTCAAAGGATTCTTCAAAAAAAAGTGTCTCAATAGATATTTATTTCATCTAGTATTTTTCGTATTTCATCCGTTTTTCTATGATTCGAAAGATGGTTCAGTATTTCAGAAACTTTTCGTATTTTTTAGAATGCATGAAATGTTGCGGAATCCTGTATTATTTAAATGTACTTTAACCATTTTGATGTGAGTTTTTATACATGGATTTCGAAAATTTCGAGCACTTGAATGTGGAGTTCAATAAAATTTTAATGTTCCAAAAGAATTTTTCAGAAAACAGGTGTCTCAATAGATTCATATTTCTTTCAGTATCTCTCGTATTTCATCAGTTTTTATATGATTTGAAGGATTGTTAAGTTTTCTTGCATAGTTCTGTATAAATTTCTGGAATTCGATACTCTAGTTTTGAAAGTTGTATAGATTTTCAATACTCTATTGATATACTTGTTTTTTCCTATACATGTATCTTCTTTTTGTGTTTTCTGGTATTTATAGAATGTTGAAAAATTTAAACTTTTTTTTTAAGATATCTTTTTGAATTTCAAGAATTTGATTTCCTAGTGTTTAAAGTCAAAAATGTTTGCAGTATTTTGATCGATTTCACAGAAAACAGTTTCTTTATAGATTAAGTGTCCACAATATTTTTTAAATTTTAGACAGATTTTTAAAATTTGAACATTTTTTTAGTATTTTTATGTTTTTCTATGCACATATATTATTAGAATTCAATGCTCGAGAAATCCGAGTTTCTTGATTTCTGGAATTGCATAAATTTTCGAAGAATCTTATAACTTTAAAAAAAAAATGAAATAATATCTAGTATTTTTCGTATTACATTTTTTTTCTGTATTCATGAAATTACGTAAGGTTTTCTAGCACAATCAATAGATTTTAGGGATCCTGCTATAGATTTTAAGAACTAAGGTTTTCGGTATTTTCATGCATTTATGTGCAGATTTCTAAAATTTATTGCTAGAATTGTGAAAATTTCTAATAAAAGTGAAAAAGCATCATACTCTTTGTCGATATTTGTACATAAATTACTAATATATCACTCTGTTACATCTAAAATTATGAAAGTATACAATTGTCATCTGAAAAAAAGAAAGTTAAAAAATTACTTACATCAAAGTTTCCAAAAAACTTCGTAAAAAGTTACAAATCGTTTATAAAAACTTGATGGGACAGATATGAAATGAATAACACGATTATCGTTTCTCGTTACCAAAAAAAAGGAACTTTTACTTGTTAATGTTACTCGTTAATTAATATAACGCCTTACGTTATCGTTGCACTTAAAAATGTAACGTTTTTCGATATTATCATTTCAGTTGACTTACTGTATTTGCATTGCAGTCACTGCAACCCTCAAAAAAGAAAAAAAGTTGGGAAAGGACCATAACTCGAGAATTTTTTGATATTTTTTCTCATCAAACAATGTCTGTATATCAAAGTTGTCAATATTCTATCACAATAATATAACTTCAGTATAAAAAAATCATGTGCCATATACATTAAAAATAATCCAAACCGTCTTCAAAAAGGTATATAACCCAATAAATCATAAAATATATGTATAGTGTAGTAATGAAAAGTGTTGCTTTTTTTATTTACTATTGCATTCGTTATACATCTTAATGTGAAAATAAATAATTAACGTGTTTTCCGCAATTGTGTGTCTGTAATGATTGAGTCGCTCGTGTTAAATTTGTTGAAAACATAACAAAGATTGTATATATAAAGTAGAAGTTGTTGATAACAAATAATGTTTTGATATTACCTTATACATTTGTTATTTATTGACTAATCAATTCATACATTTACTTGTTTCATCTACATATATTATCTACATCATAATGAATGGACCATGTACTGACAAACCAAATCAATTTCAATTGCATATTATTCTACAAGTACAACATGAAAGTTGAAAACCCGTCCCAAATTCAGGTTTCTTTGCACGGGCCTGTTGTAAAGTAATTAAGATGTGGAGATAATAATATTTCAAAGATCCATCATGAAAGTCCTTCCAGTATCTTCAAAAGGATCATAATACCTAAGTGTAGCATATATAGAAAATATGAAGAAAATCGAAAAAAACAAATTTCGTCCATCTTAGCTAGGCAACACTCACTTCAAGGCAGAATTTCATGCAATTCCATGAGAACTTTGTCGATGTTGGATTGTAAAAATTTGCCTTCTCGCGGAAAAGAGCCTGGTCGCCCAATTTAACGAGAGGATTAGCCGACTTGCGAAAAATAGTTGACGGTTGACAAATCATGCGTCCCGTAAGAAGTGTCAGGTGGAATAGTCCATTGCTTGGTCTCTGGTGGAGGCTATCGATGTTTTATTGAGTGGCCTGAGCGGCGTCGTTGCCTTTTAGGATAGATCAGGCACGCGGGACCGACTCCGATCGTTCGCGTTACCTTGCCTCGAAACTCGTGTCTCAGCATTCCCAAGTAAACGCGCTGCTCAATGACTGTAATGATAATAAAAGTCGCGACTCGAGGCGCACCAAGCTTTTTTGCACGTTCGATCGTTCGCGAAATGTGTTACATCAGTTATTTATCTCGCGACGAATAATTTTTTACCCATCGGGAAAGGATGAAATTGGAGCGCGTTGGAGCAATCGATTGATATTTCATGGAGCGCAGGACTTGACCGGAATATTTTCTGGGGGCTGGTGATTTGGATCTACCCGGGATAAATATCAGAGTATCCTTTAGTCTCAAGAGTATTTAATGTCTCCAAATTGATCATTTAGAGTATTCCGTTTGGCAAAACGGAACACTTGTTCGGAGACTGTTGGAGACTCGAGTCTCCGAATTGAATACTCGAGTCTTCAACAGTCTCCAAATGAGTATTCCGTTTGGCAAAATGAAAAACTTAAGATACTCTTGAGACTCAAACGATACTCTTGATGTTGCTTTCAAGAAATAGAGTATTCAAATCGGAGATCAAAGGTGACTGTAGGAGACTTTTGGAGATTCGTGAAAAAAAATTAGCTTACTCTCGGAAACTCACAGTCACCTTTTTCTAAAATTTCGTATACTCTCGGAGACTCCTTCGATACTCTTGGATACTCTTGGATACTCTTGGAGACTCGATGATACTGATTCCGAGACTCAAGATACTCTTGGAGACTGAAACGATTCTCTAATTTTTTATCTCGGGTAGCTTATCTCTTGTTCACACTAAATGTGGAGAACAGCGTTATCCTCATAGATTTTTGTAAAACAATTTTTTTTTTCTTTATTCTATGAGTAGAGATTACAGGAAGTTAACTTGACTTTTTAGTAATATTCAGCAGATGTTCTTTTTTTTTATTTATTTTTACGAGAATAAAAATTTATCTATCAACTCGCATTCGTGCCTCTCATGATTGTAAGAATGAAGTTATGGTAAAATATCGAAAAACTATCATTTTTAGAAAATTTTTGTAGCATTTTTGAGTTTTTAAGGAAAACAAAAAGTATAATGATCTTTAGGAGCAATTATTTCTTGAGAAAATAAAGAAATCTACTGAAAAGCCTCAAGCTCTCAGTTTTCATAAAGCATACTTGAGAAGCTATTGTCAAAAATTCAACAAATTAAAAACATTTTACTCATTATTACAAACAAAACTATCTAGAAATCTCATCCTATAAACTTTTCAAATTGTGGTTCCCATCATCCATACAATCATAAAAAATGATCCTGACAAAAAAAATTTCATTTTATTGTCAAATTTATTATAAGAATCACATTCTTTTTGACATTCAAACAGGTAATATAATAAAATTTGTGGAAGCTGAAATAAACAAGGCTTAATTTATAAAATATATTGCTTATTATGCTTACGAGATCCCTAAAAATATTTATCACAAGGAGCATTCGAAAATTTAGTATCTTTCTGTTTATTCAATGTGTTTTACGTTTTCTTAATAAAAATCATTTGAAGAGCCTCTAATTACTTTTTTAAAAAAAAGTTCAATATTATTCAATTATTAATCATGATTGCTATTAAGTCTGTGTTAAAGTTGAGTCAGCATTATTACTAGGTAAATAACAATTATTATTTTCATGTTTTAAGACAAGACTCTATTTTTCAAGAATCTCTTTGTTCGTCCCACGTATTTAAAATTACAATGATTACAGTTAGTTTTATTAAAATTATCTTCCAGGTCCTCATTTCCCAATTCATCTAAACCTTAACAAATAATTTTTTCATTCAATTTATTGCTTGTCTAATAAACAATTCCCAAATATACTTTTTTAGTTAATAAAAAATTGTAACATGGAAATTCTCAACATATGGTCACACTACATTTTTCTTTCTTTCTGTCTCTATCAAAGTTCCAAATCTCAGCATTTTTCCCCTAATATTTGTTTTTTACATTATATACAGGGTGCGCCATTTCTTATGTCGGCATGTAAACATTGAATAACTTGAAAAAAAAACAACCGATTTCTGTAAATGAGGTATTTTTATTTAGTTTGGTCCTTTACAATTTATTTAGACTAGTTTTTGAACACAACATCAATCAAGTGGCCGCCCTTATTGTTCACAGCAAAATATGCCCTTTTTGCGGCGTTTTCCATTACCTTTTCGAGCATCTCGGGTGGTATAGCAATGATTTCGGCACGAATATTTTCCTTAAGCTCTTCAATGGTCTGCGGCTTGCTGGCGTACACTTTACTTTTCAAATAACCCCACAAAAAGAAGTCTGGAGGGGTCAAATCTGGAGATCTGGGTGGCCATTCAATGTCGCCTCTTTTTGACATCAGACGTCCAGGGAATTTTCGTTGCAGAAACTGGATTGTTTGATTCGCAGTGTGGCAGGTCGCACCATCTTGTTGAAACCAGTAATCTTCAAGACCTTTTTCACGCATTTGTGGGCAGACATAGTGAGCCAACATCCACCGATATCGGTTTCCATCGATCGTTTGGTTCTCTTTGAAAAAATAAGGACCAATGATGGTTTTGGCGCAAACGCCGGCCCAAACAGTAACTTTTTGGTCATGCAATGGCGTTTCATGGATCTCGTGTGGATTCTGCGTTCCCCAAATGCGGCAATTTTGCTTATTAACGCCTCCAGAAAGTTTGAAATGTGCCTCGTCGGTCATTAAAATTCGCTTCCAAAAATCAGGTTCAGTATCAACTATTCGAGCGATTGTTTGTCCATATTCCAAGCGACGTGGATGATCTGTAGGCAATATTCTTTGTGTTAATTGCATTTTGTACGGAAACAAATGCAAATCATCTTTCAAAATGCGCCGTAGAGTGGTTCCACTGATGCCGAGATGCTGAGCGCGGTGACGATATGAAACTTTTGGGTTTTGGGCAACGCTCTCTCTGACAGCTTCAATCAGTTCATTTGAACGTCTTGGTCGTTGATGAACGGGTTGTTCGCGATCTTTCACTGTCCCGTGGTCACAAAAATTCGACACCAAACGACGAATAGTGTTGTCAGATGGTGCCTGTTTGCCAAGATATTTTCGACGATATGCTCGTTGAGTTAACACAACTGAACGACTATTTTCAATGTACAAAGTAACTATTTCAGCGCGTTCTTTTGGTGTGAAGCGATACATGGTTGAAATTGTACTGAATTGACGTTTCCAAAACAAGTGAAGTCAAGTAAATCGGTTGTCAAATGTTTAAGTTATTCAATGTTACAATACCGACATAAGAAATGGCGCACCCTGTATGATACTAATTACCAATTCCATTATGAATTACTGATCATCAATAAATTGACTGTGTTTCTTCAATAAACTGACTGAGAATCGATAAATACGCATTATTTGAATATTCTACCCAGTTACAACAAGAATTTACAATAATTAAATATTAACAGATATTCATAATTCGACAATAAATAATCAATTTTTCCTAGTGTTCACAATAAAATAGTTTATCAGATATTCAGAAAACTTTATCAGCATGGTTGAAAACAACTGATTTTTTCTTATGTAAAAGATTTTAGGAATAGAAAACCAAGAATCATTTTCTCATAATCCAACGTGTCATAATTCAACGTAGACTCAAAAAAATTATTTTTTTTAATTAGATATAAAAAAATCCTTGACAAAATAAGTAATTACAGAGAAAAGTTGTTTTCAAATATATTTTCGTCAAGAAGACGAAAAACAGGCCAAATAAACAAGATATTGAATTTCTGATTCCCGGTCAATATTTTCAAAGAATTCGAAAGCAATAAAATCTAATGCGTATTATATTATGAATTTGGCTATTATTAACTTTCATGTATTACCTGTTGTAACGTCAAAAATTATGTGCATCTTAATATAAATTTATTATATGAATATACTAAAATATTTTTAACTTGACAAATAATTATCAATCTTTCCTGATGTTTACAATAAAATTGATCACAAGATAATTTGTAAACTTTATCAGCAAAATCAAAAACAACTGCTTTCTTATGATGTACAAGATTTTAGGAATAGGAAACCAGGAATTATTTTGTCATAGTTCAACATGGACTGAAAAACAATATTGATTTTGAATGGAATAATGAAATAATTATTGACAAAATAACTAATTATAGATAAAAGTTAGATTGAAAAATGATTTTCATGAGGAAGATGAAAAACACATCAAATAAACACGATTTTTAATTTCTGAGTTCTATAGTTATGATCAAAATATTTTCATAGAATTCGAAAGCATTACAACTACAAAATAAGTAATTATAGATAAAAGTTAGATTGAAAAATGATTTTCATTAGGAAGATGAAAAACACATCAAATAAACACGATTTTTAATTTCTGATTCCTATAGATATGATCAGAATATTTTCAGAGAAATCGAAAGCATTAAAATGAATTTATCTAATGCATATTACCTTAGAATTTGGCTACATATTCTAAACTTTTATGTATGTATTACCTGCTGTAATGTTAAAAAGTACGTGCTTCTATAAATTTAAAAAATAAATATCATAAGATATACATAACTTGACAGTAAATTATCAGTTTTTGCTAATGTCGCAACAAAATGGTTCATCAGAAAATTTGAAAACTTTATCAGCAAAATCAAAAACAACTACTTTCTTATGATGTACAAGATTTTAGGAATAGAAAATCAGGAATCATTTTGTCATAGTTTAAAATACACTGAAAAAAAAATAATGATTTTGAATGGAATAATGAAAAAATTGTTAAAAAATAATTACTGATAGAAAAAGCTTGTTTTAAAAGTAATTTTCATTATCAAGAAAAAAAAACACGTGAAATAAACAAGATATTGAATTTCTGATTCCTGGTTATGTTTAATATTTTCAGAGAATTCGAAAGCATTGAAATTAATAAATAAAATGCATATAACTTTTGAATTTGGCTTTTGTTAATTTTCATGTATTACATGTTGAAACGTCGAAAAATGTGTGCTTCGTATTATACATTTGAAATAAGAATATAATTTAAATTGACAGGAATATTTTGTATGATTGTGTGAATAATAGTAACCACGTTTTTATAAACGTGGTTATTTCACAGTTTCGTAAATAATTAAAGATTTCTTTTTGGAAGCATGAAAAATTTTTACTAACGTGGTGTATTTATAAAAAAACTTCCTAAAAAAGGGCTTCATTGAAGACGGTATCTCGAGATTTGTGGCTCTCTCTGTTACAATTAGTATAATTTTTACTAATTCAAATAGTAGGTCAGAGATCAACTATTAAATGAATGAGTAGAATTCTACAAGTTTATTTAATAAAGATTCTAATCCTACCTGATAAATTGGTAATTTATATCGTAATCCAATTCAAATTTATAATTTTTGTTTTAATTGAAGAATTTACTTTTCAATGAGTTATTTTTACTAATATTTTAGTGGGTCACTATTCTCAATTTCATTAAATGTATGTTAATACTTGTTTGTAATTTTCTAATGATTCAAACTAACAATCAGAAAGGGATTTATTCACTTTCCAAAAAAATGATTGCTCCTGAATATATGTAATTTAAAGAATCTACTAATTAACTGTATTTATGAAAATAGCTCTTGAAAAGGGCTCCATTGAAGCTGAAATTTCGGGATTAATTGGTGGCTCTCTGAGTTTCAATTAGTAAGTCAGAAATCTACGATTGAATTAGTAGAATTTCACAAGTGTACGTGAATAATATTCAAATTCTACTAAAGGAATAAGTAGTTAATATGTTTATCTCACATTTATTATTATTATCAATCAACATTGAAAAATCTAATATTTTTTTTGTTTTTTCACCAATCCTTTCGTTGCCTTATTTTCTCCTTTTCAATTAGTGACATTTTGATATCAAGCAGTAGTTTTCTAATAATTCGAACTGATATAGAGATTTACTTATTTTCCCGAAAAAATGACTGCTTCCTAAAATAATTCAAGTCTACATATTATAAGGGAGTGTTTCTACACTGTCAAAAAAATTTTTTGAAATTTCAAACACCTTTTATAGACTTTCTTTTAAAATCGTGTTTGAAATTTCATGGACACATATATGAAAAGGATTTGAAAGAAATTTACTTCACATTCATTGTTTTCATATTATATATAATAATTTCAATATTTGTTATTATTATTAATATTATTTTAAGACACTACAAGTTGCAATATTTTTAAATATCTTTCACATATTATCAGATATACAATATAATTTTTTTTATACGATTCATGTTCCATTCAATATCAATATTTTGTTTCAATCAAATAGCTGTTGATAATAAGGAAAAATCTGCTCCAAAAAATGTATTCTGTGGAATTCACTTGAATTTAAAAAAGCTTGAGTGCACATTTTCAATGAGAAATCATTTTAATGTATGCTTTCTATTACATAAACACTAAGAAGGTTCATAATTTTCATAGACAGTATCTATTTTTCTCATATGTGCGTCCATAACTTTAATAGAAAATTTAATAGACAGTATATGAGATCTGCTTCAAGGACAGTCTCTTAAATCTAATAGAGGAATTTCTAAGAGTGTACAATTACTTATAAAACATGCGAATGACAAAAAGTACTATAGATAGCGAATCAAACAATTTTTAAAATTCTCTATTGATCATAAAATAACACTAACCTGTAAAACACAACTTCAATAAAGACACAAAATAAAAAAACATGCAAAGAATATGAACTTCCCATAAATTCCATCAAATAGATCCCTCATTCCCTCCAAACTTAAAAAATCCAAAATCGACAAATCCATTTAGAATAGATCAACCGTCGCCCCGTCTATTTATTTCGCATTATTTTTACCACCACTTTCTGCCTACCTAACTAGCTGCCTCTTTCGCAATCATTCATTATGACACCTCATAATCACCAGTTGGGTTAAGGTACCAGCAAGCGAGGATTCGCCCATTATACAAAGCTCGCATTCATCATCCGATGAACGAGCATCGGTCCACAACTGAATCGGTTATTAATATCCCCGCCGCGACTTTTATTTGCCTTTTCCTTTTTTCCCCAACGGATGCAGGCATTCTCACGATGGCAAATAGTCCACGCCAGAGCCGCCTACGACGGGACAACTTTTCTTATTTGGCAGGACGCGAAGTCCCGTAGACTCCAAGTTTTCTTCCGCAGCACGCGATTTGTCGCGATCGAGATAGGAATTGATCGGGTTCGTCACAAAAAGTGACTTTCACGAATTGATTCCTTTCTTCGTATTCTTTTTTGTTTGGTAGAAGAAAAAGTTTTGCAGTAAAGTTGAAATCGTGAATATTATTATTTAATTGAAATTATATCTATATCAGTTTATACAGTCATACAATATTGACAGTATGTATCAGGGACGTAGGCAGAAAAAAATTTCGGGAAGGATTTTTCGGAGAAATATTTTTCCTTCGAGAGTTCATAATCTTTAATATTTGATAATATTGCTACTAGAGCAAGCTTTTGAAATATATTACATTTCAGAATTTGGAAGTTATACAACTTTTGGAATCTAAAGTTGCATATTTTCCATGTTCGTGAATAATGGAATTCAATTTTCGTGATTTTCAATAAGTAACTGGAGTCTTTATTTTTTTAAATAATCCTTTTTGTATATAGATCACTTTGAGGATAGGTTTCTATGTTTTTTGAAATTCGTTTTTTGAAATTCGATGCTCTAGCAATCAAACTTTAATAAATTTATATATTTGCACTGATTTTTTAGCGAATTTAAACCACACAGATACAAGGAACATCATAAATTTATATTATTTCTGTATGGTATATTTTTAATTAAACTTTCACTATTTTCTGGTATTTTTATATATTTCTCATATTTCTATAGATACCTCAATAGATTTTTAGAAATTGATGCTATAGTATCGAAACGTTCACCGATTTTCAGAATCTAAATTGATTTTTCAGGTGACAGTTTCTTTTAAGGAGTTTTTCAATACTTACATTCCATATTTTTTTAGTATTTCAACAATAAAAAGTATGTGTATTCGTATAAATAGTATCAATTAAATTAGATGTATTTTTATAGTTTTTTACATGAATTTCGAGGATAATTTCTGAAATTATACATAGTTACTGTATGTATTATATTATCGTGATAAATATGCCCCAGGGCAGAAAGTTTTATAAATTTCTGAAAAAATTATTTCTACATAATTTTAATGCATTGGAAGATTTGTAGTGAACTAGTAAGCTAGTAAACTAGTAAGCTAGAAAAAAAGTAAACCAGCAAACTAATAAGCTAGTCAACTACTAAACTAGTAAACAAGTAAACTAGTAAACTAGTAATCTACCTAAATTGTAAAATAGTAAAAGAGCAAACAACTGAAAAAGTAAAATAGTAAAGTAGCAAACTCATTGACTAGTTAATTAGTTATTTATTAAACTAGTAAACTTGCCAAATTTGTAATCGTAAACTAGAAAACTAGTAAGCTAGTAAAGAAGTGAGCTTGGTAAAAAAAAAAAAAAAATAAACTCAACTTGTTATTAATTAAGCTAGTAAACTCGTAAGCTAGTAAACTAGTAAACTAGTAAGAAAGTTATCTATTAAACTTGTGAACTGGTAAGCTAGAAAACTAGTAAGCTAGTAAACTGGTAAACTAGTGAGCTGGTGAACCAGTAAGCTAGTAAGTTAGTAAAATAGTAAACAAGTAAGCGAGTATACTGGTTCGCTAGTAAACTTGTAAATGAGTAAATTATTAAGCACATAAACTAGTAGGCTTAAGCTAGTAAACTAGTAAACTAATTCATCACGTTTTTCCAGTAAAATATACGAAACCCTGGGTGATTTTTTTAGTATTTTTATATATTATAGTAAACTTGTAAACAAGTGAATTATTAGGCTAATAAACTAGTGAGCTTAAGCTAGTAAACTTGTAAACTTATTTATAACGTTTTTCTCAGCAAACTTTCTGACAAGTTAATTAGTTATTTAGTAAACTAGTAAACTTGTCAAATTTGTAATGGTAAACTAGAAAACTAGTAAGCTAGTAAGGTGTTAAGCTATTAAAAAAAAAAAAGTAAACTAGTAAACTAGTTATTAATTAATCTAGTAAACTCGTAAGCTAGTAAACTAGTAAGCTAGTAAACTCTTTAAAAAGTAAATTAGTAAACTAGTATACTAGTAAAAAAGTTATCTATTAAACTTGTGAACTGGTAAGCTAGAAAACTAGTAAGCTAGTAAACTGGTAAACTAGTGAGCTGGTGAACCAGTAAGCTAGTAAGTTAGTAAAATAGTAAACAAGTAAGCGAGTATACTGGTTCGCTAGTAAACTTGTAAATGAGTAAATTATTAAGCACATAAACTAGTAGGCTTAAGCTAGTAAACTAGTAAACTTCTTTATCACGTTTTACTAGTAAAATATACGAAACCCTGGGCGATTTTTTAGTATTTTTTATATGACTTATATTTTTGCAGATTGCTACAGAGATTTAAAAAATTCGATGCTCTACAATACCAATGTCGATCTATTATCATTTATTTCAAGAATCAATGATGAAATCACATTCATATAAATTTTTAATATTTTATATAGTTATTCTTTTTCCGTATTTTTGAAATTCTTAAAAGATTTTGTTGCATTTTCCAGAATTTATAGATTGAAGAGGCATTCGTCGAAATTTTTCAGAAAACAGTTTTTTCATTATGATTGAATTAATTTCATTATTCTTGTAGAGTTTGTACGAATCGTAAGATTTTTAATACTTTTATATGGATTTTGTATAGATTCCAAGAATTCGATGATCTAAGAATCAAAGTTTTGTAAATTTATAGTATTTTTGTAGATTTTTGTTTTTCTTGATTGTTCACTAATTTGCAATAATTTTTCTTTTTCACATTTCCTACGTAATCCTGTGTTTTGATTATTGTTACTTTTTTATTCAATATATACTGCTAACGTTTTCATGCGTGTTTTTGTAACATATATTTGTATTGTTTATCGATGTTACTTTTCAATTTCGACTTGAAAAATTGATTGATATAATCGGAATTTCGGGAGGGGTTTAAACCCCAAAAACCCCCCTCTGCCTACGCGCCTTGGATATATCTTTGTTCCTTCGACAAAAGTTTTTTATGAGTATAAGGATTCTTTTTGAAAACTTCACAGTCGACTGAACGAAAGGTAACGAGGCGGAGGAGAATGATGCAAAATTAAGCATTCCTCGAGGTCCTTGGATTTTCATGTGATTTTTTCGCACTTTTCGCTAAGGTTTCTAGCGAATGCGTCACGCATGGTCGAAACGCCTTCGCTGCATTGTAGACCAGAAGTAGAATACAATACTTGAGTTTAGCTGGCATGAATAAATGTATTTGCAATTGGACGTGGGTGCGCTGTGTTGGTGACCTCAGCCACCTACAACAGGAAAGCGGAACGTTCCGAAAGACTTGGAAGACATTTTTTCGGACTAACGATTCGTCAAAATGTACTGGAGTTATCGGTGACTGGATCTTGGATGTGAGTCATTTAAAATTCGTAACGAACTTGGACGACGTTTGTAATTCTTCATGCGTGTCGAATGGAATCAGTTTATTTTGTTTATGTTTTTTGAAGGTTAGTGGGGGACAACTGGATGTATGTTTATCTAATTACAAATTTGCACAAGGATTTTATTTGCGATTCGGGTGTTACTAAATCGTTTAAATCAGTAACAATTCAATGAGACATGCATTTTTATGAACATAATATAAAATAAGGTTACGTGGATAGCAGATCAAGAAAAAATATTTGATATTGAAATCAGCATCTAAAAAACGTAAAATTTTGAGATTTAATATTTTAAATTTAGTTGTAATTGAACTAAAAATCCAGTATTGCAAGTTATGTTCTAATAAAGTTATCTATTTAATTAGTTGAATGTATAGAAAAATTGTTTTTTTATGTTTTTCAAAATCTAGAAACTCTATTTCTGTCGAATTTCTCAACAAAGAAAAGAAAAGAAAAATAAATGTTGGTTTCAATTTGAAACATGAAATTATGGATTTTTTATCTCAACCTACTGATGCAAGAACTTCAATATTTGAAATATTTTCAAAACACTGAATATAGTTCATTCTGGAAGATGCGTCATTTCTTAACTAAGGCCTAAAAAACTAAAAAATTGGAAGATTTCAAAATTAATTGTCTGGTATGTTCGATGTATAACAGATCAGAGGTACATATTAAGGTTGTTGGTCAAAATCTTGCAATTTAAGAACCTGCTCATATAATTTGCATAGTTCATTACTTTTTGATAACAAATTTTAAATCAATTTATAAATAATTAAACTTAGAATCCAATATTGCAAGTTATATTTCAAAATTGAAAATTTTTTATTTGGTTGTGATTTAACTAAAATTTTATTTTGCAAGTTATTTTCCGAAAATCGTACAATAAATGAGCTGGATGAATACAAGAAAATATAATCTGAAATTAAAATCTAGACACTGGAAATTAAAATTCGGAATTGAAGAAAGTCTCTTGTACCATATATTATACTTGGAAACTACTGACGAACCTCTTCTTTATTATTGATGAATATTTCAGTTTTATATGAAAAAATCACTACTCACTTTGTTCCACAAGAAAAAAAATCAGAAGCGAATGTTGGGATTCAAAAATTACAAAAAATTAATTTTTCATTCGAAAAATTCTAAATTGAAGTCGTATTTTTGAAAATTGCAGTTCTAATTGTAAAAATTTGGGATAAGTTAGAATTTTTATTACGTTTCTGATTAGGAATATTTTACTTATCATTATAGGAGTTTTTGGCATATTGTTTGTTATATTTTCAGAAAATTTTTTTTGTTTCGAAATATGCATTTTGAATAAATTTCAAAGCTATGCTGCGAAAATCTCGATATTTTCTACTAATCTGTTCAGTTTTTACATTTTTTGCTATTTCAGAATTAATACTCAAATGGTCTAGTTCAGAAAATGTTCAAATTTTATGTAAGCCAACATGTATTTTCTGGTCATAATAAAATTATCTCGCAATTTTTTCAGCATCCAATTTTTTAATTTTCTTAAAAATTCAGAAATCACTCTTTTTTGCATGAATGTTTTTAGGATTTTCCTTTGTTTTCATTGTCAACTAATACTACTCAGTTTGACAAACGAGAATAATAAAAGTTTTTTTTTGTTTCAATTTCATTCAAATCCTTGGACTTGATTTTCATAGATAATCGTATACAATCAGTGATATTTTTATGAAATAGTACATTTGTGCTTATGATTTCATTTTATTTGGAAATATTAGTTTGATTTTTTACTAGTGCAGTGTTTGAGCTATAATTTTTTTGTTTTTCATCGAAAAATTAACATTTAAAAAAATCGAAAAAAATGCTGTTCGTACTTCGATAATATCGTTGATATCTTTTTACCTATTAAGTTAAAAAGTACATTTAATATTATATATTTCATCTCATCTATGGACGATTTTCAAGGCCGAAAATATGAGACTATTGAATTAGTCGCATTGAAATTTATTACCATATAAATAGTTTTGACATGTAGACTAATGTTTTTGAAATAATATTCTACAACCAATAAGTGTGTATAAAAAATACGAATTAGCAAATAAAAACTAATGAAAATTATTTTTTTTCCTAAACTATTGATCTTCACATGAAAAATATTTAAGGGGTTATATACCTTTTTTGGTGGATGAATTGAGAATGGTTTGGAGTATCTTTTAAAGTATGTAGTAATAATCTTATACCACCAAAGTTATTGTTTTCTAAAAGTGTATTGTCCACTTGAAAAAACAAGTATTTGTTTATAAAAAAATTGGTGGAGTAATGGCCCTTTACCCGAAACAACTTTGTTTTTGAAGAAGCTTGCGGTGACCACGACGCAAGTTGAACAGGTGAAGTTAAATGAAAAAATCCAAAAAATTTCAATAGTCTAGGAATGTATCTAGTTTGTGAAAGATTGAAAAAATGAATACTGCGTTTTTTTTGTACGCAAGAACGTTTTCCCCAAGATTTCAATTTTTTGAGCTCCGAAAATTTTATTCGAAAATACTTATCTGCAAAATAAAAACTTTGCTATAGAAAAGCGATCGTTCAAGATATATTCCTAGACTATTGAAATTTTTTGGAATTTTTCATTTAACTTGACCTGTTCGACTTGCATCGTGGTCACCGCAAGCCTATTAAAAAAAACAGTTATTTCTGGGAAAGGGCTCTAACTCCGCTGATTGGTGATATTTTTGTTTTATCTAAGTACTAGTTTTCTCAAAGAACAATGCACTATAAAAAAATTATAACCTTGGTGACATAGCATTATTGCTACATACCTTAAAGGTTATTCCAAACCATCCTCAATTTTTCCGCACAAAAAGGTATATCACCCCATAAAATACTATAGTCGTATTATTGCTGTATCATTGTTCCATCTAATTTTTACTTCTGGGAATTAGGACTGCTCAAAACTTGATGTAAAATCTACTTCAATATTTGCACACTCCATTTTTGAGAAACCTAAAGTCTCTGTCTACTTTTTAGATTTTATCCCTCTTAAATCAAAAATGGTATTTTTTACTCCATTTCAAAATAAATTCCACTCTCGATTCCAAAAAACTCATTACTCCCTTACTCCATCATGAGTGACAACCATCATTTCACCACCAAAAAATCAACAAATTCCACTCTCAAACTTTTCACTAAATTGAAATACACCATTGTTCACGATCTTTAACTCACGGTATGCCGGAACCTCATGCTTATTGTCAGTACAAAAATCCTCAAAAAGAGTACGTAACGGTGCCGAGATAAATGCAATTATTCCGAAGGAATTAGAATTTTTTCATGACGGAAGAAAGGCATGAGTGATCGAAATCTGCGAGTCCGTGGCGGGGTATAAATAACGCAAACATATTTCAGTCATCCACTCTCGACTTCACGGGCTGCCGAGCACGCGCGTGCTCCATTCAAATGTGTATCTACTTTACGCCGTGTAGTAAACTAAGCACTGCACGGAGAGCACAGCGGAATTGCATGACACTTCGAGCCACGTCCTTGTAAGGCCACTTGCCTTCTACTCGCGAGCACGCCAATGCACCGAGCAAGTGGGCATGACCTATACATGGGAATTCCCGTCGAACGTTCCTGCATATTGCCGTTCTACAAAAAAGTGATAATTTATGCATTTATGTCACAGTTCGACAAAATTTGACTTTTGGAAAATTACTGGCGAAATTTTTCGAAAAATTGGTTCCCTAGGTCATCAATAAACGATTGCCAAAAAGCTTTTTGTTCGCTGATATCGTTTTTTCATGTTATTAACAAAAACAGAAAAATAATGCAAAATCGGATGTATATATTAGATTTGAAAAAAAAAAAAAAAAAACTTTTTTCTTGCTCTCGATGAGAAGAATCCATTCCCCTGCTTTTTTTCGCGAAAAAATCATTATTTCAGTAAGTTGATATTGCTGAGATAAAGGCCGTTTTATTTATAGGAAAAAGGTCTGTTTACTATTCCGGCATTTCTCTTTTCTTTACACTGATTTGGATGCCGATCTCTATGATTGGGGCGAGTGAATGGTCGAATTAGACACAGATACTCAGCGACTCATTGAAAAAGCATCAGTCCAGCTTCATGCAGGTTTTAGAAGAGAGAAATGCCGGAATAGTAAACAGGCATTTTTCCGAAAAATAAAACGGCCTTTATCTCAGCAATATAAACTTGCTGAAGTAATGATTTTTTTGCGAAAAAAAGCGCTGGAATGGATTCTTCTTATCGAGAGCAATAAAATAGTTTTTTTTTTTTAAATCGGACATACACATGCAATTTTACATTTTTTTTCTATTTTTGTTAATAACATTAAAAAAAGATGTCAGCGAACAAAAACCTTTGTGGAAATCGTTTATTAATCACCTAGGGAATCAGTTTTTCCGAAAATTCCGCCAGTAATTTTTTTGTATTGAACTGTGTATTAGAATTTGGTCCGATACATGCTTGATTTTGTATTCTATGGGAAATTTTTCAGAAGTAATCATTGTTATCAAATTTTTAAATTTATATTCTCAATAATATTTTCTTTTACAATAAGTATTGACTTATTGTTTTTCCAATCATCTACGTTCTCCGGACCGGAATTGCATTTTTCTCGAGAATTCGATCATTTTTCAACGAAATTTTTCTTAGTTGATTTGTCTGAATCTTCTTTTAGAAAACTACCTTGAAATTACCGACTTTCGTTGCAGTTGGAAAGTTGCATCAATCTTCTTCTATCACTGATAATAATAGTTTCTCAAATATTGAATACCTGACTTTTTTGTCACATGTCAAAGATTGACGAAAATACACCGCTTGAAACAGTATGTGGAAGTGACGTCATTCTGTGGAGGTGTCGTCATCTACATGCTGAGTATATCTTTACATACGAAATTAAAAATTTTAATCTACGTACTTTTAATAAAACAGAAAACATACTCACCAATTTTTTTTCGAAAATAATCAATACATGTGTTGCCAAATTTGATATTATTTACCATTCAACAACCGAATTCGCTCCACTTGCATTAAAATATTGTTTATCCGTGTAAAATTCTGCCTTGACAAATGTTATACAAATATAATTATATATTTAATGTAAATAATATTCACATTTTTATTCTAAATATTGATTGTGGTTTTGATGTTGATTTATAACTTGCAAAATTTCTATCAGAGGAAGGTTTCTCCTATTCTTAGATTTTTCATTAACAGAATTATTTGCTAGAGGTATTCATCAAATGAGATTTTGTGACTAAAACTTGAAATAATTGAAATTTTAGTAATTTTTTTCGTCTTTTACTAACACTTCCAAGTCTCTAAATGATTTGATCATTTTCTTATTGAATACCCTTGGTAAATTTATCTGCATCTTTTTTTTCGAATGCTACCTCAAATTTAATGAATTTAATTGCAATTTTCTCTACTTGCACTGGAAAATTTCATAAATTATCTGTTGTATTGTCCATAAAAATCGCCGATTGATTTGAATATTTTTTTTTATAGTAAATATATTAAGATTTTATTGTCAATTTATAACTAATAGTATTATGTCAGAATTCGGTTTTTTATGTGCTTGGATTTTTTATTTACTGGCAAATTTTTCTAACTTAATAATTTTCTAAAAATTATTGGACTAATACTTTGAATTATTCGAATTTCAATAATCTACTTTTTTATCTGTAATTAACACTTTGAAGTCTTCAGATCTAAATTGCAACTTTTGTGGCAATTAGATCATCTTACGAAATTTTTATATTCAAATTTGTCTGGTATGTACTTTTTTTTTTAGAAGAATACCTCGAGCTTACAGAATATTGTGACGATTTGCTCCACGTAAAATGGAAAATATCGTTGATGTGTCTATTGTTTTGCCTAAATAGATTGTTTGTACATTTTAATAGTCATCTTTTGATAAACGTGTTAATACTTCGTTCTGAATTCATACTTTTGTGGCATTCATATCCAAATTTCATTGGATAAATGCTTGGAATTTATATTAAAAGATTAATATGATCAATTTAAATTTTTCAACCAACACTCTTAATTCTTTTGAGTTAATCAATTGATTTTTTATTATTAACTAACACTTGGAGTTCTTGATAACTGAATCACACATGTTACGGAGATCTCATTTTTCCACTAAAATTTTCTGCACGAATTTGTTAGTACTTTTGTTTTATTTTGTTTTGTTTTGCTTTGTTTTTTTTTTTTCTTTTGAAGACTGCCTTAGGTTTACTGAATTTTGTTGCATTTTGCTCTACTTTGTTAGAAAACCTAGTTGACATGTATGCACTTTTTTTTCTTGATATTTTTACCTAATATATAATATTTACTTCCTAGCCCTTAAAAAACTTATTACGTATCAGAACTTCGTTGTGAATTGATAATTTGTTGAATTGATTCAGAATCAGGTTTCTCATATACTTGGATTTTTCATTTAAAGGCAAATTTTTTTGAGGTTATGAATGTTTCAGATTTTTATTCTTATATTCTAAATTATTTTTATAAACATTTCCAACTTTTCTGCATACTGTCAACTGTTATGTTAAGGTCTTGATGGATAAATATCACAATCTACGACGATTTGATCGTTTCATTTATTATTATTATTATTATTATTATTATTATAATTATTGTTATTATTATTATTATTACTGTTGTTGTTGTTGTTGTTGTTGTTGTTGTTGTTATTATTATCATTACTCACTGAGAATGCAATTTCCCGTTATTTTCTTAAAACTTCCAAACTATAAAATTGATCTTAGGAGCCACATAGTCAAAAAACATCAGTCATCTTCCTTTCTAACTATTTATTGATGTATCACGTGTACACACCTGTATGTGAAATTCGAAATTTTCAACGGTTTATTAAAAACACTAATTCATATATACAAAAATTGTAAAAATTAAGGATTCGGAAATTTAAAAATAGTAATTAAAATCATTTTTGTTTAAATCCACGAATCAATACACCTTGAAGTCCAGCCTCGTTCACGAATAAAAATTCCTCTTTCTCAAAACTTATATATTAGCCCAAAATTCCTTTTCCACGTCAGCCACATTCACAAGCCCAGAACTCCGCAATATCCCGCTCACGTTATTTTTCCCAGCATCCCCATTCTCAATTAATCACGATCACCGAGTGCTTATTTATCAATGGTAATTTCATATCGCGTCGAAACGTCAAGACTCTCGAGATTAAATCGGCCTCTCTCTATCACAACCTCGCATCTTCCTCTCCGCCGCATGCTAAACATCCACGACCCGCGATTGCCCTTATCGAGGTCCAGGACAAAAGCCCAGATCCTCGCGTACACGAACAAATATTGCTCTACCTAGCTTGACCTCATTACAATCCCGCGGGGCTTTTCAAAACCAATATTTGCCCAAGCAACGCGTCAACACTCAGGCCTCTCGCGAGACTTTTTGCTTCAATTAAAATCCGGTGAGAATAACCTGACGCGTTTTTCTCCCCTTGCAGAATTTACGAGCGATCGCGCTAATATAACTTCTTGGACGTGTTTTAAAGAATCAGTAATCTCGCCGGAATGAGAGTCATTTGGCCATAAATAATGTCTGCACGTGGCAGCCGCGACTACCTGTTTCTTTCCCTCGGTATTGTATATGACAAATATGATAATGACGCGGAACATGTGTTTATGAATAAGCATGTAAAAACAAGGGCCAATTACTATTCATAAACTTTCTCGCCACTTTTCGAATACGCCGCGGCTGATTTATCGGGTAAGTTCTTTCCGCGTGCTTGCTTCATAATTGAAAGCGGGAGATGCGGACAAAGTGACGTTGGCCTTAATTTGTAATCGAATTGAGTCTTATTGTCTCGTTCGATTAACGAGATTCTATCTTGGCTATCCGATCGGATGCATTATTTATGCGCGTCTGTAGTTATCTCGCCTGGAAGAAATGCGAGTTGATATGAGTTCATCGGGGCTTGGTTATGGGTGAAGACGATGCAAGACCAATCAAGTAGTTAAGCCATTCCTCAACGTTTCGAAAAAATTCAAAATTTGCAATGGTTGAATCGTTTTCGATAGATCTCCTGAAGAGATTGCATGAAACCTTTTCTGCAGAGATTCCTTCCGAATTCGTAACATATAGACAATTCTGAAGTATGCATCTCATCAAACTCTTGTTTCAAAATGTCTCCGGTGACAATAAATATCCTGGGCACCAATTATTTTCGCTACGAATTCGCGATCTTTCGTAATCTAACTCCATTCCATTCGGAAACAAAAGCTCCCGACAAAGTTCCGAAACTCTCTTCTCACGTGTTGCAATTGGCCGATTCGTTTCGGGGTTCGCGCCCGATTGGAAACACGATAATGACCCCGCCAACAACACAAAATCCTCGGCGAGTTTGGAGCAGGAACCGTTTAACGGCCCGACAAAGCCATTCGGTGGCTATTTAGAAACACGTTTCCTCAGTCGAAAAAAAACGCCTTTCCCTCGTCTTTGTATTATCTTTCCCGCATGTAGCGAATGAATCATTTTCTCGATGATTGTACGAGACAATGCATGAGCAATTTAATTTTCTCTAGAAAGAGAAAATTCAGTGGAGTCAAATTTTTTTGAGTGTCAGTTGAATCTCATAACAAGCTATCGATCCACAATAAACGACAAGAGTGATATATTACTGATTTTTCAGTTAACGGATTCTCAAACTCAATGACTGCAAAAAATTGAATATTCGCCATATTTTTTAAAAACCAATCATGATTGATGACACTTATTGCACCGAAAAAGGCTGGAAGCGACACCTCGTTACGCATCATTTTTATGAGCAATCAGACTTTAATTACAAGGCCCGGATATGACTAACGTAAAAATAATAACTGGGGGCTTTGTAATTCTGCGTCGCGAATGACGATCCAAAGTTCTTTTTGCGCTCTTTGTGACACTTCGGCTAATTTGCATTTTTGCGTTCCGTCAGGGCTGCACGAATTTAATTTTATTATGCAACAACCAATGCACAATATTCTCTCACCATGATTTTCCTTACTTTACTTTCTTCATTGGTACGAAATTTGATAACGCCTTTATGCGATTGCGATACAAATGTCCATGGAGATAAAAACAATGAATATCCTGGCCTCGAAAAGGTGGAAAACGAGGGACGAAGGAATCTCGGAACGGGAAATAAGTGCGCTCGGGTATTTGTAGCGCTCTGGCATTACACTAATGATCACTTGTATTACCCGTGTATCGACTATCATTGAAACCTAATAACGCTCCCGCGCGACGAGCTCGACTCGTAGCTCTTGTCGCTCCAGCGTCAGGTGCAAAAACGCCAATAAACAGCCGCGCCTCGGAGAAAAAACGCCGACGCTGATTGCGCGTAAGCGCCGTTATCGGCATAAATTTATCTCGTTATCTTCGACGCTCGACTTCCTCCTCTTTCTCAATCGAGCCGATTCGTTATTCATGCGGAACAAAAAATTTGCCGCGTTGCCAGGTGAGGGGTGGTTATAAGGTGGTATTAAAAGGGAGGGAGAAAATGGCTGGAAAGGGAAAATCACAATACTATAGGATAAACTTTTCTTAAGCTCAAAGTATATCTGGATGAAAATCGTTATAGATATGTCAAAGATTACAATAACCCATAAGTTTAAGGTAAAGGAGAAGAAGAAGAAACTAATCATTATAAAAATAAAGCAAGTTCACTGTAAGTTCACTTTAGAAAATTTTCGAGAGGAGTTCTTCTGGAAAATATGTTTCTTCCGAGATTTCGCAGTCTTTCATTTTTGACAATATAGATACAAAAGAGATATTTATTCATTTTTACGTTTCATAATTTAAAAGTTTTACAACTTTTGGAGTCAAGAGTCGCACATTTTTCATGTCCGTAAATAATGAAATTCGTTTTTTGTGATTTTCAATCAGTGACTGAGTATCAAATTTTTCACTAATACTTTTGGTATTTATGCAGCTTCAAGGATATTCTGATAATAATATGAACTTCTATGGAAATTTCTAGAATTCGATGCTCCAGAATTTGAATTTCTGAAGAATTTAAACAATTCGGTAGATTTCTGAGTAAATTACGAACGCACGTATTTAAAATATTTCCTGAATATATAGAATGTTCATGTGTGTAGTATGTATCGAATTTTGCAGTAGTTTTGGTAATTTCGTTGATTTCTAGTATTTATATGAATCGCTCAACAGATTTTTAAAAATTGATGCTATAATATTGAAACTTTCGAAGATTTTGAATATTAAAATAAAAATAATTTGAATAATAATATTCAAATATACCTTTTTGTGCAGAAAAATTGAGGGAGGTTTGAAGTAACTTTTAAGGTATGTAGCAATAATGCTTTGTCACAAAAGGTATAGTTTTTGAATAGTGTATTATTCACTTCAAAAAACAAGTATTTGTTCTCAAAAAAGATACCAACAATTGGCGGAGTTATGGCCCTTTTCCGAAAAGGAAAAGGGCCATAAAACTTAAGCTTTTGTTTTGGGAAAGGGCCATAGCTCCACCAATTGTTGATATTTTTTATAAACAAAAAGTCGTTTTTTCAAGTGTACAGTACACTATTCAAAAACAATAACTTTGGTGTCATAATATTATTGCTACATACTTAAAAAGATTCTCCAAACCATCCTCAATTCGTCCGCACAAAAAGGTATATAACTCCTTAAATTATCATAAAACAGTATCTTTCATATATATTTGAAATATTTTTACTTTATGTCTTTCAGTATTTCTACAACTATATTCATTTACTTCTATAATCATATTATGACTGAATTATTAATATAACTGTAGAAATAATTTATTTTCTGGGATTAGAAGTTTTGAAAAGTTTGAAGAAAATAATGGCTGTATACATTTTTGTACAAACGCTTCATTATAAGTCCATAATCAATAATTAGTCGAACATCAAAGGAGCCAAATCAACATTCAAGGACAAGAACAATAATAAAATGTTTCCAAGCTTTCGGTCTATTTATTCGACCCTCTTCAGGAACTACAACATTTTTCCAATTAAATCTTAAGCAATTTTTTTAACAATCAATTAGTTACTTACTATTTACATCTTGTCAAACCTACAATCAGCCACACTTCGTCATCAATAACATTATTAAGAGGCCTCTATGTCAATTTCTACTTTCTTCACAGTACTTAACCAACATTTTCGTACTTTAGTCAATATCAATCTTATATAAATCCTTTAACGTCCTAATGACAACTCAATATGAAGAGTTCTATAAAGTCGCGTCTATTTATAGGAAAAGAATTGATAAGATTACACCCCGTCATCAAGAAATGTGTCATAAACCGAACTTAAAAATTTGTGTCCTCTTGTCTATTAATTATATTCCTTGTCCTTTTTATAAAAATCAGATATGAAATAGATCTTTTTCCAAAATCAGTCTCTCAACCAAAATTTTAACATCATTCCAATCAAAATCATGATCATTTCTAATTCTATGCTCTGTTAAAGCTGAATGGTTACCTGTTAATTTTTTTATATCATTTTCGTGTTCTTTAACTCTAGTCTTTAAACATCTCTTAGTCTGTCCTACGTATTTACAATTACAATCCTTACAATTTATCCTATATACAACATTTTGTTGATCCATTTAATTCACTTTATCTTTAGCTCTCTTTATAATCATATTGTTCAGTTTATTATCACTTCTTTAAATAATATTCAAATCTTCTTTTCAAAATATCCTCTCAACAGTCCTTTGTTTTTTCCCAATATACGGTAAAACTACAAAATTCTTTCCATCTTTCTTATCATCATTATCTTTTTCTAATCTTATAAATTTCAGTTTGTGAATTCTTCTCTTTATATTTGGTCTATAAATTCAACCGGATAATTATCAGTTAGAAGTATTCTCTTAATCTCTGTAATATTAATATCATGAAACTTTCTATCTGATAACTTTATAACTTTATCAACAAACCCAAAAACTATTGCTCTCTTTTGTTGTATAGGATTATTTGAGTAGAAATTCAGAAACCTCTCCGAAGAAGTAGGTTTTCTAAACCAATCAAATACCAATCTTTCACCTTCCTTTATAATTTTTAACTCCATAAAATTCATCACCCCATTGATTTCTATTTCACTTTTAACTTTTAAATTGTAATCTATCATCATATCAATTAAATTCTCTCAAAGTCCGATAAATATTATTCCTCCTTGTAATCATAAATGAATCATCAACAAATCTTTTATAAATAATCGGTTTGAGATCCAACTTCCCCAGCGGCTCCAACTCCAAATCCTCCATCACCATATTAGCCAATATGGGGGAAATAGGAGAACTCATTGGTATCCCATGTGTTTGTTTATAAATTTCCCCCCCAAACGTGAAAAAAGTCAAAACCAATCACGTTATCACACTATCAACAAACTCCCCACATGGAATCTTCACATGTGGTTCAATGAAATCATATCTTTTCTCCAGCGATCTTTTTATTCTTGACTTCGAAACATTTGTAAATAGTGATAAACCGATAAACGTAAATCATTCAAAGTACTCTTTAAATCAAAACTGTCCTTAATATAACTTTCAGGTTTTGGTAAATATTGAGAGAGCGTATCCTGTATGAACTTGGCTAATTTATATGTGGGACCACCACTCGATGAAACTATAATTCGAAGTGCGTAACCCTCCTTATGTATTTTAGGCGAGCCATATGCCCCCGTTAGATTACCATCACTTTCCAACAATTGTAAATATGTCTTATTATCAATGAATCCTTTTTTCTTGCATCTATTTAAAATGTCTCTTACTCTTTCTCTTATCTCCCTCAATATGTTCCTCCCTTCTTTTTCAATTAATTTTCTATATGCTAATTCATCCTTTAAAAGTGTTTACATTTTTTCAATACAATCTTTACAAAACATCACAACACTAACACCACCTTTATCAGATCCAGTAATCATTAAATCTTTATTCATCCTCAAGAATTTCTTAGTGAAATTAAAATTATCCAAAATGTATCTGTCCATTACTTTGAGTTACTAGAGTTGAAGAACACGAAAATCATATAGAAAAATTAACAGGTTCACCATTCAGTTTTATCAGAGCATAGAATTAGAAATGATCATGATTTTGATTGAAATGATGTTAAAATTTTGGATAGAGACTGGTTTTGAAAAGAGATCTATTCCAGAAATGATTTTTATAAAAACAACAAGGAATACAATTAATAAACAAGAGGACACAAAATTTTTAAGTTGGGTTTATGACACATTTCTTGATGACGGGGTGTAATCTTATCAATTCTTTTCCTATAAATAGACGCGACTTTATAGAACTCTTCATATTGAGTTGTCATTAGGACGTTAAAGGATTTATATAAGATTGATATTGACTAAAGTACGAAAATGTTGGTTAAGTACAGAAGAAATTGACATAGAGGCCTCTTAATAATGTCATTGATGAGGAAGTATGGCTGATTGTAGGTTTGACAAGATGTAAATAGTAAGTAACTAATTGATTTTTAAAAAAGTTGTTTTTAGGTTTAATTGGAAAAATGTTGTAGTTCCTGAAGAGGGTCGAATAAATAGACCGAAAGCTTGGAAACATTTTATTATTGTTCTTGCCCTTGAATGCTGATTTGGCTCTTTTGATGATTGACTTATTATTGATTAATGTCTGTATAGTTTCTATGTATTAAAAGATTTCGAGCGATATTAAAAATTTTTTTAGTAGAATTTACAAAACTCTGAAGGATTTCTCAGCAGTTTTATAGATTTCTTATAATTTTGTAGATTGCTATGATTAAAAATACTCGATGCTTTTAAATGTGTATATTGATCTATTCTCCGTGATTCAATAAATAACTGAGAAAATCACATTTATGAAAAAGTCCAATTCTTTATTGGTGTTTCATTTTTTTTTTTTTTGCATTTCTCAAATATTCAAAAGATTTTGCCAAGTTTTTCATAATTTTTGTAAAGTTATAGAAATCCTAGTATAAAATATTCAGAAGTTGATTCTCTAGAATTCCTAAATTTATAGATCGTAAAGGCATTTGTCAAGATTTTTCAGGAAACAGTTTTTTTTATCAATTCAATTACCTTCCGTATTTTTTCAGTTTTTATGATTTAAAAGATTTTACAAAACTTAAATTTTGATTTTATATAGATTTCTAAAATCTGATGACCTAAGATTCAAAACTTTCAAAATTTTCAGCATTTTTATAGATTTAAAATATTTTTGAATATTTACTGTGTGGCAATATTTATTCAACTTTATACTTTCTGCGGAATCCTTCGTTTTCATAATTATCACTTATTTTGTAAAATATATATTACTAACGTCTTTATGCTGTTCCGGAGTCAATGAGTGTATATTATTTATGAAGATCCGGTAGCTTCAATCCAGCAACGCAATTGGGGAGGAATTATTAAATAAAAACTCGATTTCACTCGCACTTGACTCAGATTTATTGTAAATCTAATAATTCAGTCAATACAAATACATGACTATAGGTTTAATCACGAAAATTGGATTAGCAGTTCCTGATTCGTATTTTCTCGTCCGTCACGAGAGACACTTGGACGAAGACTTACTAAGAACGTTATAATCTTTGAGGGCCTGGAAATAAAAAAAAAAGAGAGAGAATTAGGGCAAACAACACATCTCACTCTAATTCCCGAATAGGCAAACGAATATAGCCATACAATGCCACTGCAGTACAAGTGAAACATAAACAAACAAAATAAGAAAAGGGAGATACTTAAAGTGATACTAAACAATAGAAATAAATTACTAAACTCCTTGAATTCCAATCACATGCATTTTGCTTGTAACATATACTTTTACTACAGTGTGTCCCATATTTATAGGGCCACCCTATTTTTTAAGGATAATTTTTTTTCTATTGGAACAAAATGCACCAAATTTTTTGAGTGAATAAATGAGTCGAATTAACGATTTTTCCTAAAATATGGAGCTCGCAATTCCATTCGTTCGTTTATTTGGACATTTTTTCGAAAAAATCGGTGTCCCAAATTAATAGGGCCACTAAAAAAAAATTAAATTTTTTCGAAGAATAATAAATAATTCGTAAAGTAATGTAATTTAAAATATATAATATTAAAATTTAACTTGTTACATGTCATAAGATATATGTACTAACTATATATACAAAATAAATATTGTGCGTGAATTCCCAAAGTAATTTACAGTTGTGTTTTTCTTTTAATTTAAATTTTTCCCAAGGAATTTTTACATACGTACTTTCCCACATTCTTTATAGAGATTATCGACGTATTTTCCCTATTTTAAAAGTGCACTTTCCCACAATATGTTCGAAATAAATATTTCTCCTATTTTTATTGCGGGGATTCCCGTAAGTAGCGGGAGTTCCCGGGTTTTTCCCGCTTTATCTGGCATGTATAAACAGGCTTCCGAACGCATTTTTGGCCAGTTCAATTGTGCTTGTGCGTTAATAATATTCGAGGAACTAAAAAAAATATGGGAAGAGGGAAAGCATTGTCTGCAGAAGAAAAGGCGTCAATTGATGCGTATGAAAAATGTGGGAAATCACAACGTGAAATAGCGAAGCTTATAAACCGATCGAGAAATGCTATTTACCTGTATGTAAAGAATAGAAGTAATGAAATAGTTAAGAAGAAACGTGGACCACGGCCAAAGCTCTCAGATCGTGACAAACGAAAAATAGTTGCCGCCGCCTCGCAAACAACTAAGGGGTGCAGAAGAATAAAAAATGAAGTGGCTCCTCAAGTGTCCAAAAGTACAGTGCATCGAGTATTGAAGGATTCCCCAAATTTAGTATGTGAAAAAATGCAAAAAGCGCCTAAACTGAAACCTCATCATATACAGGCACGCTACAATTTTGCAGAAGAGAAGCTGCATTGGACGCACGAATGGTCGAAGGTACATAGACAGTGCATTTTTTCTCATAATAAATAATTAGTTCCTTCAAGCCTATGTAATTAAAGCTTGGGTCTTTTACTTGCTTTTCAGATTATCTGGTCTGACGAGAAGAAATTTAATTTAGATGGTCCAGACGGAATGCGTTATTATTGGCGTGATCTGAGACATGAACCTCGTTATTTTTCAACCCGAAACTTTGGAGGCGGTTCCGTCATGGTATGGGGGGCATACAGCGGTTTCGGAAAAGTGGCCTTAGCTTTTATTTCTCATAAAATGAAAAGCGAAGATTACCAGGCAGTGCTAGAAGAACATCTCAAGCCCTACCTTCGACGTTTCCGCTCTGCAAAATTGACTTTCCAACAGGACAACGCAGCCATACATGCGAGCAAGTCTACGAAGGATTGGTTGGCAAAGTCAAAGATCCCCGTACTCGCGTGGCCAGCGGTTTCTCCAGACCTTAACCCAATGGAAAATGTTTGGGGCATGATGGTACGCGATGTGTATGACAACGGAAAGCAGTACACAACGGTCGCAGAGCTGAAGGAAGCGATCAAATCGGCATGGAACAACGTCACCGCGAAAAGTCTCGAAAATCTTAATAAATCGATGGTTAAGCGAATGAAAATGGTATTCAAAAATCACGGAAATACTATTAATTACTAATTATGTGAATAAAATCTTTTTGTATGTATGTACTTTGTTGAATAAATTGAATTCTTTCGGAAAAATTGAATTTTTTTTAGTGGCCCTATTAATTTGGGACACCGATTTTTTCGAAAAAATGTCCAAATAAACGAACGAATGGAATTGCGAGCTCCATATTTTAGGAAAAATCGTTAATTCGACTCATTTATTCACTCAAAAAATTTGGTGCATTTTGTTCCAATAGAAAAAAAATTATCCTTAAAAAATAGGGTGGCCCTATAAATATGGGACACACTGTATTCATTAGTGTAACTTTCTTCATTTTTGCATGAAGTATTAATTGATTTGCTCAAAACTTCAGGAGTACTTGGGTTCTGTAACGATTAGGTTCCATGCAGATTGTCATCCCACAATACTAAAACAAAGAAAGATTGCATCCATGAAATGAGTAACTTCTGATACTCCATATGTGTCCTACAGTATAATAATAATCTAACGAAAGAACACAAGATTTCTATTCATTCGATAGAGCTCCATTGACTGAGATAACAACTTTGTCTCTTCAGACAACCCTCCTCCTCCTCCCAGCCCCAAACAGCATTCTTACTGATTGTACGTTTTCCTCCAAAAAGTCAGGACGAAAACAAGAAGCGTCGAGGTATTTGCATGCGAGCGTATGTACATATGTAGAAATAAATATGACCAGCTAGAGAGACGGAGGAGAGTCTCGGGTACGGCTTCGTCCGTCGACAGTTGAGGATATACGAGCGATAGGGTTTGATGGATCGCCTCAAGTTCGGGTGCGACCCTGGTGTATCGGGCGCAGGACGTACCTTGTAAACGGAACCGTAAATCGCCCCAACGATAAATGACAATTGCAACGGGCCGCGATTGGCTACCACGGACGTGGTGCCCGTCCGTGTCTGGCATCAGGAGCTGAGTAGCCGAACGTGTGGGCGGATGCAAGATAAGCTGTTACATGTGGGACGTTAATAAATTATTATTGCCGCCGCGAGAACCCTTCGCGCCGCAATGATATCTCTATTGTCCACGAGCGAATTAATAGCACTTGCATCGCGACACGCGCTACGAACTTCTCGATCCCAGATACAGTCATTTTTTCGTATTAGTATATACGTTGGATCTTGGTGATTGAAATAGAGACTTGGATGAGACGGATACAGTCATGAGATCTTACTAAGGAGCTGTTCATTAATTTCGTTATGCTACTAAGGGGGGGGGGGGGGGGTAGCTCGATGTGATAGTTTGTGACATGGGAAGGGGGTTTGGACAGAGTGTTAGGTAACAAATTTTTGAATATATTCATGTCATCTTGATCGGTATAAGAAATTGATGATTTTTTTTTATTGAGAATATACTATGTTTCGAATTTGACTAATGGCATACTGAGAAAAATCATAACAATCTGAAAGAATTGAAATTGATTTCGAGTCCTAGAGATTTAATTTTCATTTCAACGAATAGAATGAACTGAAAAAAACTCGATGGAGTTCAAAACTGTGCGATGTTTTTATTGATAATAAAATAATATGAACTTTAGAACCCTGAATTACAATTAATAATACATAATTGAAATTATAATAAATATTGAAACTTTTTCATTCCAAACTTGTAGACTTGGAGCCATAGGATTCTGACTTTTGAAGATAACCCGAAAAATTTTGAAACCATCGTCAATGAATTTGTATTATACATTACGAAAATGAAGAACTAGTTTAAGTAATGTTTTACCTCAGAACCTAAGCTTGCAGTAGTTACACTTGAAATATTATGAACATTAAAGAAACTCAAAAAATTATACACGAATTTGGAACATTGTAAGAATGGCACAATTTGCAACTGCGGCATTGAGTAATTACACTACGAATATCAAAAAAAGAGAAAAACATTGTCAGGAAAATTCGAAAATCATGGCAACTTCAAACCAAAATTTAGGTAGTTTTTTGGATGACAATTTAAAAATCGGAAAAAAAATCTAAAAATTCCCAACAAAATTATATATTGTTAGTTATATTTAACTCTTTGCTTACCTTTATTGTGGAGAAATTGAATTTTAAATACGAATATAGAATCATGAATTTAAAAAGATGCAGAAACTTTAAAGAGTATTATATATTTTCATTTATGAGATTAGCTGCCAATGAATTTCATTCTGAATTACAAAAACAAATCAGAAAATGAGGAATTCATAAACTAATTTCGGAATAGAGTTATTTGATGGCTTTGAACAGAAACTTGTTTTTCAGTTTTCAGTTCAGGTAAAACAATACAAAATTTAAATATTTCTATTCAAATTTAGAATCTTTTTGAAATATTTACTTTTGAGCTTGAACTTTAAAGATGTAGTTTTATTTTCAGTATATGAAAAAAAGGTGAAAATCCAAAAGAATGAAGAAAATTCAAAATTCAAAGTAATTTTGTGATATTGAGCCGAAACTTTTGGTTATTTGACTGTGTACAGTGTAGAGTCCATATTCAAGTGAAAAATCCAAAAAATATGTAAAATGACGTACTTGTGGTACTAAATTTTTCATAATATCTGTTTCTAAGTTTCGAAAAGCAAACATAAAATCTTGAGATTATTAGTAAAATAAAAAAAGGAGCGATTTTGAAATTTTGCCAGAAATTTGAGTAATTTAATTCTAGATTCGAATAATGAGACAAACAGTATATAAATCCTCGATGAAATTTGAAATTCAGATACCTTTTTGACTTTTATATAAAAAGTTTTAAAAATAAAACTGAAAGTTGAAAATAACATAGTTTTCAATGCAATAGTTACTTAAGTCGATATATAATTTATTAAATAAATAAAAAAATACTACTGATAATATATAAAATTAAACAATAGCATGATAATGATAATGAAATAATATGCAATTAAAATAATAATAATAATAACAACAATAATAATATAATAATGATAATATAATAAATAAATAAAAAATGAATTCAATAATTTAATAATACATAGTCAAAAAAGTAAATATGATTCATAATACATATATATATTCAAAAATTAAAATTTAAATCAAATAAGAAAACTGCACAACTTATCACAAACTTGACAATCCAAAAATATAAACACTAATCAACTACCTATTTATTTTTTCCAAATACAAAATCGAATTTCAATGAAATCGAAAGCCTTCAAAAATATTAAAAATTGTTCAACATGTACAAATAAAATCTTCGTATTTATGTATTGTGTTTTTCATTATATTGTAAATTACAAAAAAATCGTTGAGAGTATTTACATTTTTTTAGAAACTGCGTTACGTTACATCTTACGGAGGGGGATGCGTCAAAAAGTCCTTAAAATAGCGTAACAAAACTTATGAACAGCCTCTGAGAGTGATGAATCTTACGATGATTTTGATTTAGAGACTTCAAAACGTAATTTGCATATATTGGTGGTCATCAGGGTAAAAAAATTTGCTTAGTAGGCATTTTAAGAATCCTTTTTCACTGCAGTATGTAGCTTACTTCGTACCATGTCTTGATCTCGTATCCCAGTATATCCTATCTAAAAAAAAATGCGCTTTTGTCTTCAATAAATTACAGTAAATTTTAGTACATACTAAGGTTACAATTATGCCAGCATTTCGTTTCCTGTGCCTGTGCTCTCTTGGATTGCAATAGTCATTGTAAAAATTTCAACTTGAAAATTTGTTGAAATCTACCAGCTCACAGTCAAAATATCTTCTATTTCGATCAGTCAATATTGATCCTGTGCTTTCGTCGAAATTATGACTAATGAAAAAAGTTGAAACAAACGATTTCTTGGCAATGTCTTCTGTTCTAGACGAATTTAACAAATTTTACCTAATTTGAACAAGAGAAATTCGATTAATTCAAAATGAAAAAGAAGACCATTTAACCGAGTGAGTGCGAAAATCTCTTACACTGAAACCTCCAAAAACCCTCGTCTTCCTTGAGGTCCAGAACTTCCTTGAAGGAGCGCGATCTACGAACGTAATCTCTCGCGTCGGTGGTGTTTCGAGCGCTGGTGTGGCGATATAAATAGGCCAGTTCGGGTTGTAGGCTGCAACGAAGAAACAGCACCGCTATTATAAGACAACCGCAAACCTGTCAACGATTGGGCGTGCGCTCGGACACGTAAAAAGGGCCCCCTCGAGAGTGCGCGTTTCACTCTCGCGTTGGCCAAAGTCACTTCCGGTAATATCGCCACCTGTCGCGCTCGTTTTTCGCGAGCACGCCCTTAATTCTGTCCCGCTACCGAGAATCGATGGTGAACAAGAAAAGTCGCGATGCCAAGTAGAGATTCGCGAAGTGACGATTAATGGCCATTATGCCAACAAGAGGAACGTCCTCCTTGGATTTATGACGATATTTGGCCCCGTTGAATCAGTTCCCTGTGCCTGATTCATGGCTCTTGGGTTTCATCAGATGAACAACAGGAGACATCGTTTTGTACTATCTTGGAAATGAGAGAATATCTTACAAAATGGTGGACTCATTAGTTATTTATCAAAATAAGCGATCAATCGGAGCAAAAGTAAAAGTAATTCCACTTCCAAATTTGTGCTAAGATCGCATTTAAATTGAACCCAAGTCCAGATCAAGGCCATATTCAGGGCAACTACAGAGAAAAAATGAAACATTGACAAAAAAACCAAAATCTAGGAACTCAAGTGCAGGTCTATTAATTGTAATAAAAGCCAATCTACGTTCCAACGTTGGAACAAAATCAAGAGTTCTGTCAAGAGTTTTGTTACGTCATTTGTTGCAACTAATAAGACACTTCGATATCACGGTCAAAATCATTATTGACGACTTTCGGTGTCAATTCTTTATTCACTATTCGGAATTTGCCAATTCCCAGTTGAGATTCGTAATCAGTTCATCTGGTCAGGCATGTGTATCATACAATGTAAAACAGTATACAGCCTATGCATCATTTGTATCATTAAAAGAACCATCCCACGATTTCAAATCTCTGTCAGCGCGATGACACGGCCTACAATAGACAGTACCACCCCAAATTTTATGATCTTCTGAGTAGCCAGAGATGAGGCGACGACCATCATTCACTTCTGGCGGCTTTTTCCGCGACCATCCCCCGTGCGTTTCTCGCCTTGACGGTACAGTGGCCAACGTTGTTCTCCTAATGGGTTGCGCGTTTCTCCGTCTGCTTTCACAGCCAGCTGATTATGACATGTTGGTCGCGTCTGCGAGATTCATACCACGTGTTCCAGGCACCGGAACGATATTTGCCCGGCTAATGACTCGCGGACACTTAGCTGCCCGCGATGGGGGACGACGTTGGATCTATTTAAAATGCCTCGAGGGAGGCCAAGTAAGCACCTGCATTTTTCGCCCTCGTCGCTCCATCATGCTCCCGGAATGATACTTTTACGACAAATTATTCGCGTCGTTTCTCTGATAATCGTCTGTTACTTTTTCGCTATTTCCGTGCAGATGGAAGATATGACAAGACGGCATTGAGGAATATGAATAATAATTCCGACTTGTTTCGTTGGTGAGTATTTTTTCCATTCACTTATGCTTCCATCAAATCGTCGGCCGTGAAACACCCACGCGAACAAGGCATCAAGGGGACCCACTTGAAGCGTGAAATATGAAATCCGACGATGATGTAGTGGCCGAAAAACGAAAGTCGCCGAGAGAAGACGGAGCAGCAAACAATTACTGGCTTGTAAACAGCGTAGTATTCTCTCAACGTGGCTCCAGCGGCACCGTTATGAATGTCCATTGCCGAGCTGTCATAAATTAAGCCATCCCGCGGATATACGAGCGTCACCGGGAAATGGAGCAAGAAGACGAAGCGTGGGAGTTGGCGCGTGTAACGCCAAAGGAAACGATCGCGTCGACGAGAGGAAGAGGCCACTGGCGCTCTGGTGATTATTCATCGCGTAAGGTTGCACGTAACAAATCGCCAGTCAAGTGGCAACAGCGTCTTGCCGGGAGCCAAAAGGGAGCCTTTTTGGAAGCATCTGCGGAGCCGGGCGACGATAGAGCCGCGCTTTCACACCCACGCGTCGCGTCGTAAATTTAGCATTGGCCGGCGTACACGATCTGGTGACGAGTTTCGCGCCAAGAGAATGTGGCCTTTCCCACGGGCAGCATGCAGAAAAATTTTGCATCTGGAAATTGCATTTGACAAGTATTTGACACATCGGTGAAGACTTGACCTATCAATCTCATTTCATGACTTGTAGAAAAGGCGTTATGTGGCTCCTAAACACAAAAGTAGAGATAGCCTAGATAACTTAGAATTGAGGAATACCTTATTCACCAACAGTATCTGGACATTCAACTGAATCCAATTTTATTTTATATACCAATGAATCTTATAAATATCTTGGAAATGGAGAGCAAGTTGATGTCATATATACGGATTTCGCCAAGGCGTTCGACAGTGTTGATATTGACAATCTAATATTTAAAATAAATCAAATAGGCATCCAAAGGCATTCCTATTAAATGGCTCATGAGTTACCTTCAATATAGAAGTCAGATTGTTAAGTACAAGAATTATAAATCTTTTACGATTTCTACTACATCTGGAGCTCCAGGGGGATCTCGTTTGGGACCATACTTTTCCTAATATTCATAAACGATATACTACCAGTTTTAAGGCATTCTATTTTTCAATTATATGCTGACGATTGTGAATTCTGACGCATCGTAAGAAATAAACTTGATGCTTGCATGTTACAAGAGGACAATAATTCTTTATCAATGTACTGCCATATAAATAATCTTCCTTCAAAAGTGAAAAAAAATAATATAATGTAGGTTTCAAGAAATCATGAAAAGTAAACCTTTGAATACAAAATTAATGATACAGCAATAGATAGAATCACACAAGTGAGACATTTAGGTATCATTTTATCAATTAGAATCTGACTTTCACACCTCACAAGGAATTGATTCGATCAGCTGATTTTCGGAGTAAAAGGATTGAAAGAGTTCAACAATAATTCTTGTCATTTGCAGCTTACAAAGTAAGAATCACAAATCCAACTGTGACTCGCGATTACACTGAGATTCTTACAATATCTAGAATTTTTGAAGGTAATCCTACACTGTCAAAAAAAATTTGAAATTTCAAACAACCTTCAAAGTCTTTCTCTTAAAATAGTGTTTGAAATCTCATGGACACGTATATGAAGAGGATTTTCTAGAAATTGATATTATATTTATTGTTTTCTTATTAAATATAAATCAAAATTATTTTCTAAATCGTTAATTTAATGTTAAGAGACTACATATTTGTATTTTTGAAAATGTATTTTGTATACGCATTATCGAATACACAGTATAATTTTTGGCATAAAATTTATATTCTACCTGTACAATATAAAATTTTTGTTTAAATGAAATAGCTGTTGATAAATTAGGAAAAATCCGTTACAAAAAAATGTATTACTATGTCGAAATTCACTTGAATTCAAAAAAGTTTAGATACATACTTTCAATGAGAAATCATTCGATGCTAAAATGATTTTCATGTCGATTAAATGAACACCTCGATTTAATAGAAGGTTTATTATTTTCATTAAGTGTCCATTTTCTTCATAGATGCGTCCAGAACTATAGTAGAAAATTCAATACACAGTATGGGGAATCTGCTTCAAAAACAGTCTCTTAAATTTATTGGAGACATTTCTGAAACTGTACCATTTTTTGAATTCTTGGTGGAAACCTAAAGGCGAATTTTGAATCAAATCCTTTTATATTTAAGCTCCTACATTCCATTTCAATCGACTCGATGTTAAAAAATTGTCAACTGACTGTAAGTTACATAACCCAGAAGTCAAAGATCATTTATAAAAAGATCATTTTTAATTTCTGCGAGAATCACAAAATTCATACGCTAGCTTCAGTGAAAATTATCGCAAAGGGCTGCTCATCTTATAAAAATTTTCTCACAGACGGTATTAGAAGCAAAAAAAAAAAGGAGTGAAAAAGGCTGCGTGGGCGTGGAAGTGAAAGTGGCTCATTGTTTAGTCTCTGCGCGAGGCGACTCTTTTGGACTTTGTTTCGCGACTTTGTCATCGCAAGACATTCGCATTCACGCGGCTGTTATTCACTTGGACATTGTCAAAGAACAATGGACTTGCGAGTGCACTTGTTCCTCGTTGTAGAAAGAGAAAAAACAATACCGATGTATATCTTATTATCCGATTTCAAGATTTGCGCTACTTTAATATAAGATATGTTGTATTTTTTTGCCACACTTTGTAATTATTGAGTTATGATCAGAAAAATGAAAATAGTAAATAATATAATCATTTGCATTATCATGACTGAAGAGATTAGAATAATTTGATTTCTCTTGAAAAACTTAATTATTTTTCTTATACAGCCACATTTCTGTGGTAATATTTATATTTTTTTTTTTGAAAATATCTGAGTTTATATATATTAGGGTGGTCGTTAAAATGGATAGGGTGGAATTTTGATGGTGGCGCCCCCCAGAACGTTTCCGAATAATTCAAAAAAAATCGCCAAATTTTTTCAGAGTTTTAAAACAACGTTAACCCGTGCCGGTAGAGTCGTCCTTTAACCCATTCAAATAACATGGGATTTTGTCTTGAAGGCAGTATATAATTTTTCACGGATACACAAATCTCTTTAAAAATCAGTTTGACACGGCAAGTTATTGTCGATAGTTATAACAAACAGCAAAAAAATTGGCAGCTGTCTAAAACAATCATATATCTGTTGGTTCGAAGCCAAGAAACCAAAAATCATGGAAATTTCGGCTTTTTTCAATGAAACAAAGAATTTTACAAGATTTCAAGAATCTATGTGGTTCCTTTGAAAAAATCCAAAATTTCCATGATTTTTGGTTTTTTGGCTTCGAACCAACAGACATATGATTGTTGTAGACAGCTGCCAATTTTGTTGCAGTTTGTAATAACTATCGACAATAACTTGCAGTGTCGAACCAATTTTGAAAGCGATTTGTGTATCCGTGAAAAATTATAGACTGCCTTCAAGACAAAATCCCATGTTATTTGAATGGGTTAAAGGACGACTCTACCGGCACGGGTTAACGTTGTTTTAAAACTCTGAAAAAATTTGGCGATTTTTTTTGAATTATTCGGAAACGTTCTGGGGGGCGCCACCATCAAAATTCCACCTAACCCATTTTAACGACGACCCTAAATATATATATTTATTCTATTCGTCGCATATTATTAGTACAATATTTAAGAGTTTAAATCGTAATATTCTAGCAGATTTTAGTTTTTTCATCACTATAGATGGAAAGACTTTTGAAACTTCTTCCGGCATCAAGAAAATCGGTGCAGACCCTAATTCCATCCCTTGCGACAACTACTGCCGCGTCACTTATCACGTGTTGTTTTGGCGAAATCATCCACTCGGCACTTTTGTTGGGCGCATCTGGGGTTTATTTTGGTACGCGATAATTGTCATAGCGCGGGGCGGGACGAGCTTGACAAACTCGGCTCCTCATCTGCGCCGGGAATGCAGACAACAGAGGGTTAAGTTGGAGAATAAGAGGAACGTAAAAGCCTCCCACAAAGGAAGAGAGGAGATGATAATTATTCCCTCGCCGACGCGTAATCCGGGGCATTAATTAAGCGTGTAGTCATAATACTGTTCTGATGGCGTGACCAGGGGGGGTTTTGTCTCTCGCCGAGCATTGTACAATGGGATGAGAGAGAAACGCGAAATTGCCGCGAGCGTCGCGGACAGATGGATGGATCGAGGGAGTAATTCAGTCGTGCTTCAAGAGAGCTAAAAGTAACGACTTATTCTACTTAGTGCCCAGAAGTTTTTTTTTTTTTTTTTTTTTTTTTTTCATCTTTAATTGAAGGCCGAACGCTAGAAAGGTGCCGAGTGACATTTTGATTGACTTCATTTAATCATGAAACTGCCTGGAGATAGGTTTACCGTGATGGTCAGTGTTCAGGGGGGGAGGATTCAAGGACGTCGTGATTGGAGGGTAAGGGGAAATTTCATCCCTAGGAATTCCTAAGAAAAAGTATATTTCCCGCCCTCCTCCCATAGTTTGTGGACATTTATGCCTATCAATTTATATTACATACCACAAAAAGATTGAAATTGTTGCACAATTTTTTAAGTCCTAAACAATGCAACAACTAACAAATCTTTAAATTTAATAATGTTATCGATTATACTTCGATATATTTATTCAATGTAAACTTCAAATAATTCATTGGAGCCGAAAACGATTGTTATTCATGAAAAAACCCTTGGTTTCAATTAATACTGTCATTACCTGAAGTATTATGATGTACGATTTCAATTATAGAAGAGTATGATAAATTGTATAGCTAAATTATGTTTTGGGTTACTTTTTAACGTAGTGATTTTTTATATATTTCAAGTCCAGTAATAAATTAAATTGTATAGAAGTCATTAAGGAGAATCGGAAGTTGCTTTGACGATTTTCATAAAATGTTCTCATACAAAGTATGTTTTGAAGTATGGATTTTTCTGAAATATTGGTTGTTTCCTGATGAGGGTCCAACATTATGCAAATATATAGAAGTATTAATTGGAAGTATGAAGTTTTTCGTTGGTGACATGAATTTTGTTTTTTTTTTTCTAGGGATTATTTAGATTTTTCATCGATTCAAATCTATAAATATATATATATACAATGAACAAAGAGAAAATCTTCTCGAACATAATCCATTTGCCTAAAATTTGTAAAATTTCATATCCTGGAGCATATCTTTCTCAAAATTGAGGGACGTGATTTGAAAAATATCGGGAAATCATGACTATTGTGTACATATTGAAAAAAAAAAAGAAAAACGGAAATAACTGAAATCTAGCACCTTGAATTCTATGAACTTACATAGATATTCAAAATATTACAGTAGGAATCGAGATTGATGATAGAAACAACCACAAAATTTGATAAATATCTAAAAATATTTTAGAGACTGAAAATAGTAAGTATTTTTTTAAAAATGAAATTCTGTAGATATATTGTTTTCTTCAAATCTTTAAAGAAATCATAAAAATTGAAAAATTCTCTAATCCTGGAAAATTCCAATCTGTGAGTCCATGTAGTAAAATATCAAAATATTCGACAAATTAATCTAATTTATAAGTTTGAATAAATACAAAATGTACTTATAAATATAGAAAAAATACAATAAGTCTTAGAAATCTGTAAATTACTTGAAATGTACGAAGAGACTTCCATTGCCATATAAATAAAGGTATTCAAAATTTTTTACATTTCAAGTTCAAGCGTATGAAATTATAAGAATCTACATTGAAATACTTGAAAATTTTCAAAATTCATAAAAATACATAGAAAATTCTACTTTTTTTTTGTTACATAAAAAAATTAAAATTACACAAAAAGACAAGTAATGGATACGATACGTAGAATCTATATACATTCATATTTTCTAAAATAAGAAAAAACATATCAATATTTAGGAATTTTTTTATCCATAAGTGTTAAATTCTAGAAAATCCATGTAAAATTCAGAAAAATTCCAGAAAATCTTCCAGGCTGTGAAAATATTTGAAAAAAAATACGTTACGTACTGAGAGTTTTAAAGGTCAATAAAAATCCAGATATCTTAAGAAATACTGTTTCCTTGCAAGTTCTTTGAAATACTGAAAAACGAAGAAACTGTAAGATATAGACAATGTCATTTTCGAAATCTGCAATAATATACAATAATGCTACTTATATGTAAATATCTAGAATATAGTAAAAAATTGTAAAAATTGCTTTACGTACGGAAAATCCTTAAAAAACTTGCAATCCACGATATAACTCGAACATGAAAAGATTAGCACGTATTTCTCTCAAAAATATATGAAAATATTCAAATTCTTTAAAAAATTTAATTCTAGAGCATAAGATTTTAAAAACCAATATATAAAATTTTCATACCTAAACATGTGATGATTCTTCAAATGAATTAAGTATTGAGCGATTTTAGATTTTAGAATTAAACCGATGTTGTTTTATACTGAAAGTGATTGATGAGAAAAAAGTAAAAAGTTGAGTTCCAACAATCAGCAGTGGTAGGGAATAATAATTAGTAGAAAAATATTTTATTTCACGTTCTGTTTCTGTATCACATTGATAAACAAAAAAATGTTCTAAAATTGAAAATTTCATCGGTTAACGTTGATATTTTTAAAAGGCGATATTTTTTATGTTTCTTCTATTTCAGCTCCAAAATATTCATAATAAGCTTAATGATCAGTGTAAAATCAATTACTCCTTAGTTTTGTTTGTAAGCATAAAGAATCTGGATCGACTTACCGTTAAATCTTTTATCATACATCGAACTTTTTACTACTTTTATTAAAGAAAAACATAAATAATACAAGTTGTTACAATCGACCATTCTCAGACCATGGATGAAACAAATGAAAAACTTGTTATACTATTGTCAAAATATTTTGTGAAGTTCGACTCCATACATGACAATCATAATGCATTATGCCTCATTGAGATTTTTGGATGTGTCCGTAAAAAAATTGAAGCAAAAGACATGAAATACAAAAAAAGAAGCAACGGTCTCAATTTAGGGTACATGTAAAAAGTCAATCATCAAAAAACCATAAATAAGTTATTATTAAACAAAGACTGTAAAATCTAACGAACGTTGCAGCTCAGACCCTTGATCTCTTTTTCCGATCTCGCCCACTCAAGATAATTGCCTCGAAGACGAAGCGATTAACCGGTCAATGCTGACCGCGTAGTCGAGATTGTGGGACGTAGATCCATTTCACGATTCCATTGGCGCGAACGAGATCGCTGCCAATCGGGAATGAATTTCACATTTTTGCGCTACCAAGCGGCCGATCTTTTAATTACCCCGCCGTTCCGGGAGAAAATTCGCCTTTTTGCTTGGCTCGGAAAAATGTGTCCTTCATTTTCAAGACAGCGTGGAAAGAAACAAAACCAAACAGGTTCCAAAGTTCTTTTGTTGTGCAAAATATTCAAAAGACTTATGTTAGCAACAATAACAAAAAAAAAAGTCTGCTCACGTTCAATACAAACAGATTTCCGATTTCGTGTCCTCCGGAAATACGTGCAACCACCCACGAAATATCCGAATGATCAGAGTACAAAAACCCGGGCCGGTGAAAATATGCAAAGATATGCGAGGATCGGGCGGAACGCATTCGGAAATAGCGTATTCCATGGTACTTGACACCAGCACGAATCGGCATTTATCTCGAGAAAGGAACCGCTTTCGCAGGGGCCCATCTGGCCGCCGGAATCGCGTGCTCGAGGTAAATAAAGAAGAAGACGCGCCCGCGGAGGTGGAAGAATGATGCGCGAGGAAAAGAGGAACGAAAGGAAGTCGCGAGAAATATCAAATGGGCAGGTGCAACGATGAGATAGAAAAAGATACAAGATCGGAAGGCGGTATAGCACGCGCTCTACAACACGTGAACTCGTCGTTTTGCGGCGAGTTGCGGCGCATTGTGCGATCCCCCCCTCGGGCAGATAACTCACTTTATCCCGAGCACTGCATAAATTACTCGTGGATAATACTTATTTGCAAGTGAATTAGCCCCGCATCATGTAACATGAACGTGCTGCTGGAAACGGTTTGTTTATACATAGGCAAATGTCGATCGGGGTATATTTGAACAAGAATTGATGGTTGTAGAGTATAATTTATAAGGTTTGTAATTTATCCACAGTATTTGTTGTAAGATTGCTTTATTATAAGTACATAATGATCCAGCAAAAAAGCGCGTAGGCAGAGGGGGGTTTTGGGGATGCAAACCCCTCCATAAATTCAATCGATCAATATTTCATGTGAACATAAAAAAATACTTCCATACACAATAAAAATATATGTTATGAAAAAATGCGTGAAAAAGTTGGCAGTGTATACTGAATAAAAAAGTATGAATTATCAGAACGTAGGAATACGTACAAAATATGAATCAGAAAAATTATTGCAACCCAGTGAATACTCAAGAAAAACAAAATCTACAAAAATGCTAGAAATTCACTAAACTTTGATTCTTAGATCATCGAATTCTAGAAGTCTAGACAAAATCCATGTGAAAGTAATAAAAATCTTTCGATTGATACAACCAGAATAATGAAATTAATTGAACCCTAATGAAAAAACTGTTTTCTGAAAAATCTCAACAAATGTCCCTACAATCTATAAATATCGGGGTTCTTGAGCATCAAATTCTAAAAATGCTATGAATCCGTGAATATTCTAGAAAATGCAACAAAATTTTTTGAGTATTTTAAAAATACGAAAAAAAATAATTTGATTAAACATCAAAAATTTACATGAATGTGATTTCATCTTTGATTCTTGAAATTACTAATAATAGATCGAAATTCTTATTTTAAAGCATCGAGTTCTTTAAATCTCTGTAGCAATCTACAAAAATATAAGAAATCTATAAAAATACTAAGAAATCATCCAGGGTTTCGAATGTTTTACTAGAATAACGTGATAAATATGTTTACTAGTTTACTAACTTAATAATTTACTCGTTTACAAGTTTACTAGCTAACAAGTACAGTAGCTTACTTGCTTACTATTTCACTTGCTTACTAGTTTAATAGTTTACTAGCTAACTAGTTTACTAGCTTACCAGTTCACAAGTTTCATAGTTTACTTTCTTACCAGTTTACTAATTTACCAATTTACTTTTTCATGAGTTTACTACTAGTTCACTAGCTAACGAGTTAACTAGCTTATTAGTTTGCTACTTTACTTTTTTTCCAGCTTACCAGTTAACTAGTTTATGATTTTTACGAATTCAGTAGATTACAATTTTACTAGTTCACAAGCTTACTAGTTTACGAGGAATCTTTTAATACATAAAAATTATGTAGAAATGATTTTCTCAGAAATTTATAAATCTTTCTGTCCTGAAGCATAATCATTATTATAATATAATAGTTATGAATAATATAGAAATATCATTGAAATTCATATAAAAAACGATAAAAATACATCGAATGCAATTGTTACAATTCATACAATTAGACATACTTTCGATTGTAGAAATACTAAAAAAATATGGAATAGAAACACTGAAAAACTTCATCCAAGAAACTGTCGTCTGAAAAATCAATTTAAATTTTTAAAATTGTTGAAAGTTTCAATTCTAAAGCATCAATTTCTAGAAATTATTGGGCGATCCATAGGAATAATATGATAAATATATAAAAATACTAAAAAATACTAGAAAGTTTTATGAATATTATACCATAAAAAAATAGTATCAATTTATGATGTACCTCTTATCTGTGTGATTTAAATTTGCCTAAAAATCAATAAAAATACATAAATTCATGGGAGTTTGATTCCTAAAGCATCGAATTTTAAAAAACTAAATAGAAACCCATATTACTCAATATCAAATAATTCTTGAACTGGTATAAATACAAAAAGTATTATTTAAAAAAATAGAAACCTTAGTTACTCATTGAAATTCACTAAAATCGAATTCTGTTCCTTATGAAGATAAAAAGTACGCAATCCTAAATTCAAAAAGTTGTATAACTTTTAAATTCTGAAATGTGATGTATCCCAAAATCTTTCTCTTGTAACCATATCGTCAAAGATGAAAAATTATTGATTCTCGAAGGTAAAATATTTTTCAGAACAAACCCCCCCCCCACAAATTTTTTCTGCCTACTCTTCTGACCCAATTAAATTATCCGAGCTTTCGGTCGCACCAGAATAAACAATAATTTTTCCAAAATCAAAATCTTGAAGAACTCATAGTTATTGATCAAAATACTTACAATTTTTAACTGTCTCATACATCCTATAGTCACACATAATTATTTCATTATCATCAAGTGGTTCTGGAGTTGAAACATTTTGCGATCTCTGTAGTGAAACTACAAAAATTACGTTCATTCGACTCCTGTCAGAAACGCATCAAAAAAATTCCAAAACATCAGCTCTGTTATCCCTAAAAACAACTCACCATAGGCATAGTGACTTTCTAAGGCCGAGACACTTAAATCCCCATACTTGTAATAGTTTTCTCTCGGTGCCCGGATGATTGATAGGCTCTTCATCGAAAATCCACCAACAATTAGCATCTCTTTTCAGGTACCCTTGGCGCGCCATTCATAACCGTTCGCGTTATTAGCGCGTTGGATAGTGGACTCGGCGTTGGTCGTGCGGTTGAAATGAAGATGATGAATGCGCTGCCGTCTACGGCAAAACCTCGGATGTAGATTAATATTGGGCGACCCCCTCGCGCAACATAGAAGTACACTCAGCGCCGATGCATCGATGCACTTACGCCAATAATGAGATTCCCGCGTGCTTGCCGAGTCCGCGACTAACAGATGAGCTCTTCTGGACTCGAGCAACTCGCGATCTTTATTTAATCTTCATTGAGATGAGCGAGCGCGAGTTTAATGGCGGCGACGACATCCCAACGAAACGAGTCCTTGCTCTATTAAGCCGCAATTATGAAATCTCGGGGGCCATAAATCATGGGGCTCTGGGCATTTGATTCGAGTACGCTCGGTGGCAGGCGCCATTTTTCAGGACTTTTTCCGGGACGACGCGGAGATTGCAGCCGCGGCGTGTCATTGCTGGTTTATTGATGAACGGGGCGATTGGTTCGAGAGGCGTTATTTATTGGAGGGTTTGCGAAGGGAAAATTTTTTCGATTCGAACCGTGTGACATGGATATTGCTACTGGTGGAGGAGCTATTGAGGTGGTTATAGGGATGTAGGTTCTTCTTTTTTTGCCTCTTTTAGGCTGAGCAGTGATGAATTATTTGTATAATTGTTACAGGTAACTGATATTGCTCTTCGATTCTGAAAATTTAAATTCATTTTTGGAAAAACGACTTAATCGGGTCAAGTTATTATCGTTTGATGTTAGATTATCGATGTTGCATTACAATGTAATTCAGGTTATATTTCAATGTTAATATTATCAATGATTTTTCATGGAGTCTTTGAGGAATTAATAGAAAGTCATTAAGAAATTTGAAGACCCTGAATTTCGAGCTGTTTATTGGGTAACTTTCCGGCAAATACGAATAGTCATTCACTGAAAATGAGAAAAATTTAATTATTGCTTTCCTCATAGCTAAAACTAGACCTGTTTGAAAGGCATTATTTTTTATGAGATATACTGTCCAAAAGAGATGTATTTTTACAAGGCTCTTAGTAGTAATTTTATGATCATCGAAAAAGTCACTACTTACAGCCTAGTAAGAATACTACACTTTCAAGTACAAGACTTAGTTAAAATAATACTTCTAAAATAAGTTTTTACTTATAAATACCTTATTTCAAATCGACCCTCGGAGCCAATGTCCTCAAGTCAAAACACAAACGTTTTATCTAGTTTTTTCCATATTCAAGCTTTCAACCTTCAAGTTTCACGGTCCTCTTCAGAAATCGATTATTTCACAATAAAAAAACTCGAATAAAAAATGTACATTAAAACAATCTCGTAAATGTTTCGTTTGACTTACTAAAATGAAATCCTGCTATATCACATCTTTACAAAATCATCAATAAAAGAGAGTTTAAAATCAGTCATTAAATTCATCAAACGAGCTCGTGAATCAAATAATTTATACTTTCGACAATTCACACTTTGAACCTCAAAGTCTCAATGTCTCGAGGTTCTCTTCTGGCATGTATCATTTTTCAATACAAAAATTAATTTGGGACATGAGTTTGGAGGTTTGATCTGGAATATTGAATTTTTCGACGGAGTGAAAAAATAATTGTTTTCCTATTAGCCGTACAAGGGAAGTAAAAATTTTTACAGATAATTTTTTACAGTATGAATCAAAAGTTATGAGCAGAGTGATAAAAAGTTTTTTTTTGTTACATATTCATAATTATTATTCAATAAGTATATAATATTTATTATAGGGAGCTTCTTCGACCTCCTGTTCAAATTATATTGGAACGTTTTTTCTCGAAATGATGGAATTAACTTTTTTCATGTAGAAAACTGTCGTTTGTAATTTGGAACTTCAGAAAAATGTAAAATATAATGAAAAACAATGAATTTTATTAATACTGACGTTCGATAGTTGGAAATAGTATATTACGTAACAGGCACGGATGTGCGAATTTGGCGAAACGGGGAAATTGCGGTCCGAGGCGAAGCCGAGGACTGTAACCCGTTTCGCCGAACGATATTTTATGTACCGAGGGCATAGTAAACGCGTTTAGAGATCTCGAGCTGGCATAGAAACGCGTTTTCTACGCCAGAGGTACATAAAATATTAAATGATTGTTTTTTTCGCGCATGATTTTTTTCTGATATGTTTTCTGAGAAATGTGTTCTTGAGCAACATTCAAGTTGGGAAACCTTAATTTTCATGCAGCAGAAAAGTGAGAATTCCATAAAATTGTCATGACGGTTGTTTCAAGAAAATTTACTTCTTTTTAAATTATATATTTTTGAAGAATTTTTCTTTTTCTTCAAGATACTGATTGTTGAATGGGTTTTCGAAATTCTCGAAAACTTATGTAAAATTGAATAATTTTTACAGTTGTTATAATTCAGACTATTTTCATAGGCTATGAAAAAACCAAAAAATTTGTAATAGATCATTGTTATACTAAGTAAATGTAAAAACTATGAAGTTCAATGGAAAATAAAACAAGAGATAGAACGTCTTGGAAAATTATGGAGTGTAATGGTAAATGATAAATTCATGTAATAAATAGCATTACGCAGTATACAATTTTAGTAAAAAAAAAAAGCAAAACAATACAAAACAAAACAACATATGCAAAAAGATTGATAACTTCATAGAAAAAAGAAAAAATCATGTATAACAATAAAAAATCGAAGTAAATAACATTTATATTAAAGCATTTTTACATGAACGGAAAATCGTTCTGAAATTTCATTGGCGATAAAAAAATGTGCAAATGCATCTCCTTTTATATAATACTTTGAGCCTTTGCAAAGTTCAACTCATGATTGAAAATTACCTAATTTTTATAGTAACGACGGTATGATTTAAATGATGAATAAAATGTTGAATTTTGTTACTGGTAAAATTGATTGTTAATAAATTCTAGCACAACATTTACATTTATCTCATAAATTTATGAGATGTACGCCCTTTTTGTCTAGGCGCTAAAAAGAAAATTCTAATATTTCATGTTTCTCAACAATTTACATTTAGAATTTTTTTCCAAATTTCCATTTTGTTTTCGTAGTGTTTCACATCAAAAAATTTCTTTACATTCGCCTGGATAAATATCATCACATTAACTGGAAAAAAGTACCTACCGAAACGATCTGTCACATCCATAATTAGCATGCAAAAGGTAAACCCTTATTTTCACTTTCATGAGAAGGTCATTACAATTTTCATATTTTTCAAAAAATATTGGAAATTTGAAAATGAAGAGGCTTTGAAAAATCACTTATTCGACATTGGTGTTTCAATAACACTTTGTTATTAGCAGGTAAAAGTTAGTTTTATATGAAGTTTCATAATAGTGAAGAATTTTCGAATTTTATATGATTTGAAAAAAATAGCAACTTACTTTTGATTACAGTATAAATATAATTGAAATAGTCACCTTTATAATTAAATTTCATTGGACTGATTTAGAAATCATATACTCTCTTGCATCAAAATAATTTAAGAACAAATTTTTTCACATGAAATAATTTGTTTTACACTGCATACCTTATGCCAGATCTGCCATATCCTTCAAATTGCCAGAAACTTAGAACAGCCCAAAATCCCCTTAAAATCGATGATATTCAAACCCCTAAAACAACCATTCATCTCTTCCAAAAATTCCCATTCAAAAACTCTCCTCTCGCACCCAAAAACCACGAACCACCTCGCCTCAAAAATCACCTCGCCCACCCCCACCCTTCCCCTCTGAACGACACGTAATAAAAATCTCAGATCCATAACTCATGCCCAATAAATCACTTATAGAAATTCTCACATTCAAATCCGACAAAAACAAGGTGTTTCTGGTTTCACCGGAATAATTCGCACTTTCATTTCCAATCGAAGCGTGTTCGGGCCGAGGCGATAAATCGCGGGAGCAAAAGTTGTGCAATAATTTGTCGTAAGGGGAAAAAAGAGGATCACGGGCGTAGTGGCGTGAAATATGGTGTACACTTTTCTCCGGGACGCATAAGGTGTCGCGAGGCGGGCAGATCGCATGATTTAAAACGGCGGGGAGCATTGTCAGCGATACGCCGGGCTAAATTGGTCGGCGTGGAGAAAATCGCGCTATCTATTCTGCAAATGCACCCGTGGTTTTCTTTCCACTCTTGCGGCCGTCCCGAAATAATTGGCAAAAGAAAGCCGAGAAGTGGCAGCTCTACCCATTCCCGACGGACAATGTGAATTATTCGAGTTGGCGGCGTGGGGCGCGCGCGCGACCAACACACGCACCGCGTTACGATTGACGCCGGCCGAAGGGAATCCGCGATGAATTCGCAATGCATTCCCCGACGCGAGAGCGACCTGAAAAATCGCCCCCGAGGGAGTTGCTCGTTTTGGGGAGGTTCAGGACCCCGGTCGGAAATAGAGCGAGTTGTTTTTTTGAGGGAGAAAAAGGTGGGAATTGAATCAAGATGAGGGTACACTGGAATCTGGATGAGAGGGATTTTGATGGGGGAGTGTATTTGTATGTGATTGTGCGTTGGTGGGGTTTTGATGTTTTGCGTGGTCTTGCAGGAAGTTTACTTTCTTGGGTGTTTGAATGTAGAGTAGAAGGAGTTTTGAAGGGTTGGAATTGTTGGAGGTAATAATATAAAAAAGTGAGAAATGATTGAATGGATGAACAGAATAATAATATTGACGAATCATTACACTTGCTGTATTATAGAGGACATGACAAAAAGTTTCATTCGAGTTTACAAATAGGATTGAAATTTCTTCTACGCGAAAATAACACGAATCCTCACTCGAAAATAATTTTTCCTTACATAGAATTATAATTATGAATTTTTGGCTCGGATGACGGAGAGAATATTTTAAAATTCATGTGAACTAACTAGGTAATAAAAAGAATTTTATTATTAATGAGAATCTTAAAATTAATTGTAATTGTTAGATCTTTAACTCTACTAATCTATATGACAATACAAAATTATAATGACCTAAAAATATGAAAAACACTGACACTTTAGCTATATTTCAAATCTATGTAAATATAATTGTCTTGAATATTTACGAAATTTATATTGTGAGAGAATTGAATTCGAAAAATCCATCAAGTAATTCATCAAAATATCTAAAAAAAGAACTTCAATTGTATGTATTCGGAAACAAAGAAAAAAATACAGAAAGTACTCAAAATCTAGAATAAAGCAATTGTGTTTTTGGAAATCTTTTAGAATACTCCATGTTTTCAAAACTTTCAGATTATTACAACTCTACATATCGAAATCCATTCAGCGATTCACATGAATTCTAGAAACCTTCGAAAATACTAAAACCCATGCAGTGTATAATTTCCTTACAAATTCAGCAAAATTTAGAAAAATTTAATGTTCAGAGAATTGACCCACAGAAATTCATACAGTAAATTATAACAAAAATACCAGAAAACAATTTCTATTACGTAAAAACTGAAAAAACTAAAAATTACGAAAAGTGCAGCAAATCTTTATGAAAAATGGTATTTTTTTAAATCTATATAGTTAAAATTTATGAAACTTTGAAACTTCAAAAACTTAATTACTGAAATCGATAGAACGATTCATAGAAATACTAAGAATCCTAAAAAATACTAGCAAACCTTCAAAATTTAATTTATACTTCAAAATATGACTGACAGTAAAACTTCAATTATGCCCAAAATTTATGATAATTTTATTTTTCTACAGCGACAGTTTTCAGAGCGATCCATAAAAACAACAGCATTTTATCAATACTGGAAAAAATTTAAAAATACTTCAAGTGCTGGAAATATGTATGTGATGAAGATACTGTTATCGTACAAATTAATTTCAATAATTCAAGTTTTTGAAACTTAAAAACTTCAAGAATGAAATTGGAGAAATCTGTACAGCAATTTATAGAAATCTATGAAAATTCTAGAATATGCTACGAAATTTCATTAAAAACGAAAAATACGAAAATTCCGGAAATCTATGGAATGCTCAAAATCTGTCTACTTATAGTAGTTTGTTAAAAATTTATAAAAATATTGAAATGTTTGGAAAATATGATTTTTGAACCTTTAGACTCTAGAAAATATAGATCGATCCAGAAAAAACATGAAATTTACAAAAAAAAACTGCAAAATAATTCAAAATTTACATGTACCAAGAACTAGAACTATGAATTCATTTAATTCATTAAATTTATGCCACCATAATTATCCCACATAATATATAAAAATATTCAAGTTCTTTCGTGACCATGAACCTTTCAGCATTGGATTCTGAAACTACATGCAGGAATCCTCAATGAAATCAAAAAATCCTAGAAACTCTTTGAATACCAAAGTTATTTAAAAAAATCAAAGTATTCGAAATGATAAAAATCTCAAACCCGGTGATGTGAAAGTTGAAAAATTTGATTCAATGATCGATACACGTCAATGAAAAATTACAAAAATAATAAATTTGCAACTCTAAGGCCCGTTTGCTACACAACTTCATAGTCACTAAAATAAAAAAAAATTGTAAAATCGCACTTTTAAAACTATACTGTCAAAAAATAAAAATTAAAAATTACCGACTGAAATATTTTTACCTATAAATACCTCCCGAATTTTTTTTCTGTCTTCTCTTTTGAAATGGTAATAAAAGCTTTCGTTCTATACGATCGGAGAGTGAGAGTGACAAAACAAGTGTTCTATTTATTGTAACAAAGAATAGTACATTTATCTCTAATTCTAAAGAGATATATTTATTTGTTACTTATGTTAATTGTTTGTAGATATTATCATTATATTTTCATTATTACACTTGAATATTCGAAGAAGAAAAAATCGCATCCATTTAATCGTATAACCTATACAATTGTTGGACTTACATGAATCCTTACAGCATAAGTCGAACCAGAAAGTCAACTACACAAAAACTGATTACAAAATGTATCTAATACACACTACCTAAATTTTAAATATTCACTTAAACGTAAAACCATCACACTTCAAAGTTTTTATAATTGTATTCAATAAAAAAAAGACGTAGAGAGAGAAAGCCAAGAATTCAAAATTAAAAAAATTGTAAAATTAGTTAGTTTACAAATGAACACACAAAATTTTGAAATCCTTATCATTCATAATTTGTTCCTTTAAGGATTTCTTGGTTTCGAGTCTCGTGTTTTAGAGAATAAGACCATAATAATGTCCACTAAGTGAAAAAAAAAAAAAAATAAGAAAAATGTTGTAAATTGAGAAATATCGAGAAAGCCACGAATATTATTGATGATATTGAAAATGCGATCGCGTGGGCACGCGTACCTTTATTACATGCCCAGTGAATACGCTACCAGCCGTCTTTTTTTCTGATCGTTATCGCAGGTTAACTTCGATAAAAGAACAGAAATATGTGCGTGTTTCATCGCGATTATAACACCGCCTCTACAGAATAAGCAATTAAAGGGGAGCACGTAGGAAGGGATCAGAAAAATGACTTGGCATCATGCAGCTTCTGCTTTTTTTTGAAAACGCATAATATAATGAGTTCAGCATTTTTCTTGTTATTAAAAGTGTTCTACAGTAAGTTGAACTTCAGCTAATTATTAACTTCTCTTGTCATTAATAATGATTCCTAACGTTCTATCTTCAATATATTCTTTCCCAAATCACTACGGTAATCTAAAATTACTATTACACCAGACAGTAATCATCATCAACAACATTGCAAAATTGAAGATTTTTATCTCATAAATGCAACATCTTTCGCATCATTTCTGATACATAGATGTGAAGTGTACTACAGCATCGTTTTTCATCGATACATTCAAAAAACTTCCGCCGGAATCAGCCTGCAGTGCCTCATTATGCAACACACCATGGTAAGAGAAGAACCTGCCGTCCCTGCAACCATGAATCCAGACACAGACCCCTTGCCCCTTTGGTTCCATTCATAAAATAATTCTCTCGATGAAAGGTGCTTACATCTTGCTCTCCAGAAGAGCACCTCACCACCTTATAGGCAGATGCGCCCCGAAGAACGTTACGAATCATGCTTTGGGATCATCCTTCTGTTTTGCCCCCCACACGTGCGCGGACAAAAAGACGAATGACCTGTTTTAAATCACGTCTACGACAGCTGAGCCACGAAACCCTAGAAAGCCGAAAGCCTTTTAAAAATTTGTAGTCAGCGGAATATGCAACGGACATTAAGATTTTAAATATTTATTTACCTTCTTTCTGTATATCACTGTAAAATTTCATCCACTTGAAGGTCTTCTGAGGCAAATTTTGATTTTTCAGGAAGTCGGTATGCATGATGAAGAAGTAAGTATAAATTAAATGATAAGAGTGCTTCTTTAAATTATACATTATCATACTTACTATATCACACTTGGATAATGTATATATTATATACTTCATATAGGTATCGTGCTTGATATATCACCCTTTAACAATATAGGTGGATTATTATGCAAACTTGAAAAATGACTTTAAATATCACACTTACATAATATGCACCAATTTCACCTTTAATATATCACATTTTTCATATTACCTAATATATCTCATATGAATATATATCTTACACCTCGCGATATATCACACGTAATGTATCTCTTCATATTTCTTGTATTACATACTTTATATCATTTTATTTATATCACTGAAAATATCACGCTTAATATACACACTACACACGCAATAGGACACTTTAATTAATATATCTTCCTAAAAGTATCACACATGAATTGATTCATCTTCACTGATTTATGACACGTTACTTGATATATCTTACACAATATGTGACACTCGAATTGAAACATCTTTCTCTCTGTATCAATCTTAAATTGGTATATCTTTCCTCGAATGTCACTGTTGATTTATGACACTTGAATAATGTATATCTATATTCACTATCAATATATCACTTTTTACATCAGACCTTCCATATCACCTAATATATCCTATATTATATATCGTATATCACGGTACATATCTCATCATGTATATCATATTATATATTTCGTATCACTGCATATATCACCGAATATTTAACATTAAATGTACACATCTAAGATTATCACTCTTGAATTCATATACTTTCCTTTGGATCACACTTACATTGATATATATCCATTTCTAAATCACACATAAATGTAAATATGTGTAAATGTAAAACACTTAGAATAATATATTTACCTTAATACATCACACATTGATTGGCATACCTTCCATTATATGCAACACTCAATATAACATAATATCTCCATTAAATATCAGAATTTTATTGATATATCTTCCTTAATATATCACACTTGAATTCATACGTCTTCGTTAGTATGTCACACTCGAATTTCTATATCTTTCTTAAAATGTCACACTTCATTTGTCAGGTTCAAATGATATAAATCACACCTTTCATACTACATAATATATCTCATATTATGTATCTTATGTCACGTAATATTTTACACTTCAAATATCTTCTATTATATATTTTACTGAATTTTATATATTTCTCCATGCAACACTTAATATACACACCTTGTACGGAACACATGAATCGTTACATTTTTCTTAAAATTTTACACTTGCATTAATATAACATATATTATGTCTCTCAATATATCACACTTTCATTGATATATTTCCCTTAATGTACAACACTTGAATTGATATATCTTCCTCAATATAACACACTGGAATTGATATATCTTTTTTGAATTGCTACACATGATATATAACATTTTAATGATATATATCTATTTTAACACTTGGCTTATCTTTTTATATATCAAACCTATTATACTACATATTATCTCATATTATATATCTTATATCCCAGATTATTTGACACTCCATGCATCTCATACTACATATTTTGTATCACTTAATATGAAACTTATAATACACATCTTATATTGCACACTAGAATGGATATTTTACCTTAATATGTCACACTCGAATTGATATATCTTCGTCAATAGATCACATTTGAATGTATTTGTTTTCCTTCATATACCTCACTTGAATAGATACATCTTCTTCAATATATCACACTCCAATTGATATGTGTTCGTTAATGTATCACCCTAGAATTTATATTTAATCTTTATTACACTATCACACTTGATGTATCACATTTGAATGATATATATCTATATTCACACTTTATGTATCACACCTTTTATGCTACCTAATACATTTGATATAATATATTTTATGTCACGTAATATTTGGCACTTCATGTATCTTTTACTATGTATTTTATATCACTAAATATTACACTTAATATACACATTTTACATTAAACACTAAAATCGATATAATATTGTCCTTGATGTATCACACTCAAATTGCTATATTTTCCTCAATGTTAGACTTTATTTGATATATCTTCCTTCATATATCACACTTGGATTGGTATTTTTGCTTTCATACATGTACTACCCTTAAATTGATATATCTTCCTTAATATGTCACATTTGAATTGATTTTTCTTCCTTGAAATATCACACTTAGATTTTTACCTCTTTAATAATACATCAAACTTGAATTTGTATACCTTCCTGAAAAAATCACGCTTAAACTGTTATAGCTTCTTGATTATATCTAATAATATCACACTTGATTGTGTAATCTGCCCTAATAGAGAAAATTTAAATTAATATCTCTTCTTCATTAGATTATTAAACTTTCATTGAGATAAATGTTTTTTTATTGCCTGTTTCAACGACATCTCGAAAAAGAAAGAAAAAAAAAATTGGACCAAATTGGTAAAAGCTCACGAATTTCTAAATAAAATTACAGATAGGTTACTCACATGTTAACGGTTCGAACAACTAAAAAATTTGAAAATTTTTGTAAATTGAATTTCTAAGGGCAGGAATTTTCTTCATTGATTCTCAAAGAGTTAAAATTTTCGATCTGAGATATATCCCAACTAAGCTTAGTGACTAAAGAAAATCAAATGTTATCAGCGATAATTAATGTACTGTCGATCATTATCAAACAAACTAATTATTCACACCGTATTAAAATTCTCGATCGGAGGGGCGGGTGAAAGGGTGCAGAGGAGGGGTAGGGAATATAAAAGCGATGTAGGTTGAGCTGGATTTTTGATGACGGTCATTATGAAAATTATAAATGACACGGGATTCCCCGAAGTCGATGGTTTGTAATCGATGCCAGCGTTATCGCGCGACCACCCTGTTGTGTCATTAGCCCCATTACCCAGGTATTACACACCGGCGAGCGCTGCCAGATAAGGCCAGGATCAAAAAGATCCCGATCGTTTGGGCTTAATCGCTACGCGCCGCAGCACTTTGCTCGCGCAGTTACCAAAAAATGTGACAAGACAGTGGAAAACCGCAATGGAAATGAAATTATTTCACAATTTCTACTTCGCAACCTAATTAGAAAATATAAACCTCGATCATTCACAACTTGATAAATTCAGAAAGTGTCATCGCACATTACCCAGTTATGCTGACTGTTCATTTGTAAAACGTTTTTCATAAATTCAAATACAACACCATCAGATTTGTTCCCCCCACTCTAAATTCAAATATTCATAAACCACTCTGAAGCCATTTGGCTTTATCGTAACCAATGTGAAAATAAACTCCTCGTTCAGACCTCATACACAACACGCGTAGGCAGACATCGCGGATTAACGATAATGCCCAGCGATAGCGTCGAGCGTGTTAACACTACTCGAACGCTGGTCGACGGTTCCTCGCGACTCGTTCTTCCTCCATCGAACAACGCCTTATATGTTCTATTGTCGTCAGACATTTTTGCACACACTTCCTGCAACACATTTCAAAAAAATACAGTCATTTTTGCTCGTTCCCACATACCTATGTGCAAGAACAATTATTGCCCAAGTTCTGATTCTGCAGATTCCAATGACATTACGCCAATTTTTTTCAAAATAACATGCACAGTAGAAGATGGAAGTTTCTTTCAATTTGTAGCCAGTAAAATCTGAGTTAAAATTAGCGTTAAATTCCTGACAAAGTAAAATTCGTGAACACAATCGCTCGTCTCGCAGCATCGGTCAACGTCAAAGACTACAAGGCCCGATGGCTGCGAGTTTTCGACCGTTTTCGACGTCGACACTTACGTACACCGAAGAAAGGGTTGTTTCGAGACAATTGTGCAAGCTCGTAACAAAAGTTGACACTGAAGAGCAAACAAACCAAGTAAACTTGAGTGGTGGACTAGAAAATTGCCTTTCAGGGGCGTAGGCAGAAAAAGTATTCGAGAGGGGTCTCTCTGAAAAATATTTTTCCTTCGAGAGTTCAAAATTTTTAATCTTTGACAATATGGGGACAAGAGAAAGATTTTGAAATTTATTATATTTCAGAATTCGAAAGTTATACAACTTTCAAAAACTAGAGTTGCATATTTTTCATGTTCGTAAATCATGGAATTAGATTTTTGTGATTTTCAATAAATGACTGGGGTTTCTATTTTATTATATAATACTTTTCGTATTTATACCACTTCAAGGATTATTAAATATTCAGTAATATGGGTTTCTATAAAGTTTTGTGAAATTCGATGCTCTAGGAATCAAACTTCCATAACTTTATATTTTTTTATTAATTTTTGGGCAAATTTAACCACACAGAAAAAGGTACATCGTAAATTTATATTATTTTCGTATGGTATATGATTCATCAAACTTTGTGGTATTTTCTAGTATTTTTATATATTTCTAATATTCCTATGGATCGCTTGATAGATTTTTAAAAGTTGATGCTGTAGTATGAAAACTTTGAACAATTTTGAGAATTTAAATCGATTTTCCATAAGACAGTTTCTTTTATGAAGTTGTTGAATACTTTTATTTCATACATACTTTTTAAGTATTTCTACAATTAAAAGTATGCTTAATTATATAAATTGTATCATTCGAATTCAATGTTTTTTCGATTATTTTCTATATAAATTTTGAGAATAATTTCCAAAATTATACATGAATATTGTATTATATAAATAATTATGCTCTTGGACAGAAAGTTTTATAAGTTTCTGAGAAAATTCTTTCTACATAATTTTCATTTATTGAAGGATTTCTAGTCAACTAGTAAGCTAGTAAACTGGGAAACTGGTAATCTAGTAAACTTGTAAACTGGTAAACTAGTAAGCTAGAAAAATAGTAAACTAGCAAACTAATAAGCTAGTCAACTACTTAAATAGTAAACAAGTAAGCTAGTAAACTAGTAAACTATTTTAGAATTGTAAAATTGCAAACAAGTAAAAAAGTATAATAGTAAAGTTGCAAACTCGTTAACAAGTAAATTGGTTGATTAGTAAACTAGTAAACTTGTCAAATTTGTAATAGTAAACTAGAAAACTATTAAGCTAGTAAACTAGTAAGCTATTGAACTAGTAAACTAGTGAACTCGTTTACAAGTAAATTAATAAATTGGTAAACTGGTGAGAAATTTAACTATTAAACTTGTGAACTAGTAAGCTAGTAAACTCGTTAGCAAGTAAACTTGTAAACTAGTGAGCTAGTAAACTAGCAATATAGTAAGTTAGTAATATAGTTTACAAGTAAGTTGGTATACTTGTTTGCTAGTAAACTATGTAGTAAACTTATTTATCATGTTTTTTTGTAACATAAACGAAACCCTGAATAATTTCTTGATATTTTATATATTACTTATATTTTTATAGATTGCTATAGTGTTTTTAAAACTTGATGCTCTAAAACACGAATTTCGATCCATCATCAGTAATTTCAAGAATCAATGATGAAATCACATTAATATAAATTTGTATTGTTTGAAATCGTCATTATTTTTTCATATTTTTGAAGTACTTAAAATATTTTGTTGCATCTTTAGAATTTTTATAGATTCAGAGCAAATTTAGGATTCGATGCTCAAAAACCCAAAATTGTATACATCCTAGAGACATTTGTCGAGATTTTTCAGAGAACAGTTTTTCCATTAGAATTCAATGAATTTCATTTTTCTTGTGGAATTTGTATGAATCGAAATATTTTTATTACCTTCATATGGATTTTCTAATGATTTCTAGAATTTAAGTATTTAAAAATCAACGTTTTGTAAATTTTTATCATTTTCGTTGATTTCCGTTTTTCTTGATTATTCACTAGGTTGCAATGATTTTTCTGATTCATATTTTCCACGTTATTCTATGTTTTGATAATTTTTACTTTTTTATTCAATATATACTGCCAAAGTTTTCATGCATTTTTTCGTAACATATATTTTCATTTTTTATCGATGTAACTTTTGAATTTTCACATGGAATATTGATTGATTTTATCAGAATTTTGGGAGGGGTTTAAACCCCCAAGACCTCTGCGTACGCGCCTGTTGTCTTTCATAGTGATAGACAAACATATACCAAGTTTTTCTGAAGACTCTTAAAACAAATTATCGACAAGGATTCAATATCGAATACGAATGTAAAACTGTACATTCTCACTATTCCACAACTTACTCTTCACCCCAAAATTTCGGTATCTCGCAGTGTCACTTCAAATTCCACATCCTCATCGATCACATTCAGTTTCACGAGAAGAAAAAAAGTTTTCCAAGGGGGTAATCATAACGTACTTGTACGATCCCTTCGGAAGGAACCCTCGTGCCTGCAGTAACTGAAATTTCGTCCGCGGCAGTAACTCCGGGGTCATAAGGGGATCGCCTCAAAAGGGAAGAAGGGATATGAGGAAGGAAGGAAGGCACGGGACAAGATCCTTTATACGTCGGACCTCAAACCTTGAGCCGTTGCCGAACACCTTTCGATATAGGTGCACGTGGCATGATGTAACGTATCTCAGCTGTTCGTCCCGGGCCAAGATCCGGGTCAATCCGAAACAATGGCAAGCACGTCTTCTCGCGCCATCATTTTTCCTGGCAAAGGCGTTTCTGACCAACCGCAAACTTGTTTCATCTTCAGTTTTACGACTGCTCCCTTTTACACCATTTTTTAGAAGGGAAATCATTAGCTTCTGTCGAGAAAGAGCTTTTTTGCAAGCTCGAGCTTCAGAAGAAGGAATCCTTTTTCAAGCTCCTTCACACTCCATCTAGAAACAAGATGACTGCAATCGCAGATTTATTTTCCTCCTCTTCCTCCTCCTCTACCAGTTGAATCTTTCCCTAAAGCATTAAATTTCCTTTATTCGGAAACCGCAGGCGATAGCTTTGACGCAACTTCTTGGCGGAATTTACGAGGGTGGCGAGCGTACGTTGTACATACATCGTGTATATACATTTGTCGCGACAAAGAGCCCATCGTTTCCCGACAAAAGACGGGACAAACGGCCGTACTGACCGTTCCTCGCGTTTCGGCCATTAGTCATGCGCAAAATGAGCGTGTCCAAATATTGTGCGAGGGTGTAGAAAGACTGTGTTGGCTCGTTCTCCTACAAACGATGCGTAGGAGGCCACCAAATAATAATCAAAGGCCTCATTGACGTGAGTAATGGGACGAAACGTGTGCGCGTATGACGACGTGGGGACGGAATGTTATTCATGATGGGGTATTTCTCGCTCGAGTTACCGTCAGTTCGAGTGAATCTCGAATCATACATTGCAAGGGAGTAAGCGGAAAGAAATTTTCCATGGGTTCTCCGAGAATATGCGGTTTATGTCTTGGACCATTTGAAATATTCGAGTAGGTAAATTTGTACTTACAAGTTTGAGGCATTATGGTAAGGAATTTTGGAATATCAATAATCATCTTTCGAAATTTGGTGGATAAAATATTTTGAATAAAAATGGTTGTTCCGGCATTATGAGATTTTCACATTTTAATTACGTTAGTATTAGAAATCATCAATTTTTCTCACAGTAGAGTTTACATCAAATAACCATAATTTTAAATATAAATGAATTTTACAGTTCTATGTATGAGTCCTTCAGATTTCTAAATGTAATGCTACAACTTCTTACGTAATTCGATTTTTCGTATTTATGTAACAATGTTTTTTCAACAATAAGTTTTCGTTGGGATTTTCTCCATTTTAAAATCGTTTATCAACGTGCATAAATATGAAAACTGTTAAATCATCCAGGTTCGTTTCTTCAAGCAATTAATTTAGCAATGATGACTTGATAAACAGAATGTTTATTTGTCAAAAATTGTAATCATTGGTTCCTTTTTCTCAGGAAGCGCCTTAAATAACTAAAGTAGCATGTGTAAAACATAGAATTTAATGAAAATTCATAATTATTTATTTTACACGTTTCTGGCAAGAGTAAACTATAAATTCAAAATCAAATCTTTGAAATTCGTGATACTACACTATGAAAAAAGTTTGAGGTAATTTTACTGTACCCATACCGAAAGCCATTAACCATTACCTAGTGGTGAAATTATACTATAATTTTACTACTCGCAGTTGGAATTATTCAGTATACTAAACTAATATTTCATACTTCAACGAAATTTTCCTATTCAAGTATTTAAAACATGGAAGAATAGTAAATTTTCTGTACCATGGTATAGGAAATTCTCATAAATTTTTTTAAAACAATGTAATTTTAAAATATGTGTATCACGTCGAAAAATATTTTTTGATGTTATTTAGTTCTTATAATGTATATTTGATCGATATACAGGGTGTTTTAAATTCCTCGTGCAAAAAAAATTAATAAATAAACAAATATGTAATTTCTTATCGAATTTTAAGTCTAAAGGCCTTTACCAATTTTTATAAAACTCAAAAATTTGGAAAGTTATCCAAGCCCAAAATTTTAACAATGAATGCTCTTTCTCGACAAGTGGGCTTAGACTTAACTGACTAAACTTTTTCCCGATTTTCTTCATATTTTATTCTTAAATTAAAAAAGTTAATTGAGCGTAAAATTTAAAAAATTTGATTAGCTAAAACTTGTGCCTCTAACAACTTTTTTTATTTTGACTTTTGTGAAAAGTGGTAAAGGACTTTTCGACTGATAAAAATGTGAAGAAAATTTGAAAGAAGTTTAGTTCTCGGAATCTACACCCACTTGTCGAGAGAGGGCTTTAATTGTTTAAATTTTAGGCTTTAATAACTTTTTCAATTTCAAGTTTTTTCAAAAGTGTTGAAGAACCTTTAAACTTAATATTTTATGGGTACTTATGTATTTTTTTTTGCATGGAGAATTGTAAGAACTCTGCATAGTAAAAAATAATTATAAATATAATTTCATCATATTTATAAATTTCAAATGATGGTAAAAGTAAATTTATATTTATCAAAAGATGATTGTACAATATCGAGAAAAGGAAATAAAGTAATCTTACATACATTATAATAGAATCTGAATGAGTTATGCTTTAACGTGTAATATTATTTAAAGAACGTCATTTGAAAGTATGAAACATTTATTGTTTTTGATGCTGTACTGCTATTATTAAATTTTTACTTAGTTCAAAAATCAAACTATTATTAATTAGTTATTTTCTTACCTGAAATCGTAGCTTCTTAAACAAATTGCTTAAAACTTTAAGTTTATAATAGTTTTCTACTAAACTATTTACACTTGAAGGTTCAATTTTTTTTTCAATTATGTTTTCACGATTATCTTTTAGAATGCATTTATATGACGCTTTTTACATCATTTGAGAATATACATGACGTAGAATGTTTGAAATTTTGTAAATTCAAGCTTTTTTGAAATGATTAAAATTTGTAATTTGACGATAAAATATATAGATTTGGATATTAGTTTTTAATTGTTGTACTCATGCATTTTAACTGCTATGCAAGATTGTTCAATTTGATAAATATTCAAACTCTAGATTTTTACCTATAAATTATATTTCCATTAGCTTCAAACCTGCTTCACAAACATTATTATATTTTATTTCCATACATTCAATAATTTTTATTACTAAATATTACTTATACTAAGAAAATCAAAATAAATTTGATGTAGATCGTACCTTTTTGTAAACTTTTGAAAAATAAAGAATCTTGCTTCGGCAAAAAAGAATTGACGTGATAAATAATCCGACAGAATTCAGTAGTATAAGTGTTGATGATGACGAGGTATTAGATCAAGTATTTTCATCCATCTTTCTTTATATAATTTACTTCCATTCAATAATTTCATCATCGACTTTATTTGGAGTAACAAACATGATTTTCATGTGATAGTCACTGATCTCTAGGAACCAACTCTATTTTCATTCTATTCGTAACTCATCGATATTTCGACCTCTAATTGGGTCCCCATCAGGATTTTCATACAAAAGAGCGTGGTCGTGAATCAAAATATTTCTCCAGGTTTTGTTTCTCGACCACACACTTTTGTATGGAAATAATAATGAGGACCTAATTAGAGGTAGAAATATTGATGAGCTACGAATAGAATGAAAAAAAAGTTGGTTCCTATAGATCAGTGACTATTTATCACATGAAAATTAAAAAAGAAGAAAGGAACATTTAAAAAAAATATAAACAATAAAACAAACATGATAGTAGAATTATATAAAAATCAGCATTACTACTAGTTTTTCTGTTCATGATGAAAATCGAATTTATAATGCATAAATCGTTCTAAAAGATTCAATTTTTGAGCTTCTTTCAGAAAACTGTAGAAGCTATTTCAAACATCATTTGAAAATGACATATTGTTAAAAACACTTTCATCTCATTCAGTTAAGAAAATCCTTTCAAATTCTCGATATTTTCTTGCAGTATTTCTGTAATGTTCTGAAAAATGACAACGCCTCTAGTTCAATGGAACGAGAAGTCAGTGTGTCGCTTTTTTTGTGGAGTAACTAGAGGAAGATCAGAATGCCGTTGGCCTAAAAGCGATAGGGGTCAGGATCAAGCAAAAGGTCTTGCAGCATTCGCCCAAGGCAAAGGACGTGCAGCTGCAGCTCTGAGTCTCGTTCTTTGGCGCGTGCCATCCGAGGATTTTTTATTCTCTACGAGGGGGATCTCTGATCCAGGTAGATCAGCGAATACGTTACGGGTGCGCCCTTGCGTAACGTACCGCGTGCATGCGTGTACCTACCACAATGATTCCAACGTTTTTCGTCTTCTTTTATCTCGTCTGCTTCTTTTTGCATTCATTTTATGATCAGACGTCATTTTATTCAATAAATCAATAAGATTTTGATAAATTTTTGAGTATTATTGTTAAGATGCTTTCTTTTGAAACATAATAAGAAAAAAAAAAAAATAATTGAAAATGATTTTTCAAAGTAAAATAAATAAATGTTCAAAGTAAGAGAGAATTCTACACTTTAAAACCAGAATTTTCAGAACTTGGCATCTTGAAAATCATACACATTAGTTTAAAATAAGTGACGTTTTTTCTTTGTAATAATAATGTAATAATAAAAATTAGGAATATGTTTGATTTCTTATTGCATAACTACACATGTCAACCTTATATTTCCTAAAGAAAACTTTAGAATAGAAAAGTATAATTTTTAATTTTCAAACAGTGAATTGATATTTTTATCTATAATACATCTATAATACTTGAAATTATTGTTGTTTATTTTCTTTTATTTTTTATTTTTCATTTTACTTGTTTCAGATGAGCATAAAAAAAACATACTCATCTGAAAGTAACTTTTCTGGAATATGATCAAATCCAATTTAATTGGGGCAAACTATACACCAAGCTGTAATTACTGTTCAGGAAAAGGGGACTGAAGCTGCAGCAGCTACTGGAAGTAAGTTCTTATACACTTTTTACAGTTATGTGACTATCAGCAAAAAAAACTCAAAGAAACTTCTCTTCGCGTATGATAATGACGCACAAAAATTTATATATATTTGTCGTATCATATAACTTCAAAATTTCTTTTACATTTGGATATTTATTTAATTATTGTTTGAAACTTTGCCTGCAATTCAGATGATCAATTAAATCAAAGTACATTTTTTTCGGTTTGAAAATTGTTTATCTTTGTCGTGATATATTCTACGAATATAATTGGTGGTCAGTATTATTTCAAATCGTTACTTATTGCTTTTCTATAGTTGGAATTAGCTTCTCAATATTAGAGACCTTCGGAAAACCATTTGTCTTGGATCGTCCTTTCTTATTCGTCATTTTGCATGAACCTACTGGACTGGACTTGTTCATTGGAAGTGTCTACTCACCCGAAATCTAATGATCGTAACTTTGTACCTTACACTTAAGTTTTCAATAAATTTTTTCCATTGCATAGCACATAAAAGTGATATTCAATAAAGTAAAGAGAAAAATTTGTGTTCACTTTTCTTTGTGAAAAAAATGATATGGAAATAATGATATTCTGAAAATTTTCAAGTATCTCCAAGTAAAGAAAGATTACAATGCACTCTTTCAGAAGAATCTACAATTCTATAGTACACCCTTTCCTTATTATGTATTCTTACCCTTGGAAACTTATTTCTCAATCTAACAATATGTTATTCCATTTTAAAGAGATTGATCTTATTTATTTGTAGAAGTTTTAAAAAATAAGATCAAGCGCTTTGACAATGTGGTTATTTATTCTAAAATAAAATAAATTCCTACATTTACTATAAAAATATTCCACACAAATTTGAACTTCTCAATTGCAAAACTCGAAGATATGTTATCATCATCTTCTCTGCTCATTTCACAAATATAGTATTTTCATTAACAGTATGATTATTTTTATCTCACAAAAAAAATGCTAGAGGTAATTTTGTTCTTATTTGCAACATCATTTTACATTTGAGATATAGGATAAAGCTTTTCCTGAGTTAGAATAATGCTATACTGATAAAGGATATTTCCAAACCATGAGAAACAATATTTGATTAGTTGCTAGCGATAATCACATTTAATAAAGCAGAAGAAAAACTATAGAATGACTGTAGAACGTATATTCATCATGGAATGAATTGTTATCATATCACTGTACACTGAAAAAAAAATTTGTTCAATTTTCTAAGTAAGTGTTGAAATTTTTTAACCCATAATTCTGTGTGTAGTGTTTCCCATAATAAGATCTGATGACTTTTACATACGCTATGGAAATTCTTTCATAAATATGGAAATTTTTCCGGCAATAATAAGTGACTGCGAATTTGCTTTGAATAATCTAAATTCATTCATGTACTTTTCGACACTGATAAGTGACCTTCTATTTCTAACAAGGCATAATCTCAAATGAAAATGTTGAACGATTAAGAATTACTTCATGTACGTATCATCGTCAAATGAATGTCATTGTCTTACATCTTTTTAATCAATCGTTCCATACTTCATAATACATCAATAATTTATTCTAACACGTAATAAAGGTTCGAATGGTTTCTGCTTCATGTGTCATTGAACTCTGTTATATTTATATATTTTATAACATTATATGAAAAACTACTCTTGAACTTTAGTTACTATAATGCGAAACATTCACTAACATTATTTCTTCAGAAAAAAACTGAAACCATGTATGTCTAAAATGTTTAAAATACATTTTAACATATATTCAGGGGGCATAAGCAATTGGAGAAGAGCACGGGGACATCGTCCACCCCAAAATTCTGACGAACAAAGGATATTGTGTATCTGTGCCTACGCCCTGCATATATTCTTGTATTGCACAAGATATACATAAATTCTTATAAGACTTGATTTTCTGTCAAACAAACGTGGCATGTTCAAAAGCAAATTATATATTTCCAATTGATAAACGATAACGCTACAAAAACTTTTTTATCATTTCCAGCAAAATTAGATATCTTATATGAGGACTTCTCGAGAAAGTTATAATGATAAAGCGATTTTTCATTTCCTCAGAAACAAGTTTATAATTATTCGCAGATGAGAATGGCATCTACTAAAATCAAAGAAAGAGATATCAGATGATGCCTGGAAGTACAGTCAATTGTGATTTAATTGTTGTGATAACGAAATTTTTTTGTTAATTGCCGTAAAGGCGTATAAATGCTGATTCGTTTTTGAGAGGAACACTGTTCGTACACGATTTCATCAGGGCAAGCACGATGAAGAATTGTAAGTATGAGTATAATTAGTAGTGATATTATTTTACTTTTTCTTTCTCCACTTTCCTTAATTTTATTGCTTTTCTGTAGTGTTACTGTTCACCATTATCGTCAGTTTGGGAGTCTTTGGAGATGGTCATGCTGCTGGTACCAACGGATTTTCCAGTGCCTTGTACAAAGTAAGTAATATATATTAGAAAATATATACTCGATAACGAGTATTAAATAAATTTTTCCAAAAACAAGTTTCACAATAAGTAAAAATTTAAAGAAGAATGTGAATGAGTAGATATAGCAAAACGGGACACAAGTATAAAATCTCAATTTTTGTATTAGTATCCACACAAAACTATTGTTTAAAATCGTGTAATATTTTTTTTCTAAATCTTAGATTATTGTCGTCGTGCAATAAGGATAAATTTTTTTTCGAACCAATAAACCTCAATGCTGTTACGGTAAGACTTGCTTAGGTTTTTTCACTTCATTTGAATCAAAAGTTTAGTTAGAAATGTATGTGTATAGATATTTCAAATTGAGCATATGCTCTCAAAATCGAATGAATTTTACAGGAACTTTCCCAATCAACAGCTGGAAACAAAATTGCGTCTCCATTTGTAACCCAATTGGGTCTTGTTATGTTGTGTTACGGAGCTCGAGGAAATACTCAAAAAGAATTACGTGATGTTCTTCAAACAGAATGTGGACATCGATTAGCGGCCCCTGCGTTCAATAGATTATTGCAGACTTTAACCGTAAGTACCGACAATGTTGACGCAATATTATTAATTATAAAAACATTTATACTTCTAGAGACTTTACTCATTTCTCAAAAGCTGCTTTACTAACACGCCGATCGGTTTGTTATTATTAGTCATCAAATGGCGTTGAGTTGAACATTGCTGCAAAAGTATTTACGTCAAAAAGTACAACGATCAATGATGAGTATGAGACGTACATGGAACAACATTTCAAATCCAGCATTGTTGATAATGTGGACTTCAGACAGCCAGAGGCAGCAGCCCAAGTCATAAACCAATGGGTCGACAATAAAACTAAACATAACATTCCTAAACTAATTGAAGCAGGTATGTACATCGCTGTTTTTAATGAAAAGCAGATGTTAAACATAACTTTTTGCTGTATGAAATTTTAACACCTAGATCGTATTTCAATTGTTTTAGAATTTATTCGCTGTAAGCTGAGGTCATTTTGAAAGATTTTGAGTGTAGTGAAAAAAATTCATGTAAATTTAAATTTCGGAAAACGTTACAACTATGTCCCCATGACAATTATTTATATTGATACATTCTTAAAACTTATAAATAACTGACCATAATCGAAACAATACGCCCTTCATTGAAAAGACTGAATATAGTCACAGTTTATCGGTTTTTTTTTATAAGTATTCGCATTTTTAACAAATAATTTCACTTTTGTTCTGAATCCAGATACTATTGATCCAGACACAGCTTTGATCCTTGTGACTGCAATTTTTTTCAATGCTACATGGCAATATGAATTTGATCCCTCTTCCACTTTCGAACAAGAATTTGTAAACGGTGATATCAAGGAGAATGTTCAGTTCATGAAAACAGAAGAAATTTTTTTATACGGGACTGTAGAAAATTTGGATGCTAGTTTCATAAAAATACCATATAAGGTAAGGAAATAAATAACATCGTTTCTCATAACCTGAAGTTTTCATACTTTTTTTAATATTTACAGGACAATAGGTTCAGCATGCTCATATTTCTTCCTGATGAGGGTCATAAGTTGGAAGATTTAGAGAGAAATTTTGTCGAAGTGGATACCTCGGAAATTATAACAACAGGAGACGTGTATACCTTAGAACTGTCTTTGCCAAAATTCAAAATTGAAAGTTCCTTTGAATTGGACCCTGCTTTGTACAAGGTGCTGATGAAGAATGAGTTTCATTGATGTTGAAAATTACATTGTTCATTATACCTTCAAAATTATTTGCTCAAAATGTAACATTATATTATACTACATATTATTGTTCTTAATGCTAAAATTCTGTTTATTTTTTATTTTAGTTGGGCATTAAAGAAGCATACTCACCTAATAGTGATTTTTCTGGAATATGTTCTGAATCAATTGAACTGGAAAAAACTATACACAAAGCTGTTATTACCGTTGAGGAAAAAGGGGCTGAAGCTGCAGCAGCTACTGCATGTAAGTCTTTATTTACTCTTTTCAGTCACTTGGCACTCAGTTATTACAATTTTCGAAACTCTTTTTTCTGAATTAGAAAATGAACTATAATAATTATTATGCATTATAATGCATAAGTGTCTTAAAATTCATACAGTAATTTAGAATGTCGGTTGATGACTGTGTAAACTATATCTGCAATTTCGATGATCACGAAAGTTCATGTTCAATTATTTCAGTTGAATAATTTTTTCCTTGTTATCATATTGTAGAAAAAAATTATTGGTTTAGGGACTGTATTTAAATGGTTACTTTCTTTTTTTACAGTTGAAATAGCCTTCAGATTTGCAGCTCCAGAACCGAAAAAATTTGTTGTGGATCGTCCTTTCTTATTTGTAATTTTTCATGAACCGACTGGACTGGACTTATTTATTGGAAGCGTCTACTCGCCGAAGTTTTAATGATCATAGCTTTGTAAGATTCATACTTGTACATTTTTTCGTCAATAAAATTTTCAATTGTGCAAAATAAATAAAAATGTTATTCATCGATGCAAGAAAATTTCTTGCTTCATTTTTGATCGAAAAGAATGACCATAAAACAATTTAAAACCCTCAAAAACATGTAAAATCACACGAACTCAACGAAAAATTCGGTAGTAGGATTTCAAAACAGGGAACGAAAGATTCCTATATGCTGTTTTTAAGAAAAACTCCATACAGAATATTTGTTTGATTCTTCGAATACTTTCACAGAATATCTTTGAATTTTTTTGAATTTTTTTAGTGCATGTAAATCTGACTAAACCAGAGAATCGTCTCTCGAAGTTTACAACAGGTATACTGGGTGAATGATTAAATGGAATTTTTTTTCAAACGATCATTTTTTGTTAACTGATTGAAATAAATTCTTTTTGAAAAAGATGATTTTTTACGTCTGTGCTTAAATACATAGGCTTTTTTATGTATTGAATAAAAATATAAACCAAAGTAATGTCATATGCCTCCTATTACAAAATAAACGTTACGATTTTACAACAAATTTTGAAGTATCGATGCGTTGATACCAACAGTAAAAGTATCGGTACTCGATAGTATCGACTTTCAAAGTATCGGTATCAAGCATCGAAGTATCGAGTACCGAGTACTCCATACCCAAAGCATCGAGTAGGTATCGCCCATCACTATCACCCAGGAGAACATTCTCTCGAAGTTTACAACAGGTATACTGGGTGAACGATTAAATGAAAATTTTTTTTCAACGATCATTTTTAATAACTGATTGGAATAATTTTTTTGGAAAAAGATAATTTTTTACGTCTGTGCTGAAATACGTAAGTTATTCATATATTTTTGAATGAAGGACATACTATGATAATGTCATATGCCTCCTACTACAAAATAAACCTCATGATTTAACATTAAATTTTTGACTTGAAGTCCTTAAAATACTATTTTATATGCGTCCAACGACCAAGAAAAGGAATTCTTTTACCTTAAATAATGAGCATGAAATAATTTTCCTACACAAAAAAATATGTAGCAAGGCTAAAATTCATTAAATTAGAAATTTTCATCCCACTCTTTACTTCAGAACAAAAATCGATTTTCGATTAATTCATGTAGAGTATTTCGGATAATTATTACTTCGTTATATAAAGATCCAAGTTTAATAGTTGAATTGTTGTGCATACATTCAAATTTCACAAAATGTTAAATATTACCATAACACTTCACGTTCTATCAAACGCACCACAGTCATTGGTGACATGATATATTTCCACATCATCAATAATAATTATTGATGATGTAGAAATATATCGCTGAATACAACGATGAGTTGTAGAAAATTTTCGAGCTAAAGAGAAATCGATTTTTTTTTTTTTTTTGAGTCAAAAGAGAACCAGAAAAAATTTTTGGACAAAAGAAACACACTGTATTGATGCGAACAAAAGGAAAATGTGTTTCTATGTAGCAGGAAAAAGCATCAGATGAATGTCGAGTGCACAGGATATACAAGGATATTTTGAGTACGAAAATTGAACGTGCGTCCTTTTAGGGCTAAAGTTTATCAAAAAAATATGATGATCAAAAGTGAAAAGAATTTTTCTTTAGCAAACAAAACACAACCGAAAAATTTTTTAACGAAAAATGAAGTTAAAAATTTTGAGATCAAGGAGTAAAATGTTGAACTTAGTTAAACACCAGTTTTTCAGATAAATAATTTTTCTCGCAACAACTGACTTTTTTAAACTATTTCATATTTACTTGAAAAATTCAAGCTTTTGCAAGACGCCCGTGCTTTCCATGGTTTTGCGGCTCGCTGACCATTAATCTGGTGTCAGATTTACAATAAAAATTTGCTTAAACTATTTCAAGTTATAAATAATCTAGAAAAATATAGTTTTTCGATAGAAGCAAATGTTTTTCATTGTTGTTCTATACGCTGATTACGGATCTGGCATCCGATTTAGAAACTAAATAGTAATAATGATAATAATAATAATTTATTCGAACAGGTGCATAATGATACAGATTATATATACATAATAATCCACATAACATAACACATAATAATTACATAATAATAATAATAATAATAATAATAATAATAATAATAATAATAATAATAATAATAATAATAATAATAATAATAATAATAATAATAATAATAATAATAATAATAATAATAATAATAATAATAATAATAGTTTAAGCTATTATATAAATAAATAATTTTTAAAAATAAAATTTTCAAGATTTATATACTCATCACGGTTTCCTTGGCTGCTGATGATGAATTTGTAGCCAGATTTCGAGAAATTGATTGTTGCAACTATTTGTTCAAACAATAATAGAAACAGCTAGATAACTTCCGAGAAACTTACTACTAAAACGTTTTTTGAAACGTTAATTATGAATTTTGCGTCTTGTTTTTGTTATACGACTTTGTCAAAACTTTCTGGTAACAAATATTTGCATCAATTATAAATTTTTACTAACAATAAGATGCATGATATGCTTTTCATGGTTCTCTGGGTCACTGATCACTGAATTAAAAAAAGGTGCGAATCTTTCCTAAAAATTGCGTTATTAGTTGTAACACTATTTTTAGGAAAGTTAATATTGAAAATTACAAAGATCATATAGGAAAATTATGATGTATCACGGTGAGTTGAGGATTACAATTGTTCCTTTTTTTTTTCAACTAGACCAAATTTTTCTGTCTCGGCTTATCTATTCCAGGAGGTTGACACTCCCGTAGTTCCACCGTGATCCAAAGGAACACGGAAACATTTAATATTCACGTATGCATTTTCCCGCTCATAAGTACAGCATGGAGCAACACAATGTTTAAATTTCCAACTCACTTTTGACGACATTTAATTTAAAAAATCATAAAAACAAAACGTTACACACTTTGGATATCGCGATGGGTGACAATGTTATGTAAACAGAGGATAGGATTTCACGACGAACGCCAGCGCCATCTCACCTACTTTAAGTGGTCGCGAACTACAATGCATTAGGGATAGGAGTGTCACCCCCCTGATTTCTGCCCAATAGCAGTCCATGTTTTATAGGGTCTAAGCTAAGCACAATAGGTAAGAGAGAGACACTCCCGTTACACAGCACAACCTAGCAGAGACAAATATGATACTCAGAGTATGTATTCTTTCGGTCGATTTCGTCGCGCGCTCTTTTTAAGCGAATGAAATTCGTCCGAATTTCATAATAACACAATTTTTAGGAAAGATTCGCACCTTTCGTTAATTCAGTGATCAGTGACCAAGAGAACCATGAAAAGCATATTATGCATCTTATTGTTAGTAAAAATTTATAATTGATGCAAATATTTGTTACCGGAAAGTTTTGACAAAGTCATATAACAAAAACAAGACGCAGAATTCATAATTAACGTTTCAAAAAACGTTTTAGTAGTAGGTTTCTCGGAAGTTATCTAACCGTTTATATTATTGTTCAAACAAATAGTTGCAACAATCAATTTCTCGAAATCTGACAACAAATTCATCATCAGCAGCCAAGGAAACCGTGATGAGTATATAAATCTTCAAAATTTCATTTTTAAAAATTATTTATCTAAATAATAGTTTAAACTATTTCCGTGGTTTCCCGCCATAATGACGAAACTCACTTTTTTTCGAAATTGATTTCATGTAAAATTTGATATCTGCAAATGTTAATCTTTCCATAAAATTGTAATTGACACTCTAATATCCAACATTCGGTTCGTTCTATCGACATTTCATAACCAACAAACTGCATTTTTCACAGCATAACAACACAACTCAGCGTTTTCCCGGCATAAGGAATCAGTTCATCCATCATTGTTTAAATCAGTTTGATAATAATGTCAGTGGCTTGCCACCATAACAGAGAAAATTACTTATGCCATAAGGCTCATTTTAAACGATATTCTGATGACATTTTCAACGTTATGAGATGTGTGACTTTCTCTGTTATGACGGGAAGCCACAGAATTTCACGTGAACAAAATAAATAAATAATTTGACTGCATCGTACGATTGTATATTCAATCTACCTGTTTTTTGCAATTTTCATGAACACAACACTTTTTCTCACTTTTTTGCATTTTTCTCGTTTTTGTTTTGATGCTGAACACAGCTGAACATCAGCTGACTGCTGCGCACACACGTCATAACATCTGTGGCTTCCCGGCGTAACCGACTAGGTCACAATTTTCAATACAAAAATACTTTCTAGGCATATTTGCGCGCACTCAACTAAAATATTTTCACTTACGCTTTGCAATCAATGATTTCGTAAGAGAAAAAGTCACAAAAGTTTGCGAATTTTGAAAAAAACTTCGAAAACTTCTAAGGCTGGTGTTCTCGAAAACAGCTGTTAGTGGGTTTCGTCATAATGGCTGGAAGCCACAGATTTAGTTTCCAAATCGGATGCTAGATTCGTAATCAGCGTGTAAAACAACAATGAAAAGCATATGCATCTTCCGAAAAACTATATTTTTCTAGATTATTGATTACTTGAAATAGTTTAAACAAATTTTTGTTGTAAACCTGTCACCAGATTAATGATCAGCGAGCCGCAAACCATGGAAAGCATGAGCGTCTTGCAAAAACTTGAATTTTTCCAGTAAATATGTAAAAGTTTAAAAACGTCAGTTGTTGCGATTTATCTGAAAAACTGGTGTTCAACTAAATTTAACATTTTACTCCTTGATCTCAAAATTTTTAATTTCATATTTCGTTAGAAAATTTTTTGGTTGTGTTTTGTTTGCTAAAGAAAAGTTCCTTTCAATTTTGATCATCATATTTTTTTGATAAACTTTAGCCCTAAAAGGACGCACGTTCAATTTTTGTACTCAAGATATCCTTGTACATCCTATGCACTCGAGATTCATCTGATGCCTCTTCCTGCTACATAGAAACACATTTTCCTTTTGTCCGCATCGATACAGTGTGTTCCTTTTGTCCAAAAATTTTGTCTGGTTCTCTTCTGACTCAAAAAAAATATTTGTTAACAGTAAATTTTCACAAATTTTATTATAAAATAAAAAATCAAATTATGCGTTTAATGCCTATTTATGCATATTTTCGCCCATGGAACTGCCAGACAATTTTTTCAATAAAGGAAAAAAAGAATAGTGAGTATAACCTGAATAAATAATTTACGATAAACTTATTTTGTTAGAATTTATTGTCAAAAAAATGTTAAGTCTAAGAATTATGCCAATAATTTAACAACTCAAATTCGACAAAATATTTTTATATTCTTAAAAAAACATTTTGATAATAATGAAACATAATAGTAGTAATAGTTGTAATATTAATCATAATCGTAAGGTTCAGATGGAAAACCTAAACCGTTTGTATAGTTTTTAGTAATACTTTCATTTTTTTTTTAAACATGACATTCAAAAATTTGACGATCACATCGAATAGAAGAATTTTCTAGCGAATAAAGAAGATAAAAAAAAAAAATAAATAAATAATTTAATAAAGAATTGATTTCAACATAAATTTTTTGATGATGATTTTTTTTTCTACTATAAAATTTAGGCAAATTTTTTTTTCACACAGCGAATATTTTTCATTCAAAACTGATTCCCCACTTTTTTGACACAATTACAAAATAAGCAATCAAATTACGCATCATAGTTTTTTCTTATAATTCAACTCGGACTCGAATAAAAAAAAACTAATGTTGAAGAATGCAAAGATCTGAATGCAAAATCTAAGGTATTTATTCGTATTATTATCTGTAACAGGCAGATGAGGCAAAACGTTTGTCAACGAAAAAAGAAAAGAATGCTACAGATTACGTTTAAGAATGCGATAAAAATAGTTATTGGAGTACTTGATATCTTCAAACTTTATGAAAAAAATTTCGAAAAAATTCCTGGAGTCTAATTTCTTAATTAATAAAAAATTTTCTTCATTCTGTGTAATATTCCATTCAAGCGAAAAATTGCTCAGACCATTATATTATTTGATATAAGTTTCACACAAGTTAACCAGATGTTGCGTGCAAGAAAATTTCTAATTATTATGAACTGAAAATTGCGAATTTTTTTGTTCAAGTAATCAAGGATCCTAGTCAATATTTGTGAAAGGCGTATATATATATATGCACCTTGATTCTCGAAAAACTGATAAATCTTAGTAATTAAATTTGTTTTCAAATGACTATTTAGTCGGTTTTATATCCCTACCGTCCGTATCAGCATGATTAAAAATGTAGTAAAACAATTCAAGGTGACATGTTAAATTATCCATTATTACAAAAAGAAGTCATATCTCTATAAAAAAACTTCAAAAAAGTAAAAAAAGGTTGTCAGCTAATACAGAACAAAACTAATGTCAATAAAAAAACATGATTGGTATCATGGTTACCCAAAAAGTATTATAAACAATTGTGTAACAAAAATGATTGATATCCAATTGTTGGCCAAACCCTCAAATTTTGAAGGAAAAATGTATGCTGCCATGCCTACTAAAATGTCATAAAAGACAGAGAGACATAGTGGTATAGCTCGAATTTATATTTACATCAGTCCTACACAAAAAAGTAAGAAAAAGACCCGACAAACTGCTCTGATCAACAGCAATAACCTTTTAAAATAAATTTTAATATGTAACAATTGTGGTTGAAAAGATGTGCTTGCAAGCGTACATATAGCGATTCAAGGTAGGACCCGATTTTCGTGAAAATTTCGTGTAAACTTTAGAATTATGCTCTTTCAAAGAGTTTGTTCAAATAAGTTCACATGCATTATGTACATGCAGACGAATTCATAGTAGTGATTCATGCAAATTTAATCACGATAGCAACGAATTCTCATATTCTTATCAGTATAATGCGAATGAATTTTCGTGCAGAAATAAGTAGGTATAATTTACTAACCTATTTGTGCACAAAAATATTTTCCAAATAGCCAATAACAATGTAAAATCAAGAAAATGAGCAGGTTGTCGGGTTTTTTTGTTACTTTTTTGTGTAGGACTAATGTAAATATGAATTCAAGCTGTACCACTATGTCTCTCTGTCTTTTATGATATTTTAGTAGGAATGGCAGCATAAATTTTTCCTTCAAAATTTGAGGGTTTGGCCAACAATTGGATATCAATCATTTTTGTTACACAATTGTTTATAATACTTTTTCGGTCACCATGATACCAATCATGTTTTTTTATTGACATTAGTTTTGTTCTATATTAGCCGACAACCTTTTTTTTACTTTTTTGAATTTTTTTTATAGGGATAACGCTTTTTTAATGAATTGGAGACTGTTAATCTGTCATTAAAAGATGGCGCAAGTTCATGTCTTGCTAGGATTCAAAAAATTTTTTCCTTATCAACTGGTGAACGATTAATAGGTAAATTTTTTTCAAATAATCATTTTGTGATAACTGATTCAGATAAATTTTTTTTAAAGACATAATTTATTACATCTGTAGTGGAATACCTAAGTTGAACATATATTTTGAAATAAAATTCCATAACATAATAATTTCCTCTGCCTCTTATTACAAAATGAACGTTGTGGTCACACATTAAATTTTGAGTGAAAGTCCTCAAAAAACTAATTTGTATGCATCCAATTACCAAAAAGAGGAATAATTCAATCATAATTATATAGGCACAACATAATTTCTAAATACAAAAAAATATGTAACAGGAATTAATTGTATTTGAAATTTTCATTCTATTATTAACTGTAATTGATTTATGAACATTTTGAATGCGTTTTTACTAGATTCCTGCAATTTAATACGCGGAGATAATAAGTATCTGCACAATATAATTATAGAACAAAAAAAAAAAGAACAAAACTAATAGGAACAAAAAGTGACTCATAAAAACTGTGATCACATTATCACTAGATTTTTGATTATTTATTTTTTGGGATGATACATAAGTATGTGCAACTATGTTTCAAATCTTTATGGTTTTCTCCAAAGTATTCTGGTGTACAAAAATATCCCATATGTTTCCATCAGAGCATTGTTAAAAATAAATATAATACAATCATGTCTTCAATCAATTGTTAGCTATAAATAGTTGTTTTTCTTTTCACTAATAGCAAACTGTTATTTTTCAATTTCAGCTTAATTAAGATCGTTATTTGTATGTAAAATTTAACAACCTTGAAAATTAAAAATACTACAACATAGAAGGATATTACATTATACATAAAGCAGGTAAGCTCCATGCAATATTTATTATTTTTCCTTACGTCTGACTCGAAAATGAAAAAACAATAGCATTAGCTCAATATTGAAAAACTAAAGTAAGACCATTCTCATAACTAATTCTTTAGATATTATTTAAAACCTACACGTCTAATAAATTACGGTTTATTTTTACGTTTTCGAAAAAATTACTGCAGATATCATTGTTGAAGACATTATAATTTATATACAAAAAATTTATCATCCTGTTGATCAATCGTTACATATTTCAAATTGCATCAACAATTGTTCTGAACACGTAGAAAAAGGCTTAAAAATATTCTGCTTGAAATTTCTTTAATTTCTGTAATAGCGACTTCACTTTACAACATGAGATAGAAAACTATCCTTTAGCTGTCGATAAACTGATGCGCGATAATTTCGAATATTATTTCTTTGGAAAAAAATAAAAAAAAATCATGTTTAAAATATTTGACATTTGTTTATACATACTCTTGAATTCCATAAGATATGAATAAATTATTATCACACTTGACTTTCTGTCAAACAAACGTGGCATGTTCAAAAGCAACATTACCTATTTAAACTTGATAAACGATAACGCTACAAATAATTTTTCACCATTTCCAGCAAAATAGTATATCTTATATGAGGAACAAAGCTCTTCTCGAGGAAGTTATAATGATGAAGCATATTTTTGTTTCGTCAGAAACAAGATTCTAATTATTGGCAGATGAGAATGATATGCTAAAGAACAAGGAAATAGATATCAGGTGATTTCTAAAAGTACAGTTGATCGTGATTCAATTGTTTTGACAACGATTTTTTTCGTTACTTTCCGTAAAGGCGAATAAATACTGGTTCGTTTTTAAGAGGAAGACAGTTCGTACACGATTTCGTCAGGACAAGCAGGATGAAGAATTGTAAGTTTGAGTATAATTAGTATCTGATTAGTAAAAAACTACGTTTTTTACACTGTTTTTAAATTGTAATGCTGTTTTGTAGTTTTTCTGGTGACCATTGTCGTCAGTTTAGGAGTCTTTGGAGATGGCCATGCTGCTGGTATCAACGGATTTTCCAGTGCCTTGAACAAAGCAAGTAAAATATATTAGAATATATATGCTCACTAACGAGTATGTAATGAATTTTTCCGATAATTAGTTACAAAAAAAGTATGAATTTAAGGCACGTAATTTTAGCACGCAATATTGTTCTTCAAAATTGCATCATATTTTTATTCAAACCTAAGATGTTTGTAGTGAAATTAGGAGCAAATTTTTTCGAACTGATAAATCTAAATGCTAGTATTACCAAATTTTCAACGCTTTGATCTTCGTGACTGCAATTTTTTTCAATGCTACATGGCAATATGAATTTGATCCCTCTTCCACTTTCGAACAAGAATTTGTAAACGGTGATATCAAGGAGAATGTTCAGTTCATGAAAACAGAAGAAATTTTTTTATACGGGACTGTAGAAAATTTGAATGCTAGTTTCATAAAAATACCATATAAGGTAAGGAAATAAATAACATCGTTTCTCATAACCTGAAGTTTTCATACTTTTTTTAATATTTATAGGACAATAAGTTCAGCATGCTCATATTTCTTCCTGATGAGGGTCATAAGTTGGAAGATTTGGAGAGAAATTTTGTCGAAGTTAATACTTCAGAAATTTTAAAAACAGGATACGAGGATCCTTCGGAACTGTCTCTGTCAAAATTCAAAATTGAAAGTTCTGTTGAATCAGACCCTGTTTTACGGACGGTGCTGATACATAATGATATGAATAGATGTTTCGAAGAACGTTTTTCATCATACCTTTAAAATTCCTTGCAAAAAATGTAAATTTATATTATACTACAAATTATTGTTCTAAATGCTGAAATTCTTTTTTTATACATTTAGTTGGGCATAAATGAAGCATGCACACCTAATAGTGATTTTTCTGGAATATGTTCTGATTCAATTGAACTGAAAAAAACTATACACAAAGCTGTTATTACCGTTGAGGAAAAAGGGGCTGAAGCCGCTGCAGCTACTGGGTGTAAGTTCTTCGTAACATTTTTCAGTCATGTGGCACTCAGTAATTACATCTTTATCATAATTAGTTCCGAATGAAATAATAAACAAAAAGGAATTTTATATTTAAGAAGGTTTAATTTACTTGGAAATCGTTTCGTTAATTAAAGGGTTAATTGATGATTGTTGAAACTGCATCTAAAATCCAGATAATCACTAAAGTTTATGTTCATATATTTCAGTTAAACGATTGTCTTCTTGTTGTCGTATCCTATAGACCAATAATTGATTATAATACTATATTTAATTGGTTACTTTTTTTTCTTCAGTTCAAATTGCCACCTTCTCTGCAGCTACGGGTCCAGAACGATTTGTAGTGGAACGTCTTTTCTTATTTGTGATTTGGCATGAACCTACTGGACTTGACTTATTCATTGAAAGCGTCTACTCACCCAAGTTCGAATGATCATAGCTTTGGGCGATTTATACTTGTCCATGAAATTTTCACTTGTAAATGGATATTTTATATTAAAGTGAAAAAAAATTGTTCATTTTATTTTTTATAAGGAAGAACTATATATTAATTTTGTGATTCCTAAAACATTGAATATAACCTGAACTTAACAAAACATTTTGCAGTAGAATTTCAAAACAGGGCATGATAAATTTCTCTATGCTGTTTTCGAGAAAAATCCTCCTTAAATTCGTCTTATACGTTTATAAATCATCATCTTCATTTTGTTAATGGTATTCGTGCAAGTAACACTGACTTAATCTGAGAACAATCTCTTGAAGTATACAACAGTTATACTGGGTATATCATAGGACTATCAGAGTCATTCCATATTCTACACAGTCCAAGGTTGATAACCCTTAGATTTTTTTTCTCGTAGCTCGTACATTTTTTGCTCAACGCGTCAATGGGGATCGCCAGTTCTTTGACAGTATCGAAGCTGGACGGCGAATGATCAATGGCGCGTAATTGCGGCGGCTTCTTGTACTTATTCGGATCGATCGCGGTCCAGATTAATTGAAAGAAAGAAAGCACGCGCGACAAAGCGAGGAGCGATCGGCGTCGCCTTCTTTCCAGCTCACGTCCGCGTTAAATAAGAAGATCGTTAATTAAAATAGCGGTGATTCCGTCGCGACCCATTTCAAAGGTGGATCTCTACCCTTGGGACGTTCCTTTAGCAACGGGACGGTCGACTCCGTAGAATGCATGTCACTATTTTTTCGAATCACATCGAAAACGCGTTCTTTTTTTCCATTGACGAAGAACTCACGATGGAATGACGTGCGCTAATTGAAAGTCCGCGTTCGTGTCTTTAATCCGATTAATTAATTCGACACGAGGCATGTTTTTGATTGTGAGAGGAGCATGTTGGGAGGGGGGGGGGGAGAGTACAATTTCGATTCGTGCGGGTTGAAGGTTGATAATGGTGGCGAGTGATTGAGAGTAATTGTTATTGTAATGATAAATTGGATTTCTTGAGGAAATACGGTTTTGTACTTTAATTACATCAAAATTATGTTAATTGGTAATTGTTGGCAACGATCTACTGTCAGTTTGACGATGGTTACTCAGAAAATCCTTTTTCGGTTCGAAATAAAGAGTATCAATTGAATTATCAATGTAAAATATTATTATCAGCTCATCGGATATTTAATATCAATATATTGGAAAAGAAATATCGATATTGCAATGAATCACACAGATTTTTGATAATTTTCCCTAAAGGCAGTTAGTTTATAGGTATATTTCAATGGATTTCTACATAGATTTATAGAATTGGATCAACTAGGATATAAAATTTGAATTTCGAAACTTTTCATTGATTTCATAAAATTTCGAATGAATCATTTACAAGTAGATTTCGAAATTTAAAAATTTTGTGTGTATTATAGTTTATAAGACATTCTTCAAATCTTTCTAGTATATTTATAGATTTTTGGTATTTTTATGGATTCTTGCATAGATGTCTGATATTGATTTCCTTAGAATTCAAAATTTTGAAGATTTCGTGTATTCAATTTAGTAGAATTTTCATACAGTAAGGATTTTAAAAAGCAACCATCAATTTTTTCGTTCCGCATTCATGGAACTTCTTGTATTTTTGTGTACTTTTGGTATTTTTTGGGACTGCTGTGTTTTGGTAGCTCGAAATTTGTAGAATTCTACAAATTCAACTTTAGGCCAATTATACATTTATGAATTTTAAAGTAGAATTATACGAATCTTACTTTAGAATTCAAACTTTAATATATTTTCTATATTTAAATGGCTTTTTCAGGATACATTTTCGAATTTTTCCTTATATTTATTGTTTTTAAATATTTTTCGTATTTTTCCGGTATGACTACGATTCGAAGATTTTCATAGTTCTCTCATAAATTGTGGTAGAGTTATTCTTAGATTTTGACGCTCTTGTTGGCAAAGTTTTGAAAATGAAAGTATTCAATATATTTGTAGTATTTTTATACAATTTTTTTTTGTATGTTTTAGTGTTCATAAAAGTTGTAGGTTTTCTTTTTTTTCGAGATAACTCTTTGAATTTCTAGGATGTTTTTTTTTTCAATTCAAAGTTTAAAATATTTCAACTCTTTTCATACATCCATTGGAAAACATGATGGAATTCGAGTACTTTTATTACTTCGTACAAATTTCAAAGGATTATAAAGTTTTAAACAGTTTTCCAGTATTCCCATAAATTTATATAATGATTTATATGTTCTAATCAAAAGTAATAGGAATATAAATTTCATTGATTTCCTCATTCCTTACAGATGTTCGAATAGATTTCATCTCTTGCAAAAAATTTCAATTATATCTCAGAACTTTTGCGTTTTTTGTAGATAATGCAATAGGCATTTATTAGTATCTTATGAAATAGGTTCTATTTGAGTATTTTTTTACATTTGAATAGTTTTCATACTTTCTTTCATCTTTTAGATATCAATAAAAGTTGTAGGATCCCTTAGTTTTTTTCGAGATGATTCTTAGTATTCCTAGGATTAAATTTCCTCAAACTAAAATTTGAAAATATTTTAATTCTTTTGATTCGTCCATCAGAAAACTTCATTAAATTCAGGCAATTCAAATATTTCGGGCTATTCTTAAAGAATTGCTGCAATTTCAACAGTTTTTTAGTTTTTAAAGAACTATACCTACTTTTAGATTTCTTCGAAGCTCGACAAAGAAAAATTTCATTGTTTTCCAAATACAGTATAAATTGTTGAAAAAATTGAATCACTGTTCACAAGTATCAATTAAAATTTTAGTTTTTTTTTTCAGCATTTTTTGTACTATCAAGATTCATAGGATTTTTGAGATAGTTTAGAGCTTTGAAATATTTTTCATAAATTTTTACATAGATTACTGAAATAATATGATTTATGATTAAGAATTTTTTTCATTTTCAGAATTTCTTTGATTTTAGAGATAATGTTATAAACATATGTTAGTATATTCTTAGTTAAGTGCTACTTTCAGTATTTTCGGAATTTATTAAACTTCGTAGAGTTTCATAACGCATAGAAAGATTTTCGTAAATTCCGATATGAATTTATAGAATAGTATGCTATGTTATCTAAAGTTTCATAAATGAATTTTATATTTGAATATATATAATTTAACTTGGTCCTCTTTTTCTCATTTCTTTTTCAGCAACTTGATAATTTAATAACGACCAAATGGACAATTGTTTAGAAATTCATTTATTGACCAACGTTTCGTCCTACAATCGAGAACATTTTCAAGGTCGATGTCTATAAAATTTTGTAGTTCAGTTATTTTAATCTTGATGTGATATTTTGGTTTTACTTGTTCGTTGATTCAGTAAGTTCCCGCCTCTGGGCGAGGAGACTAGTTAGTCGAATTGTTTCTTGATAGATTTTATTATACATTGTAAAAAAAGTGTTGACTGGATCTTATAGTTATTGTATTCATTGCTGATAATTGGTAAGATAGTGTTAAAGTATTATTGAGTTGTTTATGATTTATTTTTGCTGATTGTAAGTTTTTGAAGTTATTGTAATTATTTTATAGACATCGTCCTTGAAAATGTTCTCGATTGAAGGACGAAACATTGTTCAATAAATGAATTTCCAAACAATTGTCCATTTAGCCGTTATTAAATTATGAATGTTATATTTAATTATCGTTCATAAAACATCTACTTCATAGATTCCCAGTATTTCATAGATTTTCAATAAATTATGGCAAAAATTATCGCAGAGGTTATTTAAAACATTGATATTTAGATGCATTAATTTAAGAAGAAAAAAATTATGAGAAAATCTCTGTAGAAGAATCTCAGCGTCCCCTGAATATACCTGCAAGTATTTTCCTTCAAACTCACAACCAACAACCACAAACTATCTTTCATACAGAACACGTCACTATCATTATTCTGAAAGTAAGAAATTCTCGAAAAAAGAATGAAATCCATATTCAAGAAATCACTTACCTAAGTGCTCAAAAAGTGATGAAAAAAAAATATTCAAAACAAATTTTTTGTTTCCATCCATTTTTTACACAAAAATTTAGCAATATATTATGTAACATGGCAATGAAAATATCAATTTAAAAGTCTAATACACCCGAAAGAAATATCGAGATTCCTATAATATATCGCCCAACCCCACTAAATTGTACCTCACAGCCGAAGATTTTGAAGACTCGAGATCTCATGGCTTCTCCAGATATTAATAGAAACCTCGTGGAGCGTCTTTATTAAACCTCATAATCCGAGGACAGGTGCTCTGAAATTGAAAAATACAGCGTGCATGTGCACGAGCGGACACACCGGGCCGTCATTCCGCCGCCCTCAAAGCTCGTCGTTTCAGTTTCTATTAAGCCACTCTTTTTCAGCCAGAGATGCTTATCAGCTCCAAACACGAAACGGGTTGGTATCGTAATCGTTCGCCGCGTTATTTAACGGCCCGATTATCGGCCTCCTTGAACCGCAGATGCCTCGTTATATTGCGAGGTGTCACACAGAAACCAGCGACTGAAAATTTGGAAAATAGAAGGGGAAAAGTTTATCATCTTCTTCCTTATTTTTGCATACATCAAAACATGGTTGTTGTGTATATTAATGTTATGTGAAGAAGAAGAAGAAGATGGAATTAATGTTTATAAAATATAGGTATGTGTGACAACCCAAAGAACTGTTACTTAGGAGATAACATGGACGTTGTGTAAATTAATGTTATATGAAGTAGAAGAAGATGAAGTCTGCGGAAATTTCATTTGATTAAATTAATTTTTATGATCCAAAGGACGAGGTTCTGATTTCTCCAGTGCGCCATAAAAAGGTAAGACATGTCGTTTCAATGAAACTTTGTTGCCGTGGAGATATTTCGTGTTGCTCAGCCTTGGAAATCGAAGGGCAAATGAAGAAATTTTCGAAGATTTTTAGCGTCCCTGGCGGCTTGGTCGTTTTATCTTGCGGCGAGTTCTTCGGGAGGCGAGTAATTTAGAAAACCACTTGTCGGGTGTAACGAGGTAGGCGCGTCCCCTTATCGCGCTCTAATGTCACGTTTTACACGGCGGGCGTAATATGCATATGATGCGCCCATACATGTGATCAGAGACCGTAAAACGAATTTTATTCCCCTCATCTGGTTCGAGAGCTCGCGAGACATCTTATGATTTTTAATTATACGTCGGACGTCGGGGATACGTACATTATTCCAGGCGTCCTTCGCGCTTCCTTGAATCCACCGAATTACGCCGCGGAACGGAGGTTTTTGAATGCATAATCGATTTTGAAAATTTTGCGGTTGATGGATTGATTGAGGTTCGACATCATTTTAAGGGAATGAGGTTTTCATGAAATAATAGGAAGAATCAAAGATGAAATGAAATAGGTTTGCATAGAGCTTGGTGTCAGCCCCGTGCACAGAAACCTGTATTTGGTGGGGGTTTCAACTTTTAAGTTGTACTTGTAGAATTATATGCAATTGAAATTAATTTGGTTTGACAGAACATGGTCTATTCATAGTGATGTAGATAATAAGTGTAGAATATATGAGTAAATCAATTAATTAATCAATCAATAAATAGCAAATATATAAGGGAATATCTAAACATCCTTTGCTTACAACAACTTCTACTTTATATATGGAATCCTTGTTGTTTTCAACAAATTTAACACAAGCAATTCAATAACTACAAATTCACGATTGCGAAAAAAAAGTTTATTATTTCTTTTGCACATTTAGATGCATAACGATACAGAAGAAGAAACACTTCTTATTACTACACTATACACATATTTTATGACTTAAAGGGTGAAACACATTTTTGAGAACGGTTTTAATTATTTTTCATGTATATAGCACATAATGTTATTACATTGAAGTTACATTATTGTGATAGAATATTTTTCATTATTTGATGAAAAAATATCAACAAATGGTGGAGTTATAGCCCTTTTCCAACTTTTTTTTTTTAGACTTGCAGTGGCTGCAACACAAATACAATAAGTCAACTGAAATTATAATATCCAAAAACGTTGCATTTTTTAGTGGAATGATAACGTAACGAGTTACATTAATTAACAAGTAATGATAACAGAAACGAGTTCCTTTTTTTCGTAACGAGTAACGAAAATCGTGTTATTTATTTCACATCTGTCTCATCAAGTTTTGATAACGGTTTGATACTTTTAAAAAAATTTTTCGAAACTTAGATATAAGTAATTTTAAACTTCCTTACTTTCAGATAAAAATCGTATAATTTCATAATTTTCGATGAAACAGAGGGATGTATTAGTAATTTATGTACAAATATCGACAAAGAGATATTACTGTATACATATATATATATATGTGAGATATTACTGTATATATATATATATATATATAGGTATGCTTTTTCACTTTTTATTAGAAATTTTCACAATTATAGCAATAAATTTTAGAAATCTGCAATAAAATACATGAAAATACTGGAAACCTTAGTTCTTAAAATCTGTAGCAGGATCCCTAAAATCTATATATTATGCTAGATAACCTTACATAATTTTATGGATACAGAAAAAACAGTGAAATACGAAAAATACTAAATATTATTTACTTTTTTTTTAAAAAGCGATTGGATTCTTCGAAAATTTCTGTAATTCCAGAAATCGAGAAACTCCGATTCCTCGAGCATTGAATTCTAATAAAATATGTGTATAGAAAAACATAAAAATACTAAAAAAATGTACAAATTCTAAAAATCTGTTAAAAATTCATAAAATATTGGGGACCCTATATCTATAAAGTAACTGTTTTTTGCAAAATTGATCAAAATACTGCAAATATTTCAAACTTTAAATTCTAGGAAACCTGATTCTGGAAATTCGAAGGGATATTTTTGAAAAAAACCTTTTTATTTTCCAACACTCTATAAATACAAGGAAATACAAAAAAAAAAAAAAATACATGTATAGAAAAATACACGTATATCTATCGAATATCAAAAATCTATCCAACTTTCAAAACTAGAGCATCGAATCCCAGAAATTTATACAGAAATATACAAGAAAACTGAACAATCCTTTATATCGTAGAAAAACTGATGAAATACGAAGGATACTGAAAGAAATATTAATCTTGAAACCTATTTTCTAAAAGATACTCTTGGAACGTGAATAATTTATTCAATTTCACATTTTAGAGCACGAAATTCTCGAAACCCATGCAAACAAATATATATAAAAATGCTTAAAGTATATAAATATTGATAAAAATACTGGTAAATCCTGCAACATTTTATTCATCCTAAAAAATACGAAAAGTTTCAGAGGTACTGAACAATTCTTCAAATCGTAGAAAATCTGAAGAAATACGAAAAATACTAGAAGAAATAAATATCTATTGAGACACTTTTTTCTGAAAAATCCTTTAAACACGTAAAATTTATTAAACTTAATATTTTACAGTTCAAAATACTCGAAATCTAAATTTAAATGAAAATGCTAGAAATATATAAAAATACTGGAAAATTGTGTAACATTTTATAGATCATGACAAATACCAATAATTTCAGAAATACTGAACAATCCTGAAAATCGTAGAAGGTATATGCGAAAAATACCAAAAAGAAATAAAAATCTATTCAGGCGCTGTTTTTCGATAAATATCATGCAATGCACGATATCGAAATTTATATCAAAACGTAAAACCAATAAAAGAAGCATTTAATCGAAATTGTTTGAGAGATCTCGTTGGAGGGGGGGGTATAACCCCTACCCCCCCCCCCCGACGGCACAGGCCTGCTTGGTGTTAATTGGACATTTTTCATGAGATTTTATGGCAGAAAAGTGTTCTAAGATTAAATGGATTCCTGGGAATTGGAATAAAATCTTTAGGGTCTTAAATATTTATTTCTAGTTATTTTATTCATGACCTTAACAAAATTTCATTTATTCTTTTAAATTTTTTTTCCAATTTCTTGTGCAATTAAAAATCTGAAACGGAAGTCTGTTGGTCCACAAAGTTCCTCCAGATTCCACGTAATCTCTCGATGGAATCTTAATGCTCCCGCTTGGTCGACGCGTCGATTAGAAAAGAATAGCTCGGGGGCGAATCGTGGTATTAACATCGAAGGCGGCGCTGAATGTGGCGGTCGAAGGCATCGAGGCCCGGACGATAAATAACGCGAGCCCCCCCAAAATATAAATTGAACGCTACCGGTGTGGTCTTCCGGAAATAATTGTCCACGTTCGATTATGATGGTAGTCCTCATTCCAGTGGGTCCTGAATTTCTCCCGTCTTCTCTCCGAAAATTGTGAAATTGAGATCATTCGATCATTCAAAAAAAGGATTAGTTAAACCAAATATTATATGGTAACTATTGATAAATCGCATCCTTGTATATGGCGAAATAAATGTTCAGTTGAATTAAACTAATGATCAATTCATATAAGCTATCTAATACATTTCAAGCAAACTTCTGTATATTAACAGTTACTATATGCTTATTTGCTATGAATATCAACGAGGTAATCGCCATCAAGTAAATACCATGTTCATATGAACTCTTCGAAAAAGTATGGTCAAAATTTTTGATATATAAATAGTTACCATCTTGCTATTTGCAAAAAAATTTCAAGTAACTTGACTCAAGTTCAAAGTTGGTTGCTGGAAACTAAGATTGACCTAGGTTTTTTACTAAAAAAAAAACAAAAAAGAGCTGACGTGTGCGTTGTGCGTACATAACTCTAAGTGAATGTTTTTTTTTTCCTATTTCTCGGAATTCGTTCCTAATTCTGTCAAGAAAATAAATTTTTTTCCGTCTTATCTGAGGCCCGCGCGCGTGAGTACCCGATGATTATCCATCCACGCACAGGTGATAGTTACCGCCGCTTGACTTAGGGAACTCGATGGTCGATCTCAAATGCAACAGTTCGATTGGACCCATCGACATTTATTTTGCTCAGGCCGAAAGATGTAAAAAAATTTGAGTGACCCGGAAAGTAATTAAACTTTTATTTCATGACATTGAAGATACTGGAAAGTTCACACTCCACGAGAAGAAACTCCATTATTTTGTTGAACAGTGAAAATTTATTTATAAACTGGCACTCACAACAAGTCTGAGATTGTTGATATTGTCGAAAATTTTCCAGAACATTCGTCAAGTATCGGTATATTTACTGTTACCATATGAAATAGTTGCATATGAACAACATCATTCAAGTATCAGCATATTAACTATTTGATCTTAATGCACGTGAAGTTAGTTCAAGTAACTTCAGTCAAAAATATGGTATATTTGTCGCAAATGCTGCAGAATCCAAAAAAATTAGTATGAATCATACGCTATCTTTATAACTAAGATATATATTAAATATAAATAGCTGACAAATATTTGAGAAAACGACGCAACTATACGCGTATATTTGTATCAAACTTACTGTTTTTTTCAGTAATTTTTATTATTGTTTAGTGTTGTTTTTGTCATTTGGTTTCTATTTAATTCATTTAATATTCAAGTTCAGAAACATCGAAACGATTCCAGGAGCCAAATATATAAAAAACCTCTTCAGTATATCTTCATTTTAACTATTTACTCTTTCAAGCTTTCAGCCCTCAATTGGGGCTTTCATCAGGAAATATTTTTCCTAAGTATTATTATTATATTAGAGGTTATTTTAAAAATTTGACAAAACGCACATAAAGTAAGATTTTGTAGCATGATGACAAAGGATTTAAAAAAGCTCACAGTAAAAAACTATAAAAAGATTCTGCGATTGCGAATTTTAACTTCAAACAAAGATAGTGAAAACCACCGTAACTGACTCTGGCAGATGCTTTCGCATGCGGGTTGGGACTCATGTATCTCAAGAGTTATCATCGTTAACGCCTGATGTCTCGAGCTGAATTTGTTGCCATTAGTGCGGAACAAGAGGCAGTTCGATAGCAAAACTTGATCACAGTTGGTGAATTTTTTAACTGCTGTAAAAGTTTCTTCAAGACTAAAAAAAAGTGAATGTGTTCGTTTGAAGTATCAAAATGAGAACAAAAAGTTTTGTAACTTTTTAACAATGATAACGTATAAATATTCTTTATAATGATTTATGAATATTTAAGTTGATTTCCTTCTATTCCATTAAAAAAATTTTTTTCTAAATTAGCATAGAATGATAAGTGTACATGTATGATTTTCAAAAAATTAGAGAATTAAATTTTATTTCAATTTTCATACAAAAAAAACCAAACAAACTTCAAAGAATTTTGACAATCACAGCTAATAAACAAAAACTTGAACAATTATTAAAAAAAATCTTGGCATATAAAGTTTTCCCGTTCGGGAAGAATGAGTGATAATAATTTTGAGTGTAATAAACAATAAAGTTACATAAATATGACATATTTTGTTATTATATCTATTCAAAACCGTATTATTTGGGTAAAATCATTTTCCCTGATTTTCTGAAGCTAATATATTTTTGTTCGCCACTGTATATGCGGCGTGGAACGACGAAATGGACCTAAGGTCCAAAAGCATGTAGGCACATAATTTGACTCGAAAGCATTAGAAAGTTAGCCAAGACGAGTTTGGTACTCAGGTCCCTTTTGTCGTTCCACGCCACAATTGTATTAGCAAGCTTTTTTTTGGAAGTCTGTTGAATTACAATTAATCGAGTAATAGTGAATAGTAATTTCTGATCTTAAAAGCGATTCGTGAATTTTCTTTAATGAAAGATAAAAATTCTATTCTGGAATTCATTTTCTTCCAGGCCTTTGACTTTTGACGGTCCTGTTTGATTTTGTAGCAGTGGCGTACACTGAGAAAAATATGTAGCACGAATCGCTGTATTTGTAAATTATATGATGAAAATTACTAAAAAATAGCATTGATTACTACACTTTAGTAAGTGTTGCTGGAAGAATAGCAATATTTACATGATAGTATAGCAATAAGTATCATATAGACAATGTATATGGTATAATGCCGTATAGTAATAATCACCAGCCGTTAATAGTACACATTACGCAGATATCTATGGTGATATTTACTACAATGTGTAATCGCTATCCTAAGACTCGTGGTTCCATCATTCCAGTATAGTCATATTTAATGGGATAGATAAGTGCACAGTGCTTTTTCCATGTGATAAAATTTATGAGCAACCGTATAATGAAATTAGTTGTCTGTATATAGTTGTGCTTATAATCTGGAAGAAAAGAACAAAGAAAATAAAAAAAAATCATTAGGATATACTTTAATGCTTGTATTAAGTATTGAGAAACCCTGCCTACAGATGAATTTCAACTTGGGACCTATAAACAACTGACCTACTTACCTAATCATTGGACTATCGAAACTTATTGTTAAGATAAAAAAAAACAAAAGTCTTGTTAAAACACAAGGAAATGCATATTATCAGCTAACAAGTTAAAAAAATAATTGTTAAGATATTAAATTATTAATTGATAATTATCAGGGAGACTACCTCACAAATCGGTAAATGAAATAAACAAAACTGATCATATCATACGGTGCAGATTTTATGGTTTTTGAATATCGATTGACTAATGACAAAGAATACAGTTTTGTAAAATGTATAAATTAAGTTTACAAAGCTTTTTCTATACCATCTACTGTTTCACAGTGTTCAGCCCGTATTATACCTTATAGGTCGCGTATGCAGATTAATTTTCAGGTTTTACTTTTATTTTGTGTATCTATTTATGCTTAAGCTACTTTGAACAAATCATTTATGCCAAAAAATATACTCCAAACACCTGTTATCTCACGCAGTGTTCGCTTATATAATGAAAAAAGCAACAGTCGTGGTATTTAAGGGTGCAATACGTATTGATAATTATCATCTAAAAATCTGCGAAAATTCATTAAAGAACCTCTAGTCATTTACTAAAACTTTGCCAAGTTTCAGATTTTTTGATTAAAATTTACGCAAATTACGAATACTGAAGTGAAACATGCATAAAAATACATGTATTTTCCGTTTGAAATTTCAACCCCTCGGTGGCACGTGTTAATGTTGTTCGAATCGGGTGAAACTTTACAGAAAATTTTTTAATAATACCTTGAACAGTTTTTTGGGTGGAAATGACAAAAATTCCGAGGTCACCATAATAAGGGACATCTATTCCAGTAATATGCTTCGATGAAAATTTACTTTGTCGTTCATGATGGACAGTGAAAAATGCATGCTAAGTGACCACTTTCATCGTTAAAAATGCAAAATTTTGGGTAATGCAAGTCTAAGGATAATTTTTTGTCCATAATTATTATGGTATAAGAATTATTACGTCTCTTATTAAGCAAATAATTTTTCTTCTGTAACAGAAACATGATTTTTTAAGTGACCTTGATTTCATTATGTGTTTTTTTTTATTCTTCGTGATCTGATTCTTAGATTTTTAAAACTCTTGCAAGTTTTTATGAAATATGTAAGTCACTTTGTTTGCTACTTTCTGGACGGTAAACTTTTGACAGTATTTACTTTTTTTTTGGCAATGTAAAAAAAGATATCAGTTTCAAGATGGCAGAAGACGTGAGAATCATAAACAGCTATATATAACTCAAGAAATCTAGAAAAGTAAAATACCTCAAAATACCCATGCAAATGAGAATTAATGAATAAGACGTAGTTTTACCAGATCTCAAAAAATTTTTACAATTTACAGAATTTTTCACCATTTCTCGGTATTTAAGATTTTTACGAAAAATTAAAAAATCATGAAGAAATTTCAAAAATCAAAAATTTGAAGAATATAACACATATTCAAAAGTGGCACAGAAATTTCCAAATTTTCAATGATCTACGAAATTTGGAAATGTTTTTCGAAATCGTGAAATTTTTGGTTTTCGTTTTTTTACACAAAGAGAAAAATCTCTTGACATATTTATGTGTAACTGCTTAACGTTAAAAATGTAATACTGTAAAAAAGCAATCAATAACTTTGAAAATGTACAATATTTTAGACTGATTCGAAAGTAAAATATTTGATTGTCATAAAACTACATTTTTTCTTAATGTACTGGAAAAGTGACTTAAGTGATACATACAAAACTAAAGATTATTAACATTTTCTGGTGTTATGTTTAAAAACTGCAAAATTTAGTCAGTTTGTAAATTCCTTTTTTTCTCAAAGAATATCAATTATACCCAAGATCACTTGAAATTCAACGAATATTTGCATGTTACTTTTAAAAATCTTTTTAATCGCATCTTTCTTGTATTTTAGAAACACACGAACATTCAAAACAACATTTAGTTTCTTCTATTTGAAAAAAAATGTAAAAAAAACTGAATAGTCGATAGTATGAAAAAGGAAAACCGAACTAATACAAAAATTTTGTACTGAAGAGGACGTGAAAAATTTTGATAAGTAAACAGTAAAGATCTCTCATATTACTTACTTTTAAATTTGGATTTAAAATCTGAAAAGAATGAAGAACTTCATGCACAATAGTTAAATTTTCAAAATCTTACAATTTTGATTTCTTTTCAGGTATCAGTCAATACAACTGTCAGCAATCCTCAAATTATTTCATCTTTAGTAACCGAAAACTAATTAAGTTTATTGAAAAAACTTTTGTTAAAAACTGTTACATTTTTTCCTACAAAAATTATTAAACTGGGAATTCAAAGATGAAAAGTTATCAAAGAAATCTGAACCGTTTGTCAGAAAATTCGAGATTCTCAGACTTTGTAAAATTTGAGATTTCAATGATCGCAAAATACTAAAGATTTACTGACATCTCCAGAAAATGTATACTATCCAGCACATTTTTTTTAAAGTACCTAAGGTATTAAAAAGATTTAGTGGTTGCTTAGATATAGTGGCTGGAAAATAAAAATATTCTGCAAATTCATCGAAATCTCTATACGAATCTTCAAACTTTCATTTGAAACAAAACATGTTTCGATTGAATCTTCAGTGTAGAAAAATATACATAAATTTTTATATAAGTCCCAAAACACGCAAAAAAATATACACCAAACAGATGTAAAAAACTATTCCTCGTGATTAATTCTTCCATAAAAATAAATTCTTCTCAAATGCAAGTATAAGATGGCGCGAATGTTCAGCGTTGTTCAAATTAACTTGACGCACTCGGTCAATTAGGCTGTTTCTGAGCCTTATAAGCAATGAATTTAAATTGCTCATTTTATTGAATTATGAATTTCCGAATGTGACTGCACGACGTTCACTTTCTTCCACGGAGTTGTTTTTTATGCGGTGATATTTTTCATTTTCTCCGCTCCCATTAACACGTTAACGTAGTCAACATCGTTGATTTGCGGTATCGCTGCGCTTCGTCGTTATCATGAATCCATTCCGGAACCCAAAATGACTTTTACATGCCAGCGAGTAAACAAAATCGCATATCACGATAAGAAGTTATAACGAACAGAAGCAATAAAAAACTTATTTTATATCAAAATAAATCTTTTTTCGGCAAATGAGCGATTGGTTCTTTTTTCTCAACACCTGAACGGATTTTTAAAGTAGAAGAAGAAACTGATGCGCACTTCATCACCTAACGCGAGGTATTAAAAATTCGTTTTGGCTACACCGCGGTGCGTTAATTGGAGCCCGCTTGAGTTACGCGATGAATCGCGGTTACACCGCGCCAGAAACACTTTATGGCGTTCAATGTTTATTCGAAAGCGAGATAATAGATTTTATCGGGACCTCAATTGAGCTCCGGAATTGCACTGTGTGTATACAAATAACTCACTCGTATAAAAATTGCTTTTTCATTGGTTTCGGTTTATAGTGTGGCTTGATATTCGTTCTTGTTTGATTTCAAAACGTGGTACAGTAGTCTTGTAATAACTTTCAAGTGATTCATGAAGTTTATTGCTTAGATCATGTTCACATAGCTCACCATAAGACAAATCAGGCCCGTGCACAGGAACCTGTATTTAGAGGGGGGGGGGAGGTTTCAACTTTTATATTGTACTTGTAGAATTATATGCAATTGAAATTAATTTGGTTCGACAGTACATGGTCCATTCGCAGAGATGTAAATAATTATTGTAGAATATAGAAGGAAAAAAATTAATTAATTATTCAATAAATAACAAATATAAAAGGGAATATCAAAACTTCATTTGCTCTCAACAACTTCTACTTTATATATGGAATGTTTGTTATGTTTTCAACAAATTTAGACAAGCAATTCAATAATTACAGATACACGATTGCGAAAAACACGTTTTTTATTTCTTTCTCACATTAAGATGTATGACAAATCCATAATGAATAAAAGAAGAAACACTACTTATTACTACACTATACACATACGTTATGATTTAAAATTTTAAAAGATTATACACATTTTTGAGAACGGTTTTAATTATTTTTCATGTATATAGCACATAATGTTATTACATGGAAGTTATATTATTGTGATAGAATATTGTCAACTTTAATAAACAAACATTATTTGATGAAAAAATATCAACAAATGGTGGAGTTATAGCCCTTTTCCAACTTTTTTTTTTAGGCTTGCAGTGGCTGCAACACAAATACAATAAGTCAACTGAAATTATAATATCCAAAAACGTTGCATTTTTTAGTGGAATGATAACGTAACGAGTTACACTAATTAGCAAGTAATGATAACAGAAACGAGTTCCTTTTTTTCGTAATGAGTAACGAAAATCGTGTTATTTATTTCACATCTGTCTCATCAAGTTTTGACAACGGTTTGATACTTTTTGATAAATTTTTCGAAACTTAGATATAAGTCATTCTAAACTTTCTTACTTTCAGATAAAAATTGTATAATTTTATAATTTTAGATGAAACAGAGGGATATATTAGTAATTTATGTACAAATATCGACAAAGAGGTATGATGCTTTTTCACTTTTTATTACAAATTTTCACAATTGCAGCAATAAATTTTAGGAATCTGCATATAAATACATGAAAATACTGGAAACCTCAGTTCGTAAAATCTGTAGCAGAATCCCTAAAATCTGTAGATTATACTAGAAAACCTTACGTAATTTTATTAATACTGAAAAAACAATAAAATACGAAAAATGCTAGATATTATTTACTTTTTTTTAAAAAAGCTATTAGATTCTTCATAAATTTTTGTTATTCCAGAAATCAAGAAACTCCGATTTCTCGAGCATTGAATTCTAATAAAATATGTGTATAGAAAATCATGAAAATACTAGAAAAATGTTCAAATTTCAAATATCTGCTAGAAATTCAAAAAATATTAAGGACACTAAAGCTATAAAGAAAATGTTTTTTGCAAAATTGATTAAAATGCTGCAAAAATTTTAAACTTATAATAATAGGAAACTTAATTCTTGAGATTCAAAGAGACATTTTTAAAATAAACTCTAAAAGTTTCCGAAATTCTGAAAATACTGTAAAATACAAAAAGAAAATACATGTATAGAAAAATACAAGTATTTCTATGAAATATTAAAAACCTATACTACTTTCAAAACTAGAGTATTGAATTCCAGAAATTCATACAGAAATATACAAGAAAAACGAACAATCCTTCAAATCGTAGAAAAACTGAAAAAATACGATAAATACTGAAAGAAATATGAATCTATAGTGACACGTGTTTTCTGAAAAATCCTTTGAACGCGTAAAATTTAATTAATTCCAAATTTCACAGTTTGAAATTTTCGGAATCTATAACAATTTAAATGAAAATACTAGAAATATATAAAAATACTAGAAAATCATGTCACATTCTATGGATCTTGGAAAATACGAATAGTTTCAGAAACACTGAACATTCCTTCAAATCGTAGAAGATATATAAGAAAAATACCAAAAATCCCATAAAACCACATCTTGGTCAAGAAAATTCCCTGATGTACACAAGATTTGAGATAGTCTTGCCCAAGGGATTGAGTTTACCATGACACAATGTCAAGACTGGGGCAAGACTTGGTCTGGCTATCATCAAGAAACTTGGGCAAGTCTAAGGTGAGACTGTGGCCACAGGCCCACACAATTCTTGCCCAAGAGTCTGGGCAAGTTTGAGCCAGTATTTTTAGGAAGTCTTGGGCAAGGCTTGGGATAATACCGCAAGACACACACAAGTGTTGTTCAACCCTTGTAGAAATGGTGTAGGTAAACGGTGTTTACGTAAAGTTTACATCCTACAGCGTCCACATGTTACTGTCAACTGTACGTAAAATGATGTTTACGTAAACTTTATGCAAACATTAAGCGAACTTCTTGTAAACTTTATGCAAGCATTGTGTAAACAGTTTATGTAAACTGCTTACATGCTGTTTACAAAAAGTTTGCGTTAACATTTCTACAAGGGAAGATTGTGAGTCAGAATCTTGGGTAAGTATAGGGCAAGGTTTGAGAATGAACTCAAATATTTTTAAGTAATTTTGTTTCAATATTTACACATTTATGTTCCTGATTGACCTGAAACGGGAAAACAAAAGTTGTGGAGCGCGGTTCTTGATTACACTTGGTACTTTTCTTCTGTTAGGCCTTTAAAGAATGTGTGTAAAAGTGTAAAATGTTCATTGAAGTAGTCATAAATTTGCAAAAAATATTTATAAAAATAAGCGCGGCGACGTAAGATGCTCCACATGCTATAGATGTATAAAATGAATCGTGGCTTAGTTGATAAGGGGTTAGCCTGACAACCCACACATCGTGGATTCAAATCTCGGCAAGCGAAATTTTTTTCTTTTCGTTTTTTTTTTATTTCTTTAGCAAGACTACCCCAAAACTTGATCAAGAATCTTGATTTGGATGTGGCTAGCAGGATTAAGATACTTGGACAAGACATTGGCAAGCGTAGATCAAGAATCTTGCACAAGAATCTTGCCTAAATCTAGGGCGAGACTGTGGCCACAGGCCCACCCAAGACTTAGGCGAGAGCTCCCAAGATTGGGCAAGTCTTGGGCAAGTCTTGACATGTTTTGGTTTCATGGGAAGGAATAAAAATCTGTTCAGACGCTGTTTTCCAAAAAATATCATGCAATGCAAGATAGCAAAATTTATCTCAAAACGTAAAAACCAATAATATAAGCATTTCATCGAAATCGTTTGAGAGATCTCGTTGGGGGGGGGGAGTTCTAATCACCCCCCCCCCCCCCGTCAGCACGGGCCTGATAAAAATGACATATTTGGCCAAATGGGTGATGTTTTATTATTTGACATTTTTTTTTTTGGATTCAACGTAGCTTTCTAAGGGTTACGTTTTCTTCATTATTGCAAAATAACGTTATTCCATCAACCCAAGGCGCATGGCATCACACACACACAAATGTACAATTGCGTCTAATGCGACTTTCCCGAGGTTTCGCAATCCCGCGTGATATCTCCAGTTTCCCGCGAATGAATTCGCGTTCCTTGATGCGGGAGAACAAGTCTTATTTCGCATTCCATCACGAAAAACAAGATTAGTAATCAACGATCAACGGTCGCTAATAATTAATTTACGCTTTTTACTTCATTCATTCGATTGCGCTGCTTCTTCATTTTCTTCCCCCTCGAAGTTAATAATCTAGGAAACAGTGAGAATGACTCAAGTGTGTTTTGTGGGTGAAAGCGAATCTATCTACAGGGATATCTCATTATTGATAGTAAAATTACACTTTCTTAATAAACCCTTTTGATGCTTAATTTGATTGATAATATAAAAGTTCAGCCGTAGAAATATTTGTAATTTTCTTTCAAGTATAGATAGTATCCTGCTACTGGAAAATTTGTGAAAATTTCAGAATATTCTGATGGCAATATTTGCAGGCAATCATGTTGGACTTTATTTTAGACTTTTCTATCAGAAGAACTAGGATGGGAATATCCACGACATATGATTATTGAGATTGAGGAAGTGTGAATTTGAAAACAACTACCATTTATAACTATTTGATACAATAAAACGTGTTTCTGCCTACGCAATAGTCATTTTCCATGATTTGACGATGCAATAAGTCAAAATTTAACAATAAAATAGTTACATTTTCAACCTATATCAAATAGTCATATTATTTTACTATTGTATTAGTCGCATTTTTTAAACTAATTCAGAAGTTGTTTTTGACTATTTAGTTAGATGTTTGGTAAATTCATGCAGACTGCGCATTTCGCAGCTCAACGTATGACCGTTCTTGCATCGCAAATTATATTATATGTATGTCACAATTTGATTTTCTCTTAACAATTTTAGTCGTGCATCAACTATACCAATATTTCATTTCGTGCAATGAAATACAAAATGTGATCATTATCAAGAGAGTTTTTTTATCAAAATAATAGTACATTATTAACAGTTTTTGGTGATGCCTGGTTTGGCGAGACGAAAAAGGCATTCCCAAAACTGTCAATGTGATATTTTATCTGTGGATGACGAATAAAACGTGAATTTGTAATTCCTTACTACCGGAAATTCACCGTTTTCTCGTAGTTTACAGATAAAAAAAATTACTTCTATGAATGTCACCTGTAGTAATATACTCTGACCCTAGATATTTTGACGCCCCGTATTTTTTTGTCTTTATTGAGATGATTCGATTCATAGTATTTTGACTTGCAAATATTTAAATACCTGAAACTGCGGACTTCCTTTCTATTACGGAAACTTAATCTATTTCGACATTCCATAAGCTATTGTGAGACAAAATGTTTTATTTCACAGGGTATAAAAAAAGTTAGTGTTTGTGTTTAGGATACGTTGCTACACTATCTGATATTGAATTATGTTAGAGTTTTTGTCTAGATTACTAAAAAGGATAGGAATTTCGAAATAATTCAAATTTTTTTAACTTCAAGTTCCAGAAATCCGCCTTCTCGAAATTGAAAGAGATACCTTTCAAAGAACAAGACGATCCTACCTTTTGTTGATGCTAAGGAATGAGAAAAAAAATAATACTTGTATGAATACTAATCCGTAAAATTTATCCCAGGAGCCAAAAAATCATAAAAAAAGGGATTTTTTCTTTTCCTCAAAACAACTCCATTTCAACCTTTTATTTTTCTAGCTTTCGGCCCATAAACAGGGTCCTCATCAGGAAATATACTTTCTACGTTCTCTTAAAAGGTTGCAATGAAGTTGTTTTGAGAAAAAGAAAAAATCCCTTTTTTTATGATTGTGTGGCTCCTGGGATCAATTTTACGGATTTGGATTTTGAAGATGAGGAGCAGTTGAACTTCTTTTTAGTATGAATACTACTAAATACATGAAACATGTAATATTTATAGAAATGACGTAAACAGAGCATCGAATTCCACAAATTAGTATTGCATTATCAAAAATCTTCAATAATCCTTAACGATTCGCAGAAAAACTGTATGCTTACGAAAAAGACGATAGTAATAATAATTTATTTAGCTACTGCTTTCTGAATCATTCATTGGTATACGGAAAAATAAAACAACATTGTATTCCAGCATACGAAACTCTAGAAATTTATACAGCATTTTTTAAAAATATAAGCAATGTATGAGAATACCAGATAATCCTGCTGCACTTTATACATACTGAAGCATAAGAATAATTCAAAAATACCACAAATTCAGGTACCTTATATTCTCTCGAATCTATGAAATTTGCAAAAAAAATTTTTCATGGTGCTAACTTTGCGTAAAATTTCAAATCCCAAAATTTTGTAATTTTGATTTAAAAAAAAATGATGAAATTCGAGTATACAGACTAATTATTATCTCAGGGTGTAAGAGAACAAATTTAAATGCTTAATGACTTTCCTAGTAAAAAAAATTATTACTGGATGCGTCATGCGTCGTCCTACCAAAAAACATATCTCTAATATCTTGTATTTCGTTTGAGCAAAAAGTTTCGTTAAAAATCAACAGAAGTTGCGTGTAAACATTTTTTCATCTCACACTTTTCGATAATGTGCATATGTTTGAAAGAAAGAGTTTCTAAAACCACTAGTACTTTGATATCGTTTTCTCATCCTCAGTTTTTCGATGTCGTAACACTATTAACTATTAAAATTTTTCCAGAAAACAATGGGAACGTAGCATATTCCTTTTTTACTTAAGTAATAGTAAAGTAATGCGTTTCACTTTTCTAAGTAACTTTCGAAACACTGCCATAAGTTGAGGTTGTCTTGGACAGACAATTCATTGAAAATCGTTCTTGTAAAAATTCATCAAAGTTTACCATTCAAATTCAATTGTGAAACTGAAAAATTTCCCACCGCAATCCAATCTTTGAAAATGTCACATTGTCACTCGCCTTCCGTCTAAAAAAGTATACTTTCCGCCATCAAATTTCCCATCAATCACGCTAAAATAAATTCCCAAGTCTCTCAGATTCCACGTTTTTACAATTTTCCTTCTCGACGCGCGCCAAAGCTTAATAATCTGGGAAACTGTGGAAATGGCTTTCCCCCACAAGAGGTTAATTAAAAAACATTCCGAATCGCCGTTATTAATCACGAGTCGCTGGATCTTGCAGCTCGTATAAATCACAATTTTATGCCGCTCATTAGGGTGACGTATACTTTCAACTAACCACGTTTGAACGGCCAACATGTCAACCGGGAAAGTAATGGCAATTTTCGCGTGAGGCTTTATTATATTCTCGCTCACGATGTTTGAATAAATTTGCCCCGCGGTTTCGTGATTTCGCGAGTGGCGAAATGACTTTTCCGAGCTCGCGCTCTTTTGCGGTCTAGCGTGTAATATTGCACTTGTAAAATTTCGCGGGGATTTTACAAGCGAAACGTTTTAGTGCTCGTTACAATGTTGGTTTTATAACAGGACGATAATTTTGCTTTATTCGCTCGTTATATCCCGCGAAAATGTATTAGGTAGTGGAATTAGATAAAGTTTACAACTCGGGCTTACAGCGTGGCTTGAATCATTGTGGGAATCAAAGAGATTCTACCGATTCATTACAAGGGTTGGAAGATACGCGAATTTCGCGTGGAATAGCGAGACTATAAAATTTTACTGGTTCTGAGATTTTCCGGAGTGTAATTATACTTTTCTTTGTAAAGGTTTTACTTGCCTGTTTAGATAAAGTGATAATTAAGTTAATGTTTAAGACCATTTTCATCGAGAAGAAACTGTATCTTTTATCTTCTGATTATATTTTTGAATCTTGCATTTACGTGAACAAATTATTAATATAAAATGACTCTAATTACTTGTTACAGTCGATAGAGTTCGAATTATATGTGATCCTTGGAACAATGCCGCTTCCATTGGGCCACGCGATCGCTTAAAACTGTTGGGGGAGTGCTGCTGACGGTGTGCATGAGCTTATCAGTACGATCGATCGTAATACGATCGTAAATGGTCTCGGAAGATTGTAATTGCCGGCGTCTGTCGCGCCGAAATCGACGGTCTTTCATCTTCCTCCAGAACGGCTATATTCCTCGAACCGCGAGATTCATTTCTGTTTTGTTTCTTAAAATGCGTTTTCTCCTGCACGTGCGAAATTTCGATCTTTATCTTCTGTGATTAATTGAATCGTGGCAATTTCGCGATGTCTTGAAGCTTTTTTTGCATTTTTTCCCTCTTTTTTTGTGGAGCATACAGCGTTGATATATTCTTATGTGAAAGTTATTTTCAGGTGAACACGCTGCGAATTCGTTATGAACAAAATGTGATATATATTTGTGGAAAATCTATTCTTGTTCAAATTTTTCGAGCAAATTTTTGGGCCTCTGTTAGAGACGATTAGAAAAAATCGGTGATGCTACATTGGAGAAGAGAATCGTAAATTTTTACCGATTATCATTGAACTAAAAATTGTCCATTTCAAAACTGCGCAATTCTTACAATCTTAAATGTTATAGGTTTTCTAGGGTGGAGGGATTAATTAAATATTCAAGCGATGTTAGAAAGTAATATTGTTAGGAAAATGGGTTGATGGGTTTCGAAAATCAATTATTTTTATTGTTGATAAAGTACGAGAATTGGTAGAATTGATGCTGACCCAGCGATACAAACTTTTTGAATTCAAAATAATAAATTAGTAACTTAGTAACTTAGTAAACTAAATAATTAATTGTTCCTTGTAATTGAAGATATTATTATGAACAATTCTTCCTAAAAAAAATATCAAAAGTAACCTGATTCACCATAAAAATATTGTCATCTAGGTTGCCAAACATATTGAAATTAGAAATCATCAAATTATGATTCTCTGAAGTAAACAGTCATGGATTATCTGTTTTAAACACCAATTCTTTCTGCCTAATCCCGAACATTTAAGACTGAAATATAACTTTGGGAAGAAAAACTCATGAGTTAGAAAGTAAATGATCATGTTGACTCTTGAAAAATTTTGGTAAAAGTAGTGTAAAATTCTTTTTTTTCGGTTATTTTGATGCAAGCATTACAACCAAATTTTTTTGTATTTTAGCTATCCTAAATTCCTGAAAGTTTCTACGACTTCTGAAAACGGTAAGTGTCTTGAAAGAAACCTGAAGAATTAGGAGATTTCCATGAAAGAAGCAGTTCACAAATTCAGTAAGTCAAAAATAGAAGCTTAAGATTTGTGAGGTAAAATTAGATAGTAGCGAAATTCCAAAATAAAATTAAAGAGAAATAGAATTTTCAAAATCCCGAATAAAAAATCACGCAATCGAAGAGATTTGTAAAATTTAGGATACTGAACTCAGAAAACAATAATAACATTCATTCCTGACACTTGTGAGTGAATGATTTAGATTTTTATGAACATAGGAATTTTTTTCAAAACTCGAAATTTCACTTTTTTGAAAAAATATCAAGCTCGAAATTTCAGGATCTTAGAAAAAATTTGATTGAAAAAATGATAGGCTGAATTTATTTTTTCAAAAAAACATAACCTTTTGACTGTAATAAAAATCACATCATGTCTTACGATAGGAATAATTTACAATTTTTACTTAAATAACAGAAATAATTGAAGCTTCAAATTTTTGTTTCCCTAGTTTTGAATAAAGATGAATATTCCAAGTAAAAATTATAACATTATTAAAATTCTTTTATCAATGTTCCGTTTCTCTTTTTTCTATTTTTAGAATATTCTATTTCTAGTATGGCAAAAATTTCAGAAAAGGTAATTACGAAAAGGATGATATATTTCATAGCTAATGAAAAAAATAATCGATTCAATACAATTTGCCTTTCAAAGGAGTAAATCCTCTACTGATGACCTTAATTATTTCTCAGAAAAAATTCCCTCTACACTAACATTACCATTCATAAAAGTCTCTTATTTTCAGTGCTCCTTCTTTCAGATTTTCAAATCCTTAAAAGTGATCCCAGGAGCCAAACCGTCAAAGAAAAAATCTTCCAAATATCACTTCAATAATTTATTTTCAAGCTTTCGGCCCTTCAATTGGGGCCCTCATCAGGAACTGAACACAAATAAAACTTATGAAATTCTCATAAAATTACAATCCTTTAGACAAAAACTATAAAAACTTACAAAATCTTCCTACATTCAGTCATGCCTCATCATCATCAGGGAGAAACCTTCCAAGTAAGATCGTCCAAGAAAAAGGGGGGAGTGGGGGGGTTTGCCCCTTGAAACAGCAAGCACATTTCACTTCAAATACCCTTAATTTTAAACGACCAAAAATATAAAAACTCGAAAAGTATGACGGGACCAATCAACTTTATATCGCCTTCACGTTCGGCGATAGAATGAACATGAAAGAAACCAAAACCTCTAAATATAGAAAGATAATCCAATACAAAACTTCACAAATGCGCAAACTCGAACCTTATCTATTTCGCAAAAGCATTAATATATCCATCGTAAATCGCATTTAAGTTATCGGTATCATTTTGTTTATTAATGTTATTAGGGTCCTTCTTAATATAAATCATCTCCGAAATACAACGTTTCAAATAATTACGCTCTTTATCCTTAATCTGAAAATTCTCCCAATCAAAGTCATATCCTGTCTCTAAACGATGGTCACTTATAACAGAAAAATTGAAAAGCAACTAGAAATAATAATAGGATGGTGTTATACAAATTTCGCAACTTTGAATTTGGATAAAACTGTATTCGTGACATTTGTTTCATACAAAGACAGTTTTCTACAACATTTTAAGTTGAAGGTTCACAGTGATGATTGCCAAGGAATATTACAGATGATTGTCAGTGTCAAGAAATTGAAAGGGTCTCAAGTACAAAGTATCTTGGCGTTATGATTGATCAGAACATGACTTGGAAGACGCACATAGTATGATGGCTAAGAAATTGAGATATCAAGTTTATTTTTTTTATAGACAGCATCTTTTAGTATCTCGGAGACAATCACTATTTATTATGCACTTTTCAAGCCTGTGGTGAACTATAGGATAGTTTCACGGGGTAGTGCGTCCAGCAATGTACTGAAATCTATATAAAGACATGTGATTAATACTTTGTTTTCAGAATATGTAGATTTGCAACTAAGATATTTGGCTTTATTGAATGAGAGAAATACAAGAGGTAGTTCTTTAAAACTGCCTTTCATTAGGAAGAGCATTAATAGTAGATATTTTTGCTGTAGCAAGTGCAGTAGAATCTCACGCATTTATAAGCTCGGGGGATAATAATTATAAATCGTTGACTCTATTAAAGCATGCAGAATAAATAAGTAAATCTATGAAAGCACGTTCCGCTTCATTATGTTACAAGTTGATGGTTTATAAATGGAAGGGATCCTACTGCATAGATTTTTTAACGCACTGCCGGAAGGTGTTAAGAATCTGGATTTAGAAGTTACAGGTAAATATAGGCTCAAGCAACTGATCAAACAGTTGATACGGAGTATTGAGGATGTCATAACTAGGATGTTAGAGTAGGAATGAGTTCGATGTATTTATGCTTGACCAGGTATATTTTCGATTTGTTTTTGTTCGAGTTCATAAGTTAGATAGGTTTCTTGCTCGCGGCAGATTCGATTTACTTATCTTGCGGGTAGTTTGTAATGTACTATGTAGAAACTATGTATTTCTACACCTGAAAAAATTTTATCATTATCATTCTCTCCCTCACCCCTAGCATTGCATCTTTTCCTAAAAACGTATCTCACTTCCCTTCCTATTCATAAATATCCCCACTCTTCCAGAAACGTCTTGCTCGCAAAGACGTGGAGTTACGCGGAAAATCCGCGACGTCCAATAATTCAGTGAATTAAGAGCCGGTATCGCGTTACTCCAGAAGCAACCCCATTACACCCTATAAATTGATCCCTTTATTATCGCGCTGTCAACGCCATTAAAAGCACGCATACACGCGCCGGGCTTATCGAAAAAATCGCTGCCAAGAATAAAGAGCGAGCGGAATAATCGCGGACGCCAATCGAGGGGGATAACGAAGGGGGAAAAGAGCAATGAGAAGAAAAAAAGGCGTAGCACCGCGGTCTTCGTCGTTATCTCTCCGGTCGTTCGAATAAATTGCCGTAATTATTTGCGGCGCAAAGTGCATTTGCAATCGTTTCAAGACGTCAGAAAATGGCGGAAGATCGGGTTCGAGAGCTACTTAAGCGCGAGAGACGAGTCGGGGCAAGTGGGCGTTACGATGAGTTCCTGCGTTGGCCCAAGAGCGGAGATCCTATCGGGATGACGCACTGCGTACGCACCTGATACCGGATTGTGCGTACGCACGCACTCACGCACATACGCGAGCCAAAGCCCACGAGCGCGAGTTATTTGACTGCAAGCATATTTTAGAAAGCGCGAGCTTTCCAAACTGTCGCGCCGGCACGGGCATTTCATCGACGGGTGGTTCGCGATCGTTTTGGACCTTACATGAGTGGTGCCAAGGCCGCAAAATCATTTTAGAAGATAGCTCATCATAGTACCAAGATTTATGATCAGACGGGGCAGGTTGTCTACCGGATGGGGAATGCGGAAAAATCGGAAATTTTGAGTTTTACGGTGATTTTCTGTGATGCACGGGAATCGGTTATAGTTAAAAACAGATATATAAAGGAAAATTAAATTTTTTTTTTTCAATTGCAGAATTGCTTTATGAGTAATTTTTTGAATTGCATTCCCTCCGACATGTAAATTATTGTAAATTTGTATGAAGACTTACTTCATTTTCTGAAAGTTATCAATACTGTGAAGAAAATTTGAGATTCCACGATTTCTGAATTAAAATTTCATAGGTGAATTTCCGAATAGTGAAGAAATTAAAAATTTGTCATTAAAACTGGACAACTACGCAATAATAAAAAAATTAATTTTCGAATAATGAAATCGTGACTGAAACTTTGCAATAATAAAATACACCTTACTCATATCAACTACTTAAAATAAATTCTTAGATTTTCAAATTTCTCAAATCTTTTATGACGATTTTTTTCATCAGATTCATAACAAAACACTGATAAAAAACCAAGACAAGAAAAAAAACATAGCAAAAGTTGTCTGATCTTGCATTTTCCAATCATTGGCGAATGAAAATTTCGAGAACATGAAAATTTCTGATTTCGATGTTTTGGATGAAAAATTTTTAAAATCGTAAATATTCGACAGCCTAAAACCTAATGTACCTTAAACTCACGAATTTATGTTGATCAATGATTAAATTATTTTTACTCCTATCATTCAGTGTTTCAAATTCATTAATTTTTGATGAAAATTTTATCCAATTCACTATAAAGTAAAGAAGTTGAAACAAATCGAGAAATTCTTGAATGGAAAAAAGCTGTTGCTATAAGACTTAACTGATAAATCGTGGAAATTTTTGATTAAAAAATATTTGTGATATCGATATTTTATATGATTTTAAACAGTAAAAATTAAACTTATCAATAACAAATTAACTTCTTTCTATTTCAAATTGTATGATTGCTCTTTGGAGAATGATCAAAATAAAATTCATTCCAATACAAAATTTATCGTTAATTGTTATCGAATTAAAATTTTACTTTTTTTTTAAAAAAGTCATCATTGCAATAAAAAATTGTAATGATAATGTATCGATTTCCCAGTTTATTTACAATAAGTCAACGTTTCGATTCTGGTTTTGAGCCCTTTTTTTGAGAAAAATTGATAGGTCTTAAAAAAGTCTCAAAATCAGAGCTGAAACGTCAAATGATTGTAAATAAATATATTTGTAATTGACCGGCAAATCAAATCATTTTAACTATACAATACTTTATTCACAATCGCACTATCAAAAAAATTGTAAGTTGAAAGTTTTCTAAATTGAAAAATTTTTCGCGAAAATTGTATAAATTTGAAAAAATTTGAAATATTCTTTCAATACTCAAGCAATTACTTGAATAAAAAATTTATTGTATAAATTTCAAAATTGTCATTCAGACTTTTACATGAACACACCTCAGTGATATCAGGAACTTGAAGATCAATTAATAAGTTTCTCGAATTCAATGAATTGTTCATGACTATATTTTCAATCTAATTTATAAAAGAATAAGAAGCAATAACAAAGGCATGTAATAAAAAAATCATCAAAATCAATCCTATGGATCTTAATAATGATAAATACAAATTTCGAGATCAGAGAAATTGATGACTTTGATTTTTTTCATGAAGAATCTTTCAAATTTTAAATATTTCACAAGAAAAAACTAAAATGACTGCAATCGTAACAATTTTTGGATCTGAATGATGGAATTTCATCTTACCATTATTATTTAGTAATTTCAACTTACGAATTGTCAAATTAAATTTATCAAATTTTCTGCAAAGTATAAGAGTGGACATAAAATGAAGAAATACATAAAGGGAAAATTTTTATGGATACTGGCTCAAACAGTGAAATTGAAAAATTATTCGTGATAAGAATATATACAATAAGATATCGTGTATTGTCAAACTGATCATGGAGAGTGCATACAAGATTATTTATTGTTTGAATTTCCCGAAACCATGTGAAGGATAACTTTAAAATGCACAGGATATGTACAGGAAATTTTGTCAGTATTTTCAGTAGACACCCTGAAGAATCAACCTAACTCTCTAAACCTGGATATATTGCATTCTAACATACTACAATCTGATCAAAATTTTCATTGAAAAATCTGTACTTTCAACAAGATGTATCTGATTAATTCAACAGATCTTTAGCACTCTGCGAATTTCTGCTTGCAACTTTTCACAAATTTCATTGTCAAATTCCAACGGTGCAATCTGTAAAATATAGCAGATTTAGGTCTAGATAACAAGCTTCTTATTTACTTTAAATTCAACGATTATTATATTATTAATCCCAGCAATCAGTGCCAAAAACGTCAATACATTTGTTTCAATCTCGTAATGACCTTCTAAACGTGATCAATCTTCCGCAAATTCCAGTCGATCGATATCTACCCACCACCTTGATAAGTGTACATATCTTTACAAACACGGGATTTTGTGAAATTGAACGCAGCAATTATCTTCCGCTCCGGCACTTTGCCAAATGACCGCGAATCAAAGCGAGTAAGCGCGCTGCATAGAGAGGCGCTCATTTGATATTCTTGCTGATACTTAGCGTCGTAGCTTGGGGCGTCGTTGCCGAGAAACTTAGGTGCCACTGTGCAACTGTGGCAACTGCGAAGCGGTAGCAACGGCCGGCACCAACGCCCGAACGGACGCGTATTTCTCGGCTCTCTCTGCGGTTCGCCGCAGTATCCTATACGATACCCCCGGGACTTATTACATCAAATCAGTATCGAAACTCGCTCCTACGTATCTATTCAGAGAACGCGGTTTAAAGACCCGTTTCTCATTCGAAGGCAACCTTACACCCACGTTTTCACGTTTTTTAATCCTTCATCCAAGAAAAAAGATTCGCCAATAGTATTCTACTTTAATTTTTATGAAATTTCCGCTGCCCGTAATTGAATTTGGTTCATTTAAAACAAGAAATTTACCATCCGAAGAAAAAAGACTCCCAGAAAGCGTCATTTCATCACGAAGATAATTCTTCGAACCACAACCCTCGTCTTTAAATACCCGTAATTAGCTCTTTGATTGAATACTCGAAATAAGGCTGCACATTATCCAAATTGCGCGTTCGTATTAATATCGCCGGTGTAACTTGCGCGAATCATTACCGGAGCAACTTTAAATGCTAACACGTCAATTCGCATTTTCGACTTTGTTCTGTCACGATAAGTGCAACGGTCACGAACGCCGCCGCGCACGCATGGTTGCATCTGCGAAATTTGCCTTCATTATTCGGATGAAAGGAAGGTCATTAACGAGAAACAATGCTTTCCTCGCAGAAGAAAAACATTATATACCCTTTATTGCCAGATGAGGTTACCCAATATTCAAATGCTTCCAATGATAGCTTTGCGTACTTGATCTTTCGTACTTGTAAGATATGAATCCACATGCAGATTATGGGCGAGGCTTGTTTAGATTCGACCGGGCCAACTTTGATTCTTTTTTTCCTTCTTTCCGAGCAATTTCAGGGATTTTGAGATGAGATTCGAAATCGTGTAAGCGAGGATCCAGGAAAAAATTGGGCTTAAGGGCTCGCGTGAGCATGATTGTAGCTCCGAGCTCCTGGTCAGGTGGCTCCGTGCCTAAGGCCCTTGAGAAACTTGAAATCCTAAAGCTGAGGGCAACAAACAACAACCGCGATTGTATACGCGCGTGCACCATTCCTCTCCTCGCGTCATGAAAGTTTCCATCACGGCCCTGCCCACGAATTCTGGCTTATAAAATTCCCCAATTACCAGGCTATTTCTCGGAAACGAGGGAGCAAAGAGGTAACATTGAAATCTTCTGCAGGCTTATGAAACATATTACGGAATAATCTGTAAGTCCCGATAATAAGAGGATCTTTTATCCGTTTGGGTATACGATTTTCTGCAGTCTGTCAAGTAAAAGCGTGCCAGCTATTATTTGATGTACCTATCAAAAAGCAATTTTACCAAGTTGTAAAACTAAAAAAGGAAACCTTTATCTTTGACGCAATATTCACAAAATTCTGGTAAACATTGAACTTCTGACATGACACATCAAATTCACAATACGCGATATTTTTACACATTAGCTGGAAGACGTCTTTACTATGTGTCTATTTAGAGGAAACCAAAATTATAAATAGTGTGGCATTTTTAGGATTCAGCCTGGATCTTTTCAATTTTTGATTTGCCTCGTTCAGAAGACCGATAATCACACAATACAAATGCAAATGTACGGTTATTTATTTTGTACAACATCGTTTGGCAGATTGCGTTACTGTAACGCTTAAAAAATGCGTGGTACTTACGTAGATGTGTTGTTATTGACTGCCAAACAACGAAAAGTGGCTACTGCAAGAAGACAACGACTCAAAACATCATAACAAGTTGTGTAGTAGCTAGAAGAAGCACATTAGAGTTAAGACACTCAACTGGCCCTTTCAACCGCTTGAGGCCAGTCATTTCGAAAAAGGTTGGTTCCTAATGAAGAATCAACCCCAGCAAAAGGTAGTAGTGTTTTTCAATAAGTTGACGAGAAAAAATTGAAAAAATTTAGAGACCTATGCGTCATGAATTTGCTAGGAATATGCAATGTAGATTCCAGGTGATCATCAATGCTAATGGTGATTGGACAACATACTGAAGTGATTGCGATGTTATATAAGAACTTTGTTGTTGAACAGTGAATACTCCAAGAAGACATCGACTGAAAACATCATAGCAAGTTGTACAGTAGCTGGAACAAGCAAATGGAAGTCAAGGCCCTCAAAAGGCTATCTGAATCGCCAGATGCCAGTCATTTAGAAAACGGATGATCCTTGATGAGGAGTAAACACGTTCAAAAGGTTGTTGAGATATTTAAATAATTGAGTTGCAAAATTGAAGGAATTTGGAGATATTTGCCACGTGAATTTGCTGAAAATATGAGTTGAGGATTCTGGATGATCTTGTGCGGTAGCTGGAAGAAACAAATGGAAGTTGAGACACCCAACTGGCCATTCTATAACTTGACGCTAGTCCTTTTAAAGACGTTTGGTCTTTAATGGAGAGTTAACTCCTTCAAAAGGTTGTAGGGAGTTTAAATAAGTTGACTCGAAAAATATAATGAATTCGGAGATCCCTGCCACGTGAATTTGCTGAAAATATGCATTGTGGATTCCAGATGATCATCAATGCCAATGGTGATTGGACAACATACTGAATAAATTGCGGTGTTACACATAAACTGTTGATGTGTGGACATTGCAAGAAGATAACGACTCAAAACATCATAGCAATTTATGCAGTAGCTGGAAGAAGCAAATGGAAGTTGAGACATTCAACTGGCCTTTCCATAGCTTGACGCCAGTCCTTTTCATGACGATTGTCCTTATAGAGAGTTAATTCCTGTAAAAGGTTGTGGGAAATTTAAATTAGTTGACTTGCAAAATGTGGGTTTGTAGAGTTCTGCCACATGAATTTACTGAAAATTTGCCTCGACGCTTCCAGGCAATCATTGATGCCAATGATAATTGGACAACATACTAAAGTGATTGTGGCGTTCTACATGAACAACAAATTTTCTAGATGAATTATTACCAACATATAAGCTGGCCCACTTCTTATTTAATAAGAATTTTCTGGAACAAGAAAATCCGTAACCGTTGATTTCTTCTCTAGCAAACAATTCCTCCCGCCGTTTCCCTTGCGGTGTACGACGATTAACTCTCTTTCTCCGTAATACATCAATTCCCAAAGTTCAGCGACGCGCGACCTCCTCGGCGAGGATGTCACGGGTCGAGGATGCACTCTCGCACGTTCCCCGTATAATATATTCCGGGTGCGTACTCCGAGTAATTTTCGCGGGGTGGTTGTTGCGTTGATTGCGGTCGCACATGGCCGCGGTTTATCTTCATAAAGTTCCGTTCCCTCGGCCGCCCTCGCTTCTTTTTCCCCTGCCTCATCTCCTAATTTCGCCTTCGCGTTGTCTGATTCTTCGCCACCACCCGCCTCTTTTATTCTCTTTTTCTGCACTTTTTTCGCTTCCTCCTCCGTACCTTCGTCCACGATTGCACCCAGCGGGAGCGGCAAAAACTAATGCACGCTGGGAGGGAAGCGTCGTGGATTCTCGCGTTCGCATCTTTTTGACGTGGATTTTCGCGGGTCTTGTGAGTGTTTCAGACATTGTTCTGCGAAGGGTTTCAGTGAGCGAATGCAATATGTTGCGACAAGCGGAAAATTATTTATCTTGATGAATATTTTTATCATGATGATTCGTCACTCTATATAAATCATCAGTGTAGTTATTTTCGTAGTCGATGAGGAGTTCTTTATTTATTGTCTAAGAACAATAAGCCAGTGTCTGTACGTTACTGGTGAGTTATTTATTTTTTCAATATTTAAATCGAATTGTTTTGTTGAACTGTAGGTTGTGGGTCAACCCAAGCTTTTTATTACTACTTAGGAAATTTCTAATCCAAGTAAGATGAAGATCGATCTTGTACACTTGAATTCGCTCAATCGCTGTTTCAAACATCATATTTTTGTACTACCCACATTGAACAAACAGGATTTTAAGAATTACTTCAGCAATAACTGCAATGTCGTTTTTTTTCATTCCGCGCATGTCTGCTCGGGAAGAGAAAGAAAAAAGGCAATAACGACTGGGGCGGGAAAAAACAGCGGAACGAATGATGAAACTCGGCGATGAAACGCGAATTCGAATTCACGGTCGGCGGGGCGTCCGCCCGCTGACACCTGCGCCTTAACCTTCCCGATTTATTAAGGCCGTCGCGCAACAGGCTTCCCTCGTTTTCTCTCCCATTATGATCCACCCGCGTATCCACAGCGCAAGAGGTCGCGCAGCCATGCGCTACGCTCATTTAACATCCACGCGGACCTATAAAACAGCGGGCACGCATTCGTTTCGTGCAAATAATGAAGCCATCGCACTCCGAACGACGATGAAGGCTCCCCCGCGAAGTCAGGGAAATGTCCCAATTACGAAATTGAAGGTTCGGAGGTCAAAAAATGATAACTAATATTTTCCATATTTCACATGGTATATATCTTGGTAGGATTCTCTAGCATGAGCTGTCTGGATTCAAAGGTTTGTCATGCAATTTCATTGAGTTAAAAGGTATGAGATGACCTAAAAACATATCTTGACTTAAAGAGCTTTCCAAAGAATCTTCCAGAGAATTTTCAACGTATTTCTCCAAAATCTTAATTATAATTTTTAAATGTAATAAGAGTTGCCGAAGAATGAAGGACCAGACTGGTTCGTTGCGCTGCAATTTTATTACGAGCCCGGGCCGAGAGATATAAAGTATTGACGATTGTTCACGTTCTCATCCGTTTGATTTTCCATATTTCACTAGATATATTATTTGTAAATCATATGTTGCTGGAGCTTGAATGGAAATTGAGAGCAGCTTTTTACCAACTTCGTCACGCTTGATAAAGATGGTGACGTGCGTTATTTCGACCGAAGTTTCGTGTCATTTTGACCCATTCCGAGAATAATTTACATTATGACATTGAATAGGATGATATTTGGGCAATGACTACATGATTTTTTTGGGATTGTACGACATAAGTTCCAAAACAATAGTTCCAAACTGAAAGTTCCAAGGAAAAAGTTCCAATACAGTAAGTACCAAAGTTCATTAGTCCCAAGCCTAAATGTTCCAACCCAAAAGGTCCAAATTCCAAAATTTCTAAGTCACGAAAAGTTCTAAAAGCTCCAATGACATACGGTAATAGTTACATCAAGTATGTCTGTGAATTTGCAACTGTTTTTTTATATTTTGCTTGATGACGATTCCAGACCAAGGGATCGAAACGTCGTTGCTGTACTAAATAAATGATTTTTTGGAAGCATAACCAGAGTGACCTTTTCTTTGTTAACTACAATTTACCGTGTGAAACTTGGTTATTATACTTTTACTTAAATAAAATGGAGGTTTCTGTACATAAATCCAAGATTAAATATTTGTTGTCAATAAGGCAATTTCTAATTCTTGAAATGATACTGTCTGATATTCTTACAACCATGGAAACTCATCAACTTGAATTATCTTAGTTAATGCCCTCTTCATATCATTACCTTTCGAAATTTTAATTGACGTTCCATCAGGTGAACCATTCCCATCGTATTTACATTTCCTTCTCACATCGTGATTAATGGTGGAACGATATAGCCGTCAAACTTTCCCGGTCGATTTATGAGTAACGAATGGTTGACCTTGAACCTGAAAAATTTGAAACATAGAATGATCTTCAAATCCTTATTGAAAAAAAAGAACAGATTTAGTTTGAAACTAACGAGTGAAGTGAAATTTTTCCATGTAAAATAAAGTATCAACAGTCAAGAATATAAAAAAAATGCTGATAAACACAAAATAAAATTCGTTGTCCTACATCCAAGTTGCTCCTTGATCAGATGTAACTTTATTCATTTTGATGTAATAACTGATACTAAATGACATACTGTGATAACTTGAACGTGAATTTTTTATTTTTACTTCTACTACTTTACTTATCACCATTTGTTATATTTTCAGATAAGTAGTCCTTATTTTTCAATTGCTTCTGTTTCGTTTCTTGCCTTTTATTTTATTTTATTTTCCAAATTTCGCTACAAATTACTTTACAAAAAAAAATTGAATAAACTTTTTTTGATATGAAAATCTCGATCCTTTATTTTTTCATACAATTTTCAAGAATGACCCCATTCAAATACTGTATTTCAATACTTTCGTGTACGAATGGCTGCCTCTAATTGCCAACAACAACATAAGAAACCATCCGAATCACAAACTAGTGACTTAAAAATAAATCTGTATTGGTACAGACGCTGGCCCCGGGGTAAACTCCGTAAATCATTCTGCGCTGCCTACCGCGCGACCGCGCTGAACCAACAGTTCGTTGGTTCTGTTGGTTCATTATCGTGACGTATGGTAATTGGCCTTCCATATCTATACGGTAACTCGCTCTAAAGCGACGAGGCACAACTTTAATATTGCGTTTAATCGATCCCTGAGGATTTTTCAAAGTGTCCCGAGACTTCTGGCTTCGCGAATGTGAAAAATGCGGTAATGGGTATAGAGAATTTTTGCAACAAGTTCTCACGAGATCTACCTTAGAATAATTGCTGAGGACTGATTGAGATTTGTTATGTCGTTTTTCATTATAGTTACGATTTAATTGCGTAATAGGTGGCTTAGACGAATTGATAGAGAAGAAAGTGAAGACGAGTAATGATGAGATCATTTTGAAATTTTGGTACGACTGGTATTTAGACGAAGTAATTTTTTTTTTATGAAATCAATTAAGGAAGATGAATGTATTAGAGTTTCAACCCAAAGGTATTTCGTTAAAAGTTTACATAAAATAACAAAACATTCTGGAAAATTTAACTTTTTAGATTGCAACCAAGCGATTGAAATGAAAATTCGAACTCCAAATAAAGAACTCTTAATAATTCATATGCATTTAATCCTTATTGGTGTAATTTGTTAAATATTGCAATATTCATTTTTTGGTATTTGACAAAGGTGTTTTTATAAACCTTAAAATAATGCATTTATCTGAATTGTTTGACTCCTCGTTTATTGTATTTAATTTTGTTAAATTGTCTGCTTACATTTAACATTAGACATTATGCATTATTTTGGTGCGGAGAAATTATATATGAGTTGAAGTTTTTATTTCAGTAACATATTATACATATATAACATCCGCAACATTTTATCATACAGTATTTACACAATAATACAGTTATACATCAAATTTTGAATTATAGGAATAGTAATACGTTACATCTCTTGCAAAACGACAATAACAGTGACAAATTACATTAATGCACTACCTGGCTAAGAAATTCATATTAAATTTTTACGACATTTTTACAATTTTATTTAAATTTTCCATTGCCATTATTAAATTTACTTTTATAGAAAATTTCTGAATCCTTCATTGCTAAACTTAAAATTATAATTCAAAAAAATTTAATGTAACATTTTTTAGTATGTTTTCATTCTGCGTATAAAAAACTTTGCTTGGTATTGTTCGCCTAAGAAATTTTCTAACCTTAATGCTCCTATGAATCAATTTGAACTTTTGAATTTTTAATTCTTTTAACTCAATTTCTTTTCGAAATTAAAAAATTCTTCTTCGATACAAGCTTATGGTTACTTGACTTAAAATTTTCCTTATGACTTTTAGTGAATGAGAAGTTTTCAAATTTTTACCTCACATAAATCTGCAATTACGAGCAATGAACGGACTCGAATGGTTTAACAATTTCGATACTTGTCACAGCTCAATAATTTTCATTTTTTCAAACAATTATAACTGTTTTTATAGTTTTCAACTAAATGAACAATTTTTACAGTTTAAAAAAATTATTATTTCCTAAAAAGCAGGACCGGAGTGCTGTCTAAACGCGCCGCGATATTTTTAGAAATCTTTAAAAATGATGTTCTCACGTTTTCGTGTATTACTGGTTTCGGTTCAGCCAAGTAGAAAAACTTTTAACGTTGACGCCGGTTATTATAACCAGCGTAAAACAATTCAACCATGCGTTACTTTATACATTATTATTATATTGTGTAAAATTTTCGAAGTTACTAGCCAAGAAAACATGCTGGTTCCACAACTCACGCAAAAACGCTTACTTGACAAAGTTAAAAAAAAATTGTTATCATTCTCTCCCCCCGCCCCGTAAAAAAGCAGACAAAAACATGCTCATTTTGATGGAAATATTTCTAATTGAATTGCAATTTTCCTTGAAAATATTTATTGGTCGACACATTTTTTGACAAAATTACGTATATTTCATCAGAAATCTAGTTCAGGTACATAATTTTAGCCATGCGAAAAACTCTCGAAATTCCAGTTTTTTTTGCAAGAAAAAATAACCTTCCGTTGTTGCGCCTGTTTTCACTATGATTAAAAGTGAATTCTAATAAGCTTAAGTAAGAATCTAGTGCAAAAATAATTCAAAATTTCAAAAAAAAAAACTCCTCGATGCATTTAAATAAATACCCTAGGTGCATCAGAAGTTGGTCTTGAACAGTTGATCGTAAACAAAATGAAATTATTTCTTGTATTCAAAAAGCTTATAAACTTGTTATATCTGTTTATTCTCAAACATTGATGCGAAAATCTCATAATATACCTACATCGATACAGATTTTCAACCATCCATTAGTTTACACTGCATCTGATTCAAAATTCGCTTTTTTTAAAGTAAGATATTTTTTTGAGTCTTTATTTTTTCAACATTTCAAGTTTTTAACTTCTCATCTGCATAGTCGAAGTTCATATGCGTATGCAAAATAAATTACATATGAAGAACTTTTAATAAAAAGAAATCAATCTAGGAAGCAATATTTACAAAATACATTGAAAACTCCTGATATTTTACAAAATTGTTTGTTTATTTGACTAATAATTCAGAAAAACTGTACACGATTGATACGAGGTGACAGTTTGAATTATAAGAATAGAAGACTGTTCATAGATTGCTTACGTGCATAATCAAACAAGCTAGATAGATTTTATACAGGAGTCATAAGACATGGTAAAAATTGTCTTTTAAGACGAAAATTATGTTGAGAAAATGAGGATAGTGAAGAAGGTTGAAAAAATTGAATCATAATGTTCATGGTTTTCGAATTCGTAATGACGTATACCCGTAATTGTAAATAATAGGACTCCCTTGAGTTTTTATACACAGAATATGTTGCCTTGCGCATGTACGTACTTGGATATATGGTAAAAGAAATTCAGAAACAGTTTTACCTTCTTACGAATCCAACAACCTTTTTTTATGTCTTGATTTATTTTACGTTTTCATAGCGTGATTTTTTCACAACTCGGTGAAGTGCTTTTCTGTTTGAACTTTCTTTAAATTATTTCCGAAGAACAGCCAAACGAGATTCAAACGACTTTTGAAATATCCATTAGGTGATGTAGTTTTTTGGCAAATAATGGTGCCTGTGGTTTCGAAAAATAAATTTCCTTGTTAAAATTTGTTGTTGAAAAAGTATGATTCTATGATAAGCAAAAATGCTTTTAAGAACCTTAGCGACAAATTAATCTCTTTTCTGACCACGAAGCGAGTCGCTCATTTTTACCGAGGGCTGGAATTTTTGAACGAGTTTTCTATGCCAGAAGTACATAAAAATGTGTCTGATGTTCACATTCTTAATATTTTCTGAGCGTTGTTGTCACAAAAAGTGCAATCGTTTATTTTTACACATTTTTTAGCTACATGCAGGTAATCTTAATTGTAAAAATGGGATTCCCTTGACTTTTTCGTCTCGAATCTAAGGTGCCTTGCTCATGTATTTGGATTCAGCAGTAATACCCTTTTTTCCATATAAAAATTTTTCACTGGGGTTTTTCTAAAATCAATTTTGACTTTGACTTTTTTTCCAAAAATGAATATTTCCACTGCCTTGTATTTTTAAAGTAGAATAAAACTTGTTCATCGTACCTAGTATACACGTTACTCTCTAATGTCTTTTAATATACAATTTCGATCGTTTCACAATTTCTTATGGGTCAAGTTTTCAACATACTTAGAATAACTAAATTGCGCAGCATGGCAACCCCAATATTACGAAAAGAACCTTATCTCGCCACAAGGAGAAGCGAAGAGAAATCGCGAAAAGCCCAAGTTTGCATACGCAGGTAATAGGGTCAAAGATCGACGGGGTCCGGAGTTGCCAGCTCGCGCGTATCTGATACGAGGTCGGGGACTTACATGCATCTCGGAGATCCAACATGAAATTCGCCGGTTAATTAAGCGGCGAGTCACACATTCGAACCATTACAATTATAATGCGATAATCGCCGAGTCGCCTCGTCACGGTACCACTTAATAGACACATTACGCGCGTAATTGACGTGAAACGGCTCTCGAGTTTCTCGTTCCCATCGTTCAAGCCCATTGACAACTGTTTCTATAAATGATTTATCAACAAGTTCGATCATCTTCGGAATTCTCGGCTGTATTACGGTACACAATGTGATTTGCTTGATTTTCCGATTTCTTCCTGCTAAATTTATCACATATTCTTCACTTAAAAAACTACTTCAAAGTGATTCTACAAAGATTCTTATTATTTTTAAAAAAATTCAGTCATATTTTTTTTTAGGGGGGAAAAGAACAAAGATACACTTCTAATACCTGATGAAATTAACCATAACTCATTCGTTATTTCCCGACGAAAGATCGCGAGTTACCACTTGAATGCAGCGACTTTTTAGCATAAGGAAACTCGTAAACAAACCGCGATGAAACCGAAGGATCGTAAACCTCCCGGATCACGTTCTATTATACTCGGGCTTTTCATACGCTCGCGCTCAAGAAAAGCTATAAAGCCGTAAACAGCGATGACCTGTTTGTTAGACGCTTTTCAATATACATTTGCCACGAGATTATAATCACCGAGGGGTTTTTTCCTGCCACACTTGGTTGGCTTAGAAGTTTTCGATTTTACGAGGAAATAAAAATGTTGGACGGTCGCTAGTGATTATTATATTCTTTTGGCTTTTTTACTAGGAAAAATCGCAGGTGAAGACGGCTAAATCAAGATAACACAAGGGGGTAGTAGAGCGCACGTGGGAATTACGGTGCGTATTATAAGATAAGGTGTTTTTGTGGGGGACGATTTCATGGCTCGTCTACGAATCAGGCAAGTGTTAAGAGTCATTTTAGAGTGATAGGTATTCGAATTAGTTGGGGAGTCTCGAGTTAAGGAAAAATATGTCTTGGGTTAACTGGTAGTTTTAGAGTTAAGAAAAAGGAAATCAGACAGAAAAAATTGAGTCGTTGCTTTTTACTTGGTCCCTTGAATTATTTATTGATAAAGTTATGGTCTAGCTTATGAAAAAATTGTACTGTTTTGTGAATTTGCGAACTGTGCAATCAACTATAGCTTTTTTATCCAAACAATCTGGAGTAAAATGGTTCGTAAGTGAAAATGCAATTTTTTTAAGGTTTTACAGCGAAAAATAAAAAATCCAATACCTGTAAAACATTGAAAAATTTTGTTCTTCAAACTAGAATTTTTTCCTAAACTCAGTCGCTCGAGTAAATTTTTGTTGAATAGAATATATCCTGAAAAGTCAATCGTTTAATTGAAAAAAAAAATTGCCAAAAAATTATCTAAATCCCAAGGTTCGAAATATTCTCTTTTTTTTTCAATTATTTATCTCCACAGAATATGAATTTTTTAGATAATAACGAATCACAAAAAAGAGATTTTATACCAATATGTGGTGTGGACTGAAGAAAGGGTACTAACAGCACCAAAAATCGAGTTCGAGATAGTCAGTGATTTTAAATATAGAAATTTTGCTCTATCGAACGAGCTTACTCTTAAAAATGTATGATATTTAATTTCAAAAAAAAATTGAGATATAAATTTGGCCTTTCCATGCTACTAGCTGGGACTTTCTCTTTTCAATCTCGTTTTTCTCGAAAAGCTGCGAGGTGCTGTTAGGACCCTTTCTTCAGTCCACGCCACATATAATAGATTATATTGGTCGACAAGATGTTCCAAGTAAAAAAAAATAGATTCTAATGATACTTTTTTACGATAAAAGTTAAGGGTAAAATTGATGTAAGTTTATTTGTTAGTCAGGTTGAGAAGATGATCATGAATAGGGATAATAATAATAATTTCATCATGACTTTTCACGATTTGGTCATTCATAGAATTTCTTGATTGTGAAATTTGGTGACTTTTGTAATAAATTCTTATATTTCTGTTATTTCTTATACAGGGCGTCCCGAAGTCGGAAGATCATCAGAAAACTATGGATGTTTCATGAAATTCTAAGACACTTTTTCCCTTACAATTGTTTAAAATTCGTAAAATCTAGAGTTAATATTGTGAATAACTGTTCAAGTGTTCCGAGTTTTCAAAAAATCCAGAAGAAAAAGTGTCTCAGAATTTTATGAGGAATCGATGATTTTCGGATGATCCGCTAACTTTAAGACACTCTGTATTTCATGGTTTCGTGAATTGTTATGAGTTTTTGTGATTGTTAACTTTTTGTGATTTTTCTTCATTAATTAAAAAGGTTTTATTGATTTCTAGAATTTTCGTTTTATACTCATAATTTTTTAGTAAATATTTTTCAGTATTTTTATAGATTTTATTTCTGTGCACCGCTGTATAGATTTTTACAATTAGATGTTATCGTATTTGAAAATTCAACGACTAAGAGTATTGAAACTGATTTTACAGAAAACAGTATCTTTTACACAGATTGCCATACTATTCCCGATATATAATATTTCCCGCATTTTTCTAGTATACATGAAATTTCAAGGGAAATTTTACATTTTTTATATTTTTAGTAATTTTTTGATTGCTATGTGAATTTTTAAAATTATATGCTTCGAAATTCAAATTTCGATAGGTTTTCAGTATTCCCAAGGATGTCCTCGGAAGATACGTTTTTATATATTTTTAGTATTTCTAATAATTCTACTGCATTTTCTTTTATTGAAATCCATTTATAAAATTTCAATATAACGCTATTTCCTTTTTCGCATACAATACTCTAGAAAAGAATTTTGATGAAACATTGATGAAATATAACATGTTATTGAAAAAACTCTTCTACATTAAATTCTAATTCTCATAAATTACACAGTTCAACAAAAAAAACTGCTAGAGAAGTTTTTGAAAAAATGACAACCTTAGGTCATTAGTAAACAAACCCCAAACGGATTTTGAAAGTTTGCATCGATTTTTCGAGATATTAACAATAATAAATAAAAATTGAAAAATCGCTAAAATACGTCTTATTGCAGAAAATAAAAGTATCATGATGATCTGCTTGACGTGAGAAATTCATTTCTACAATTTTTTCTGTGCAAAAATTATTATTTTGATCAGTCATCTCGGATCAAATTTATTTCCAAGAAATGAACCATTATCTTCAAAACGGGGCAGTCTACCCAAATAGACTAAATATATTCAGTCTATTTCCTTTTCCTACTAGATGAAGGAAAAGAGTGACTTGCAACTCGATCGCTTATATTCTGTCTATTCGGGAAGGCTGCCCCGTCGTGAAAATAACGGCGCGTTTCTAAAAAACGGCCCGAGATGACTGACAAAAATAAACATTTTTGCATGGGAAAAATTGTAGAAATGAATTCCTCGCGTCAAGCAGATCATAATGATACTTTTATTTTCTGAAATAAGACGTATTTAAGCGATTTTTCAATTTTTATTTATTATTGTTAATATCTTGAAAAATCGATGCAAACTTTCAAAATCCTTTTAGGGTTCGTTTATTAATGACCTAAGGTTGCCATTTTTTCAAAAACTTCTCGAGCATTTCTCCGGAAGCTAAATTTTGTCAAACTGTGCTATCAAATATCTACTTACTGAAATCTAGATGACATAACGAATTTGAAAACTTCAAATCAAGCAAAATCACGTACTCCACAATGACCTATTCCCTCACATTCCATTTCCACCACCAAATCATCAAAACTTTATAAAATTCCCACGTTGTTCATCCTTACTTCGAATCATGACAAAACTTCAATGGCTGATGCTCTTGTCTCCACCCAACTGTCCAAACCCCAGAGAAAAGACAGGAAAAAAGAAGAAAAAAGGAAATCTTCACGTCCAAGTTTCGCCGCGAAGCCGGTAATGATGATCGTTCGCGAAGTCATTAAACGTTTTCGTGGATAAGTGCGCACATCCGTTCGTGGGCCTGCGTGGTGCATCGCGTGACCCGGCGAATGAGTTGTATTTATTTATGCGCGTGTGCGTGTGTACATAAATAAATAGTGGCTCGCGAGTATATCTGCATATACGTACGCGGTGTCGGAGATAACGGGAGGAATTAATAGAAGACGCATTTATATTTCGCGTGCGTATCGCGCAAAGGCCACTGATAAACGGGCGATTGCGCCGGGACCGCGGTACCTGAAATTGACGATACGCCTTGATATATGCGGGGCGGGGCATTTTAGGCGATGATCGGATATAACTTGTTTATTGAGAGCCGTATGAAACTGGCGCATGAATAAAATATGTATACGCGCTGCGACAAGACGTACGACGCTGGGTACAAAACGTCCGATAAAATAAGATATATAAGGGATTCGGCGCAGGAGGATAAAACGAGACAAATGAGAAATCGGGTCGGAAATGAAGCGAGGTTTTGGTATGCGTGTAAGGAAGTCGCGATTGTCAAAATTTTTTTAAAAGTGATGGGGTTATCGTCGGTTAAGGACGTCGGTCTTGAGAAAAATGAATCTGTGGGAGGAAAGACGTACATTTGAAGAAATCGTTACTAGAACGAGGATGACGAAGGGACAGGAATTTTGCAACTAGAAAGGACACAATGTTGATTTTGCCCTTCTCATTTGTGAGCATCTGAAATTCGAGAAATATACATGGGAGTCCGTAAAATAACAAGAAAATCTGGTAGAGTTTTTTGAATAAGAATCTATATGTTTTCGAAGGTAACACTATCAGATTCTTGAGATTTACATAACAATCTAAAAAAATATAAAAAATCCAAAAGAACACTAGAAAATGATGCGACATTTCATTAATACTGAGAAATATGAAAAAGACTGAAAATAATAGGAATTTCCCAAACACATCCTCATTCTACACAGATGATGTTTTCTTTCATTGAAATATTAAAAATTTTTTATTTGCTGATCCTAGAACATCTGATCCTGAGAAGCTATTAAAGAGTTCGTGAAAATACTGGACAATTATTATTATTAGTGAATATAAAAAAATATAAAAAAGGCTAAACATTTGGGAAATCTGTCAAAGACCTAAAACCTATGGAAACACTGTTTTCCGAAAAATTTGTCAAAATACTATACACCTCTGAAAGTTCAGATTCCAAAGTATCAGATTCTAAAAATGAATATAATAATATTTTTATGAACACTGAATATCTATTATGGAGCTAGAAAATATCTGTAAATGACAATATTATCAGAAATAAAATTTTCAAACAAAAAATACCTAAAACACTAGAGTTCAATGAAGAACTGTAAATTAATGTTGTGATTCAGTCTTCCGACATCTATGAAAATTACAAAATTAAATACTTAAAACTCTTTAATCATAAAGTATCGAGTTCAAGTAATTTACATATAAATCTATGAAAATGGCAGGAAATTGTCTAAATCCTTAGAATCCGAAAAAAAAGACAAAGAGTAAAAAGACTGGAAAGCTTTACAATGCATCAGTCATCTTACAAAATATTGTTTCCTGGAAAATTCTTTGATATACTGAAAATGAATTTAAGAGTTAAATAAAATACTGGAAAATATGATTCAAGTAGTTAAAATTGAAAAAACACAAAATGTTCTAAAAGTCTAAGAAACCTGTGAAATACTTCAAATCTATAAAGATACTATTTACTGTTAAATTTATTGTGATACCTAAAATTTCTAAAATTGAGTTTTCTGGACTCTGACCAAATTCTCGAAATCTTTACAATAAAATTTCTAGAAATTGTAAGTAACTTTAAAGTGCTTTGAAAAACTTACTATATATTATAATTACGAAGAAAAAATTTCAAAATACTCAAGCTACTAGAAATCAATAAAATACTTTCAATTTTGTGAATATTATCTCCTTCAAAAGCTATAAAAATACTCAACGCCTTTTCAACTTTTAATCCATAAGCATAGAATTTTAGATATATATATGATAATCCAGAATTATGCCAGAAAACCCTTGCAAATGTTAAAATAATAAAGAAATACAATAAATACTACAAGTACTGAAAATCTACAAAATATAAGTCATCTTTGACAATGTTATGTTATAAAAATACTTCTTAATACTTTATATCTATAAAAGAATCTATAAAAAAATATTCGTCATTCAATTGAAGTAGTAAAAATGAAAACAATACAAAATGTACTTGAGGATAAAAAACTCTCTGAAGTATTCAAAATCCATGAGAATACTATTTTTTGCAAAATACATTTAAATACTGGAGATCTGTAATATTTTACATTACAGAGTATCAAATTTTTAAAATCTCCATAGGAATTTTCAAAACTTATCGAAATCTATCAGAAACCTAGAAAATGTTACTATATAATATTATACTGCAATTATGTATCATACTTTAAATACAAGAAATCAATGAAGTACAGAAAAAAGTATGTACATACTATTTTTATAAATAACTTCTAAATCAATACATATTTTTTAAACTTCGAGTCCTAAAGTGACGAATTCTAAGTTATTAAGAAAATTAATCTACAGAAATGTCAGAAAATCGTTCAAACTGTAAAAATACTCTAGAAAACAATGAATAATACTATTGTATTGGGTATCTATAAAAACTTCTATCTTTGGAAGTGTTGTTTTTTGAAAATTCTCTCAAACACTGGATTCCTGATAACCGTTGAATTCTAGATCATAAATTTATCAATACTTATTACTGACGATCTACAAAAACGTCAGAAGTATGTGCAGAACAAGTATATTATCAAAAATTTTATAAAATGTATTGCATACCAAAAACCCTCAAAATTTGAGCACTCAATGAAATACTTTTACTAAGGGAAGCGAAAGCATAATATGCCTCAAATGTATGCAGAAACAATTTTCTCAAAAATCGATGAAAATACAAAAAATGTACATGTACAAACTTGAGTTATCAATACGAAATTGTCGTTGTGATTATGATAAAATCGTATCAATAGTAATTATATTTCATCAACAAAAGCTCAAACGTACTAATCAATTTCCGAGACATTATAATGCTAGAAAGAAAATTTATTATCATACTGGAATAAATATATTTTGATTTTTTTATTATTTAAGTTTTCCCATGCATGCATAATTTCGTCACGACTCCCCTGTCAAGCAAGCACTTCTAAAGCTCTTGAAATTTCGAAATACAGTAGAACACAATAAATAAGGAACGCTCTCGAAGTAATTATCGAATTTCCACCCAAGCAAGCATTTGTTCGGATCTCACGGAACACATTAAAGTCATGTAAGCGTTGTATGCCGGCAATTCGAGTCCACGCATTGTCCAACTTACGGGCCCTAATTTACTCGTACACGATGTACTTTCACATCAGCGCTTGCATATGAGCATGCGGCGGTAGCGGTCACCTGTGGGCAGGTGAATTCTGCTACTGTTTTTACCTGTTCTTTCTCTTGAAACGCTCTTTGCGCTGGTGGAGGTGGGCATCGCGCCCCTTAATAACGCGGGGCCCGTTTGCACCGTGCCCGGCGCAACGTCGCGCTCAAGATTCTCTTAATTGGCGACGTTCCCTTATTTATCGCGATTCGAGGATTCGCCTGAATCGTCGGCGGCGTCCTTTAAGGGCACCGCGTGTGTACGCAACGCGGATAAATAATTTCCTCAGTGCAGTACGTGACTACGCGACGCCGCACCTCGCCCGTCGCATTGTTGTCCGCCTTCGGATATTTTGCAGAAATGTTTTTTACCACGATTTTCGGCGAAAATTTAGACAGCAGAGAGTTTCAATTTTCAAATTCAATGAGGAGTTAAATTTATGAGAACCTCCCACAGAAGAGGTCACTGTAATTTAGCAGTTAGTGTCGATGTGTAAATTACAGGAAAGCAAGCTGAATATTTTTGTTTTATTTTATTTTATTTTATTACGGTGCACGGGCTACAGCCCTTTGTGTGTACAAAGAATGAACGGAAATGAACAACATACCGCTTGCAGTGAACATGATCTGATCATAATTACAAAAATAAGACTCAAGCAGACAATAATATAAACAAGATAAACAAGAGCCTCCAATAAAATTACAATAAATAAAAAGACTGCAGAAACAGCAGTGAACAAATTCAAGAATATAAATGATCAACCGCTTTGAAAAAGAAAGAAAGAGGAGAATTGAAAGAATCTAGTCTATCGGAGACCCTGTTACCCTCACAACAAATCCGAGGAAATGCATCATTGGCGGCGAATTTGTTGCGACGAGTGCTAGAATATATTATTATTTCTACGACTAGGAGAAATATTCGGACAGACAAACGGATCAATGATAACAATTCATTACAACTGATGACGCTGTTCAGAATTTCGTATAAAAAGATAGTACCAGCAGCAGATCGACACGATTGTAGTGAAGTAATATTACATTTCCTTTCATGGTGAGAATAAACACGCATATCGACAGGAATAGGATCATTCAACAGTACATATAACGTCTCGAAAATCTATGTTGGATTTTATCAATCAAATAAATATCTGCCGAAGTATAAGGAGACTAATCAGGATATCTGAAATAGTGAACTTTTTAATGTAAAGGGTTTGTACCAAGTAAACGAGGAATCAGTGTATCGAAAAATACTGCAGAGGGGCGATGCAACGCCGATTTCTTTAGCTCGGTCACCCGCATTAGCTACACTGGACCAATGCCCCATGTTTATAAATACTCCGTCAACGTAACGCAACAGCAGAGATTTACGGCTTCTCAAGACTCAAGTCGAGGCGTTCAACTTGGAACGGATTTTACAAGCCGGACACGTCGCAAATAAGCGACGAAGATTCAATAATAATTGCCTTTGAGATTACGCACTTCCGGGTTGTTTTATCCTGAATTTGCATAGTTATATGCCTGGGAGTTTTATAACGCCTTATGACTGAAAACAGCTTCAGTGTAATGTCCTTGTATTTGTGCTTGAATTTTAGAATATTTACATCAAGACGAAAAGAGAATTCTATTTGTTGGTAGTTCCCCTGTACTAATCATTTCTGAAGAAACGTTATCACATAAATTTTTCTATCAACTACCTGAATTCAATTTTCATATATTTTTTGTTCTGTTGAAGACATAAAAAAAACCAGCATCTCGATTCTCAGAGCCAAATTTTCTTTCCAACGAAAAAAGCTCAGTTTAAAAGAATCAAAAAGCATCTTTCCATAAAATTTCTCGACCTTTTACATTTTGTTCGTCATCGAGGGTATCTCATTTAATCAAATTATTACACATCATCAAAATGATCATGAATAAAATGAAATTTTTTCCTATGTGCAATACATTCTCATTAGCCTTATTTCAATCTTAATCGAATTCCATCTCATTCAATTCGATCACTGATGAGGACCGCAATGTAAAACGTCGAAAGCTTGAGAGGTTCATGAAATGAGAAAATTTAACACAAGAGGTTTTTTGATTGTTGTAAATTGAGCGGTTTTTGTTGAAAAGAAAATTCAGCTCTGAGAATCGAGACACTGGCTTTCAATATTTGAATTCACTTAAGTTATGATTTAAAAATCCAACGAACTTGCTCCGTTTAAAACATCAAAATATATGTGAAGGGAAAACTGATCACTTGGAGCCAGAATTTCAAATTATCATTCGATAATCAAATTATCGAAAGTGCAAATCAAAGTAAAAATGACGGTTTTTGTAATCAATCATGCAGTTATGTAAAGGTGTCGTATCACAAGGTTACTATCAATTCTCGAGAAACTCAACTACAAAACATATTTCAGTGCGTCCAAGAACAGACATGGGGAACGCACAAACGACGATTGGCAATCAAGCCAACAATCTTATTTCACTTACGTTATCTTGTGATTGCTGACATCGCTACAAGTATCATTTTTTTCAACAGATATAGATAAATTCAGTGCACATATTGGACACGTCCTAATTCTTTGTATTATAAATCCTCGGTCAAAATCGGCTGTTCTTCAGCAGTCTTTGAGTCGTTATCGATCAAGTAACATCACAATCACATCGCGCAACATTTGCACGAACTTTCGTTATACATGTTCTGTTGTACGAACATTTAGATATAAGTATTCATTTTCGTTGTACGGACATTGCCAAAAAACTAAGTGTATGCAATTTCTGACCGTTTTGTGAACATTCAAGTGAAATGACAAGATTGATGTTTAATGAACTTGAGTATTGTTTTCCTGTGGAATAATCTCAACACCAAACAAGGAAATCGAACAAAATTAGTTATGACAGAAAACATTGGGAAAACTAGACAGAGGCACGATATGAATGATAATAATGCAATGTATAAGACAACGAATTGGGGTTTCTTCCCTGAGATTCCTGCTATCCAGAGTCTTCATTGGAGTCGCGTTGTTGGGGGTGCAAAATCAGAAACAGAAGAAGAATAAATAAGTCGAAATCTGCAAGAGAATCTGAGTTCATAGTGTAATACTCACAGATCTCTCATCACCGAAGCAATTACGCGATATTTACAATGCATAATTCAAGTCTACGATTTAATTTCCCTCTTCGATAAATTAACCTTCTCTTTCCTCTTATCATGGCGTCTTCGATCGCGGCCCCGTTGGATTGGAATGAGGTGATACGGGGGAATCGTTTGGCCGAAGAAAGGACAATTTGAGGGGGCACCAGTACAAAAAAAGGGTGGTGGGGTGGAGGAGGAGGGGAAAGAAAGTCCTCGAGAGATGCGTGGAGCCGTTAAGTCCGCAGACATCAAAGGAGCGCCGGCAACAATTATAGAAATATGCGAAAAAGTCGACGATTTTACTACTGCTCGGATGCTATCGAACATTTCGCGCCTCTGTCGGTAATACAATTATTTATACGTCGCCGGAGATATCGAGCCTTGATCTATCGAGTCGCGGTTTCTCGTATCGCGAGGTCCCCGATGCCCAATAAATAAAGCGCAATTTATGGGTCTTTACTGTAGGATTAACATCATAATATCAGAAGTTTTTTCAATCCATTGTGTAACAGACACATCATGGATAAGTTCATCATGATTGGTCATGTGGAATTCGAATGTTCTAACTCGAGTTCATCGATTTCCAACTAAGGAAATCAAGTTCTCGATCGATATTCTTTTATTTAAATATTCTACATCAATGTTCATTGATGTATAACTTTGAAACATCGAAAAATAGCACATTTTCGTGTTTTGCTTGTGTCAAAATTAGCAGCTGCATCAGATATTTAGAAAAAATCAATCTCCTACTCGCATGTAACAGAAACATCATTTCTGAGTTCATCGCGATGAGCTATAAAGAAACTGGATATTTCAATCCAGTCTGTTAATTTGTCTATTAAAAATGTCAGTCGCTGTTAGGATAGAAATGTCGTCATTACAAACTCGTCCATGATGATTAAACGACGTTATAGCTGTTGAAAAAACTTGTTTCATGAGATAGAACATTATGGGATTTTTCGGAAAATTTTACGAGGATCTGAAACGCGTGATTAATTATTATCGAGGAGTTGATTCATAAAATCAATCCCGAGTTCGCGTTTCGAATGGAGATTATGGGTTGTTTATCGCGAGAAGTGTAATTGAACTGTCATTTTATTCCGCGTACTTTCATTCAAACAGGCAGATCGTGTCTCTGTGAATACAGTGATAAAACGCTAACAGTGTTATCTTCGTTCGATTCGATAGGTAACGGTGATATCGCGATGGTGTTCATCATCAGAAAATTTTGGTGTGCAAAACCAAGGGCGTTGCAAAGAAATTTTATATGAAGTGGAAAACTTGAAAGACATATGGGGTAATATATATTCATTTCAATGTACATATAGATTGATATTTAGTTAAGCATTGAGCATTTTAAAATCAATTCGAAAGCTTGAGATTCTAGCTTTCAAAGTGTATCACTTTCCAATAAAATTACTGTATCTCATTTCTCACGTATCTTAGTACTAATTTTTTTCAAGTAACATATTCTATTCAAAGAATTATTCCGTATTTATTCAGGAATTTTCTACAATGACATCTCAAATTCATTGCTGTAATAAACAAACTTCTATGAATTTTCAGTATTTCCATAGAGTTCGAAGAGAGCTAGATCTGAATAATTGAAGGTACTTTTATACTCTAGCTTCCCTTTTAGAGGTTTTTATTGGAGTGTAAGTATTTTGGGTTTTCCGTAGTAAATACAATTTTAAATTTTCTGATAATTTTCTAGTTTTTTAATGTACTTAAAAGATTTTTGAAGATCATCATATAGTTTGAGGATACTATGGTCTAGAATTTGTTACTAATTACAAGAATTTTGGTATTTTAAAGAATTTTTTTGGAAAAATTATTTCTAATGAAAACTTATATTTTCTAGACGTTTAGTACTTCCTGTATTTATCGAATTCTTTTTTTTGTATTTTTGCTGCAGTTTAGACAATTTTCTTGTATTCTTATATGTATATGTTTGTATACATTATGTGTAGAATGAGATGCTTTTGAATAATTAGGGTTTTAATATAGATATTGATTACCAACAAATATGAAGTTAGTTGAGAAATCGATGAATATGTTGATTTTTTACTGCAAGTTTAATTGAACGAAAAAAAAATTTCGTTTTAAAGCATCAACTAAGTTTATAACTGTAGCTTGAAACTGATTCAATTATAATTGGTATTTCAAACAAAAGAAATACAAATCTAAATTATAAAATTGACCACAAAGTTTTACTTCTCTTCCACAGCTCACATTGTATGGTACGCATTCATGGTGGAAGAAAAGTGAAACTTCGTTGTCAATTTTTAAATGAGGATTTGAATTTCATTTGTTTAAATATCCAATTTCAATTCAATCATTTTCAAGCCACAGTTTTGAAGTCACATCAAACTTTGGTTTTGATAGTTTCTCAAGTCGCTTTTCTCATTAATGGACGTAATATCTCGTGTTTAATCACACTTGCAGTAGGTTGCCGTAAAAACTTTTACTTTTCTCGTGAGTTTTTAAACTCACGCCAGTTTTTTTTTTCATCTCAGAATATCAAGTTAATTATTACCGAAGAAATGAGATGTTCACTTTGATTTTTCGGAAAATGATTTTTTCGTACAATTATATTTTCTAATGTGTAATTGATGTAGCAATATTTTTCTGTAAAGTGACCATTATACGATGGATCAAAAGATAGGACTAAAAAAATTGTGGACCTTTTTCTGAAATTCATCTTAGAATGAGCATGTTATATTTACTTTCAATTCGCAATATCGACTGAGTTATTACAAAATTGAAAATGATGTTTTCATAAAACTTTTTTACTATTAATAATTCAATTACGAATAATTTCTTTAATGTAATTATTATAAAATGAATAATAAAATTAAAAAATTTTTTTATTAATTTTGAATAAGCTGATTAACTTTTTCCTCAGCGTCAAAAATTACCAATTAACAAATGCTTAATGATTTTCCTCGCATAAAAAAATTTTCCTTGAGGGCTCGTCATATCAAACATTAAATATAAACAATTTCTAAAGAATAAAACCACGAAAACGTTAACATTTTTTTTTTTCATTCTTAGTTTTTCAACGTCTTGTGTATCACATTTAATTATTCCAAAAAGTAGTGTGAAAGTAACAGAACGTTACTTTTTTTTAGTGTTAACGGTAGTGAGTTACTATTTCTTTTCAAGTTACAGTAATTTAACGAATTACTTTTGTCACCTTAGTAACAGTATGGTAACGCGTTACATTTTTTTGAGTAATTTTCCAAACCCTGCGAAAATTCATGAACGTACCAGAAAATCGCCAAAACTTTTATAAAAGGATTTATGGATTTTTGTTTAAATACCTCGATATCGATGTTTAAGAATGAAATGTTTCACGCATATTTCGTTATTTAATTGCTATTTTAGAAAATCAAATCTAAATTTATTTTCAGCATAAAATTTAAAATTGTTGAAGTATATTATATTTTTTCTATACCAATTATAACAGTTTCAACAATTTTTTTCACTTCAATGAATTCGTGTACAGATATGTAGAATATGGTGATTTCGGAGTCGATGAGATTTTATAAATACTATTTTTTCGTAATTTAATAGTTATTTGAGGAAATTATACCTTCATCGATTTCAAATGTTTCATTCTTTTCTGAAATTTTCAAATTTTCGGTATGTAATTTCTTAATATAGATGTTTTCCAGTCACTTTTGTGTATTTTTTTAACACATATCTGAAATTGAATACCTTAGGTGTTAATGATGTTTCATGAATATTTCGTAATTTTATAATTATTTGGGGAAATTACATCCAATCTGCATCGATTTTTAATATTTTATCTATTAAAGAATTTACAGAGGTGCTTCAGAATTCAATATTCATATGTATGTATAGATATTTATTATTATTATTATAATTATTCAGAAGTTATATACATGGACTTTGTGTTTTTTTTTTTTTTTGTGTTTTTAATAATGTTCATATCTCTTCATTCTAATGGAATGAAATGCAGTACGATTTTTTTGAGTTTTCATTTCCTTTCTATCTATTTCTGAGATTCGAATATATTGTGCTCCTAAGTTTGAAACTCTAGAATTCAAAATTTTCCTTCTAAGTATTCCAATGATGATACAGATTCTCAGCTCATTTTTTTTTGCCTACATTTATAAATTTTATTTAAATATCTAGTATTATATTGAATTCTGGGTGAACGCCTCATGATTCTTATTTTTATTGATTTAATAATCACTGTAAGTTTTTCTTTACAAAATTTCTGTATTGAATATAAGTATTCCAGGGCTTTACTAATTCTGAATATTTTTCATATTTTTAATATTTATTCAATTTCATTATGTTTTCTAGTACTCTTCGAGAATTTAAATGTTTTGAGGAAGTGACATGTTAATTACAAAAATTTAATACTACAGAAACAAAACTAGTTCCAAATATTTTGTAATAGAACGATCTCTCACTGAAAAATTTTTCATTAATTTCTTAAGTTTCAAAAAGTCTAGTGATTTCAGGATTTTTTGTATTTTTCAGCAGTTATTAAATTTCTTACGATTTACTAGTTCTTCTCTAAAACCTTTTAGGGATTGCTAGAATTAAGTGCTGAAAAGCAGCGGTGCAAAATAAAAATACTGCCTCTATAGCCCCCAAAAATTCCTGTGAATAACTGAAAGACAAAAATTCTCATATAAATATGTAGGACAAGCAAACAACAAATTCAGAATCATTCAAATCCATAATCTATCAAATTATGACGAACGGAAATACAACCGCAACGCACAAAAACCACAATCTTTCCGAGCGCAAACGATTTCTGCATGCAAATTTACCAACAGGATGCGCATAATTCAAACGGTTTTTTAGCAGCATCGAACTATAATTCAAACCTAAGAAAGGGAAATTGATCATTAAAGGTGTTACTGTGTCGCGTCCATAACGATGGATGATGTGAATATATTACGCCGAGGACCGTAATAATACCAAGTAAAACCGATAATCTTACTCGAGCATTATATCAAAAGTAGGAAGCGAAACGATTCCGATTCTCAGCACGATACTCGTTACCTCAATTTACGATTTCCTCCCAGTGCGAATGTGATTTTGAGCAGGTCGCAATTTTTTTAATCTCGAATTTTTTTCTCCTCCACGTTGCGATTTCGCCGATTTCACTACGACGCGGGCGAAATTAAATCACGTCATCCGCGTCTAATCCCGCGCTCTTTGCATGGGATTACGCAATTTTTATAAACTGATTATGCAAGAGTCTTGAAGTGATGAAGCTTCCTGAGAACCTTTCTCGCGTTTTTTTTCTTTGGATGAGACTTTTATATCAACAATAAGACTAAATAAACAAAGAAAGTCTTCAATATATTTGTTCCATCAATATTTCAACCTCCTATTGGGTCCTCATCAAGATCTTGACAAAAATTCAGAAAAATCTCTTATAATAACAATTTAACAAAAACAATCATTAGGAAGACTAATCCAAAAAAAATTTTTTTACTCCTGAATACAAAGATTATTTTCTTCAAAAAATTGTGATGGACAAGAATCAGGTTGGAACCAGCCATCATTAAAACTTTCTATAACTGAGACACGATCATGATTAAGTCCTCATTTTTTCAAAATTAATAAGTATATATACAAAAAAGTAAGTCCATATTTTTTATAATAACTTGCACTAGTAATCGACGACAAATAAATGACTAACGACACCAAAAAATTATCATAAGTAAACTATTTCTAAAGATAAAACATTATCATCACTAAATAAACATATGCAGGCACGAAGGCAGAAGGGGGTTTTAAAGGAGCAAACCCCTCTCGAAATTCTGATAAAATCAATCAATGTTTCATGTAAAAAAGAAAAAGTTACATCGGTAAACAATAATAATGTGAACTCCAAAAAATGCATGAAAACATCAGTAGTATATATTAAATAAAAAAGTAGAACTTCTTGGGTTCTATATTGCAAGATAAATATCTTCGTATTCATATACAAGAAAAATCTTTAAATCTCAGATCATCAAATTCTAGACATCTATATAAAATCCATATAAAAGTATTAAAAATCTTTCAATTCATTCAAACTCTACAAGAATAATAAAATTAATAAAATTCTATCAAAAAACTGTTTTCTGAAAAATTTCGAGAAACACCTCTACGATCTATAAATTCACGAATTTCAGAGCATCAATCTCTAAATACACTATAAATCTATAAAAATTCTTGAAAACGGAACCAAGTCTTATAAATATTTCAAAAATGCGAAAAGAGAATAAAGATACACAACATGAAAAATCTATATGAATGCAATCATTAAATCTTGAAATTACTGGGAATAGATCGAAATTCGCATTTTAAAGCAACGAGTTTTAAAAATCACTATAACATCTACAAAAATATAAGTAATCTGTGAAAATACTTAGAAATTCTCCAGAGTTTCGTATATTATACTAGAAAAATGTGAAAAATAAGTTTACTAGTTTACTAGCTTACAATTCTACTAGCATGATAATTTACTCGTTTACTAGTTTATCAGCTAACTAGTTAACTAGCTTACTTGTTTACTAATTTTCTAGCTTACTAGTTTTTTATTTAACTAGCTTAAGAGTTTCCTAGCTTGATAGTTTATCAGTTTACTTTTACAAATTTCACTAGTTTACTAGTTTACTAGAAAATCTTTCAATACATACAAATTTTGTGAATATAATTTTTTTAAAAATTTCTAAAATTTTTCTTCTACGGAGGAAATTTATTATTATATCACTACAATTATTTACAATTTTAGAAATTATTCTAGGAATCCATATAGAAAACAGTAAAAATACATACAATTTAATTTATGAAATCTAAACAGTTGAACATACTTTTAGTCGTAGAAATACTAAAAAAATGTAGATTAAAAGTATTAAAAATCTTTATTAAAGAAACTGTTGTCTGAAAAAGTAATTTAAATTCTCAAACTCGTTGTAAGTTTCAATACTATAGCATCAATTTCTCCAAATCTCTCAAGCTATCTATAGAAATATCAGAAATGTATAAAAATGCCAGAAAATACTACGAAATTCGGTGAATTATATACCATACAAAAATAATATGAAGAAATGATGTAACCTGTTTTGGTAAAAATTTGCTCAAAAATCAATTTAAATATATATTCTTTTTGAAAGTTTGATTTATAGAGCATTGAATATTAGATTATCCTTAAAGTTGTATAAAGACAAAAAGTATATAGTTGAAAAAAAATTAGAATTTCAGTCGCTAATTGAAAGTCATAAAAATTGAATTTCATTATTTAAGAACATGAAAAATATACAACTCTGGATTCCAAAAGTTAAATAACTCTAAAACTCCAAAATTTAAAACATTTCAAAATTGCTCTCTTGTAACATATTGTCAAAGACTTAAATTTGTGGAATTCCGAAGTAAGAATATTTTTCAAAATAACTCCTTCTGAAAATTTTTTCTGCCTACGCCCTTGAACATATGCAAATTAAAATGAAATATAATTTCTTGTAAAATTATAATTTATTATCATCAGAGCTAACAGAGTAATGTTTTAAAATGAAAAATATTTATTATCATATTTTCGCTTTTTTTCCCTATGAATCCATATTTTTCAGAATCACTCAAACAAACCCATGGATTGTACGACATTAGTTCCAAAGCAATAGTATCAAACCGAAATTTTCAAGCAAAAAGTTCCAATACAGTAAGTACCACTGTTTATTAGTTCCAATCCTTAATGTTCCAAAGTGCAAAAGTTCCAACCCAAAAAGGTCCAAAGTACAAAAGTTCCGAGTCGCAAAAAGTTCCAAAAGCTCTAATGACATAAATGTTTATTCGAAAAAAAAAAAAATTATACAAATCACTGGTGACAAAAGTGTATGATATTCACAATTTCAAATAGTAACCAATTATTTTGAGGTACTGAAATAATTCGCCACGATCACAATAATCGTGATAATTTTTTACGATTTTTAGAATTTTCTCTTTTGCAAGTCTGTTTGAGCAATTCTGTTTTCCTCAGACTTTCTTTCCAAGTTCAAGTTCTTGTTATATATGTAATATTGTTACATTGTTATATTGTTATATCGTTATATTGTTATATTGTTATATGTTATATTGTTATATTGTAATATGTTATATTGTTCTGCAACGATATTAAGAGAAAACTCATCGTAATTAAAAATAAATACCATCCATACACATTATTGTCCATATTTATTCATTTTTTCGTCCATAAATCCATACATATTTTTACTGTTCAAAAAACATAACTGTGCTAGCTCTCATTATTATGATGGTTTGATTCATGAGCACGAATTTTGATGATCCGAATGATTATCATTCAGTGCACTTTCCCCGCACGTGCGTGAAGTTTTCTTCATTTTGTCGCGATAGTCCTGAGGTTTTCGGAATGTTGACATGTCGCGGGACTCGTGGCAAATGATGGACATCGAACATGCAACTTTGAAGTTTTGTAGAAACACCGCGACGCTCGGTTTCCGCTGACGTAGCGCCAGCGACGCGGGATCGTGATTTAATGGAGCTTATGAAACTCCATAATCCATGACGACCCTGCCAGGGGTGCGTTGCGAACGGTATTTCGCGAAAGATGCGCGAGCTTACATTATTCAAGAGAATGGGATAACCGATGTATATGCTCAGGGGGTTTTTGGTATTCCATGTTTTATGTAGTTTGATTCATTATACCTTTGCGATTATGGGTATTTTAGAATAGATTTTCAGATAGTTAGGTGTTGACTGTATTTCATAAAAAGTGTGAAATATTAGATTGTTGGTGATGCTGATATTTAATTTTCAATGTTGAAACCAATTAGTCACTGGGAGTGAAATTTTGCTCTTGATAATACAAATTCGCGATAAGAAATGATAAGATTACGTATCGCTGTTAATTGTGATTTATATTTCACTCAGGCTGACGTGTTCCTACGATGGACATGCGAGGGGAAGATTCTTAGGAAGTAGAGATGAGTTTATTGTATATTTTAATTTGCCCGAGAATTATTATTGTTAAGTTAGTGTCATGACTGCGTATTACTTTGCTGACGCCAAGATGTAAGTTGATGGAAATTGGGAGAAGTGTTTGTTTTAGTGCATTGTCAGCATTATTGAAAATATTTAATTTTTCTGTATAAAGAAGTGAACTGTATTAGGGGTTGTTTCTTATAAAAATTGTTTCACACTACTTAGGTCTTGAGAAGAGTCCGAATGGGACCGAAACGTCGACGATTGTCATGAAATAAAACTTTCGACTGGGAATTCGACAAGAATTTCTATTATTAAGAACTGATGTTCAAATTGACTTTTTTAACAATTTATCATTCTGAACTTGAGAACATAAAATAAAAAGTTTCAATTGAATATATTAGCTTACCTGTTTTGAAGCATCTTCGAAATTTCTCCGAAAATTTGAGATTTGTTTTATAGCTTGGCAGTTTAATGCACAGAAAAAATATTGACTTTTACTTCGTCAAGTATCAGACATGTCAAAAAATCTTTGAAATAAATGGTAGAAAAGTTATTTCAGAATAGAAAAAGAAAATAATAAACTAAATTGATATATCCCCAATTTGTACTATATTCCTTCCATCGACACGGTCATAATTTTGTATTAGTTTCGTGAAATAAAGAATGACGATGTTATTCAGAAGAAAAAAATAATTATTGTAAAGGACGGATTGTTGATGCGGACGTAATTCGATACGTGGTTATACTTTTATTCTCAAAAATGGCTCAATTTAAGGCCGAAAGCTGGATTTAAGTGAAATGGCTTTGAATAAATAGTCCAAGTTTGGAGTAAAAATTGATCGAATTTATCATTTTACGAAGAGTGAAACAATTTAACCAATTTTTTTCATGACTTCATAAATTGATATACCTCCACTTTGACAAGTGCCAACAATATTTCCAAAAAATGTTGACTATGACTGAATAAAATATTCAGGTTTTTAGTTTGAACTTAGGTCATTAACAAATTCATGTACAGAGAGAAAAAATTCAAAGCCTCTTATAATCATCACTCCAAATTTTTTCAACTCTGTTTAGTGACCACGAACAAATCCATTTTATACAATTATCGAATGAACATTATTGTCATATCAGATAGTTTTGAATGTTTTTATTCTACAATTGGATATACTTTTTTGAAATTACAGAATAATGTTTTTGAATTTTGTGTTTTTAGTAATCATGTTCTACATATATCTTTTTTAAGTTGCCCAAGCACTTAATTGGTGAAATTTTAAACTCTAAAACTTGAGCTTTAAAGGTTAAAAGGTTTTTATAAAAAATACTCTTCAGTAGTTTGAACTATAGTTTACGACAATTTGATATAATTCACTTCACGTTTAGTACTCCGAATTCGAAGTTCTTTTCAATTTTGAAGTGAGTATTTCACAAATTAAAGACAGGAAATTTTTTCACAAAATAGTGAATTTTTTCTCTATCTTCGACATTGATTAGACGTAGTTATTAAATTTTCGTTGCAAAAACAGTGAAATTTGTCTGAATATTTTAATCAATGAAATTCTAAACAAATCTTGTTCATTTGACATATTTGTTAAAATTGGAGGTTCAGGTTCTATAAATTAAAGAATCAAGCAAATATACAGAATGCACTGATTTAAATGTATTTCCACCTTTGATTAAGTTCATTATTGTATTCAGTAACTCAAGTCTTTGTGAGAAAGAAATTTCCATCATCGCATATCTTACATCTGTGGCTTCCAGCCATAAACGAAAAAGTCACACATGCAATAACGTTCAAAATTTTATCAGAATATCATGTAAACTGAGCCTTATGGCACAAGTGATTTTCTCAGTTATGGCGGAAAGCCACAGACATATTTTTTAAAGTCGAAACGTTTCATACTTCATACGTACATTTGAAAATATTTATTCGAATTTTTTGTGTTTAAGAATCTTGAAACTATCATTATACTTAAATTAACATTTATCATTCAAGATTCTTGTGATCCAAAAGTGAACATGAAAATTTTTTGAATATCCGATTTTCGAAGCAGAATTTCAATTCGCCTAAAGTCATATTCACATCGATTTATTTCTAAAATTTTAAAAGCATGTTCTCGCTTATTTTAGTTTTTGAATTTATAATCAATGTGTTTGCAGAAATTTCAAGCATGCGGATGAAGAAATGTTTGAGAAACAATAATAAAATTGTCTGGAATAGTTAAAAAACTTTGATAAATATTTGGTATTTGAGTGTTTCACCAATTCTCAAGCTAATCTAAAATTATTGAAATTGCATGTTGTCATGAATCTAAAAACATTTTTTAATAGTTTCGTCACTAAGTATAATGCATTTATCACGAGCTATAGATATTACTGATATTTTATATGGGAATAGTAGGAATGTATCATGATAAGAAATCTCAATATTAGCTCTACTCAAAAAAAGTATTTTTGTTATAAAAAAACCTTTATGTCTAAAACCAAAATGAGAAGAACTTGAAATAACTAAATTTCAAGTTTTAAAGTTTTCATATGTGTACTGAAGTATTTTTTGATACTTCAAATTCTACAGTCAGAATACTCTGTTTCTCAGATTCATCGATTGTATCTACAATCTTATGCATTCTTATTTCTTGATATCATCGTTATGAAGTACGCAAGTTAAAAAACCATAATATCATGAGTAAAATGTTTGCGAATCTTAGCCTTATTGCTTCTGTTCAGTGAACCATACTTTTTGCGATCCCAATTCAGTAATCTAATATTGTTTCAATCAGATTCTAAACTTCGAAAATAAGAATTACCATCTACTTTTCCTGCGTATCTGCCGTTCTACATCAGAACCATCACAATTCCATGACCCTCTCCGAAACTCCCACAATTATTCTACAGAACCTATCTTGATCAATGCGTTACTCAATCTCCCATTGAAAACCATTCAATGTCGATAAGAATCTTGAAAGATTGCCACTGCATCTTCTTTCACAAACAAATTGAGCAAACTTCGATTTCCATCAATCGCGCGCCGAGATCCTCGCGATATCCAGCGAACTGAGGAAAAGTGCAGCCTGCATACGCGCGCGCCGCTAAGAGTTACGCGACTGAATAATATCCCCGTTCGTCCGTGTACGAGAAGAAAGTGCGTTTTATTGCTTCCCGAGTCATCCCACTTCGCGATTAATGCAGAAATTAAATGGAAAATTGCGCGCCGAATTCGGCATGGGAAACGTCGCGATATTCAAAGAGCTGGCGACACAAAGAACACCGTAAATCTTGGGAGTCAGGTGGACGATGGTCATCAGCGAGTCCCTACGTGCGCTGTGCCATACCTAGGCAGAACACCTGACCTCGCGACTATGCACACCCGCGATATTTTCTACAGCACATTCCTGACCCCGACACGGAACGGACTAGAATACGCAATATTTTACACTGGGACGTGACTGGGGCAAAGAAAAGTTTACGTTGAAAAAGATAAAAGTATTGAATGAGTACTTTAAGGAATGGGCGAGACGTACTTATATTATCTTTCTGGTGTATGAGACTTTTTATTTTCATCAACTGATAGTTGTTGTATATTTTTTGTTGTTGCTATATTGCACGGTATAGCGACCTTTTTGTGTGAGCAAAAATTAAGATGATAAGACTGTGGAACAAAATTTGGGTTTTGTCAACCCGAGGCGAAAAATTTCAGTGAGCATTTTGAGGACTTTCTGAGGATTTTGCCGGAGTCAATCGCGCGATGATTTCCATACTGTTAAATGTCCTTATTTTGTCCTCAATAGCCTGCTCATTGCCGTATTAGGTAGATTGAGAACATTTTGAGCATACAAAATTTCCTCAATTTATTCGCAAAGTGCTCACTCCGCTAGCTTTAATCCTCAACAAGTCCTCGATATACTCACTTTTTCGCGGTTGCTTGTGCTCAATTTGTCCTCAATATTCTCATTTTGTATGCTCAAAAAGAGCTCAAAATCCTCAAAAATAGTAAATAGTAAATTATTATTCTCAATTTAAAAAAAAAATAAGAAAAATATTTGTTTATTCAGTAAATATTGTTGAACTTCGTTTTTTTTTAATACTGAATTGAGTGGACCCTGTCTACATGAGGAAACATAATTTTCAGAAATTAAAATATTCTTGCGTATACTGGGGTTCGGAACTCACTATTTCTCCCTCACCTACCTACCTAAACGCACGCAACCCAACCACTAAGCTATTTCCTACATCGACCAATATTGAGTTTTTATGGTCCTTACAAGTGGATCGTTAAAATTTCAGAATAGAGATCATTATTACGAAAAGTTCGTTATGCAGTGTTTTTAGATCGTAATATCATCTCTGATGTCGTATTACTTCAAATATTTTCTAGGTTCCACTAAAACCTTCATTGAAATTCCTATCACATATAATTAAAAATATAAGAGCCTGAATAGTCAACCTGAAAATAAAAATAATTACGCTACAGTATGGAGGTGATAAACAATAGACTTGTTTGTTTAAACTTTGCATCAGCAATTACTTGCAAAATCGATGTTTTTGCAAGAAGCATTTGCTCTCCATTATTTTCAGGTGCGCTGGTAATGAATGTGTTGACAAATTGATAAATAAGTTAAAACTTTTAAACGATTACTTGGATAATAAAAGTTTTTGCAAAATGCAGGTTGCGTCGATAATGATACTGGTGTTAGATTTATGGATTTGATTTGTTTAAACTTTATCGATAAAAAGTTGCAAAATTGAAGTTTTTGCAACATGCATATATGCTTTCCATGGTTTTTTGGCGCAATGATCATTAGTGCGGTGTCAAATTCACGAAAACGATTTGTTCAGAATATTTTTTTGTACAAGTGATGTATAAAAATTACATTTATTACAAGACACCTGAAAACCGAAGAAAACATGCATCTCTTGAGTACTCAGATTTTTCAACTATTTAACAAACTATTGCTTAAACAAGTTAATATTTCGAAAACAACTGATTTCTTGAAGCCAATGTCTTTTTATCGTTTGGGTTTTAGCAAATAATGATGAAACCATTGGAATCAACTTTTTCTAAATTGAAATTGAATTTAAATGGCTGTAATTACTATCAAAACCCAAAAAATAAAATCATATTTGCTCCAAGAAATCGGTCATTTCCAAAATTGAAATAAAATGGAGCGTTATCTGATTAAAAAAAAAAAATAATATTTCATTTTCCATGTCAAACGCGTAGGTGAATGTTGAAAAAAACAAAATTTACATATGTGTCTTATGATCAGCGTAATATTTATAAATAAATTGTTTTAAGAAATATATAAAACAAATTGATTTCGTAAATTTTAAATCAGAATACTAATCAGCGCACATGAAAAGCAATGGAAAGAATATGCGTCTTGCAAAAACATAAATTTTGAAAGTAATTGTCGATACTAAGTTGAGAAGAATTTTCAAATTAAAGTCTAATTGTTTACTACCCAAGCATACATGCATTAGGCAAAGAATTTAATTTTGCAAACGATTGATAAAAATAAAAAAAAAATTCAGTCTTATTCATTATGTTTAGACTGTGGTAGAACTATTTTTTGCTTTGTATTGGTTATTTAGGCTCTTTTTTAAATGATAGCATTTTGACGAAGAGTATTGAGCCAAAATTCTACAACACCATAAAACACTCTTAAATAGGGTTTTGAATGTTTTGCCTTTTACGCCAGGGTAAACAATGCTCAAGGGTAATTTTTCGGAAATTGAAGTACGCGAAGTATTCGAAGAAGATTTACTTTCGTAAAAGAGCGTGACAATAATGAAGTAAAGGTGTCAACAAATATGACGACGAGAATTTTGGTACTGTTTGTACTCTGTGTTATCATTTTCAGTTGATTTTTTTATAGAAAAAAAAATCTCTGTTACTGAATCTTTTGTTCAACTACACTTGGACGATAACCATACGGAAATTTTCTTTAACAATTAAACATAAATTAAGACTGTCGACAAATCGACAGTAAAAATGTTGACGTCTACATTAACGTCAACATGTAGTGTTGTGAATTATCGAGTGTCATTTTTTTATGATCAACAAATAATAAATTTAAAAATTGATTTCTCATGTCATAGCGTAAGTTTATGGAATGAAGAAATATTTAAGAACTCTTTATTCTCTACATTCAAATATTGTATTATTGTACTTTTCCAGCCGAATTAAAGTTAGCATAAACTTATTTATTACTGCAATCTTCTGTACACATGCACAACACTATAGAAGTGAGATAAAAATAACTTTAAGTGTAAAATTTCTCATATTTAATATTGCGTAAACAATGGATTCACTCACATTATATACATGGAAACCTCATTCTGTTTGTTTGACTCATATATATACTTAAGACGACTCGCAAGACCTTCTCTTTTCGTCCTTCTTTCTTTCAATTGAATCCCGTTCTAGGCGTCTTTCTCGCACTACAGTAGGTTGCGAGTCGTCTTAAAGCAACCAAATATTTATTGGTGACAAACAAAGCATATGGTACAGTGAACCATATCACACGTTGTTATGATAATCAAATTGTTTTTGAGACTAAATAAACAGTTTTGACGGACTAATAAACATTTTCATCTTCCGTAAACAAAAAGTTTATTACGGTCTAGAAGACCTTATTCACTTGATGAACAAGCTGTTGTAAACGCATATTCTACCCTGTACTTAATATTTGCTTAATCGATTATTTGGTTCGCCGTACTACACTGAGCTTACCAGGTTCATATGCTACATATAACAAAACTGACTTTTGCGTGTACCATAAGTCTTTGGTAAAGTTAACTAATTTTTCCATTAATATCAAACGTAGAAGAATATTTCGAAGCTATATTTCTGGGTACGAATAACTGCAGTAGCGTAATATGAATCAATTTAAGTGGGATTCAAAAAAATCCATCAGATCAGCATGTCAATCGAGGTATAATTCAATAAAAAGAAGCTTAGATGGACTGTAACAAATAGTTCGGTTATATTCATTATTTTAGTTATATCAAAGAACAATTTTACATTCCCAAATATTATTGAAATGAAATTCACTAAAGATTTTTTTGAGTCATTAATGAAATACAGTAACTGTTACAAAATGATAACGTTGTATGTAATAAACAATTTTAGTTAAATAAATAATATTTATTCTACATATAGCTCAACAGATTAAGTCAAAGAAACCGTATTCTTTAGTTATTTTTGCTACACTGCAGTGGCAAGACAAACACTATCACCGAATACGTTTTGCATAAACAACCGCGATTCGCCATCAGAGCCGTAAAGAATCCAACTTTATTAGTCCCAAAGGCAATAATAATTTTTGCAAAAAAATGCCTCCGAACCCGATTAACGTATTTATTCAACAGTTGGACTTCTTGCGACTCTCTTCTCGATGGAAAAAACCCTCGCATCCCATACATCAAGTTTGATGATACGCCTCGGAGATGTAAGCCCGTCGAACAATCGCACTCTCCCAGCCGCTATCTCAAACGATCTGCATAATAATTACAGTCATTCATTTCGTCAGAACTTCTAGCTTTTACTCTCAGTCATTAAATTGTTGGCTCGTGATGTTTCATTTCTTCCATTTTCTTCTCCTTTTGTCGTGTCCCCTTTTTTTCGCACCGCGAAAATAAACACTAGGACCAAGGCATCCTCATTATCATCTTTACTGCTGAATACTGCCCCGGAAACGTTACGGTATTACGAGCGCAAATTGCTGCTTGAGTTCCACTCGTTTTTTTTATACAAGTGAATGATGAAACATTGTTTCGTTGAGAATTCGATCGTTTTTTCTCTTGGGTTAGGAGGATGATGATCGTTATCTGGTTGAGAGTTCGATGTGTTGGATAGAGAGAAAATAATGTGATTTAAGAAATTTTACAAATGTTTTTTTAATTTTTGATTGCACTGGGCATTTATTTTCTGGGAACTATAAAGTTTGATGAAACATATTTGGGAAAACCTAAGTTGAGGTAAAAGAGAAGAAAATAAAATATTTTATTTATTTTTAGGAAAATTTTAAATCCTAGGAATTTTTGTACTTTTTTCTCGTTTAAGTGATTTATTTTTTATTATTTTTTGAAATTTTGTATTATTTTCTTGATTTAGAATTTCTATACTTTCAAAATTTAGGCTCCTTCAAAATGACAAACGTTTGAAGGTAAGGACAAATTCAAGCATATTGAAAAATTTCGTCCTCGAAAATCAGAACGACGTTTGCTAAATATAGACATTTTTCCATAAATTAATGTTTTAGGAAAATAGAATAATTATAAATTTTATTCAAACCATGTTACAGCCCTGGTTTTGATCAAATTAATTTGGTTGACTCACAATAATGTTTTTTAAGAAAGTTGATCCCTATACGCCAAGTTCCAATATTTTGTGCAAATTTTAATTCTAAATTCCGACTGAATAAAACACAGTGACATTGAATTTTCGTAAAATTTATCTTTATTTGTATTCTTAAATATATTAATCTGTCTGAGACGAAATAGATTATTATTTTTCAACAAGATTCTGCTTCTTAGAAATAAAAGAAACACATGAAATTCGTTTTCATCCGAATCTTAATGTGTCTCGAAAATTTTTCGTGATTAAAAATCACAAAGAATTCATCATATTTTCTGCCATTAGAAAATTTTTCAATTTGTGCCACAAATTTCTGCAATACATGTGAATCAAATTATTTTTGAAAGACGTCTAGAAAATTCTCGTTTTTTGTTTTGTTTCAGAATTCTAACATGATTGTCTAAAGTCAGAAATTTTATAGTTTCAAGTTTCTTTAATTTTCAAATTTTTTTGAATTTTCAAGATTTGTATAGATGAAAAAGAGAATCATATTCAATAATCATGTTTTTTGAAAAACAGACATTCAGTAGAATATTTAAGAGAAATTTACAATAATTTTATTTCTGCTACAGAGATTTCATGAAACACTGTTTTATAGACTCACAATTATGTTGTCAAAGATAGAACTGAAAAATTTGAGTGCAGACATCGAAGTTGTTTTTGTCTTCGTTAAAATTTAGCAAAAAAAAAAAAATCAAAAACAAAAAATTATGAAATTTCTCCTCAATTGACGAAATACAACTAAATTTTTTCTATTCATTATTTTAAAAAGATTAATAATGATGTCTGCAAAACATTACTCATGTAGAAATTAACGTATTTTCGAAACACAAAAAAATTCTTCCAATACTGGAAAATTTAAGCAAGTACCTCAAAATTCTGAAAAAAAAAAACAGGTGGATTAACTTATAAAAATATTTACTACAAAATTTGCCCGATTCATGCATTTTTGTACATTTTCACATGTACATCTTCAGACTTGAAATTATTTCAATAATCTATCGATATAGAGAAAACAAAAAATTTCTCACTAAATCATTCAAAATAAGACTAATGCATTTAATTCCGACTAGATAAGATAAATGAACTTGAAAATATTGATATGATTTAAAAATAAGACTGTATGTACTAAAAAAATTTTCTGAAAAATCCCTTATAATCATCTAATAGAAATATTGTTCAACATTTGATGTTTTCAAAAGGATAGTTACGAAAATTCAACGAATCATTTCAACTACCAATAAATAATTTGTGCAAATAATATTGCCTCACTTTTCTCTGCATTTTTTCAGCGGCGAAAAATTCCATGAAAACATGAAAAAAATAGGTTACATCTGTTACTATAAAGAAAAAAATTGAAGAAAGTTGAAAAAAAACAGCTTCAAATAATTACTAATGTTCAAAGACGGAGAAAATTTGTTTTGACGCCGCCCTCGACTTTCGACGCGACTTATTGGAATGTCAACGCTTGTATAAGTGAGACAAAACGCGATTCAGATCGCCCCGTCATCAGACGCGATCTTAGACGCCCATTATTTCTCATTGTTCTCGCCATTAGCGTTTTGCATTTTGCCGATTTGAATTGCGAACGCGCGTTCGCGCTTTTGTTATCTTATTCTTGCGACAGTGTGGGTGTCACGTGATTTAAGGAGGTTCAGGACGTACAGTCCGAACCAAAGATAATTCCGATCAAAACTACAATTCAAGTCAAACCAAAAATTAAACAAAATTCAAACCTTCATTTTGCCAAATTATGCTCTGCAAACATTTTCAATCGTTCGAAATTGAGTTAAAAACTTATTTCTAGTAAGAGGTTGTCAACTATCTTTACATGCAATCAAGTGAAACTTCAAAATCGATGAAATCAAAATTTGAGTTTGAAAAGTCAACAAAATGATGGATCGAATGTAACAGGTTTTTGGCTCAATGATCAGATGATTGCCGAGTAATTTTCTATTGCCAATAACAATTTGTATTGAAAAAAGTCAGTGTGGCACGGTCCAATGTGGCAAGAATGAGATAAGTTGAGACATAATAAATCAGACGTGTCAAAAAATGCTGCGTTGCGATTGCGTTGCCGATTGAGCCGATTCTGAATGAAGACGTCTCGTCGATACAAAAAGCAGGTTCTGTCGTTTGAAATGTTAACGACAAAATGTATACCTATTTGCCACTGCTTTACGCAAACACAATTAATGGTTAAACTTTATCCCCATGAAATTTTATATAAGAGTTCTTTGTGTCTTGCTTTTCAACAAGGTTCTCTTTTACATAGTTTACATACTTTTCCGAAAACTTACTTTTCAAGAAACTCAAATTTCTGACTTAATTTTGTCTTCATCATGTTGTCGTGGGCTTGCAAATTTAGCGATTCTATTTCACTTGATATTACGATTCGTCAAAGCATCTTCTAATACTTTGCGGTAAATCTAGTCATCCATTTGTTATTTCTGAATAATATCTCTGAAACTTAATGACTGGTTTTTCCCAAGACACTTTAAACTTATGTATGTCTGCGATACAAAATGATATTTTCGAAACACCAAAACGAAACTGATTGGTCAGTGTGTACGTAAAAAACAGTATATATATCATCCTTCGATAAACGACTTCGAGGCTCTATCGGAAAAGAACCTGTAACGAAACCCTATGTAAAATAAAAGTAGCGATTGTGGGTGAAGTTATTTCGGTAGCCGACCATTTTCACGAATCCGAATTCGTGAAAAATTCGACAAATTTTTTCTCTTTTAGCAAGAAAATAATCGCTATTTTGGATCGCAGGTGTCGCCCACTATATTCACACAAGTTTTTACTATACTGGGCTTAGTTGAGCGACATGCAAGAAATTCGGAAGTAGACGAAGATGATCAAGAACCACAAGAAACGGACCAATTAGCTCTGCCTTTCGTTTTTGCTCTACTATCTTCCAATGAATCGAGTCAGTATTCAACAGCCCTTCGAGCAATTACCGAAAAAGCCCAAGAATACAAAGTAGAAAACTGCCAGCCTCAAAGATTTATGTGCGATTTTGAGATGTCAATTATAAACGCATGTTGACTGATATTTCCGGAAATTCCTATATCCTGTTGCTTTTTCCATTTTGGCCAATCGATGTATCGTCGAGTTCAAACTGAAGGCTCGCAACAACCGTACAGTAATCTGGAAGATCGTGATATCAGAATTCATGTTAAAATGATTTTGGCCTTTACGTATGTGCCTGTCAACGATATTGAAGGAACTTTCGATTCTTTGACAGAGATTATGCCCGAGAGTCTCAACGCCATCGTAAAATACTTTGGTGAAAACTACTTGAAAACTGTACCAGCACGTGGACGACAAAGAGAAAGACGACCACGATACCCTCCTCACATATGGAACCAACATATTGCAGTACTCGCTGGTGATCATCGTACGAATAATGTGAGTGAGGGTTGGTATAATCGTTTTCGCCTCCTCGTCGGGAGATATCACCCTGATTCATTCAATTTGGTGACAGAATTTCAAAAAGAGCAGGCAGACACGGAAATCGCGATTCAAGAATCCCATTTGACCGTTTGTGAAACCTGATTCCCGAAAATGACCGATAATCAGTTATTTCATTCTGGAACCCTTAATAATGTTCATCCCAAAATTTTTTCTTCCAGACACTCAATGAAAACTTCATCTCGTGTTCTTCACTTGATGCTATTCACATTCCTCGCGTTTTCCGCAACTGTGGACAAGCCCTCTGACGTTTCCCAAGAGTTCGCCTACCCAAGAAAAGACTTCCGCTAGGCAAGATCCATTGGGTGTCGAAACAAATCATACGTTAATTGTCGCAAATCACGGGTTCCGGGCCTCGGCAACAATGCTTTCATTGGAATTTATGAAGTCTGAAGCTGCGGGTGGCGCGGCATGCGCTTGACTCAAGATACAAGACCGTAAAATCTTGTCGGCGCGTGGGCTCTTCATTGTCGCTCGCCCCCATGATCGTGTATTTCACTTCAAATCGGTTTATCGGCCCTCTTTTCACTTTTTATTGCTGTTTTCTCGTCCGTGGGCTACGAAACTCAGTGTGAATTTTATCAGCGATGGCTAACCTCCACGAATTCGCCAGATAGCGTTGAAGACGTTTCGTTAGTTATGCTGTCTTAAGATTCTTATCAATTCAATTTTATTTGTAAACAGATGACTGTGTTGTATTAACCTTCAATATCTAGCATTACTCGTGTTTTTCGTAAAAACATAGGGGAAAATGATTTCTTTGCAGTAGGTTCTGCCAAAAAATGTCCAGATATCTTGTCGGCCTGTTAATTTTATTTGGATCTTATTTTAATTCAATCGGCAAGCCATTGAGACCAAACGATCATTGACTAATTGATTCGAATCACGCTTTCGTCCTCGTCCATTTAACGCCTGGGGCGGGGTCGCTTGCAGAATCTCGCGACTCGGATCACGCGGGTAATGAGGATAGAGGGCTGAGAGCGCTGTTAATCAAGTCCTGCTGTTTCTTTTCAATAAATTCCGCAAAAGTGCTGCACATGCGTGAACGAGCCCGGAACGGCGCGTAATTGCCGTTGCAGAATCACACGAATCGCTCCCGTGGAATGTAGATCGCGGCGTTTTTTCGAGTCCCGAGATACGTCGGGTGCGTGCTCTCGTTTCTCGCTTTCTGTGCTCAATAAAGTCGGCCCTTTGGCGTGATTCTATGCAATTTTGAAGTCAACAGAGGTTTCCTGTTTCAGAAGTTGTTTATTCAAATGAGGATTGGGTTCAACGGGTTTTATTCTCGAAATAATTGAACGAATGTTCTAGATCACCTGAGTTTTAAAATGCTCTAACATTTTTTCTGAAAAGAATACATTTATTTTCTTTGATAGACTATCACATTTTAAAATAAAAATTTTTCTGAAAAAGGTTCTTACATACATTTTTCAGTTTTTTTGCTATGTAGACTATTTTGAAAATGTAATTTTATGTATAGTGAATGAGTGCGACTTTTTCAAACTTTTTATTTAATATTCCTATAAGTCTAGAGAAAAAATGCTAATATTAGTTACTTTTTTTACTCATGCTCGAAACCGCCATTTTGGATAGCAAAATAATTTTTCTAAATCGTATGATCTACAGTTTTTTGTAGTTCTAATTTTTATATTGATTTTATTCTAATATAGCTTCTTCCGCAAAGTATTAAAGGTATTATTATTTTAAAAATGTAAACTAAACTAATCCAGAAAATGAGTTGCTCCATTTATTCTGAATAAGAGTTTATTTTCAATTGCTCTTTTCCGAGTTGAACTTGGGAGAATCCAAATCTTTTGCAACATTTGTATGTTTCCTGAATTTTACAAATTGGTTTCTTTCTCTCGATTCCACTAAACAATAATCAATTGATCATGTTTACCGTAATCATCCAAAGTAGTTTGTCAGTGTTTGATATCATTGCTTACTGTATTTTTTCAGAACAATATGGAAAAATTAATGGATTTTTCCACATTTTCAGCAACAACATTAACTTGTATCATCCGGAGAGCTTTTTATTATACAAAAAGACTCGGATTTTTTCACAAATAAGGGTTGAATTTTTTTTTTCGTATGCAAACATTGCTTTTAAAGTTGATTTGGGACAACAAATTATTGTTCATTCATCATGAAAACGATCGTTGGGAGCCAATATCAATGGGTTATAAAATAAAAAATTTCCTTCTAACTTCCCATTTTTCTCTCGATACAATAACAATAACAATTGATCTATAAATATTAATATCCCATTTTAACTAATTCTCTCTACTTATATTTTTCACTTCCATGAATTTACATTAACATTCAAGAAATTGATTATTACAATAATTCGTCATCATAGACTCAGTCAAACTTTCTTCACAATAAATTACACAAAAAAACGAACTCAACAGCTTGCTAACAAGAATTGAACTGAATTTTACAAACGCCGGCATCTATAAAAGTCATATCTAAAGAAAGAATTGATAATCATATTTTCAAACATCAATCATAAATAGAACTCAAAAATCTAGTGTCATCCTGCTTATTCAACGTGTTTTCAGTTCCCTTTATGAACACCATTTCAGAAATCATTCTTTTCTTATAATTTCTTTCTTTATCCAGAATTTTCACATCTTTCCATTTAAAATCATCATCATTTTCTATTCTATGATGAGTGAGGAATGAACAATTTCCAGTTAAATGACGAATATTGCTTTCACGTCCAGATATTCTGGTCTTTAAACATCTTTTTGTCTGTCCTATATAGCTAAAATTACAATTTCCACAATCTATTTTATAAACAACATCCTGTTGATCCATTTTCATTAATTTATCTTTCCCCCTTTTAATGATTCTTTCATTTAATTTATTATTCGTCCTATAAATTATTCCTATTCCTATGAAAATTATTGTTTATTGTTTCGACGTACAGCGAAAAAAAATTGAAGATATACTTAATTCTTGCTTTTTTGTGAGCTTGAAGCCGAAAACCCAAAATACATAAAATTTGATAATTTTTTTGTTATAAAAAATAAATTTTTCACTAACCATACATAGATTTTGTAAAATTTTTGGCACAATTTCATTTTTTATCTTTGAATTATTTGTTAACCAATAAGAATAGAAGCTCACATGCAGAATGTTCTGAAAGTTAGCTGTATATATAATGTTAAAAAAATTGTTTGAATCGAATAAATATTAAGAAGCTATATCCAACAACTTTGTTAAACGTTAAATTCTACAACTATTTGTAACATTTTGTGTTAAACAATGTTTTTAATGATAAAATTCAGGAAAATAGTACATAATAATAATTTGAGTAGCAAATGTAGAAAAAAATTATCATCTTCATGCAACCAATGTAGAAACTTAGATTTTGTCGATTTTTAAAAATAATTTTCGTTGATAAGATTATAATACTCCTCAAAACATGATTTACTAATAATTATAGTGGTAGCTATAGTCAAAACAACAAATGATTGATTATTACAAAAAAAAAATCATAATTTAGAAAGTTAACAAAAATATATTAAATAAAATTGATAAAATAGCCAAATAGGTGAAAAAAAAGGGAAATTAGCAATTGATTTGTTCTTGAAAAATGATGAAAAAGTATCGAATGTAACATACGTTCAAAAAAGATTAAAATTGAACATCCGAGACAATTACCCTCATTACTATTATTTCCTGACCTCATACTAATTCGAATTCTATCCTTCTTACAACTTGTAGAATTTCATGCTTTTTTTCTTTACTCGCTGAAAAAAAAATCTCATCAAATGACAAAGTACAAAACGACAAACTCATCGAACCCCGCAATTAACTGCGTAATTAACTCGAAAAGTGACGAAAAAGAAGGTCGAAAGGCGGATGTAACGCGGGTTTCGTAAGGCGCGGTCGCATGTGTCGTATATCGCATGCAATTAACGACACAAATAAGATGTAGACCGACGAGACAGCGAAACAAAGCCACCTACACTCATCCGAGAAAGAGGCGTGCAAAAAGCCCTGAAACACGCTCCCAACGGGCTCGGCAAAATGCAGGTGTAAGGTGTTATCGATGCCAATCGCCTGCTCTGTCCGACCTCATCGGCACATGTAATTACTGCGGCGCATCTCGACGTAATTAAGGAATTATTTTTAGCGTTTCCGGCCACTTGCGACACAACAGAAAAAGTGGGAGGAAGAGGGTGGCCAGCACCTGCGGTCGAAAAATGAGTGTCACCTTGCCATATGCCACACCTTGTTGAGCACACGCAGAAAAACTGTCCCTTTGATGAAAAATCGTAGCATTGATTAGAAGGAGTGTTATTCACCTCTTTAAAAAAACAAGAAAGAATGAAATACATTTATTCTTGATTTTCATTGAAAATGTTACTCACGCAATTTTTAACAAACCTTTGTAGTTTTTTTGATGAATGTATCTAAAGAATCTAAATAAAATGTTTTACATGAAAGAACAATGGCTCGAGAAAAATACTTTTGGCTATATAATATACGAGGAATCATGATTAGCAATAATATGCTAAATGTACGATTCGGTAAGATTAATGAAATGAGTTATGTAATTCATTTTTACGCAGAAATCGGAAAAGAAAAAACTTTGAACAATCAAATCGTAAACGCTGTTCAAGAATTTTTTATAAATTTTCCCGGAATGTTTCGTTTTGAAATAATTGTTTGACTTTTCTTTCCGAGAATTCGATTTACTGTCAGTTAAATGTGATAAATTTTTAAACTCGGAGAAAATATCTTAGATATTAGGTATTTGGTAGAAGAAGACATTTGAAACGTAAAAAAAATTTTTTCATTTTATATCAGGATGAATTAGAAATTTCATTTTTATAAAAAATAATGCTCAGAATGTTTAGAATCTCATTTTTTTGTATCATAAAAATATCGAGTTAATCGTATACTTAAAGATAAAAACGAAGAAAAAAACAAAATTGACTTTCTGAAACTACGTCTTCTTTTGTGTAAAGTGACTCACAAATGACAAAGATTTGAACGTAATTTACTTGAGAGGTTTTACATAGATATTTTATACTTATTTCCTTGGAAAAAAAGTTCATTTTTTTACTCTAAAACACTGATAAATGTACATAATCTAGCATATAGTTGTGTACTAAATAGTTTTTTACGAATCCCATTACAAAATTTGTCTTAGGCTATATCTTTGATTTTTTAGATTAACTTTTCCACGTAAGCTAAATAATATTTACAGTTTTTTGTTCAAACTTTTGCAATCACTTTGGAGCTTATTTATAGAAAAGACGTTATATTCAACTTATTTTGCTCTTTATCAGAGTTTGAAAGAGCAAAGAAAGATGCGATGAAATAATTACTGGATATTCGAGAGGATGAAAAAGTAATAACTTGACAGATATCACAGGAAATCGGAACATTCGACAGATTTTAGATTCTTCTAATGCTGTATGAGGAAATGGTATAAAAAACTGGATATTTAGTAAGTTTATCATAAAGTTCAGTTTAGGAGCGAAAGAAGTATACTCACACCACAAACATGAAATTCTTTGTAAGTGCGAAGTATTTTTTATTATTTCATATACAATATTTCGTTGGCATAAAACATTTTGCATATGATAATAGATTTTTTTATGAGGAATCGTAAAAGTTTCCTAGAAGAAAAAGCTGAGAAAATATACGCAAACCTTTTTTCTTTGATAAAAGGGTTTCATAAAATTCAAGTTAACAACACAAAAAATTTTTCACTATTTTCGTGTAATGATTAAAAAATTTCCAATAGACTCAACATGCTCGATTGAACTATTTTTTCATCAACAAACATCATTTGATTCATTGTTGTTATCACTTTTCACGTTTTTAATAGTATTTGATGTAATAATTTGTTTACCTAATAACAGACGTAAAATATAAATGCGCCTTTTTTGAGTAATTTCAAAAAATTTTTTATTGATATCCCAGTTTCTACAGTTTTGTTCACTCGTCTTACTACAATTAATAACGAAATTATTTCACCCAGACATAATATTATGTTTTAATTGTACGAAATTTGTGCCTGTCCTCTTTCAGATGTTTTGTTTCTTTCTCATCATATTTTCTATGATATCATCTACATACGTCGATGGAACGATTTTGAGGAGAACTACGACGAGAAGAATACGTCGCACGCTTCATCCATCTTTATACAGAACTTTGAATAATCCAAATGTGAGAAGAAGGCTCGTTTTTGACAACGTAGACGATCTACCTGTAGTTTCTACGACTCATAGAAATCGTACATCAGGCAGAACCTCTACAAGAAGCCCAATACAAAGAAGCAATATCCGAATTTAAAATTTGATACGAATTATTCTACCAAAGAAATACAATTTTTTTGGATAAATCCAAGACTCAAAAAAACATTTATTTCTGCTATGAATGCTCTGTAACAGCACATTTACTCGATTTTCATTTATCTTTGAGAGTAAAGAAATGATCACATTGGATATTGTTTTGGATATATACTTACTATTTATTATTCTCTCGTAGGTTCATTTGAGAAATTTCGACGAGTAATTGTAAGATCATAATAAGAACATCATGTGATCATTTCTTTTTCTATTTGCGTAATGATAACGATGATCATAAGGAATGTTAAAAATTTTGACCCAATGATCACTTACAGTTTTATAGTACTTTATACAATTTTCAATCCTTATTTGTGTGTCAATGAAACAATTAGAGTTTTCGTGTCTCCGAATCGTAGTTTATATTGATTATAAATTATGACCATTACTTTACTTGCATATGCATTGCTGAAAGATTAATGAAAGAAATATACGTAAACACTTTTTTCTTGTATCCATTGCCTCAAAAAATGCATTCCTCTTAATCTCTATACCTGTCACAGTGCAAACCCTTTTTTTTCGTCAAAATTTTACTTGACTCTGCAAAAGATATGTTTGGCATTTTACATTAAAGAAAAAATTGAAATCATCTTAGATTGTTCCCTGAAATTTCGTTGTTAATTTAGTAAATTTTCCATTTTCAAATTTAACTCAGTACTCTTCTTCTTTGTCACGAGCATTTTGCATGTAAACTTCAGATATGTTCTGGAATCTTCGTAAGTATTCGTCTAGACTTAAGTCGATGCGCTTTCATATCCAATGTGCAGAATTTTCTAGAATGGAATTTTCAGTAGCTTGTACTTGGGAAATTGACGTTAATAAAAATCATTGAGAATTTTTCCTATTATAAACAACTAAATGTAATTTTAATAAAAAAAAAAAACAAATATGCATATCCCTTCAACAAGTTCTTTTTAGACGTGCAAAACTTTTAATTTTTAAGTTATTATTTAACATGAACTAGCTTTTATCTTTGATTTTTACATTCTGCAGTTTATTTATTTATTTAAAAGCAAAACAAACTCATTTCTGTAACTACTAGTTGATGAAGAATGCACACTATAAATCCATCTAATATTTTTTCTACCATACATAGAACAAATAAATCAAAACCTACAATCATTGCTTTTGCAGCCACTATTCTCATGAAATGAGTGTAACAAAATAAATTGTGCATGTGTATAACCATTGAAAAATATATACACACAGAAAGGACAAAGAAAGCAGCAATGGTAATCGCTAATTGAGCCATTTCGAAGACTTTTCATACAGTAAAAATTAAAAATTATCGAGCATTTATGTCGCTGTGAGTAAATTATTTACATCGGAACTAATTTGTTCTATTAATCTACAAAATACAATTTACTGAGAATTAAGGAATATGTAAATCTAAGACATTATAACTATCGCAACTTCATCCGGCTTTGTTCAATTACAGAGATATAATTTTAAGCAAACAATAATAAGTTCAGAAAACGGTTCATTCAGATAAATTAGTGAATCACCTTGTTATCAATCAAATTTGCGACATTAATCGATAAAAAATGAGAGTATTCAAAACAGAGAAGCGAAATCGTTTTGAAACAAAATAATCACAAATCACGTTCAACAACCTTTCAGATGCCGTATTTCGGCAATTGTCAATATCCCGTATATACTTTAAAAACTTTACTCGCATAATTCGAAAGTTCATATTTTTTCTAACGTCAGTATAGACGCCGTTTGTTACAGATTCGTTCATCTTTTTTCGTGATTTTTTTAATTAGACTTCAAATTTTTGGCAAGAAAGTGAAAGAAGAATTCATAATAAATATCATAATTTTTAGAAAAAATGTTCACAATAACTGTTATTGCCTGTTAACCCTTTATCAATGATTTCCTTACTTATAACTGGTTTTTTTGAACTGAAAATCCTAAAAGATAGATGTTTTATTTCACTCAATTATAAGACGACAGATTCCTCATGCCATATTGGTAATTTTGCTATAAAAACATCCATTACTTATCATTTATTGCAAGCCTATTTATTAGAATAAGTAAAAATGGAAAAATTCAAAAAATTTTTAGATGATTTGGCTTCAGAGTGTATAATATGTGAAGCGTATTTGGAATTCATATCACATTTCAAAAAATTTATTTCAATTATGAACCTATGGCAAGTACGTAGTTTTGAGAAAAACTTTAAATTCTTTCGAGAAATATGAATTTGAATTACATGTGTTTTATAGTTTGCTAAGTTTAAATCGATAAAATTGAAATGATTCGAGTATTTTTCAAGAAAAAAATTGGTTTTTTCCGATTTCAGAAACACAATCATTATGTTGCAATGAGAGACACGATAAAGATATAAAAATTTTTCAGTTTAGTAACTGAAACAAATGCTAAAATATTAAATATTCTGCAAAACAGGATTATATTTTTTTTTTTTCTTCTTAATAACATGTATACTCATGCAATTCTGCAGAAATAGTTGAACGAAACAACTAAAACGTTTCTTATTTCTCTTTTTTTTTTTTTGTAAAACAGCTGTAATGACGTATTCTTATACTATCACTCTAAAAACATGATTTTTTTCAGTGCAATGGTTTATCTAGAAATGACTGTATTTTCATGGTTTTTGAATATTTTTATATCACAAAAATTGTAGGGTAAACTAAAAAAAATTCTAAAGGTATTGAAACTTATTTCGTTTTCATAAACTGCTTCGTGATTTATAAGTAAAATATTTCAAAGACACATTTTTATGCTTAGCAAGCAATATTGCTTTATTATTTATTTCTTACTGAAACCTTTCCAAATACATAAAAAACGTAAGTTTTTTTTCGATCTTCGTTTCTTGGAAAAATTACGAAGATCCATGAGGACAGTTCTCTAGCAATGCCCCGATATTCTGCTTTCCTGCTTGCACCGCTTCATACACGTTTTTTCCAACACAAAAGCTCTCTCTAGTTGGCAAAACTGCCATTCTCACTATGATCTTAACAAACTCTACGTTCAGACGGAGCAAATCTTTTATTTCATCCCAACTTGCGTAAGTAACCTGTAATCAATCATTTTATATGCAAAAAAATAACTCAAAGTTAGTGTAACGTTCTTAATTTCAAATTTTTTGACTTCCAATGATTTGATAATCACCTATTCAATTTGAATACCTTTGATTTTTTGTAAATCATCGAAATAACAAAAAGAAACATGAAATAATTGTCATAACTCACGATTGTCAAACAGTTATAAGCGGCTGCTACATTCAACCGGCTTTCGGGTGCAGAATTAACACAATTGTCGATCTCCTGTTTGTGACTGATCAGCTTTTCTATGGCTTCATTCGCTACATTCACAAGTCCATTAAACTGCTTGGCGTCACCATCAATTATAGTCTCGATACACTGTTTTCCGTCTTGAGTGATTTTTCTGACTTCTGCCTGAATTTTTCGACTATTTCTCTCGAACATTCTTCACTGTAGTTACGACGAGCAACATAGTTTTGGATGAACTATATGAAAATGTTGATATTAGAGTTGAGTATCATACACATGATTATTGATATATACGTACCTCTAATACCCATTCGGAAGACCTGCTTTCTAATTCAAGTCTGTACTCTTCTTCCTTGTCACGAGCATTTTGAATGTAGACTTCAGATTTATTCTGGAAATTTTGTAAGAATGCTCTGACGGTGGATAAACTCGAATCGATCTGAGTCGATGCCCAATCTGCAGCGTTTTTGAGAATAGATTCTTCAATCGCATGTCCTTGTTCGGAAATCTAGAAATCGAAATGTCATTCAAAATTTAGTTCTATACCTATTGATCGTTGGTAGCATTGTTTCGAACTTCGTATATTATTCTCGAATTTTCTAGAATGTTTACATTATAGAATTTCTCTCTAACAATGAGTTGTCTTATGCACTTGTTTTCTCTCGGTCTACAAACATCATGTTTACTATCAAAAATCTTACATTTGCAATGATGCAGTAAATATGTACACTTTTATGTATCTAATATAATCGAATTTTACAGAAGCGTTGATCATGTGATTTAATATATTCATTATACATAAAATTTACTCAAAATATATACATACAGCAAGGACAAAGAAAGCAGCAATGATGATCACAAATTTAGCCATGTTGAAGACTTCTTGGTACTTTTGGAACTATGCTGAACATGAAAATTTACCGACTTATATATCCCACTCGGGAATTTCTAATCATCAAATCTTGTTGTTTTCCAAGTATTGATAAAACTTATTACCACATATGCATTGAAATGTTGAAAAAGAAAAATAGCAATTGTTGCAACTATATTCGGCTGAGTTCAATAACAACGATAATAAATTTCACAAGTTCTGTTCTTTTCCGATGCTTAAGTGAAACATCAATAATTTTTATGGATGCACCTTTTTTTCCTATGATTATCAACTTTATACTAATAAGTTTCATAGCCCATTAATTGAAACTGCATTTTCGATTAACGAATTGTGAAATGTCCCAAATCATTAGTGAACAAAATCACTAATTGAACAACAGGTAAAAGGGCTGCTAAAAATTAGCGTTTTTTTACTTATCAACGTGATGAAGTAAGTAAAAATATTCTAGCGGAAAATAATTATTACAAAAGAGGAAGTGCCTGAACATCATATCGGTCAGAATTCGCATCCGCACAAGATATACTCTTCTCGAAAAAAGTGTTGTTTTGATATAAATTTTGCTTAAGGTATCATCGACAGATACTTTCTTATGACAAATTAATGACACTATTTTATAAGCGATTTTGAAACTTTCCTCTATATGCATGATTGAAGATAACTTCTTAACACTACAAGAAATTTCTAGATTTTTCGGAAGCTTCATTAAATTTAAAAAAAAGCCTATTTTCACAAATCTAATTTGACTAGAGTACGAATTTTATCTTTTTCACTATTCGCCCTAACCAAATTTACCATTAATTCTTTTTACCGGTGTCTTCCACCACTAATTTATCATTCCACATTTTGACATATGAAGCAACTTAACACGAAACTAAATTATTATAATTGTTAAAAAAGCAACATAAATTTACCTACCATTAAATGATTTTTTATATTAAATTTCGGAAAAACTTCGTTTCACGCGTAAAAAAACATGACTCATAAAAACTTGTTATTTACAAAGGTTGATTTGAAATAAAATCTTCGTTAAAAACAAGATTTCATAAATTAATTTTTTGTTCGTTGTGTATTTTAGTGACTCCTGCTACCAAAAGGTTTTCCAAAAATGTGATTCTCTCGAAAATCACTGTTCTAGAAAGAAAAAACTAAGAAGATAAAAACTTAATTTCAAAACTTGTATACTGTTATCATTGTTTTATAAAGTAATCAAGTTGTTACCTACCGCTCAAATGATTTATCACTGAAAAAAAAAAACCGATTTATTTAGACAGTGAAATTGGTCAAAGAACTTTGTGTTTGGATATTTCGTAATGAAAAACTAGGGACGTCGCAAAGAAATTTTACCTGAAAATGCACACTTTAATGTAAGAAATAATCAATATATATTTTTTTCAATAAATCAATTAACATTCATTCCAGATTAATAACATTTTAGGACTCAGATGGAAAACCCAAAATCTGACTTTTTGAAGTACACCACTTTAAAAATATAATCCAAATATTTCATATCTATCGTCGTTCATTACTAATTTTTGCAGTGTGGCAATCATTCAAAGTATGCTCTCTTTTTTTTGGAATTTCGAGACGGATTCCTGAAATTCACAGTTCTGGAATTTAACGATTCATACATTTCTTGTATTTTTAGATATTATTGATAAAATAATATCTGCATACATCATACATCGAAGGTATTTCTTATCTTGGCTTCTTTGTTTAAGATGATTCATGGGATGCTACTCCAGTATTTATATTTCTAGTTCAGTGTTTCCCAATTTTATCTCAAGAGAAATTTCCGTCAAAACGACACTTTTCTCAAAACGAGTATGTGTATCGTTTAAAGTTGCGAATTTTGGCCGATATTAAGTTTAGTCACTGCCTCTTTTAAAATAATTATTTTCCGAGAAAATATTTTTATCTACTCTTTAAAGTTCAATTACTAGAAAAAAACTTATTTTTACATAGTCACGCATTTCCATTACTAATTCATACTTTTCAACTAACTTAAAATCATTATCAAGATATGACAATTTTTAGAGCAAATAACCACTAACAATTGGTAGGAAATTACTCATTCTTAGCGAAAATTAACAAAAATTAAATAAAAGAAAAGCTCGATACTAATGATGAGTTATTTTTCACAAATTTGAGCTGCGATGGTAGTACTTGAAATATTTAGTACCGCTCTAATCGAACTCATCCGTAAGAAGTTACAATCTTTTGGATTTTTCTCTCTATACATTTCAATGCAACTATTATGATACTTTTTATCAGTACTTGGAAAACAACAAGATTTGATGATTAGAAATTCCCGAGTGGGATATATAAGTCGGTAAATTTTCATGTTCAGCATAGTTCCAAAAGTACCAAGAAGTCTTCAACATGGCTAAATTTGTGATCATCATTGCTGCTTTCTTTGTCCTTGCTGTATGTATATATTTTGAGTAAATTTTATGTATAATGAATATATTAAATCACATGATCAACGCTTCTGTAAAATTCGATTATATTAGATACATAAAAGTGTACATATTTACTGCATCATTGCAAATGTAAGATTTTTGATAGTAAACATGATGTTTGTAGACCGAGAGAAAACAAGTGCATAAGACAACTCATTGTTAGAGAGAAATTCTATAATGTAAACATTCTAGAAAATTCGAGAATAATATACGAAGTTCGAAACAATGCTACCAACGATCAATAGGTATAGAACTAAATTTTGAATGACATTTCGATTTCTAGATTTCCGAACAAGGACATGCGATTGAAGAATCTATTCTCAAAAACGCTGCAGATTGGGCATCGACTCAGATCGATTCGAGTTTATCCACCGTCAGAGCATTCTTACAAAATTTCCAGAATAAATCTGAAGTCTACATTCAAAATGCTCGTGACAAGGAAGAAGAGTACAGACTTGAATTAGAAAGCAGGTCTTCCGAATGGGTATTAGAGGTACGTATATATCAATAATCATGTGTATGATACTCAACTCTAATATCAACATTTTCATATAGTTCATCCAAAACTATGTTGCTCGTCGTAACTACAGTGAAGAATGTTCGAGAGAAATAGTCGAAAAATTCAGGCAGAAGTCAGAAAAATCACTCAAGACGGAAAACAGTGTATCGAGACTATAATTGATGGTGACGCCAAGCAGTTTAATGGACTTGTGAATGTAGCGAATGAAGCCATAGAAAAGCTGATCAGTCACAAACAGGAGATCGACAATTGTGTTAATTCTGCACCCGAAAGCCGGTTGAATGTAGCAGCCGCTTATAACTGTTTGACAATCGTGAGTTATGACAATTATTTCATGTTTCTTTTTGTTATTTCGATGATTTACAAAAAATCAAAGGTATTCAAATTGAATAGGTGATTATCAAATCATTGGAAGTCAAAAAATTTGAAATTAAGAACGTTACACTAACTTTGAGTTATTTTTTTGCATATAAAATGATTGATTACAGGTTACTTACGCAAGTTGGGATGAAATAAAAGATTTGCTCCGTCTGAACGTAGAGTTTGTTAAGATCATAGTGAGAATGGCAGTTTTGCCAACTAGAGAGAGCTTTTGTGTTGGAAAAAACGTGTATGAAGCGGTGCAAGCAGGAAAGCAGAATATCGGGGCATTGCTAGAGAACTGTCCTCATGGATCTTCGTAATTTTTCCAAGAAACGAAGATCGAAAAAAAACTTACGTTTTTTATGTATTTGGAAAGGTTTCAGTAAAAGATAAATAATAAAGCAATATTATGAAATGAGCATGAATTATGTGTCTTTGAAACTTTTTTTCCTCTACTTTATGAAGCAGATCTAAGAAAAGGGGAGCAATTTGAATTTTTTTAAATTTTTTTTCCGTTTTTGTAAATGTTCTAGGGATATTTCGTAAATATTGCTCTTAAAAAAGTTAGCGATAATATTTCACTTTTTGTATTTTTCTTTGACTTTTTTGCGATTGTGGTATAGGTTCGAAATTGATAGATTTACATATCCAAAATGAAAGCTATTTTTAGTATCTTAAGTAATTATATAAAAAACAGAATTTCCAAAGATAACCTGCATTTTATAAATTTGTAACACTTTGAATGTCCATAGTATTTTAAGGTTTTTTTACAGCTCGGATGAACTTCTGTCATTTTTACAGATTTTTTCTATATACAGGTATCCTTGAGTATGCAGAAAATATTTTTATAGATTTTTTTCGCATTTTTCTGTGTTGGAAAGTCTTGTACTATTTTTCACAAATCAGAAAATAAAAAATTTACTCTAGCCAAAAATTTAAACAACTTATACAATTTTTAGACTTAATAGACCTAAATAACGAACTTGACTCCAATTCTCTTCGTATTTTACTGAGTCGGAAAGTCTTTTGCCCCTTTTCACGAGACTCAAAATCGAAAAAGATACAACACCCACAAGTTTTGACCGATAATACTCCTCAGATTTCATGACCACATATTTTTTTTGTTTCCGAGTTTTGTTAAATGTAGCAAAGGGCTTTCAGACTCAGAAAAATATCAAAAAGGTTTGAGAAAAGTTTGGTCCGTAAATTAGACCTTCACTTGTCGAGGGAACGCATTTATTTCTTATAATGAGCATGATTAACTTTTATTTTTTTTGGTTGGGTGAAAAATGGTACAGGTTTTTTTGACTGAGAAAAACACCAGGAAAAGTCAGAATTCTCATAAGTATTCATCACAGAATCTGGGACACTGTGTGGATTTCTACTGTTTGATCTTTTACGATTCAAAGTTTACTAGTTTTGATGTTTTAGAACACGTATCTTAATCGATTTTCGGTATTTTATCGATTTTTAATGATTTTACAAATTTTTTTCAACATTTTCGAGCATAATCCAAACTTAATATAATTTTATGCGTTTGATATGATCCATATCTACTACTTTGAAAAATGCCGAAGTTGATTTCCGGAATTTACTAATCTACAATTCCAAATTCCACTGATTATTATTATTTGAACGAATCCTTCAAGAAACGATAATTTTTACAAATTTGAAGTATTTTATCGATTTCGCAAACTCTGAATAGGTTCTTTATTAATTTTTTGATCATATAAAGTTTTTTTTGCATGCACTAGTATTTTGTGGTATTTTAAATGATTTGTATGAAGGTTTTCAGAACTGATGCTTTTAAATTCAAAGTTTTAGACATTTTTTTCAATTTAATACATTCTTGAAAAAACAACATGAATATAAAATTTTAGTATTTCAGACATTGCTATTTTTTTTTTTTTTTTTTTTTGGTTTTTTGGCATATGGAATTTCGTAGAATTTCCAAGTATACTTTTAAGTTTATAATATTTCCATACGCTGCTATTCTGATTCCAAAAATTTTATGCTTTTAATTTGTAGTTATCATAAATTTTTAGTAGGTCGAGCGAATTTTCGGAACAAATTTTTTTCCAGATTTTCGGTGTATCAAAGAATTCTTGCTATTCCAGTGTTTTTTTTGTTTTTTTTGTTTTTCATATCTGTAACATTTAGTATTTTTTCCCATTTTATCGTACTTTTCTATTTAGGTTTTGGTAATTAAATTTTTTGGAATTAAAAAATATATAGATTCTCATGATTTCCAAAAATTTTAGAAAATATTATATTGTTATAAAATTAAAGTGTATTCTGGAAATTTCTATTATTTTTTTTTTTTTTTATCTTAACATTTTATAAACCCCAGTAGTATTTTATACTATTCTTTCAGATTTACAAAATTTTACACTAAACTCAATTGCAAAAATTAAATGCACTAATCTTCGAAGTTTTATAGATTCTCATTATTTTTAACAATATTTCTTAACACCTTGTTTCGTATATTTCTAGGGTTTCAAAAAAATTTTCTGATTTCAGTATTTTTCGTATTTTATATTTTAATACATAAGTATGAAACTCGCTAAATTTTCTAATACTCCCATTGGTTCCACATGAATTTTCTGAATGTAATACTCGAAGGTAAGAAACATTCTACAAATATTAAATGAATAGATAGATTATAATATGCATATGTGGAAAATTCAATTTTCATCCACTTTATTTATTTATAGATTTACTGTATTTTTTCCATGTTTAGCACATATATTTTGTACTTCTTGAAAATTATTTTGTTAAATTTTATACATAGATTTATAGACTTCATTGCTAACAAGCAGAGGTGGCAAAATGAATATACTGTCTACGTATTTTGGGTTCCAGACCTTAAAAAACAAAATAAATAAACTCGGCCATTGCATACATTATCAGAATAATGTAGCACGATTTCTATTTCCGAATTAATAATTACAATAGATTTTGATCAAGTAGAAAACGAGTTATAAAAACGGATTATTAAAATACAGTAGGTGAAAAGTTCTTGTATGAGAAAAAGGAAAGTAATGAAAAAAAATAAGTTCAAATAACTTCTTAGCATTTTTTACTGTACTCGAATTCAAATCCTTTTTTGATAATATTCGCCCTGTCTTCCAGTACTGCTTTACTCGAAATTTCTTCATTATAGCTTTCCATAAAATTCAAATTTCAGGATGTTAAAGACCTAGTTACATTTGTACTGAGAGTGTAGGCGTATTTCTGGGAACTCAGTACGACACCGTGCGTTGTTAGGCGCCAGCCATACCTGCGCAAAAGGTCGCCGAGGCTGGCATTAATCCGAGGCAATCAATTTGGGCCTAATTGAAGATTACGGCGGCCCTGGGCAAAAGAATGCGCAGGCGGCCACCGCTAATAGATTAATTTATTAGGCGAAATCCCTTCAAAGACACCGACGATCGCCTCGCCCCGGCGACATATTAGTACCGCGTCACCGCGGTCATTAAGTACCGCTGGGCGCTGCCAACCACCGCTCCCGGAATGTTAATTCTGCCTGCGGGTGCACACGCGCGATTTTCGCAAAACAACGCGAATAAATCGTATTGTTTATAGATCTTCGAGACAGCCAGAATCATCTGAGAAAATCCTCAAGTCCGACGTGTCTTTTTGAGAGCTGTCTTCAAAATCTAGAATACATAATATATTGTTGGGAAGTGTGCTTGAGTAGTTTCTGAAGATTTTTTGCAAAATCGAGGAAAAACGTAGTCAGTGGTTAGGGAAAATAATTGTATCTATATGTTTTTTCTGCGAGTTTTCAACTGAAATCTTGATGAAATAACAAATGGTTCCACTTAAGTACTCGAAGTTAACAATATTTAACTATACTAACATCAAAATTGCAACTATTTTGTCAGAAGAAGCATTTTTTCATAAATAAAAATACCTATCATGAGTTATTACGTAAGGATAATATAGTAAACGAAAATTTGGAAAATCGTTCCACTTTCATGAAATCATACCAGAGAAAAAGTAAAATTTCCGAAAATCTTCAAAATCTGGGAAAATTCGAACCCAGAAGTATCAAATTCAAAAAATCAACAAGAAATATCCAGAAAAATACCAGAAAATCTATTGAATCCTGTAAACTCTGAGGAAATTCTAAAAATTAAAGTAGGTATTCTGTGAAAACATTTTCTTAAACACATAAGAAAAATCAACTTTGGATACTTGGGTAAAAAATTAAAAAAATACTTATGCATCAGTCTTCAATATATCATGAATGCTTAAAATTATGAAAAAAAAAAATTTACAAAATTGCGTAAATACTCATTAAATGAAAATGTAAGAAATCTATATAGATCACAAAAAAAACAATGTATATGTGATTTTTCCGAAAATCTATGAAATTAAAAAAATATTTTTTTATTTCAAATTCCAGAAGCTTGATATCAAGGAATGTAGATACTTCTGAAAAATCTAATAAAATACACACGATCGATGAGAAAATACAAAAAAAACATACGAAATCTGGGAAATACTAGAAAAATACAATATTATGAGAAATCTACAAACACCAAAAACCAAAATACACATAGCTTACTCAAAAATCTATGAAATTACTGAAAATAAGCTTAAATATAATCTTTACAATAATAATTTCAAAAAATCCACATCCTTCCGAAAAATCTGAAAAAACACCTATAATCTCTGAATGTACAAGAAAAAGCTACAAATCCTATGCATACTTAAAAAAATACAGAAAAAATAAAATTCTATAAACCACAATAACCTGTATAAATGTTATTTGTACAAAAATGAGGAAAAGTTATTTTTAATCGATTAATATTTGGATTCTAGAACACCGAATTCTAGAAATATTTATACAAAAAAAACTAAACATCGTTAAATACATACATTGAATCCTCTGAGCTTCATAAATAATGAACAGAACGCGAGAGATACTGGAAATTATTCAATACACAAAAAGTATGTGAATATTATTATTTTTTGAAAAATTTATAGAACATTGAGTTCTGGAGCTTACAATTCTAGAAGCCCTCAAAGAAATTTGTAAACATAACACAAAGTTTTTCAAATTGTTACAATATTATAAAAATATGAGAAAAATCCGAAATATGTTGGGAAACTTTGTTAAAGTTACTATTCCTTCTAAATTCATCGAGGATCTCAAATTCATTGAAATTTGCAATATAATAGCGTTAAATACTGAAAATATCATAAAATGCTAGGGAATAGCACACAATTTAATAAAAATCTATGCAATACGAAAATTCTGGAAGTTCATTAAATACTGAAAATCTTTGACGTATAATTTTCACTAAAATCTAGAAATAATATATTAAAAAATTCTCAGAACTTTCGTTTCTAGAGTATCGAATTCTAGCAAAGTTTGTATACATTCATTATTATATATTTGAAAGTCCTTCGAGTATAACATATATTAATAAGAAAACAAACAAAAATATAAAAAATATGGAGAGTAATCCAAAAAAAAATCTTAATTGTAAAGGTTCTGCTATCTGAAAATTAGGTATATAGTTTGAATTCTGATAGTAAGCATCTCAAATTGCATACACGCGTGCCTAAGTATGTTTATAAAATTAACAGATAATCATCTCACGTAGAAACAACTGATTTACGATTTTACATAATTTAATTTCCATTCAACTGCAATAGTGCACCTTGAAAATGCAAACCTCATGCATGCATAATTTTTTTACAATACAAATAATTAAATTTTCTTTTCTATCATGATAGATGTTTAAAAAATTGGAAAACAATATTTATGATAAAATATGATTCTTTAAACCCATAATAATTGATATTTACAAATACCAACAATAATGTATGAAATAATTTGACAAAATATAAATAAGTATAACATAAATTTCTAATGCAAAAGCTCTGTCGACTTTGCGCACTCACCATTTGCGACAAATTTTCAACACACTTTCCTAATCATTTTTAACTGTGAGAAATTCACGTATCTTCTGTAAAGTGACTTAGGTAATGTTTTTAAGATTCGAATGTTAATCAATAAATGATTCTTCAATGTCTGTCCTATATCCCTATTACATCGTAGGTCTGAATACTAAATTTTTTCAATTATCAAAATCTTTAAATTTCAAACTTATCACCTGGGATCTAACAGTATATTGTATTCTACCATCAAGAAGGATTTTTTTATTACAACAAACAGTAATTTGTTTTTCTAGCTCATCATATCCCAACAATTTCCTAACACTATTTAAATCCAAATCTACAAGACACGTGCATTTTAACATAAAATTCCACATAACGTCGCCTTTTGACTTATACAGTCTTCAACAGATTTTTGTTATGAAATTAATTCAATTTCTTCCACTTGTAACCATATCTGCCCTTGTTATCAAATCAAATTCACCCCATGATCTCTTGTAGTTCACATCTAATTAGTATTCGATTTCACGAACCCTGTTTCTGGTCGTTAATTCACAAAAGTGCGTTTTGACGATTCTTGGGTTTCAGCGATTTTTATCTCTCGTCATGCGAATGTTTCAGAAGTTTATGCTTCTGGCGAAAATCTCGGTGGAATCTTGATGTGAACGAATGACGCGTCTACTTGGGATGAGGATGAAATATATTTGACGAAACTTCCGCAAAATACATATGCATAAATTTTCTTTACCATCAGCGCTAATCTGTCACGCTCGTTTGCACCTCGCGCGATTCTAATTACGCGGATTAGTCAAGTAGGAAACTAATGACGTCGGATTAGTACGCGGCCACGTGGCGTCGATCCATTTGTTACAGATTCGCGCGGCTTTCCTAGAAACTTGGGGTTATTCCGCTTGATAGGAATGAAATATATATAGCACTTCAGAAGATTCGTTAAATAAAATTTAGTGTAATGTATTCATCATCTATGTATAAATTGTTAATATTTATTATTTGTTATAGAAAATATAATTATTCTGAGGTTCAAAATACTTTTTTTAAATATAATTCCTCATGTGCACTTCTCACATTTTTTCAACTTGAAAAATTCAGTGCGATCATTTTTGTAGCCAATTTTTCAATGCGTGGGGTAGAAACAGGCGCGTAGACAGAGGAGGGTTTCGGGAATTCAAACTCCTCCCGAAATTCTGATAAAATCAATCAGTATTTTATGTATAATTGAAAAAGGTTACATCGATAAACAATCAAAATATAAGTTGCAAATAAACATATTTTACATAATAATAAATATTACAAATAAATATATATATATATATATATTCAATAATAAAGTGAAAATAATCAAAATGTAGAATTACATAGAAAATATATATCAGAAAAATTGTTGCAAACGAGTTAAAAATAAAAAAAATAACAATCCACGAAAATGCTAAAAATTTACAAATCTTTGTATCATAGATAATCAAATTCTAGAAACCTATGTAAAATCCGTATAAAAGTATTAAAAATCTTTCGATTCATGAAAATTTCGAAGGAATAATGGTATTGATTCAATTCTATGAAAAAAGCGTGTTATAGAATATCTCGACGATGAATACGTATAACATGAATGTGATTTTATCATAAAATATTGAAATTACTGAGAATAGATCACAATTCGCATTTTAAAGAATCTTGATTTTTGAATTCCTGTAGCAATCTACAAAAATAAAAGTAATCCATAAAACATTCAGAAATCCTCCAGGGTTTCATATACTATATGTACGATACTAAAAGAATGTGAAAAATAAGTTTACTAGTTTATTAGCTTAACAATATTTTCGTTTACTAGTTTACTTTACTTACCAATACAATATTTTACTAATTTACTTGTTAACGAGTTGACCAGTTCACAAGCTTACTAGATTACTAGCTAATTAGTTTTTCATTTATCTAGCTCACTAGTTTACCAGTTTACTATTACAAATGTTATGAGTTTATGAGTTGACTATTTTACTAATTTACTTGTTAACGAATTAGCTAGGTCACTCTTTGACTTTTTAACTTGTTTAATATTTAACTGTTTTACAATTCCAGTAGTTTACTAGTTTACTAAGTTACTTGTTTACAAGTTGAGTAGTTTACTAGTTCACTAAGTTACTTGTTTACAAGTTTAGTAGTTTACTAGCTTCCTAGTTTACTTGCTAACTAATTTACTCGAAATCTTTTATTACATAAAAATAATGTATATAAATAAATTATAGGTATTTAAGTAATATACCTATAATTTTAAAATTTTTAATAGAAATTCATATAGAAAACAATAAAAGTACATCCAATTCATTTTGTACAATTTATACAGTTAAACATACTTTGAATTGTAGAAATACTAAAAACATAAAAAATAAAAGTATTCAGAATCTTCATAAAAGAAACTGTTGTCTGAAAAATCAATTTCAATTTTCAAAATTGTTGAAAGTTTCAATACTATAGCATAGATTTCTAAAAATGTATTCAGCGATCTATAGAAATATTAGAAATATATAAAAATAATAGAAAATACTACAAAATTTGATGAATAATGTACCAAATTAAAATATTATAAATTGATGATATAGCTTCTATCTGTGTGGTTAAAATTTGCAAAAAAATCAATTCAAATATATTAATTTTTTTGAAGTTTGATCCCTAGAGCATCGAATTTCAGAAAGCTCTATAGAAACCAATATTACTTTATATCGAAAATTCTGAAAGTGGTATAAATACAAAAAGTATTAATAGAAAAATTGAAACCTCAGTTACTTATTGAAAATCTCAAAAATCGAATTCAATTATTTACGTATATGAATAACGTATAACTCTGGATTTCGAAAAATGTATGACTTATAAACCCTGAAATGTACAATATTTTCAAATCGCTCTTTTGTAACATACTCTCAAAGATTGCAAACTCTGAAATCCCGAAGGAGACATATTTTTCAGAAAAAACCCCTCCTGAAAATTTTTTCTGCCTACGCACCAGGGTAGAAATAATAACAATGACACCAATTTAGGCTTTTTGCATGTATTATGCCCTTCTTAGGAAATTATTATAACGCCGTTAATTATCAAACACAGTAAAAATCCGATGGTAGATTCTAAATCCTCATTATTCACAAAAAAACCATCTTCACCATAAAGCAACATTATAGTACAATACTTTTGCTGGTAATGACCCGAAGTTACGGATCCAATTCGCCGACTCCCCTTATCCACATTGTTCTATCGACTAGATCTTCGCCTTGAAGACCTGCTGCATATATGGGTACGAACCCGCGCGATACGATATTTTGGATTTTCAAACAAATGACAATAAATTCACCGAGTAACAGTTGCCATTTTTGGTAAGTATTACAGTTTTCCAAAACGCCTTTCAAGTTTCATAATTGATAGATTGAAAACCGTAAATAAATGCAGTTTTGCAAATATTTTTAAGCTACCAAAAAATATTTCCGCACGTAATAGTGCATCTATATATTCTCCAAAATGCTGCTTTTAGATTCACAAAAAGTACTTTCAACTAGAACTAAGAAAAAACGAAGGAAAAAAATTCATATTTTTTATAGCATAAGCAGATGATGGGTATTTACTATTCGTTGTTTTGGTCTTTGGTTTCTTATGGTTTGACGGTTTGGGGTAGTGCTGATGAAGTTGTTCTTAGGCCACTGTATAGTGTATAAAAATGCATAGTTAAGGTCGTATTTAATAAGGACCGATATTATTCTTCGTAATTTTTATATAAGGAACAGGAAATCTTAGATATTAGAAGGGCTTGTTTGCAAGGGATAATTAGATATTTTTACTCAGATTTACAAAAGGAATTAGATCAGTCGGAAGGGAATTATAAGCGGATCGGAATGTTACCACCGAGGTCATTTAAAAAGAGACTGTACAGGAAGTTGTTTTGTTGCGTTAAATATAGGGTTTTAAATATGTTGATAGCGAGATTGGGGAATTTCAACCATACTTTTCCTCAGAACGAGATAAGGGATTGGGTGTCGAATCTGGATGTCGGGACAGTTAATGGGATTTTGTATGTATAGTTACTGATTGATTTACTGTTTATGTTCTTTATTTTTAAGTATGATATTTTCTAATTATTGCAACCGTAGACAGAAACTGAGTTTCTGTGCGAATTTGTTTACAGTATCCTGTATGCAACGATGCTTGATGAGAGGAAAAAACTGCCATTCCAGGATGCGAGAAACGCGACGTGCAGATGTCAAAAAATATGTTTGGACGCAGTTCAATTGAAGAAACATTGCACTTTGAATTAGAATTCAACTAATTTTCGAAGACTGTGAAAAGATAGGGCCTGATACATGATCAATTAATAATTCAATACATAATGAATTAATGATTCGCTAGTGAATCGTAACAACGAGACTATTAATGATATTTTGTATAAGTAGCGAGTTAAGGATTTCTGATTGTTACGGAGGGAGAAACAGGAAAGTAAAATCGAAAGAGAGAGAAAAGCAATGTATCACGATTTTATGAATTGATTGTGTATTATTTTGAAGAAGTGATATAAATGATTTCTGTTATCAGGGTCATGTTTATTTTGTTTTTCGTTATTTTTGTTTTGTTTTGATTTTGGCGGCCGTAGACAGAAACTTTGTTTCTATTCGGGTTTGTGGTGAATTGCACACACAAAATTTGTATAAAACCGTCAATAAATGAAAATGAGAAAAGAGAAATATAGGAACCATCGTAATTGGTCAGCAATTTTGTTTTTTCTTCCCCGATTTGGGTTTCAGATTCATCAGCGGCCTTCGAGACCCTAAAAAACCTATATTTAGTACATTAACATCAAAACTGAATTAATGGCCACCTTTTCGACGATTCAGCCCACTCTGCGACACCTCCACGTGGCCAACGTGACTTTTTGGACATCTTATAATGAAGACCCAATCGTGCAAAAACAAATAACAAATCATAAATTCTGAAGAAACACAGCCCAGATACATCACTTCATCTCAGCAGTCCCGGTGGTGGTTTTCGCGGTCGATGGTATAATGTATCTACGCCGCGGCACGCGCAAAACACGTGTGCACGAGAATACGTCCTGCATCAGGAAAGTGGTACAACGGAGCAAAAAGCCTTCCGGTATTCCATGAGCGAATCCTTGGGCACGTCAGGTGCCGAGGTGCCTGGAGCTCCGCTGATCATTCCGACCTATGACCCCATCCATCATCGCCAAATCATACACCGCTTACATATCGAAGGAAAGCACGCAATAAGTTTCACCGCGATGATTGCTCCTTCCACTCCGCATCCTCTATCTTCTTCCGTCTATCCATCGTCTTATTATTTTCGCCTCCCCTCTACTTTGCTCATTTTTTATTCTCTCCCTCGCTCGCCTACGTACGATAATTGCCGTGAAGGTAATGCCCTCTGGGACTGGGTCTTGGGATACTTTCAATGAACGTAAACGTTCACGATGAGGTTATTCCTGTTTCGATTACTACACAGATTGTTAACTGCGACTATCTAGGATAAAGTTTTTTTTTTCAATAGTCTGAGGTTTTTGAATACGAAATCTACCTTTCATTTCTTTGTTTCAAAGAAAATTTTTAGAATTAGAAAGAAAAATGTTTTTCTTCTGATTTTAAACGGTTTCCGGAAATATAAAAAATAATTGTAGATTTTATTTGCATAGAGCGTATGTGATTCGTAGAGTTTACTTATGAGCTTTACAGCAATACCTACTCTCTTAGAATGAATAAGTCGTATACTTACTACTCAAAACAGTAAAACGTGTTTTTACTTACATAATAGTCATTTTCTCTGATTAGACTATCCAATTAGTTCAAATTTAACAATGCAATAGTACAATTTTGAACTAATATCGAACATTCATAGTTTTTCTACTAATTACTAATTATTAATCATTAATAACATCTTCACTTTTTTCCGGAAAATCTTGGCTAGATGTCCGACGAACAAGGTGAACGTTTTCATGAGGACATCAAAGTGATCGAGCCTAGGTACAAAAGGAAGTGCCCTAGTTGCATGATTGGGAAATACGTCTGGTTCTTGGTACTCTCGGGCAATCACGATGAGGAAAAGCGCAGATCTAAATCTGAAATACATTCCTAAGAAACGGAAAATTAAGATAAACTATGTCTCATTCGATAACATGAGTCAAAACAACTACAAACGACATGATTAGAGTAAAAAAGAAATAAAATTGCATTTTAGAGAAGTAAACGTATTTTTGATGATTTAGCACTTTTTTTTGTAAATATCAAAATGAAAGTAAAGATTTCACATTTCTCGTGATCAGAACATACCAAAATGTTCGTCATGGAATTCCCTTCAAGATAGGCAAGAAAAAATCTAAGTTATCTTCACCAGTTGTATAAATTTTCAACGTCAAAGTTTGATATATTCAACAAAAATGAGGTTTTCGTTAGATCTGCTTCTTGTAATTTTTTTCACGATATCTATCAAACGGGTGAGTCAAATGGCCACGGCAATAGCTCAAAATCTGCGCGATGTTCTCCTCTTTCAGGAAAAGTGGAGTTCATTGCTATTCCATCTGCACTAAATATGATGATTGGATCTAAATGAGAAAAAACAGGGTCAAATTTTGCGAATCCCTCGAAAAATATAAAAATTAATATTACGCCGAAACTCTCCGACTATCCTCCCCTTTTTTTACATTTTTCTAGGTTTTCGAATATTCTGAACACGAAAAAAAATATCTCCACTCTGTTCCAGAATCATTTTAAGACAGTGTAATAAGTAACACCTAACTAATCAATTAGTTGGAATCAACTTCTAAATTGATAATTTTTTACTATTCCATTAATTGCGAAATCCGGCCGCATTTCGTCCGTCACGTAAAAGAGATATCGTGATTTTGTCATCGCTTAAAAAAGAAATTGGCCGGAGGAGTAGTTGGTATAAATACTGAAATTATCACGTCTATCTCTTTTCCACTTGCGTCGCCTAGCAGAACTACCTCTCTCCCATCTATTGTATTCCTTCAAATACCTGAAATACGGCTCTCAAAGCCTCGCTGAGAAAAATTTCCTTCTCGTCCACGAATACTATTATGATTGTTTTGACTAAGCTGATTGTCGAAGGGGAAAGGCGATTTACATGTGGCACTGCTGCCAATGCTAACTATAGGCAGCAGTGTCAGCGAAAGACGCCTTTATTCATATCCAATATGGTGTATTTTAGAACGAAAACGTCATGTATGTTTTTGAATTTGAATGAATTTTGTTTGTTATATGCTTAAGTATTCTGTATTGTTTTTTATTTAAAAGAGCAGCATGCGAATGCAACGCTTTTTATGAATAACGCACAACGTATATTATTTCAATGTGGGTATTGTAATTGGTATTGTAAAAGCGAATAAAAATTATAGTTGAAATTATTATGATAAATACTAATTTTAATATAATTTAAATTTGAAATTTTTCGATTCATAAAAATATATGAGAATATGCAATACAATATAGAATAATTTATCGATTTTCAACATCAAATACTTTTTTCAGTTATAGTTTATTCATCGCGTGATTAGAGTTTAAAAAAAAAAGATAATATAAAATTGAAATGAAATATGGAAAAAATTTTGTGTCTTTCGACCAACAAAAACAGACAGAAGTTAGGCGTGAAATTAAGAAATGGCCATTTTTTGCTGAATTTGACTAAATTTTGGCATTATATATCCCGCTAGTTTTCCCCCAACCGCAGTCACCTTTTTCTTACTGTTACGTTACTAAAAAACGTTAAAACTAGCGGAAAAAGCGCTAATCCGGCAACACTGTCTGTGACTGTGTGACTGTGCTGGACTGTGCCACATTCAACTGCCAACTGTCAACTACGACCCAAGAAAGAGACAGACTTATGTGACTCAGCATATTTTCTATCCTTTCTTGGGATTTTTTTGTCGGCCTGTGAGCCTGTCATTATATGTTTCTCTCGATTCGGTTCGGATAATAATATAATAAATATTATTGCTTTTTTGATTGTTTAGTATTTTGGAGTTTTCTTGTGGGGAATTCAGTTTAAACAGGCATTAAATTCGAGTAAATTTGTATTCCATATTATTTTTTACCATACATTGTTCATCAGTACATGATGAATCATTCATTTCGATTCAGTTTTCTAAAAAATTGACACTCTTTTTCATGTCTTGTAGTAATCTCATTAAAACGCTGAATTCATAGATAGCTCGAATTTCGATCCTCGAAATAATAAAACCTGACATCCCAGAAACTAAAGAGCAGTATCGTTCTTTCCAGAAAGTACGGTCGACAAAATCTTGACTTGAAAATTGTCTGATAATTCTAATTCTTCCTATAATGTCTAGAGTCATTGTGCCCTGAAATTCAAATTCAGCGCTTCATATCTTGGACAAAGAGTTTCATAAATGTAAAGGATGAAATTCGACGATGAAAATTATTTTCCAATTTTCACATATGTAGTACAATGTGCATTGATAGTATTGTTGATTTAATAAATAAGTTTTTTTATTACCTTCTTGATATTTTATTCAAATACGAATTATGTATTTTTGGAAAATATTTTCATATTATAGCGATTTTTCTAAACCTGAAATGATGTAACGAGATATGTACACAAATCCAATAGGGACGTGCAGCGTAATATGAATGTTGAAATTATTAAAATTTTCAACATATAACATTGTATTTTCGCAGATATGTATTTTATACTTTTTCTTAGGGCCTAATGGCAATATCTGCAATGTGAACCTCATTACCATCGGTCATGCCATAAGATCCTAAAGTGCCGTTAGTCAGTACCAGTCTCCTGAATACAAGGATATGTATTTGGGAATCAAAAACATCAAGTGGTAATTGTTCTCTTATATCTTGTAAGAGATCGGCAACTGTATTGTCGGGATACAGCCTTTTAACCAAGGGGAAAAATGGAAGTGGAACGGGAACTGCATCACGTCTTCTGAGAAGAATATGTAGAGGTTTCTGAGAAAAGAAAAACCAGAAACGTCTATGAGAATTTCAAATCAATTTCATGAAAAATGGAATCGCGATGAAAATTATAAAAATTGATTTATTTATTTTAAAAAATACCATGACATCGAAAATTAAACATTTGAAATGAAACTATCATTTAAGATTTTAAGAAACATTGTTCATTTTTAAATGTGTATGTTTGTAGTAAATTGGGAAGATTAGGAAAATTGAGATTACCTTAGAAAATAAAGATAAATTTTGAAGATGTGCAGTATTTTTAATATTCAGCAAAAATTTGGAAAATCAATAAATGCTACATCGTACACAGATCATTGATATTTTGAAAAATTAATATTTTGAAAATGTTCTGAAGATGAATGAAATGAAAATGTTCAGAAAAAAACTTCTAAATGTTTTTGAAAAATGGACTTCTCGCATTAATTCTTAACTTCTGAACAAATTTTGGAACTATTTGTGAGAAATTCTAAATTAATGTTGCAAAAAAGTCAAATACTTGAGAAAATGGAAGGTTGTTGATAATTCTAAGCATCCTAACATTGTGAAATCTTTTAGGATTTCAGAACATGTTACTAAATTTTTCAGATCATGAAAGTGCCTAACTTTACTTTTTTGCTTTTGCTTCTGTGCCTTTGGCGGTGCTGGGGATGGGGGTCGATCTCTTTGCTGCTGTTGTTCCTGCTAATTCAAAAATTTCTTAAAACTACGAAAACTGCGTTAGATTATCGTAATTTTAAAAAATGCAAACTATAGATAATCATGCGGAGATCTTTTATCATTTTTTCAAATTTTGTAAAATTGAAAACCATAGAATTTTTTGAAGATTATAAAAGATTCTGTACAAGTAGGAAAATACGTGAGATTCCAGAAAAACTGAATATTTTTTTTCAGTTTTGGCCAACTTGGAAAATTTCCTTAAAACAAGAAAAACTATGCAGTACTTTTTGCTTTCAAAAAATGAAAAAAAAGTCGAATTCTACTAAATGGTAGATAGTTTTTAAAACTTCAATGAAAAATAAAGAAATATTGTAAATTCGAGTTTTTTTTCCAAAAAATTGGGCGAATTCGTAATAATTTTAGGAAATGGTTAATTCCTGGATTGTGGATAATGCTGTTTTTTTTTGCACAGAGATTATTAATATTTTTTGGAATTTTGAAATTCGAATTTTTCGTAAAATTCAAAAACTTGAGAATGGAAAAATACAAAAGATTTCAGATAACGTTACTCAGCTTTGCACATGATAAAAAAATTAGAAAATTACATAAAACTGCGTTAAGTGTGGAATATTCCTAAAATTTTTGAACATCAAAAAACTTTAACCATGCATCCTTGACACCTTTTAATAACAAATATTTTAGAAAATCGAGAAACATTCAAAATTATCGAGATTTCTAAGGATTCTGTAACATTGATGAATTTCGTAGGATTTTAGAAAAAGTATAAATATGCAATTCATATAGCAGGAATCGATAAAAATTATCCGAGAAACTACGAAAATTGTGCACTTTCCTAGTCTGAACCTATTGTGTTGTATCCTACAGATATCTGTATGTCAAAATATCCCAATGTTATCTGTGCATGATTATCAGATTAACTTTGTAGAATACAACAGAAAATCCGTGGAAAGCACAGATTCTTTAGTGAAAATTATTAACAGATTGCAATCTGTTACGATGCAACAGATTCAGGAAGGAATGCTCTTCAAATGTTTTCAATCAAAAAAAAGTTTGATCTAACCAAGACGGTCAACGATTTTTGATTAAAATTTTAAGTCAGAAATTTCCAAAATTTTGAAAAATTATGTAAAATATTTTCAAGATGGCCTATGAGTAAATACGAGGCAAATATTTTTAATTTCAGAAAATGTTGATTAATTGTGTAGATATCGAAAAATTTTGAGGATTCCAACAAACTAAAAAAGTTGAGTAGTATTCTGAATATTTCTGAAAATTGAAAAAGGATTCGAAATACTTAACCATATCAGAAATCGTACATGAGAAATTTTTCATCCTTTAAGCATAATCATAGATAATACTTAATCTTTTTTTTACACTAGGTCGGAAGAATATTTCAATTTTTTCATTTTCTTTGTCATTTTAACCAAACATTTATGATAAATATGTATTTTGTTTCAGAGAAAACTCTGCTGAAACCAGGATTGTTATAATTTCAAGTTGTAACTGAAAATAAGAATTTCTATCTTCCGTTTCACTTTGAGATTTCACGGAAAACTATTTTAATGTCATTCAGATTGCAGTAAGAAATTTACAATAATTCTGAATTATCATTCCGACAGAGGATTGCATTTTGTAGCATTATTTTTATTTTATTGAATTTTTTCTTTATAAGAAGTATTTTTTATATCAATTATCTTTTTATATTAATTATTCTTCTTTACAAAAAAAATAATTAATGACATTTCTAAAACCTACACTGCCTGGGCTGCTGAAGTACGAAATTCATGTTGCGACTAATGGCTAAAAAAATTAAATTATTCACTGTTAACAAGCAACAAAATAAGCCAAAATTTCTAGAAAAAGCATGCAAAAAAATGAATGTGAACCGAAAGCAAAAAACATGATAAGCTTCCACTAATCAGACTAATTTATTAACTCCCACTTTTATTCTTCAAATTTTTTTCAAATGATCAATCAAAGCTTACGAAAACTATTAAAATGCTCGAAATTTTTGGGGCATCGATTTTCCAGTTGGTTAATTTTTCACGAGCTCACTATTTTTCACACAATCAATTATTGCGTAAAGAAAATAAAACAATAATCGTTTCGTTCGTGAAAGTTAAACGGCGTTAAAGCTCGACCAGTGAAACGTCGATGATTACAAGATTGATCGCTTCCATGTTTGACACACGCCGTGAGTTCATGCACATTCCTCGTCGATGCACCTTAATGAAATACTGGCATTTTTTCGATAGCGTAATCACGAACGGGTGAAACCAATTTTCTTCAAGGACGTGGCGTCTGAAACCATAAAAAATGGCCCGAAGTAATTAAATTTCAAGCAAAAGAAAATGGCATCACTTTTTAGAGGTTTCTTCTTTTGAAGAAGGCAATCAAAAGAAGACGATTTTTATCCTTCAAATAATGAAAAATAGCAGACTTCGGGTTATACCGTTTGAACAATAGGTTTATCATTTTGAAATTGCTAGTCATGAAATGAAGTTTATATGACGGGAGGTTTTTTTTCCAGATTTTGTAAGCAGTGGCATGAATTCAGACGCGTTGAAACGTTTGCTCAGAAAGCCATAAAAAAGATTTGCCAGCCATTAATGGCCGTTAGTCAATTATTTCATTCAAACACGCCGAGATTTGAAAGGCTTTCGTTTTAGCGCACAGGTGTATTTGTCATTTGCTCTTTGCTCTTCGATTCTACGGATAACGTCGCTTCCCTGCGCTTCATTTACATGTGAATATGAGGCGCTAACAGATACTTGTTCCACCGACAACTTCTGATACCTGCCCACGGGCCTTTGAATTCTTATCTGCCCAGTCCATTAACCTCTTTTGCTGAGTGAGCAAGAAACTTTGCACGAGATTATAATTTTGGCCCTATTTCATGTTTTCCCATGTTTGAAATTTATATTCTAGGTATTAAAATCTATTCTATAGATAAAAAGATATTTGTTTCGTAAATTACACAAAAACTGCTGATGGTTAACAGGAATTAGGCATATCTTTTATTTAGCATCGAAATAATGGTAATATTTATTTCGTGCAGGTGAGTATTTTAGCTTGTTATTTTACACTGTAAATGGAAACGTGTAATTGTGCAGAATATGAAAAGGTTGTTTCCAAAATATTGCGATCATATTTTCAAAAGAGCTATGAAAGCTAAAAATCGAATTACACAACTCAGTGGCGAACGCAGAAAGCATTTCGGGGTTGCAATCACTGTGGAAAGTTTAAAAATTTATGCTAAAAATGAAACTTGACATTCAAATCTACGTGTTGTTTCGTTAGTTTATTGTGAAATGAAATAGATTAAACAGATTTAACGTTCGAATTGTGACATTTCAATAGGAATTTTCTATACAATGAAATGCTTTGATTTTTCGAACATCGACGACTTCAATGTTAAATGAGCGATTTAAGATAAACTTCATATTTTTATTGTAAAACATAGAAAAAATAAAATAATTACACTTTTGTATAAGAAATGGCCGATATTTTATATTTTTGAAGTCGAGTGATTTATTGTTATTTTTGAAAGACAGTACTTAAAGTAACAATTTATTGAAAATGTACGAGTTTTCGAAAATCATATTTTCCAGAGTTGCTGACATTTGAGCTGTCGGCTTATTGATTATACTTATTTTCACTTTCTGATAGGATTGATTGGTACATTTTATTTGGAATGCAAAATTACAAGTTTTGAGTTGAGAAAATTGTTGTTTGGCATTAGTATTCAATAGTATTATTATAATTGTTGAAATCGATGATGAAACTACCTTAGAAAATATGTAGATAAAAGATAGTTGGGTTATTATTTTATGGACAAAATTATTAATTTCAGAATATTGGTTCTAGAATGTTTTGGAGGCATGAAAAGTTAATGACATTAACAATAATTGAAATTGAATTCTCTAGGTAGTTATTAATTTCACGTACGTAACGAATAAAACTGATTTACTCCGATCATTGAAACTTATCAATGAACATGTGCAAAAAAACCTAATGTCCCAGAAGTTTGATAAATGAAGTCGCTGCATAGATTAGAAAAAAAAAAAGAAACAAAGTAGTTTTAATATAGAAAAAATGATTGAATTCAGAAGATTCAATATTTTTGACTATGATTCCAACGAATTGAAGTGAGTTTCGAAAATAGAAAATTTTTGGTTCAATGATAAACAAATTAACACTTTTGTTGAAGTAGGACACACAGTCGAATTCAAAAGGTGAAAAAGTGAGCGAGAGAATTGTAAACGATTTGGCATTGAATATTTGAAAATTTCAGTCTCTGCATATAAACTTTTTTTTATGTGAAAATAACTCTTGAAAAAACTTATTCTTAGACATGAAATCATGTTACAACAATTAAAACTAGAATACAAAAAAAAAAAGAAATTTCATTGCAAAATCTGGAAGGCCTATTAATTTTGATTCCCATTAAAACATTGTAAATGAATTCAATTTTTGAAAAGAAACTGTAACTTCTTATAAGAATGTATACAATGAAATCCAATAAGAAAAAAAAACTTATAATTTTTTTTCGATCGATTTTTCCTAAATGATTTAAGTTTCTTATAAGGTTTCTACAAAGTATCCCTAGAAATTGTATTCTCATAAAAAATTTTATTTTATGATAAGGTCTTTATAAAGATCAAAATTACTATGGGCCTGATATTTCAGAATCAGAAAATATTTTCATAACAAAGTATCAATATTCAACATATTCCACTTTCAAATTGAAAAAAAAATAAAATCCTCAATTCGATAAAATTTAAGAAAGAGAATCAAGGAATTGTAATAAATTATAAAAAAATTAATACTGTGAATTTTTAAAATATTTTAAAAAAGACATACATCTTGTTTTTAAAAACCTCTCCTGAAAATTCTTTTCTGCGTGCACCCATGACACAAGAGCATCAAAGTTGAATAACTCTAAAAACATGATATTTTAGTCAGTTACTATATTTTTTAACCCAACGAATCAGGATTTGTTCGATATCTTACAAATTTTGAAATAAATATACTCATATACTATGATACTAATATACAATATATAAATAGAGAATAAATCCAAATATTGATAACGTTGCAGATAAATTTCAAAATTTGTTTTTAATATCGCTACTTATTTTCGTCATGATAAATCAAAAATTCATTTTTTTTTCGGTCAACTTCAGTATAAAAACATTTCTCAAAAGAAGCATTGTTGTATGCTACATATATATTCATCGACTCAACGAAAAATATTCAAAGCTCTGGCCTTCAAATCTGAAAGAACCTCACCATACTTTTTTCAAAGTTATTTAGATTTGCTGTGGCTACGATTTCGTCGAAAAAGAGAAGTTATAATAAAGAGCATGAATCATGTCTCGTTTCAAACAAAAAGTTTTTTAATTAAAGAACTAAAAAGTCTTCCCTTTCGAGGCTCCGTAACAAAAGATCGGAGATTAGAGAGCTAATGAGCGAGAAAAAAATGTTGGGTGAATAATGGAGCCTTTGGGGTTTGAGTTCCTCCCACGCACCTGATTCATGAACATTGCTACCTGTAGCGAGGCCGAACTCATTTATCCTCTTGACCAATAACTCATTTACTTTTTCATTGGTTGCGAGTTGGGGAATCTTGGACTGGTCCAACTTGCGTGCTTGCAGATATAAAAATTTTCAATTTTTTGAACTAAAATTATTACTTTTCTGTATAATAAAGAAAGATGGATTCATTCTGAAATAACAATTTACTGCGATTTATAGTAGATGTCAGAAACAAATTCTAACAAGTGAATGAACCATGTAAATCTATTTAACATCTTTTTTAAAAAAATGAAGTATAACATGAAAACAGCGTTGAAACACCGAATGAATATGATGGAGTAAAAAAGTCAGGTTTATCCTGATTGCGTAACAATTCCTGAGACCCTTATGTCCCGAGGACTTAACGAGTACCTCGGCCCGGTCGACATTTGAGTTTTATCAGCGGAATAAAGCGAAGATGAGTGTAAAAAAAAGGGACGGAAAGTTGTGGAAGAAAAAGAAGAGGAATAAAAGAGTTGGCCGTTATAGCGGCGGTGCCATTTCGGCATCGCCGCGAGACTGTTGAAAGTTCCATGGGGAGGACAAGTTTACGGGTACAGGCTTCCATGAAATTTCCGCATTGCCCGCATCTCATATCCCGTGAGATACACCTCATCCTTCTCTGCTCTTGGACCTCTTCGAGAACGTTTCGTCGTTAACCCGAAAAAATAAAACGTCCGAGTTTTGTGGTAACCCTCTTTTCGGATATCTTCCTCGAGTCGACAAATCGACACCGATATTCTGGAGACCCTTTTTTATGTTCGCGATTGATGTCGAATTCTTGAAATTATTAAGTATGGTGATAAGTCTGAAACACTTGCATATGATTTATGAATGATTGTCCGCCATAGTGATTGAAACTCAATGTAGGTCAACAAATCAGTTTCGTACAATATTGCCTGCAGTAGAAAACCTATGAAAAAAAGCACAAACAAATGAAATATTCTATAAAAAAAAACTTTCAATGTTGCAGCTTCTGGAACCTGTCATTGAAATGCAAAGTGAGACCTGCAGGCGCGTAGGCAGAGGAGGGTTTTTGGGGTACAAACCCCTCCCGAAATTCTGATAAAATAAATCAACATTTTATGTAAAAATGAAAAAAGTTACTTCGATGAACAATAAAAGTATAAGTTACAAAAAAATGCATAAATACTTTAGCAGTATATATTGAAAAAAAAAAGTAAAAATTCCTAAAACATAGGATTACGTAGATAATATGAATCAGAAAAATTATTGCGAGCTAGTGAATAATCAAGAAAAACAAAAACCCACAAAAAAGCTAAAAATTTACAAAACTTTGATTTTTTGATCATCAAATTTTACAAATCTATACAAAATCCATGAAAAAGTAGAAAAAATCTTTCGATTCATACGAACTCTACAAGAATATTGAAATTTATTGAATTCTAATGGAAAAACTGTTTTCTGAAAAATCTCGACAAATGCCTCAACGATCTTTAAATTTTAGGATTCGAGAGCATCAAATTCTAAACATACTATAAATCTATAAAAATTCCAGAAAACGCGACATAATCTTTTAAATATTTCGAAATCAAGGATAAAGAATAACAATGTCAAACATGAAAAACCTATATAAATATGATTTTATTATTAATTCTTGGAATTACTGGGAGAAGATCGGAATTCGAATTTTTAAGCATCAAGTTTTTTAAATCTCTGTAGCAAAAAAAGTGATCTATAAAAATACTTATAAATTTTCCAGAGTTTCGTATATTATACTAGAAAAATGTGAAAAATAAGTTAGCTAGCTTACTTAGCTTACTAGTTTACAAGCCTAAGAATTTTCTCGTTTATGAATTTACTAGCTAACTAGTTTACTAGCTTTCTTGTTTATTAGTTTACTAGCTCACTAGTTTACAAGCTTACCAGTTTACGAGTTTACTAGTTTACTTGCTTGACAGTTTTCTAGTTTCTAATTTACTTCACTTGTCAACAAGTGTATTTGTTAATTAGCTTACTGGTTTACTATTTTACTAGCTAACTAGATTACCACTTTAATAGCACACTGGTTTTTTATTCAACTAGCTTACTAGTTTACCAGTTCACTGTAACGAATTTGACAAGTTTATAAGTTTACTAACTAACTAATTTACTTGGTAACAAGTTTGACAGTGTAAAATTTTTCTTATTCACTTGTTTACTATTTTACTATTTCAAAATTCCAGTAGTTCACTAGTTTACTAGCTAACTTGTTTATTAGTTAAGTAGTTTACTAGCTTACAAGTTCACTGGAAACATTTCAACACATAAAATTTATGTGAATTTAACTTTCTTATAAATTCATAAAACTTTTTGTCTTGGAGCATATTCATTAATGTAATACTATAATTATCGATAAATTTAGAAAACATTCTAGTAATTCATATAGCAAACAATAAGGAGTACATCGAATTGAAGTTATACAATTTATACGATTCAATATACTTTTAATTGTAGAAATACTACAAAAATATGTAATAAAAGTGTTAAAAATTTTCGTAAAAAAACTGTCATCAAAAAAATAAATTCCAATTTTCAAAATCGTTAAAAGTTTTAGTACTGTATTATCAATTTCTAAAAATTTATTGAGCGATCAATACAAAGATCAAAAATATAAAATATATAAAAATATCAGAAAAAACTACAAAATTTGATGAATAATATACCATACGATAATAATATAAATTAACGATGTATCTTTCATCCGTGTGGTCAAAATTTGCTCAAAAAACAATTCACATGCATAAATTGTTCAGAAGTTCAATTCCTACAGCATCAAATTTCAGAAAACTCGATAGAAACCCATATGACTTAATATAAGAAAATTCTTAAAGTGGTGGTGTGAATACAAAAAGTATTAATAAAAAAATTGAAACCTCAGTTACTTATTGAAAATCACAAAAATCGATTTCCATTATTTGATAATAAAAATGTATAACTCTGCATTTCGAGAGTTGTATAACTTTTAAATTCCGAAATGTAAAATATTTCAAAATCGGTCTCTTGCAACCATATTGTAAAAGAATCAAAATTATGAAATACCAAAGGAAAAATATTTTTATAAAAACCCCTACCGAAAAATTTTTCTGCCTACGCCCCTGGAGACCTGACATGGCGCACTTCAAATAACTGTTCGCCACTTTATTAACATTTTACATATCATTTTTGTTTATGGTGAAGGACTGAAAGAACTTCATTTCGCCTTTCAAAATAAAAATATCTAGACATCAGCCCACCTTCACATCATCGATGTCATTTTATAAGGTAAATCACCTTACTCCCGAACCTCCAGAAGACGATTTTGAAGCGTGCAAACGTGAACGAGAAATGCTGGTGAGAAACACGGAAGATTTCTTTCGCTGTCCGAAATTGCACGTTCCCATGATGCGCAAACATTGCGGGCTATAAAGTAACGGGTCGAATTTCAAAAGCACCACAGGGCACTTTTCTGGTAAGATTTTGGGATTCGGCCCAGGCCAGGACGTATGTCACGATCGCGTGGGAGTCCATGGGCGTGCAAAAGCATCCGCCCCCCTTGAATAAACATTTGCAAAATATGTAATTTCGGTTTTATTTACACACTTCTTGGGCTGTTTTTATTTTGCCGCTGCGATGAAGTTTAAAGTATAACGTTTCAGGCGAATAATTAACTCGCTGATTTGGGCGGACGTTTTGCAATGATGTGGAATTTCATTTTCGGGACTTGAATGATCGAAACGTTTTGGGATGGGTTTCCGTTGAAAACAAGCTATAGAATGTTGAGTTTGAGTTTGATTTATTGTTTTTTTATTATCAGGTTATTTATTTGGTGAAAGCAAAATTATCTAAGCTTCAATGTTTGGAAGAACTTTTACTAAACATGAGCCCATATTTTTTTCACGGAAAGGTTCTCAACACACAAATTGACTAAAAGATTGACAAAAAAGACGAATAAGATCTTTCTTAAATTTTTTTTTCTAGCAGTTGAAAATTTTACATGAAAAAACTCTCAAGTTTTTTGAAATTTATGGTATTTTTAAAACAAATCTTGGCATTTTCCATATGTTGAGAAAAATTTATGAATTATCAAAAAGTTTGTTTGACTCCTCTAGAGTTTATGTAAGTTAATCTTATTGAGTTTATTTCCCTGAAAAAGGATTGGACATTCTAATTTTTAAAATTCGTCTGATATTATTGTTTAAAAATTTGAATAAAATGGAAGTAAATTACAAAATAATCGAAATAGTTTCAAAAATTCATTCGTTTCAATAAAAGAAAGTAAATAAAGGTTGTAGAGATTAACTTCACTCATATACAGGGGCGTATGCAGGAAAAGTTTTCGAGAAGGGTTTCTCGAAACATATTATTACCCTATTTTTCCAACTTTTGAAGTCCAGAGTAGTGCATTTTTTATGTTCGTATAAAATGTAATAGGATTTGATTTTTGTGATTTCAATGCATATCACTGAGATTCTGATTTTATTTCTATCACTTTTGGTATTGAATATGATTATTTTTGTTTCATCATAAAAAAATACTTAAAGGATTTTCAAATATATAATGAAATTTGACATAGCTTTCGATTCTCTAAAAATAAAAGTTCTGATAATTTTCGTTCTACTTTTAGATTTTTGAGATAATTACACGTAAAATATTTTCAGTATTTTATGGATTTCCAGAATCTCGTATTGTATATATTTTTATAATATTAGGTAATGCTTTTAGGCATTGCGATATATTTGTAGAATTCGATGCTTTATTGTTGCAAATTTCAACGAACTTGAGTACCTCAATTATTTTAAAGAAAACAATATCTTTCACTTAGACTTAAAAACTTTTTAGATTCTTTCATTATCATTGCATATAAAATTCAAACCGTTTGTAGAACTTTTCCTTATATGCAATAGGTTCATAAAATAATTGTATGCACTGAAACTCGAAGTTTTGTAAATTCTTCGTAAATCATATTTACGTACTTTTTTAAGTTTAAGTTTTAGTGTATTGCACGGTTTTAAGTGTTTTTGTATGTATATTTATAAAATTCGATGTTGTCGTATCCAAATCCAGATCGATTTTTTATGGTTTTATAAACTTTGAAAAAAAATGATATGTATATGAATTTTCGTTTCATAGATTTTTGGTATTTCAGTATTTTCTGGGTATGCATAAAATTTCGTAGCTTTTTCTTGCATTTTATGAGATTGTGGGTGTTTTATCAGATTTTAAAAAAAGATGCCGATTTCCAGAATTCAATAATGTAGGATTTAAATTTTTGCCAATTGTCAGTGATTCCCTAAAGTTTTCAATAAACTACATGTATATCGATTTTCGGTGTTCATATATTTTTCATACCATTTTTAAATAGTATTTATTAGATGTTGTACCTTTTCTTCGTATTTTCTGATAGATAGTTTGTTTCTTTTTTTTTTTTGATTTTTCAGAAGTACCTACATTGCTAGATTTGTAGATTCTAAAATTTCAATTTAAATAAATTTTAAATACTTTCATAGATTTTCCATGAAACCACAGCTACATAGATTTTTTGTGAATTATAGATTTCTTACATTTTTGTTTTATAAGTATTTACATGATTCTATATTATATAAATGTATTTTAATAGATTTCAGGTAAATATATAGATTGACGATTGATACATTTTTTTTGGTGCTCTGGAATTTGAGTTTTTTTTTTCAAATATCTTAGAAAATTTTTTTACATAATACCGACTTCCATTTTAAACATTTCTTCAGAATATCTGAGAGACGTTCTTAATTGAGTAATAATGATCGCTGAGTTAAATCAAAAAGACATTAGTAATTTTTATGATAACTGATAGTACACGTGTATAAAAAATTTTTGTCGAAAATCAGAAACATTATCTGAAAAGTTTGCTTCAGGATAATTGTTCCAGAAATTACAAAAAATTCTTCCTTTAAATAACCAAATAGTTTTATGTCGACAGGATATTGTTTTTTTCCAAATACACTTGTCATTATTGGTACATAATTTTCCTCTAAATAATCAAAAAATTTCTGACAAAAAAAAAAAAAATAAAAAATTTTGTGTTCCTATTTTAAAGTCTTTGTTAATTTCTTAGTTTTTTTATTTTATAGAAAAAATTCACAAACTTATAAAGAATATAGTTTTGTAACTTCAACACTCTTTGAAGCCTTTTCCATGACCAAATTTGTGTCCATTTCAAGCAAAGCTTATTAAAAAAACCTTTCCAATATTTTTTTACAACAGAATTTTACACCTTATTGTTTAAATTGTAATATCAATTCTGATCAATGAGAACGATTTTTTTCATTTTAGTTCTATCCATACTTAAAAAAAAATAGTTTCTACTTATTGTACCTTGGTTTAACTTTTTCATAATTCTCTACTACAAATATTATAAAAAGTTCATAAAATCATTCACAAAATATTCGATTCAAAGCGGAAATACGAATCGAATGAAAAATATGGAAAGACACATCGAATAATATTTCATTTGCTAGTGAAAACAAAATTTCTTATTTTAAGTCATTTTCATAAAATATATGGATTTCGCTTCTTTTTTCTACTACACCAGCACTCAAGCGACAAAGCAATCTCAGTGCTTCGAAATGTATCTTAACTCAATTGAGAAATAATTGATGTTTCGTGTACTCGTTAATTTCGTATAACAACAGTGATAATGCCATCAATGTGTCACAACTCGTCGAATTCCTAAATTCAGTAGTCAACAAAGAGCATTTAGTGATCAGCCGGCATTAGTGTCACGTCGTTGTTAGAAAACCCTACAATGTTCTAAAAAAAAATATTGTGTGAAATATGGTTCCTCGAGGACTGAGTTTTGGCCATTTCTCGTGCAAAGTGGATCGTTTTGGTTCTGAGATTGACATGGTAAGAAAAATAATATCGAAAGAGGAGTATAAAAAAAATACCTACGTGCCACGTGTTTGTAATGAAATTACTTCCGTCCTTATCTGTGGTAACTCGCTATAGTAATACAAATAAAATTTTTACAGAATTTTTATAAATTATGGATGTAGCGCAATTGCAGTTTGAAACATTTTAAGTTTTGGTGTTGTAGCTGGAAAATGAATAATCGTGTTCTTTTCACAGAAAATGGTTAATGAAAAATGAAAATGAGGAAAAGAATACATATTGAGACGGTGAAATTAGTAAATTTTCTGTTAAATATCATTTTTTACTTCAATATTAGTTTTGTTGACGAATTTGTTCTTTCTAAATTCCAGAAAACAAAGTTATTTCCGACTTTACGATTATCGATTTCTGAGAAAAACGTTATCTCAATTGATAACAAAAGTGATTTTTTGTAATGCAGAAAAGTGATGGAAACATGATTATGAATTGTGGTGATGCTTTCGAATTGAACGCAATTTCTTATGATTTTTTTTTTTTTTTTTACTTGAGGCTAAGGAATCAATCAGGTATATGATAAATAAATGTCGAGATACATTTAAGAAGAATCAAAATGTTCATTGTTACAGATAAAGAAAGGTAAATTATTTTGTAAATGATATTACAGCGAAGAAGAAAAAAAGAAAATAGTACTAGGAAATTTTTAGATGCAGGCTACATCATGTAGTATACTTACTTTACTTTATGATACTAAAATGTAGAATTTCAAAATCAAAATATTTTTGAAGAGTTATTGATGACAAACTGTTTTATAGGGCTCCGATTTCAAGAGGTTAATTGAGGTCGAATTCCTTGAAGTATGTGATCAAGATTAAAAAAACTCGCGTCCACTTTTTGTAATTGTTTTAATAAAATAACTTTTTTTTGTCTAATCCAAGTAATGTAACAATCTAGGTAATAGGGAAAGTAAAGCTAGGTTTTTTTTCAACTAAAGCAAAAATTTAAAGTGCAAAATAAAAGAAAGTAATAACATTTTTTCGTTACTTTGACCCCAGAACTGACGTTTTGAAGTAAGTTTTCGGCTATCGCACATCCACACCTGTTACATAATGTACTATTATGAAAAATCGATACATCTAGAAACCTTAGTTTAGTGGTATTTATGCCGTGCTTATCTTCAAAATTTGAAAGTAGACAAACACATGCCTGCAGGGACCAGTATTTCAACAAAAATTGAAAAACCAGATGAAATATATCGCAACATAATAACACTGCACTTAATTCACTTAACTGTGAACTATTTCGGTTTATAATAAATCCTCGCATATTTTTCAATCTGAAGGATCCTTCAAAGAAGCATCGATCAACTATTAATAGCCTAATTGGCTCCAAGCAACACCCAATTCCTGGGCCAGCTCCAAGGCATGGAACTGCTATTCCTCAACCGGTACTCACTCCGAAAAATCAAACATCTCAACCTCACACGAAACTAGAAGCTCCTCCAAGAACGATAGTAGAAAAGCGTCACCTTCTGTGCGAGGAATTGCAGCTCGCGTTACTCCCTACTGTCCAGGTTAGTTAGGGTTAGGTAAAGAATGCAAAACCTTTAAAATATTTGCATTCAAGATAAATCTTTGCAAATTGTTTCATCTAAAGGTTTCTTCAAAGATGCGTCGACCAACTTCAAATAACCCAAGGCCTTCAATGTCTCAAACTGACTATGAGCGTCACCCAATAGCTGAGTCAGCTCCAAGGAATAGAACTGATAATCGTCAACCAGAACCTGCTTTGCAAACTCCGAAATATCATTCTTACATAAAGGTAGAAGCTTCTCCAGCAACTCTAAATGCCAATTCTCCGATGGGATCTTACTTGAGATTAAATTCCCATCTTGCTCTATGGAACAATAGCTATGTTAGGCTGCAAACCGGTCACTCTTCACAGCAAACCTTTGGGGTTGTTGAAAACACAAAACCGGAGCTGAAAAATCTACAGGGCAAATCCCAGACTCAAAGTCATCGCACTTCGAGTTGCAACAATTATGTAAACAAACCTCGTGATAAGCAGAAAAGATCAAAACCGTACGACAAAGAAAATGCTTCGTATGAAGCAGCAGTTGCTCTAAAATTTACTCGTACTTATAAACAGCGTGAGGTAAAGTTATAGAATTTACAGTCACTCTCAAACCATCTGCATAACGTTTTGTATAAACATATAATGGAAACCTCAAAACTTTTCAGCCGGCCCAATCACAGAGTCAATTTCAGGATATGGAGCATTATAGTTTTCTTACTCGCAAAAGTCACGAAAACACAGACGTCCCAGAAAGAGTAAGTTTACGTGAAAATATCAGAAAATTTGGACAATTTGGGCCTTACACTCCAATGAATTTCGTGTACATTGCAAAATGATTTCAATCATGTAGAATGTGGCATTACATTGAATTTCAAAATATAACTATTTGGTGATTATATAATGTGAATGAAGTCTTTGTGAAAAGTATGGAACTTTTGTAGATGATGAGTCTAGAATAGCTCCCAGAGAGTTAAATTTTTGTTTTTTACATACAGAATCGCCTTTGGAAACAGTCTCAACAACTTACTCAAAATGAAGCTCAGAAAAAAACTCGTCCTGACAAGGCAAAGCCCATGGCATCAGCGCCAGTTCCAGACAGCAGATTACCTTTACGTCAACCTACACCCAAGGCTACGAAGAAAATGCCTCAGTCAAAACAGGTACATGCATCAATTGCAATGTATGCATATCCTTGCGCTACCTAAATGTGAGACCTAAACAATGCCCATACCTTTATTTCAATAATACGAACCTAAGATACCCTTTCCTTTCACAGAAACTTTCACACAATGGCCTCTGTCCATTGTCTACATCTCAACCTCAGGTGTCTACATACAACATACCTCTATCGGATGTCAGGCCTAGCACTAATGATGCCATTTTGTTTGGAACGAAAGTACAAGGACTCGATTTAAGGGCGTTGGAAAACTCTAGAAATGTTTATTTATCCTCTCATTCGTATTCTCCAATTCAATTAGAGGCTTTAGATCTGACGATTTCTTCAACTCCAACTTCTATAAGCATGCCACTGCTATTTAGGGATACGAGAAACTATTCGGAACAATCCGGAAACAAAAGACTTTCTGAAACAGGGACTGGTTTTCCGTCTCCAAGTTTTCCTCTTGACCTTAGTATTCCCCGTATTCTGCACGAGGATGGTTCAAGGCCATTAGAAATCCCTTCAGTGTCTTCGGCTCCGACGGTCCCTTCAATTATTCCAATTCCATAAGGGGCTTCAACGTCTCGCGCTCCTTCCGCCGATGAGGATACACACGAGGTGAAAAAGTTTTACTTTCTTTCATTCGTGATTCCTTTGCCTTTCTTCCATAAAGCAAAACATAAACATATAGGTGAAAAATGAGGTACAACAAAGTTATTCTTCAAATGCCAGTTTTTTAGAATGACTCAGCTTCATGGTTGAATTTGAACTCTGAGTCTTGGATTTTTCTCGTGTAAAGGTTACTTGGATTGTTAAGGGTTTTTTTTTTTCAATTTTTACGAAAGTTTACTCACTGATAATGTACATCTCAAAAATACTCTCTAGGTTAGGTATAACCTCAATTCTGGAAACTTGCACAAGTTAAATTAAATGCACTTTTTCGTTCAAATTTCAATTATTATTTTGATAATCACTGATCCAGGCTAAAATAATCAAAAAACATTTTCAACAGTTTCACACAACCCCAAATGGTTTTAGGAATGATAATAATCTTACAGTTTTAAACATTTTTTTGGTGTCCGCAAAATTTAAATATCTTGAATGACTGAACGTAATTATGCTTGTTGAAATGAAAATTACTTAAAACATTCATTATTTATGGTTTATATTATTAACTTCTAAAAGTATGATTGTAATGTAATAAAATGTTGTTTCTCCATGGAAATCTATAAAAGTTGTGCAAATATAGTTCACTTCTATGAATTAGATATGATCATTGAAACTTAATGGCATAATTTCAAGTTGTCAACGATATAAGTTGATTAAAAAAAAATTTGTAAGAGTTTAAAATAACTCAATAGAGATTTTTGAAATTATCATATTTTTCACGTTCAACGAATCTTCTCGAATTCCTACATAGTTAAATATTTTAGACGGATTAAAGTGACTGATAATGCAAGTATTTATTGTTGTTACTTGTATCATATAATAATATTGCACTTGTTTCACAGATTCTTTTTAATAATCGTTTATGTTTTCGATGACGCTTTAGGTGATCATTCTTTTCCAGTATACTGTATACCATATCACACTTTTACATAGTAAATATCATGTGTAATTTTTCGTTCCAGGAAGACAGTTCCAAGAAAAACAAGGAAAATGACGATGATCTTGAGGATGACGATGAATTTCTTATTGTCGGCTAATTTTAGGGTCAGCCAGAAATTTTTATCCGTCAACTACATACATTTGTCCTAATGAGTCACATAATTTCTTTCCGAATGTGAACAAAGCTTTCTGGTGCTTTAAGTAATTATATTTACACGAACGTTTCTTCTATTTTAAGTAGTTTCATTTTGGCAGAATATCTGAATTATTATGTGTAAAAAAACATACTTTTAAGCAACTTGTATTGTATTTTAATTCTTTCAATTTCTCTATGACCGATACTTTTTGCCTCAAAGAAAAACGTGTATTAAATTTCTTTTTACAATTATGCTACAAAATTTTACTTGCCATCGTTTTTAATGGAATAAGAATTACAAAATATGAGAATGCGTTTTTTCATTGATATCAAAATTGTATTTTATGCAAATTTTGAGCACTACTGCTCTCGTTCCATAAACATTTTTTTAATGTTTCCGAATTTTATTTCTTTCTTCTTTCATTACCCTATTTAATTTTATGTTTTTTAAACGGAAATGCAAATAGTCTCGTAATTCATATTATAAAGTTTCTATGAAAAATTTGCTAGATAATGGAATGCAATATTAATTTATAATAATTCTTTAAGGAATATTTGGTTAGTCTGTATGCTCTTTGAAATTTCACGATGTTTTTAGGATAACAATTCTGGATATTTCAATCTTTTTATTGCAAGAAAACATGAAATATTCCGTTATAGTATAAGCTACGCCCACGGTGATCAAGCAACATTCTTATTGTATACTGTGACGATTGTTTCAACATTCTAGAGAATTGTACATGAACTTTTAATAGTTAAAGTATGAATGCTAAAAAAAACACACCTACTAATACAGAACAAATCAATTTTAAATATATGTTACCGGCAAAACCCGAATTCAGGCATTTCGGCGAATGCTTAGGCAAAACCCTAATTGCTTGAAAATTAAGGCAATACCCGAATTTCCTAGAATCATTTCAGGAAATTCGAGAAATGCCTTCATTTGTATAATGAGAAATGAGTATCACTTTGTATATTTTTAGTTTATTCCTAGCCAAAAAAAAATTATTTGCACTTATTGATCCTCTCTTCAACTTTTTTCTATTATTGTCAAATTCTAATTTTTCGAATATTTTATAAAATTATTCACAAAATATCTTATTCGAATTGGAAATACTAAACGAATGAAAAATATGGGAAGACATCAATATTCTATCCACTAGGGGAAAAAAATAATTACTAACTCTAGGTAATTTTCGAATTAATATATGGATTTCCCTTTTTTCCCCGACAACGGTACTTGGGTAAAAAAATAACCTCTGTGCTTTAAAACGTATTTTTACTCAAATAAAAAGTAAATGATATTTCGAGTACTCGTTCATTTCGAATTACAACAGTGATAAGGCTATAATTGAGTCACAACTCGTCGACTTCCCAGGTTCAGTATCAGTGGCGTAACTAGGCAAGCGTGCCCCCTCCCCCGCCCCGCAACATTTTGACGGTGCCTTTTTAAAAAACTTCCAATCAAATAGATTTATTTACTAAAAACATACCTATAGAATGGTATGAATTGGTATAAATTTGTTCAAAAAGTTTCAATTTATATTGTTTGTGCAACTCATCGTCACTCAAACTGTATGAGTTTTGGTTTTTATATATGACGTAATCTTTTGACATATTCAGAAGTTTCTTCGTCATTACCTATAGGAAAGTATTTTTCCGGATTGAGAAACCTCTAATTGTTTTTAATTTTCCACTCCTGTAAAGTGTTGCTTAATTTGAGCATTTAAACAGTCAAAGATGCATAGAAAACGAAGGTCTTATATTTTTGGAATAAGTCAACAAATTATAACCAGTACAGAGCTCCTCTCGATATTTCTTTACTTTTCGAGAACGGCCGCATGAGAGAAATAAACTCCGAACTACTAATTTGTGGCAATATTTTCAACTTCTATTTCATTATAAGGTATTTGTAAAAAAATGAAATTGATCTTTACTTTTTCAAGTATGTTATTACAAGCATCTATTATCCTTATTTAAAGTTTTTGTAAACTTGTCAAGGCTAAATTTTTACTTTGTATGACTTTGCATTGGAAAACAAGCGGAACAATAATCTCAAACCAATATGAAACATGTTCTAAATATTTTATGCTTCTCCGATTTCAGCTTTTCTCTTTGATGTCAAAATTATTTTGGATAATGCGTTTATGACTGACGTGATATGAGCTTCGATAGGACCAAAATTTAATGAATAATACCAAGAAGCCCACCTTGTTGAGCACAATTTTCTTAACATTTTTTTACCCACACGATTCTCATCCTTGATATGGATTTTATTGAAGATTGTCCATTCGGCAATCTTTTGCTGAAATAAACGTGTATACTTATTATTTTTCTGTAAAAACTTTCAAGTTCCGGCACTTCCTTAATCTAATTTTGTAATGCAAGCTTCAAGTTATTAACACTGCAATAAAAAAAGTCAGCGTTAGGCAAAATTTCTTCGAGAAGAGCTTGCGATCCATTATATATATTCCACTCTTTACTCGAGCCTCATCATATGCTTGTCTTCGGCATTTTTTAAAATTTTGTTCAGCTTTTTCAAGAACTCTTGTACCCCTGGCAAGACATATGGAGGCTTGCTTTATGACTGCAATGAATCATAAAAATTTCTACCATTTTTGCGAAAAATGAAATGGAAATTCATTTCTTTTATTAATTACTTGTTGAATCACACGAGAAACTGTCAATTCAATCCATTGCACACAATAAATAAATGGACTAATGAACTTTATTCTTGGAGCATCATTATTTGATTATAATATGCAAAACTTTATCATCCCTCGACAATAGTGTAATACATTAAAAAATTTACCAGCAATGTTTATCAGTATACAGGCGCCTATGACTTGCTGACGCCCCCCCTCCCGCATTGTGGGGCCTGCGGGGGCGTTAGTTACGCCTATGTTCAGTATTCAGTATTCAACAAACATGTTTTCAGTGATCGGCTGTCAATCGTACCACGGCGTCGTTGAAAAACTCTCAAGTTTCCTTTGAAGGGAGTTTTTTTCGCAAGTGTCAGTGTTTTTCATCGAGCACTAAGTTTTGGCCAGTTTCCGTGCGAAGTGAATCGTTCTGGTTCTAAGATGGACTTGGTGAGAAAAATAATTTAGAAAGAAAGGTTTAAAAAAATACGCACGTTCCACGGGTTTGTAAAACAATATCCTCCTTGCCTTTTTTCAAAAACTCGATAAAGTATTGAAACTAAAATTACTACAGAAAGTATCTAAATTTAGGATGCAGCAAAATTGCTGCTTGAAACATATTACGTTTTGGTGTTAAAGCAATGTTTTTTTTTTTTTTGTGATTCTTGTCTTTCAAAGTTTCCGCGAATAAAATTATTCTCCACTTTATGATCATTGAATTCGTAGTAAATTGTAGTGAAATTAAATAATGTAATGTAAATTCGTAGTGAATTGACAAAAAAAGTGATTTTTTTCAGCAGAATAGTGATTGTAACATTATGTCAAATCGTAATTATAGCTAAATTGTAAATGAATGAAAATCGTCACTGTTTTATTTATTTATTTATTTATTTTTTCTAGTTTTAAATATACGAATGAATCATTTTATTCGTCTATGTAAAAAATAGCATTTGACGGTTGTAAATGATGAGTTTCATTATTTCTATATCTGAATAACCATATGTCTTCGAATGTTAGAAAGTAATCTGACAATCTCCTTGTTGAAAAAAAAAACGACCTGATCAGTTTTTTTTCAGCTACTTTAGATACTACAACTTGTAATGTATCTCAAAAAAACTTCATGTGAAATGATTGACATGTTCTGCGCATTTTATTGTTGACGATATTTCATCTTTCACAGTAATTTCGTTCGACGAAAAGTTAAAGATAAAGAAATGACTGCCGATTTTTTCAATTATTTTTTTCAATGTGTGGATGAATTATTCTATTCGTCAAAGGAAAAAACAGCTTTTAAGATTCGTGAATAATGAGGTCCTATTATTTCTCTATCAGCATTAACGATGGCTTTCGTGTATTAAAGAGTAATTTTACATTATCTTTGAAAAAAAAATAACGTGATTGGTTACATTTTTTTTTTTTTTGACAGTTATAAAAAGAGGTGGAAAATTTTTTTGTCGCTAAATTGATTTTATCAATACTTATAGTTATGATAACTGTGCAGGCTGTAATTCACTTGATATCATACTATTGATAACGAAAAAAGGAATGTATAGCCTACCAATAAATCGCAATTGTATGTAAAAAAATAATCAAGAAGTTTTCTTACATAGTTTTGTTACAAAGAAAAAAAAAAAAAAAAAAAAAATCGAAACAGAGCATTTCGATGATATTGCTCAGAATTGCTCTCAGAATTGTTCTCAGAAACCTCAGAATCGCTCGGTTAGCCCTTGTTTTCTTTCTACCTCTAATAAGGGGTGAGAAAACTACTCAGATTCAGATGCTCCAAACTGTAAGTTACTTCTTACCAATAAAGTCCCAAAACTGATGAACTTCACCTTCTGGTACCCTCTGCGAACAATTTTCCGTATTTTCTGATGTTTTCAACCCCGAGAACCATCCCCCTCAGGGGTTGAATATATTATTTCATCATTTTTCGCTTTTATAAGACAGGTAAAACAGTTATTTTCATTAGAATTCTACTGTGGGCCATTCCATGAATATCTAGACCATTTTGGACACTTTTCCTACCCCTTGTCAAAAACCACCCCTATAGCGGGATGAATGTTTTAATAACACGTAACTTCTTTACTTCAGAGATCGAACAAAACCTTTTCTCGAATGTATGTTTTTTTGCTGCCTTTTGCGTGATTTCCGAAATGTGAAACTTTTCAACCCACAAAAATCACCTCTTTAAGGTAGAGGGTTGAAAACAATTTTTTTCTCCTCTGTGCATCTGTGCGAGCAGTGCACAAAGAAGGAGTAGAATTTCATAGTGAGAGTTCAATTTACTGCATTTGTGAACCTCCTACTAAGTCTCAAGAGAATTTTTACACCTATTCTCAACCCCTCATTCATAGCTACCCTTAGAAGGGGTAAGCATTCGGGGATTCAGTGTGATGGGCATTTGTAAATTGGAAACACTTTTTTAGCTTATGTAATTTTGGTGTTGTCTATTGATAAACTTTTAAAAATTTCGTTTCTCAAAAACCATTCCCAAAATGCAAGGGTTAATAGTAAAATTTTTCATCCCTGTAATTTTTCAACGAGAAATCATAATTTTTAAATATTTAGATTTACAGTCACTTTTTACAGTCGTTTACATTTGCACAACGTTTTTTTTAAAAGTGTAATGTAATACTCAAACTTTTTCAGCCCGCCCAACTATAGAGTCATGTTCAGGATTTTGAGTATACTCCTACTCCTAGGTTCTAAAGGAACCCGGAAGATGTTCGCAAAAGTCAGGGCAAAACGAAAGTAAAAAAAAATGAGTTTACATTGGAGTATAAGAAACTTACGACTATTTGGGTAATGAATTTCGTGTAGATTGTACAATTATTTGGATCATGGAGAACGTGAAATTATGCTGGATTTCGCAACGTAATTGATTTTATATGATAAAATGTAAATGAAATCTTTGTGAAAAAGTAGGAAATTTTTGTGAGTAATAAATCTAGAGTAGCTCTTAGAGAATTAAATTTTTTTTCTTTACATACAGAGTTGTCCCTCGGAAAAGTCTCAACAACGTACTCAAAATCAAGCTCAGAAAAACCCATTTCCTTCCAAGGCAAAGCCCATGATGTCAGCGCCAGTTCCGGAAAATGGATTCCCTAAGCGTCGACCTACGCTCAACGCAATAACGAAAATGCCTCAGTCAAAACCAATGCAGACATCCCCAACAATGTATCAACATCCTTGTGCTACAATTCCATCTGACTCAAATGTTGGACTTCATCAGTGCGTAGAGCCCCTGATGTCAGCGCTAGTTCCAGAGAATGGATCCCCTCTGCGTCCACCTACGCCTAACTCATTGACCAAAATGCCTCAGTCAAAACAAGTACGGACACTTCCTGCGATGTATCCATATCCTAGTGCTACAATGCGATCTCATTCAAATGTAGGTCCTAATCAATGGGCAGAGTCCATGATGTCAGCACCAGTTCCAGAAAATGGAAACTCTCTACGTCCACCTGCACCCAAAGCAATGATGAAAATGCCTCAGTCAAATCAAATATATGCACCCGTTGCAAGGTATCCAGATCCTCGTGCTACATTGCATTCTTTCTTGAATGTGAGACTTCATCACCAACCATACCCTCATTTCAATAATACAAACCCAAGGTACGGTTACCTTACACAAAAACGTTCAAACTACGAGCTGGGTCTATTGTCTAAATCTCAACATCCGGTATCAAACGTGGGAAATCATCAATTGCCGCCATGGAATTCCAGGCCTAATGCTACTGTTTACAATTATTTTCGATGCGAAACTCACGGAAACGATTTGAGAGCATTGAAAAACTCCGAAATTTCTGATTTATGCTCTCGTTCGTATCCTTTAATTCCATCAGCTTCTTCGGTTCTGACGACTACTTCAACTAAAACTAGCACCAATACGAGCGATCCACTTATATTGAAGGATACCGTAAACGATTCGAAACCATCTGGAAACTCGGGATTTTCTGAAACAGGGGCTGGATTAGTGCTATCACTGCCTTCAGAGTCTCCAGCTATTCCAGCTCCGAAAATTCTTCAACATAAGATCCGCCTTCGTCCACTCGAGGCATTGAAGTTCAAAGTTCCAGCAGACGGTTTAAAGCCATTGGGAATTCCTTCAGTTTCTTCGGCTCCGACGCTTCCTTCAACTATTCCAATTCCATTTGTGTCTTCAACGTCTCGTGTTCCTTCCACAGTTGAAGATTCGGAAAAGGTGCAAAAAGTTTTACCTTCATTCATTTGCTATTTCTCTGCATTATTTTTCATAAGAGGAACTTTTCATACCTACGTGACAAATTGAGTGAGGCCTCCTCAGCGTTGAATATCAACGCTTAGTGTAGAATTTATACCCAGTCCTCAAACGTTACTTGTATTGTTCAGGGTATTTACAATTTTTCATAAAGTTAACTCAAAGATAATTTAAACTTCAAAAGTACTATATGTTGCTATAGGCTAAATTCTGCAAACTTACTCAAGTTGAAACAATTTGACTTTATGTGCAAATTTTTAAATATTATTTTCGAATGTCGCTGATACTGACTAAAATAATTAGAAAACGTTTTCGACAGTTCTACACAACTCGCGGTAGTTTTGGCTAGTTGTTATAATCTTGCAGTCTTAACATTTTTTGGTGGCTTCAAAATTTTAATATTTTAGGAGACTGGACGTAATTATGCTGGTTTTAATGAAGATTTCTTCTGAAATTAGTGGTTTACGTTATATACTGTAGAAGGTATGATTATGATAAAAAAAATTATTGTTTCTTAACGAAAATCTTTCAAAGTTCTGCAAATAAAGTTCATTTCTATGAATAGGATATGATCATTGAAAATCTTTGTCATAATTTCAAAATGTCACTGATATTAGTTTATTAAAAAAAAAATTTGTTACAGTTTCAAGAAACTTGGAATTGTTTTAAAATTTATCATAACCTTTACGTTAAACGAACTTTTTTGAATACCTACATTGTTCAATATCTTGGACGGACGAAGAAATTGATAATGCTAGTTTGAATTCTCGTTACTTTTATGATAAAATAATATTACACTGTTTTCATATTTTGTTTGTAATATTCGTTCATATTTCTGATGACTTTTGAGATGCTAAATCATTTTCCCAGTATATACCATTACTTTTTGAGATAGTAACTATCATGCGTCATTTTTTGTTTCAGGATGGCAGTTACAAGAAAGACGAGAAAAATGACGTTACTTCCGACGATAAGAATGTTTTATTTATCGACTAATTTTGGATCAGCCAGAAATTTTCATTCGTTAACTACATTTGCTTATGGGTCACACAATTTAATTCTAAGTGCGAAAATATCTTTCTGACGCTTCGAAAAATTATATATACACCACCGTTTCTTTTATTTTACGTAGTTTTATTTTTGCAGAATATCTTAAATATCATGCATAAACAAAATATGTTTCTCAGAAACTTCTAATGTATTTTTATTCTTTTCATTTTTCCATAACCGAGACTTTTTCTCACAAAGAAATATCTACATTAAATTACTTTTTACAATTATATTACAAAATTTGCGGTCTATCGTTCTGAGTGAAATTAAAATTACAAAATATATAAATCATTTTTTCATTCGTATAAAAATTGTATCCTAGGCAAATTTCAAACCCTACTTCTCTCATACTGTTAACATTTTTCTAATATTTTTACATTTTTTTTCTTCAATTGCCCTGTATTCATTTTATAATTTCTTTAAAGGAGAATGCGAATAGTTTACTAACTTACATCATAAAGTTTTTATGAAAAATTTTCTATGTAATAAAAGGCAATAATATAGGCTAATAATACTCTAATTAATTTTTATCACAGTCTGCATGGTCATTGAAATTCTATGATGTTTCTAAAATAAAAATTCCGGGTGTAATTTTTAATCTTTTTTAGTGGAAGAAAATAATTGGAAATATTCCGTTACAGTTCTACGCCCACGGCCCTCTAGCAACATTTTTATTCCAAGGCTACAGATTGTGGGTGACAATAATATAAAATCAGCGAAAAAAAAACTTACATCGTCTTATAGACATTAATTTTTCAACAACAACTTTTAAAAACTATCGTTAACCATTCAAATGAGTATTATCAATTTTTCTGATAACATCTCGAAAATTGAATACAAAATTTGCGACAGTTTTAAACAACGCGAATAAGTTTTGAAAAACGAAAATGATCTAATAGTTTCAAAAAAATTATTTTTATCACAGCGGTCTAAAAAGCCTACTTTTTTGGCGAAAATCGGCTTTTTCTCCCGCTACGATGAAAAAAACCGTTCGCACCGTGGAAAAAAATTCATTTCTCCCTCGGTTAAATATATCCCTTACCTTCAGCTCGGGATATAACTTACAACCTCGTGAAAAATTTATTTTTTCCCTAATGCGAAATGTACTATTTTTTTCGCTCTGAAGTTGAATATATTAAACAACTGCTAGTATTGTTATGATTTTTCTTGTTGAATTGAACAGGATACTTGAAATGATGTAGAAATTTTGACTTCAATCAAAAAATCTTATTACTCGATGTAAAATAATAAGAATCATTCGAAAATTGTAAATAATTACTCTAAATTTTAGTCATGATTCGAAAAAATCATTGATACATCCCGCTTACAGAATAAACCCATATTATTCCGTTAGTTTAAAAAACTCAAACTATTTTGTAGAATAAAATTTTTAACTTCAGTAAAATAGATTTTTGATAATCCTAAAAATTCAAGCATCTAACATAAGTGATGTACATAAGTGAGTTATTATTATCGCTTGTCAAATAGAGTCAAATCGAAAAGACATAATAAGTAATTTTCATAATAACTGATTTTACGTACATACAATGTTTCTCGAATTTAAGTAACAATATTTGATGAATTTGCTTCAGGATAATTGTTCCTAAAATTACAAAAAAATCTTTCTCAAAATAAACGAATAATTTTGGGTCGACGAGATATTTCAGTTTTTCACATACACTTGTCCTGATCTGTACATAATTTTTTTATAAATAAGCAAAAAATATTCTGACTCAAAAAAAAAAGTTTCAATTTTTAGTTCCTGTTTTTTATTCTTCGTGAAATTTTTCATTTAATTATTCGTAAAAGATAAAATACCAATTTCAATCATTTGCATCGTATTATTAACATCCTTAAAAACGGTGGGAAAATTTTTCATAAATAGATAAGGAATAACTAATAATGAAAAAGTGGCGCCTAGTTATCATTTTATGTACCACCTTTTCTAAAGAATCTTAATTTCATTTCTCGTAGAAAAAAGAGACAAACTAAGTTTTATAACTTCAACTTTTTATCAAGCCTTTTTTATCAGCGTGTCCATCTCAAGCAAGTCTAATAGTGAAAAAACATTTCTTTTTTTAATTTTTTTATAATATTACACTCAATTTTTTCAATTATCATAAATATTCAAATCAATGAGAGTAATCATTTTTTATTTTTAGTTAATCCGTACCCCAAAATAGTATATTTCGTCACAGGCACGGATGTGCGAATTTGGCGAAACGGGGAAATTACGGTCCGAGGCGAAGCCGAGAACTGTAACCCGTTTTGCCTATGAGCACATCCGTGCCTGTTACGAACGATATTTTTTGTACCGAGGGCATAGAAAACGCGTTTAGAGATCTTGAGCTGGCATAGAAACGCGTTTTCTATGCCAGAGGTACATAAAATATTTTTTATCTGTAAACGACGAGAAAACGATGAATTACCGGTAGTCTGGAATTACAAATAACGTTTTACTCGTCATTTACAGATAAAATATCGTATTGACAATTAGGAAATGCCTATTTTGACGAAACGATTACAACCCTCGCCTTCGCCGCAAGCTTCAATTTTTCGTTTCCTCAAACCAGATATTCCCAAAAACTGTCAAATATATACTATTGCACTTATTATTCCTTCCTACAACTTTTTTCATTATACCAGGTGTACTCCTAATTAATTTCCGGTTTTTTTGCAAATAAAACACATAATTCCAAAAAAACCGTAACCTTTATTTCATTCAAAGTATTTTCCATCGCTTTCTACACATTTTTTCCACCTTTCTGGTAAATTGTGGATACCACGCCAGTAAAAATCATTGCCTTTGGAGGTGAACCACTCGGTGAGCCATTTTCGTACATTTTCGTACGAGTCGAAGCGCTGCTCAGAAAGGGCGTGGCCCAACGAGGCAAAGAGGTGGTAGTCGGATGGCGCCAGGTCTGGTGAGTAAGCCGCATGATCAAGACTTCCCACTTGAGCCTTTCCAGCGTGTCACGAACGACTTTCGACTTATGCGACGGCGCATTGTCGAGGAGCAAAATCACCTTCTTCTGTCGTTGTTGATATTCTGGTCGGTTTTCCACAATGGCTCGGCTCAAATCTTTCATTTGCTGTTTGTAGCGAACGGCATTCACAGTTTCACCAGGTTTCAGCAGTTCAAAGTATATAACACCGCACTGGTCCCACCACACACACAGCATGACCTTCCGACCGTAACGATTTGGCCGTGCCGTCGATGTCGATGCTTCACCTGGACTCACCCACGATTTGTTGCGCTTAGGGTTCTCCAGGAAAATCCACTTTTCATCACCAGTAACAATACGATGCAGGAAAGACTTTCTTTTGTATCGTTGAAGCAGCATTTCACAGGTCACTTTTCGATTCTCCATTTGTCTCTCGGTCAGTTCATGGGGCACCCACTTTCCACACTTCTGAATTTTTCCCATGGCTCGCAGACGTTTGGAAATTGCTTGCTTTTGCACTCCCAACGCATCTGCAAGCTGTCGTTGCGTTTGCGTGTTGTCTTCATCTAATAATGCTTGCAATTCGGCGTCATCGAACGATTTTCGCTTGCCGGAGCGTACGGCCTCGTTCAGGTCGAAATCTCCATTTTTGAACTGTCGAAACCACGTTTCACATGTTCGAAGTGTTAATGCACGATCACCATAAACTTCCACAAGCGCACAGTGGCTCTCGGACACTTTTTTCCCCTGATTGAACATGAAAAGCAATGCATGGCGCATATGCTCAAAATTCGGTACAAAATTCGACATTTTTGAAGCGCAATAAAAACTTACTGGAAGATTTTTTCGAGAAAATGTCAACGCAGTTCAAGCACTCGATATGACTGAACAAAATGACATATGGTATGTGTTACCAACAGCGGTACAAAACAGAACGCCATCCATTGAAAAAACCGGAAATTACTTAGGAGTACACCTGGTAGACTAATCGTAACATTTTGAAGAATTTATGAAGTTATTCACAAAATACTTAATTATGAAATTCATCTGAATTTCATCCGTCGCTTATAAAGAGCGCGCGACGAAATTGGCCGAAAGAATATAACTGTGAATATCTTTTACGTCTCTTTCTAAGTTGTGCTTTGTAATGGGAGTGTCTCTCTTACCTATTGTGTCGCTCGTTTCGTTTGACTTTTTTCATGTTCTGCTTAGCCATGGCCTCTTCATGTAGCTATGATTATTTTTGTCAGCTGATCGGGCTGATCCCGAAAATCCCGATCGATATCCGAGAGGCCCGAACTGCCCTGATCATAATTGAACATCTTTATTGATATTCAATATGGCGTTTTTAAAATATCACAGATGGCAATCAATCAGCATGGCGTTTTTAAAATATCAGATGGTCATGGTCATTATCAGTCATTATGGCTTTCCCCCGTGATATCAACTATATTTTTTATTGTTAGCGCGGAAAATGATACTATGTTTTGCTGCGTCACGGATTGAGCGTAGGTGCCCTTTTTCGAGTCCGTAAAATGGAATTTCAATCGATCGGTCCATAAGCCACTCGCTATCGAGTGCATAATACAAGGCCACTCGCCAGCCTTGTATTATACACTCGCTAGCGAGTGGCTTATGAATCGATCGATAGAAATTCCATTTACCGCTCGGAAAGGGCATTCTTACGCTTAATCCGGGACCAGCAAAACACGATCATTGTGTGCGCCTACAATAAAAATGAATTTTTTCGATAGTGTTTACCATTACCAAAGTAAACCCAAACTGATTTCGCTAAAAAATTTTTTTTGTTTGTAATATTAACAAGCAAAGTTTTTCGTCATTTTATGTTATTAAATTAATTGCGGCTAATCTAGTTTTTCGATTTTTATGCTTCTTGCGGGAATCGAATCGTCATTTAACATAAATTTATCATGACTTTTTCCGATTCGAAAACTTGCATTTTTATACAATATTTTTGTATTAGTTTATAACAAATTAATAAAAAAATGTGTTCTCGACCATATTTTGACTAGAAAAAAAACCACATATACTTTATTTAGTAGTCTTTCACATTCCGTTGAGAAAAAAATTTATCGCATTTTGAAAAAAAGTTATTCAGTCGAAAACGTAGTCGCGCAAGCTGCTGAAGGTATGCCGTTTGTTCACGCGCATTTATTCATCGCCGCGCAAATGCTTCTTGCTAGGTAGGAAAGATTTCGTGGGTGAATGGATAATAAAATGTTGAAACGTGTTTATGTATCATATAATCTTCGCATTTGTTTATTTCAATTTAGCACAGAATCGGTAATATTTTCAAGCATAGTGTACTCCTCAAACGTATCACCTAGATTAGGTCGAAATAAATTTTCTATTGAAAATACATTTTTATGAAAGTGTTTGACATGTCAAATTTAAATTCAAAAAAATGCAGTGGGAATATTTTATTGTTAAAATTATTAACAATAAATTTTTTTGTGTCAATTTATTACAAAAAAATATAACCGGCGATTTAAATTTTGTTATTTTCTCATCGTGATTGCATTTTTTATCGATGGCTTTTCATTGTGTTTTTTTTTTCAATGACAAATAATGCAATCAAGTGAATTTTTTGTTACATTGTTTATAACAAATCTAATTTCTCTACCATAGTATACCGTGAAAAAACCACTTTCAGTGATTTTCACGCTGGACAAAATGTAATATGGTTGAGAAATCAGATTCGTAATATACAGTCGCCTCTAAATATATTGCCGCGGACCTCTCTTTCTATCTCCATTTAACAGCCACTAGATGAAAAAGGACATATAGTGGCAATATATTTAGAGGCGACTGTACAATTTATTGAAACATTGTAAAACACACATTGAAAAACATAAATAGATAAAAAATCACTATATTATTAAAAAAAAATGGCTGTGAGCGATCAGTGTCGTAACTTTTTCAAGGATGTTTATAAAACGGAGCAAATAGGAAAAATCGCTCTTTTATGAATCATTGAAAAAAACATTTCACAATGAGTTATTTATCGAAAACTTCGTTTAAACAATATTTTTCTGTAATTTTTCAAATTGAATCATCAAACTTTAAAAACTCATAAATATTGGCAAAAACTCTCTTTTCGTGTTCTGACATTAAACCACGAATTACTTTCTTATTTCTCAAGCGATTTTTGAAAACAATACGTTATTTTCATCGCAATAGAACGGTGTAGAAGATACAATAAAAATTATCTTGCAACGAAACTTTTTTTTCTTTTAGATTCACGATGAAATTGGAATTTCCCCTGAAACTCTGCTAAAAATAACAGGAAATATTTGACAAACTCATATACCGCACATGAAAGGTGAATCTAACAGGAAGAAACCCGAAGTACTAGAGGTAAATAATTTGATTACCTTTCATTTGATGTATCAAACTTCAAAATTGGTCAACATGACGAGAAATATTGGTGATTAGGTGAAAACACTTTTTCGCAACCGGTGAAAAATGAAATTTTCACAATATCTCAAAAACTGTTATACCTTCAGCACTTAAGACTTCATTTTCAGATTCAGCGCTTGATTTTACTATAGTAATAACCATCAGAGGTATTGGGTCGATTTCGCTGTAAACTAGTGTTTGAGCCCCCGAATGGAAAATATTCCGACCGATATCTCCAAAATAAGTGACATTCTAATACATGTATAAGAATTTACTGTAATTCTTAAAAATAACTATACATAATTATCTTATGACCATAAGTTTCTTAACATTGTTGTTCATCTTTGTTCTTTACTATAGTTTTTTTATGTTTTAGGATGATAATACAATACCATTCGTTTTACTTTAACTGCATTCTCCGTAATTCAGGTTTTATTCCTCTTATTTTACAAATGCATGTCAAAATTTGCAGTTAAGTGTGAAACTTTTACTTTAATTTGATACATGATATTTTTTTTACCAACCTATTATTCACCATCAAAAAGGACTTCGCGGATTCAGTGAAAATTTACCACTCGAAACTAAGTCGACTTTATTCTTAGGTTATCAAGAAGTTGATATACTCAAAGTTGATTATGATTTATGTAGGAAAACCTTAAAGATAATTATAGTGCATTATTATCTGAAGTATGTAAGCTAGTTAATTATGTGAATGGTCTGCTAATTGAGAGTTCCCGCGTAATTACTCTGCTTCTCTGTTACGGTAAACGCTTGACGAAAATTATTCAGTAGTAAATAACTAGCTCAGGTTCATGTCAGGCAGGTTTCATACGATGTCATAAGTTTTCCAAGACTTTAACAGCTGTTTTCTACAAAAATCTAGAAATTTATTGAAATCGTTCTTGACGTGAGTAGGTTGTGAAGAAACTTTTTTCTTAACTAGTTTTAAAAAACTGTGTAAGATGCAAGAAAATAATAACACTCTGAGCAGAGAATATCAAAAACGAAAAATGATATCTACATAAATTTTATAATTATTGATGAAATTTTTATAATTACGAACATATATATATTCATCAAGAAAATCCTACTCGAAAATTCATTGAATAAATTACACTTGAAGTGAAATTATAATTGATTCTACAATTTCTATGGAGATTAAAAATGATACGCTCAAAAACATTGCGGTCGATTGTCTACGACAATGAGGTTAAATTCGAGTAGCGCAATGGTTTTGGCGACGTGCCTAATTATCGCGTTATTAATGAACCGTGATACTCGGATGTGACGGCAGTTTTCTCCACGTCCTACACTTGCGAATCAGTTTGAAAGTACCCAACGGTACATTTTCTTAATGGTTTACTTTCATTTTGTTCAATAGAAAGGAACCATAGATTTTTTAATGAATTATCAATAAAGATTTCAACTAGATTCGTAAGTTTTGGCCCGAGAGAACGATAATAATCTTTCAGCCCTCAATATTTGGGCTCTGACAAAAAAACTTAATATTTTATGATCCAAAAATATTAACTTTGAGCGGATACAGAGGGTGTTTTTCATCAGTCGGAATCACGAAGTTTTGATAAGCCAAGAGAGCGCGAAATCCGCTTTTTCATCTCGGTGCTCGCAATTATACCGGTACCGTTAAAGACTTGTAAGGATAACGAAGTCCACTCAAGTAAGCGTGATAATCGTAATGTGCAAATTGTGTTATGATTTGTTACCCTATAAAACTACGAAAGTTTATGATTTTCTGAAAAATTTATTACTTATTTTCTATGAATATAGCAATAAAAGCAATCGTTATAGAATTTTATCGTCTGAAATTGAAATTGCGGGAACGTTTACTGGAAGAATAGATAGTTTATCGAAAAATTTTCTACAATTTTGACATAAGCTACATTTTCACACTTTTAAGATCTATCTCAAAATGAAGAATAGCTACAGTTAGATTGAAGAGCAATTTCAGAATAAAAAAAAAGAATTTTGCTTTGATCGACTTCTAGCGAGTTTAAAATTTTTTCAATAGCAATAGTGTGAGTAATTTACAGTAAATCATATGAGGATTCGAGTTTTTTTATTTTCAAACATTCCGTTTTTTTTTTCAACAATTCAAAGCAGTTTTTATGATTTAGTTGTGATGTTTTTGACAAGTTCACAAGTTTTATTTAATGGGCGAATACGACGGTTTTTTAACGGTTCCAAAATTTTTGATAAACATTTTGTATGATTTTAAAATCTTCGACAGTTCTATCACTGTTTCACTGTATCTGACAGTCATTACAGTTTAATCGTTTGAACATTTTTAACATTGTCAGAAGCTTCCATGAATTTGATTGTCTTTTTTTAAGTCCTACAAATAATAACCTTTTTGAATGCTTTGCATATTTATACTGCTTGGCTTCAATTGATCAAAATTTTTTTGCTCGACGTATTTATTGTGTACTGGACGATTGTGCAAATTTACACAAATTTCATCGCTATAATCCTACATTCAACGAATTCAGAAAGAAAAACTTCTAAATTATAAAATTTGTATTCAGAATTAATTCACTGTATCACCCTGTGTACAAGTTTCGTCGTATTTATTCAATCGTCCGGTGCACAATAGTACGCTGCACAAAAAATGTTGCTCGATTGAAACCAAGCCATTTAAACAGTTATAAGTTGTAAATCTCAGTTGTAATAATAATACAATTCTGAAATTTTTGATTGTATTTATTTCTATTATTCCTACAATTCCTAAAGATTTAAGATACTTTCAACAGTTTTTCAAAAAAATCATAATTGCAGTGCTTTTTGACACTTTTGACAGTTTAATTTTTTCGACAGTTAAAAAAAGTCGAATCCTCAATAATAAAGAATAATAACTCTCTTGATTTCAATTCATGATTCTAACATCAACAACCACAGTAAAAAATACATGCACTTTCGCTAATCAATCGAATCTCTTTTCTATTCGAAAAAAATTTTTCCAGAAGTATGTACAACTCAAAAAATCTCTCATAAGCATCAAAACACATGTTTCCCAATCAACAGCAAAATCCAGGCCAAATGAATAAATTCGTTTATCGACCATTCTCGCAAATAAAAATATTTTTGATCGTCTTTATCTTCATCAGTAATAAATAATCAAATAATCCCATGCGTATCGGATTCGGGGAGTTTGAGATCGAGGCATGGAGATGAAAACTAAGACTTTGAATGTGTCTTTACATTTGCGTAAAATATGATCGGCTGAACTTGGTCCCGGAAATCAAGACGTGCACGGAACGAGCGCGAGTAATCTTATTACAGCGTGCGACGTGGTTGAAATCGGCGTTGTTGTAATAATCCCTTCATTCCGCTCCCGATCCTTAATAGAATAACAGTACACTTTTATAAGCCCTCATTACGAATTCGAGCGCAATGTAATTACTATAGCAGATTAGAGTGCAATAAATATATCTTCGTTGACGAGAATGTCGAAATTTCGAAAAGATTTCAGGTTTGTGTATTAAAAAGGCAGGGTTTGGAAGTAACGCTTTAAGCTAAAACGTGACAATTTTTATTGTAGCGATAACGTTAAGCGTTACATTAACTAACAAGTCACGATAACGGTAACGTTTTTTTTGGGTAACGAGTAACTAAAATCCCGTTATTTTACGTTTTTTTTATTTGTCTCGTTAAGTTTTTAGCCCGATCTGAAAGTTTTGAGGAAATGTTCTAAAACTGCGATGCGAGTAATTTTTATCTTCTTTATTATTGGATGAGAAATTCTATATGAATAATTTTTAATAAAAAAACGTGGGATACTAGTGATTTGTGTAAAAATATTTACGAAGAATAGGCTTTTTCACTTTTTTATTAGAAAACTTTTGCAATTCAAAGCGTTGAATTTTAGAAATTCCCATGAAAATATCTAAGAATACTTGGAAGATATGAAGAAAACCTTAAATCTATAGATCTCAAAGTAGGAACTGTAGGATCTAGAAATCCTGCTAGAAAATTTTATGGAATATAATGAATTCAAAATAAAAAAAATAGAATACGAAAAATACTCAAAAAACTAGATTTTATAAAGTTTAATTGTACTTGATTTCTAAAAACCTAATGTAATTTCAGAAACCGAAAAACTTCAATTCCTCGAGCTCTGAATTCTAAAAAATGTATGTCTATAAAAGTCTATAAAAAGATAAGAATAATTTTATATCGTATAACTCTGTGAAAAATACAAAAAATATTGAGGGCACTCTAAATATATAAAGAAACTGTTTTCTGTAAAAAATATGGAAAAATACTTCAGGAATTTCAAACTTTCAATTTTATGTCATTCTGAAATGTAAAGAGGTGCCTTTAAAAAAACTAAAAAATTCCACAACGTTCTTCAGATACTTGAAAATGTAAAAAGAAAATACTTTCAGAAAAATGCGTGCAAATATATAAAACATTGAAAATTTTTCGAATTCCAGAAATTAATACAGCAATACATAAAAATAATAAACGATTCTTGAAATCATAGAAAAACTTAAGAAATATGAAAAGTACTGAAATAAAAAAAAGCCTATCGGGACACTGTTTTATGGAAAATCTGGGGAAACACGGAAAATTCGTTATGTTAAAATACTAGAGATCGAAATTCTTGAAATGTATATATCTATTTATATTATAAAAAAAACTAAAATTATGCAAAAATACTAGGAAATTCTCCAGCATTATATCATACTGAAAAATACGAATTGTTTCAGAAATATTGAACAATCCTTCAAATCTTAGAGCGATTGAAAAACTATCAAAAAAATCAAAGAAAACGAAAATCTTTACAGACAATATTTGCTAAAAAATCCTCTCAAATACAAAAAATACAATGAACTTTGCATTCTAGAGCATGAAATTCTTTAAATAATCTATATTTTAATGTACAGAAAAATAATACGCATTTTTTAAAATACTAGAAAATCTTGCAACATTTTATACATATTGGAAAATACAGAAAAATTCGAAAATTCTGAAAATCTGAAATTTCCGAATGTTTCCTCCTGACTAACATTAAACCAAATGCTATATTCAGAAATTTCGTGAACTTGAAAAAATTTAAAAATCTTATCAAGGTGATTGATCTTTTCCTCAGGGTGTAAAAAGTGAAGATTAACATACTATAATTTATCCGAAATAAATAATTTCCATAGAACAAAACCTCAAGTACGTTGATATTGCATTTTTCTGCCTTAGTTTTTCAATGGCTTGTTTTTTACATTCAATTTATGTCAAACAGTAACGTGAAAGTAACAAAACGTTACTTTTTTACTGCAGTAACCGTAACGTAGCGTGTTACATTTTTTCAAGTAACTTTCCAAACCCTGTTCAAAAGTGCATGTTCTTTTATGATATCTTTTTTTATTGAAGAAGTACTACACAGGACATTAAAACATAATTTTATTATTCAAGCTCATATTTGAATAGCATCTGAGAAAGATTGAAAGTCCGGTTTAGGATTCAAGTGGCAGAGTTCTCAGAATTTAACAAAAAACAATTTTTTATCACACGATATCAAAATAATTATTGTTTTTTGTTTTTTTGTATCTTTCAAATTTAGCATATTTTCAATGAACGTTGATTCAAAAAAAAAGATTAATTATTCAACAACATGTATAGGTGTTTGAACAATACCATCCTCATAATGCATAAAACATCAGATATGCAGAATATACAAACTCACCCTAAAAATAAACTTATCGAGCAAAGGCAACAGCTCGTAAAACATTTTACAGTTATTGTACTTAATATGAGCACTCCAAATAGCGGGAACAGAACGTGATGATAATCAAATCTAGTGTTCGCAATAGGTGCATTAACACTTTTTCCGATAAATTTTCCATTGAGTGTAACGATATGACTTCGAAGTGCTTTATTCCTTTTTATCAGATTGTTTTATCTATTCTCTGAGCTATGATGTGAATTTTGAAACTGGTATGAGATTTCTCCAGCAACTCGGCCCATTACTTAGCACTTTAATGGCGACCACCATGATTGAATGGAGTAGTTTTATTTCAAAACTGTAATGAGATATCACAGTCAAGACAAGTTGGATAGGAGTCATTTAGTATGAATAAAATATTGGGTTAGTCGGGGATGGATATTCAAGATGAGAGGAGGGAAAAATTTTATTTACTATTTAAGATTTTTATATAGAAAAATTCACATGTTGCAATTCATTGACATAACGTCGTAGTTATGTTTTTCTGCTTTGGAATTCCGCTGTAACAAAACTAAAAATTACCTACCTTACTATATTTTGCAGGGTTTAAAGAGTTACTTTAAAAAATGTAACGCGCTACGTTACCGTTACTTGAAAATAAAACTAACTCGTTGCCGTTACCACTCAATAAAGTAACGTCCCGTTACTTTCATGTTACTTTTTGGGAGAAATTGAATGTAAATAACAAAACATCGAAAAAGCAATCAGCTTGTTCAAATTTTTATATTATTTTCTAGTTCACAAAATTTCTGAATATGACATTTCAATTAATGTCATAGATTTCGGAAATGTCATAGATTTTTTCAAAAATCTTAATAACTACTCAGATTTTCGGAATTTTTGAATTTTTCTGTATTTTCCAATATGTATAAAATGTTGCAAGATTTTCTAGAATTTTTAAAAACGTGTATTATTTTTCTGTACATTGAAATATAGATTTTGCATGCCCTAGAATTCAAAGTTCATTGAATTATTTGTTTTTGGGGGAATTTTTAGCAAATAGTGTCTATAAATATTTCCGTTTCCTTTGATTTTTTTTGATAGTTTTTCAATCGTTCTACGATTTTAAGGATCGTTCAGAATTTCTAAAACAATTCGTATTTTTCAGTATGATGGAAGAATGCGGAAGTTCCTAAGATTTGTATATAATTTTATAATTTTTATAATATAAATCGTTATATTAATTTCAATAATTTTGAATTCTATAATTTTAACATAATGAAATATTAAAGTATTTTCAAGAAAACAGTGTCTCGATAGATTTTTACTTATTCTAGAACTTTTCATATTTCTTCCGTTTTTCTATCATTTCAAGGATCGTTCATTATTTTTATATATTGCTGTACTAATTTCTGGAATTTGAAAGAGTTTCAAATTTTATATATTTACACGTATTTTTCTGAACGTATTTTCTTTTTACATTTTTAAGTATTTATAGCATGTTGTGGGATGTTCGAGTTTTTTTGAAGATATATCTTTGAATTTTTACAATGAGATAATATTGGAGGTTCGAAATTTCTGAAATATATTTCAATCCATTATGCAGAAAACAGGTTCTTTATATATTCAAAGTGCCCTCAATATTTTTTGTATTTTTCAGAGAGTTATACGATATACAATTCTTCTTATCTTTTTTTAGACTTCTATAAACATATATTTTCAGAATTCAAAGCTCTATAAATGAAAGTTTTTCGATTCCTGGAATAACATAAATTTTTAAATAATCAAATAACATGAACCTTATAGAAATCTAGTATTTTTCGTTTTTTTCGTATTTGTTTTTGTTTTTTTTTTGTTATTTTTTTTTCCTTTTTTCTGTCGTATTCATTATATTCTATAAGATTTTTTAGCAGTGTCGCTAGATCTTACAGATCCTGCTGTAGATTTTAAGATCTATAGATTAAGATAAATAGTAAAAAAGCCTATTCTTAGTCAATATTTTAACACAAATGACTAATATTCCACATTATTCTATTAAAATTATTAACATAGAATTTTTAATTCAAAAATGAGGAAGTTAAAAATTACTTTCATCTCACAGTTTTAGAATATCCCTTAAAAAGTTTTAAATTGTGCTTGACTCTAAATGAGACAGATAAAAGTAACGTGAAATAATGGGATTTTCGTTACTCGTTGCGGAAAAAAAGTGACTCATTCCCGTTATCGTTACTTGTTAATTGATGTAACGTGTTACGTTATCGTTGCTGTAAAAAATGAAACGTTTTAGAGTAACGCGTTACTTCTAAACCCTGGTATTTTGTTATTTCCTAAATTATGCATTTATATTCAGAATCTTAATTATATCGTCCACTACATATCTTAAACATTCTACTAAAATATAGTACTGCACAAACGTCATCGATAATGTCAGAAAATAGACACAAGGTGTCAACTCGAGATTAATAGCTTTCTAATAGGTAAATGCATTCATTAAAAATCATGTGAAAGAATTCAGGTCGTTCCTGACAGAATCGCGTAATGAATTTATGAAATATCTCGAAATTTGATAAGTCACGTGCCAATGTCCTTTTTGCTCGCGATAACGTGCTCGCGGAAACGCGTAAATCAACTATTCTTTGGCACATTGACACTCGAGTGATCGCCTACCCCATTGTGTAGGTTTATTAAAAATTACTGCGACACCTCGAATACTTGGCTTTTCGAGACTAGATAGCTTGAGTGCTTCAAAAAATTCGATAGCATCGCCTACGTTGTTCAAGCTGGCTGGGTATTTCGTGTTTCAGGACTCGAGTGACATATCTTCATTATGCTCGTTACGTCATTCTTTCGAAAGAAAACAACTCGATGATTCATGTTAGAAAACAATTTATATAGTTTTTTTTCCGCTATGTCACTTTTGATTTAACAAAATTGAATATATACAATACTTCAAATAATTTTAATAAAAATAAAGCAAAACAGAAGGCTACGCTTTGTATATAAAATCTGATCTCTAAAAATAAGTAACACATATACCTTTAATCTATGTCGATATTGTTTCCTTAAAAATTTATAACATACCTACCATCCCATACAACCATGAACCCTTGAACATTAATGCCAGAAATCCATGAAAAATCTTGAATTAAAGTATAAAATCCTCATAAATGTATACAAATCCTAAAAAAATATGAAAACTACTAAAAGTTTTAGAATAAAACATAAATCAAAACCTCAGTCAATTAAAAATATTAGACGAATTCCATGATCGAAACGCGTCAATAAAAAATTACGTAAATGTAAAAAAAAACTCCTAATCCCATGTGTTATTTTGAACAATCGCTCTCTCGAAACCAGATCATCATAGTTGAGAAAATTAGTAACGAAAGAATTATATTGTCTCTCTAAACCTTTCCCGAAAATAATTTCTGCCTACCCCCCTGTAGCTTATTCAATTTAAACTAACAATTAAGGCTTCCGAGTCAGTTATTAATAGCAGTTTTAAATTCCATCGATATGATCTTCTGCAAATGGCTGGACAATCGTTTCTATGAATATATAATGGTCTCAAGGGATTACTATGTTTTCGATAGCAATGAGTGAGAAACTGTAACTCAAGCCCTTGTCCCATGGCGATCGTATCGCGGGCTGCTACGAGCTAGTTCGTAGCGTGTGTTGCAATCGAGGGACCGTACGTTTGCCGGGAAAACGGATATCGCGGAGCGCTCGTGGATAACGAGGACGACAATATTATCAAGCAAAAAGGACCTTTCCTCGACGACTCGATATAATTAATCGGCGCTATCAGAAAATCGTCCACCTAAGTGTGATTTTGTATATCGTCGTTGATAAAGGTCGATAGGCTGCGACGGTTCCGCGGTTACGTACGCGAATAACGAGATAAGGGAAAATGGTCTTTATGATCGAATTATGTTTACTGAAGTGTGACTGTAACGTCTACCGCGTGCTTGTACGACCATTTGATTTCTTTCAGTGATTCGAAACTCGGCAAACATTTATTCAACTTGCGATGCTTCGGAACCGACACACCATTTCTAGATCTGAAATAGTTGAAAGGTTTCAAGAAGCAATTGTTGTATGACCGACTTCTTTCTTTAGGCAACACTCGCTACGCTGTGAAAATTGGCAATACTTGTTACGTTGTAAACGTTGGCAACACTCCGCCTTCTTTTTCTGGGATCCATCAATAAAGAAATCCAACCCAAACCCAACACAATATTGAATGGAAACAGGTGAAAAAAATGACTCGATCAACGTGGGCGAGTGTCATAAACGTGTCTCGGGCCATGGTCGCCCTTAATTGATTCATAAAATGACGAGGCCCCCGATACACCTGTCTTATGAATTTATACGAGCACCTTAACTCACCCCAACCTGCTTTTGTGAGATGCCCTCGATCGATATCGATTAACGTTTCCCCTCTTTGACGAAATGGTTTCAGTGATCGGGCTTTACCGTTAATGTTTTCCGATCTTGTACATGTTCGCCAGCCGAAAATTTCGCGAGTCTCTCATAGCACGGAGAGCGAGTCGTGGTTTACACGATGCCATTTGCATATTTACCACTGAGCCCTGGTTAACAACAATAAAATGACGATAAACACATGTTCCGCATACGTTACAACAGCTCGTTTCAGGACGCCGTATCCCACCGGTTTTTAGGACGAAAACGCTCTCGTCCTTGTATCTTGGATACTGTTATAATTAGGTGATCGTTTCGGAATTTATTGAGGACTTTTCTGATGTTCCGAGATCTTGCGTGGATAGGATATTTTGATTTGTGCCAAAATCGTCGCATTACGTTGGAAACTTTATGAATTGTATGTTAATTAGTTGGACTCCAAAAATGAGAAATCACTTCTCTTTACATCTAGTTACTCTTGTACCCGGAGCTATTTTTTCACTTGGTTAAGTTCACTAACAGTAAAATTATTTTGAATCACATGGGAATTCTTTGGAATAATCATTAAAATTGAAGTTGCACACTACAGCCAAATTATTGGCAAAAGTCTAGGGGAAATATCTGTATACAAATTATTTATAATCACGACTTCAGTACATCAAACGACAAGTTTCATATTTACCTTTCAAAAAAATAGAATAAAAACGTAGGAAGGAGTGCCAGCGAATTTATTTCAACATTTCATCCAAGATAAAGCGAAGATTAAGAACGGGGTGTTCCCGTGGACCTCCAGCTACCGGCTCCTGGTATCTCGATATTTAATCGAGCGGCATTCTTTGTGTCAAGGGGATGGCAAAAAGGAGGGAGGAAAAAGAATATGGCAATAACATCAGTAACGAGAAACGGGTCTATGTGTCATTGCTACGTTTTCGAAATTCCAGAGATGGACCCTCGATACGGAGACCGCTAATAACTGCTGCCTGAAGTCGAAACTACTAATTTGATTTGGGGCCTCCGTTTTCTTCGTATTGCTCGCCACCCTCGCGTTTCGTATATACATTGTGAATGAATTTCACCAATATCTGGTGAAAGTGAGTTTTAAGATATTAGAAAAGAATTGAAAGCATAGGCAGTTGTACCGGGCTGATTAAAAGATTCAAAGTATTACTAAAAAAAGATTCAAAGTATTACTTAAAAAAAGCTTCTTTATTGTTTTTATCGGTTTTTAGTTTTTTTGTGGATTGCTTTATACATTTAAATCGTTCGACTCTCTAGAATGATAATTGAGATCAATTTTTAATTTAATAATTCTAATTGTTTTATGTTTTATAAATTTCTCGCATCTGTGTATTTTTTTTTTTTTTTTATATAAATGAGTATTGTCTTGTTTTAAAGTAATTTTTTTGATTTCTAGTATTTCTATTCATTTCAAGTATATTTCGTACCGAGGACCTGAAGCGTGGCTTTTAAGACGAGGAGCAATTTATCTGCCAAGGCGCAGCCGAGGCTGATATTTGGTCCGAGAACAAAGCCACGTCTCACGGTCCAAGGTGCAAACGATACTTTTTGCAGAACACTCAAGAAAAATGTACTTGGAGGACTTGTATGGTCGCATTGAATACGCCCATTTACGACCGGCAAATACTTCAGTTCTTAGAGACACGTACTGGAGCAATGCTTCAGTGCGTAGTTTTTTGCTTCAGTGCGTACTTTCAGAGACTGAAACGGTTGTATTCAATGCGTCCATACAGGTCCTTGACGTACATTTTTCTAGCTTGTTTTGCAAAAAGAATGTTTTAAAGGCTAGAAACTCAAAAAAATAACCAAATATATGCAGGACATAATTCATATACCCACAATTCCCTAATAATTTGTTTATACCATGTCTCCAACAGGTTATTTTGCATTGGAAGTATCTTGGAAATTTTTGCCAAATCTGAAAGAGTGAAGCCGCTATTTTCCGGAATATGCATCTCATTGTCAGACAAACGCTCAACTCTTTCAGGAAGAGTTTTTGTCTCAACGGCTTCCTTCCAGAGTCTGCAGACACCGCGGACTCTCTGCAGATCACTCATCGATAAGTGATGTGATAAGTGATAAGTGAAAAAGTGGTTTTTCTTCTCTGCGGCCACGCCTTCGGCATGACCCATAGTAATATGTCCACTAAGGGAAAAAAATTTAATTCCTCAGTACTCATTCCTAAACCTTATTTTTTATCATAGCGGTCTAGCAAACCTACTTTTTTGCCCGCTTCGCGGGCAAAAACCGGCTTTTACTCCCTCTACGATAAAAAAAATAGTTCGCACCATGGAAAAAAATAAATTTCTTCGAATATATCGCTCGCCTACAGCTCGGGATATAACTTACACCCTCGTGAGAAATTTATTTTTTCTCTAGATGCGAAATGAACATACTAGTCTACCATCTTCAGATCATGCATTATTTTGTATTAATACAACACTTTCTGCGATCGGACTTCATTGTAAATGCTAATTTTGAACTTCATGCGTAATTTTTTCCACATAATACGCTATGATTTACATAAGTTTCATCATTAAAAAGCATACACCTTACCGACTCTGCGACCAGCACGTGAGAAATATCCATTTTCTGACATTTTGTCCATTTTCGTTGTTCCCTAGTTTTTCTTGTTGTTGTGACTAAGAAAATCTAAAAATACACTCGTCCATCCTTAAGGGAGCCTTCTTTAAGGGAGACTCGGGCAGATATCTAATGAACCGCGAAGAAAATGGTACACTCAACACCCTGGATGTGCACTACCGAAATGTGCACATGAGCGAAATGTGCACCAGATTTCGTTCGCTTTCTGCACCAAAACACGCTCGGAAAGTTAGCGAGAAATTCGAAATCTGATTGGCTCTCCCAATTAAAAGGGTTATGTTTACATTGAAGGCACATACGATTGACATTTTCATATTGCGCACGCGCTGCCGACTTTCAGAGTGGAGCCCCCACTCCAATTAGGTGCAGCAAGCGAGCTTTTCAGTATTTTTTTTTTGTGAACATCGAGGGTAATGAGTATATGCGTCTCCAACAGTTCTTTCGTTTGTCTCAGGCCTCGAGGCCGGCGACAGAATGTCCCATGCCGATTTTGACAGGAAATTTCAGTACTGTATAAAAAGGTACGGTCGCACTATACGGCCAGGTGAGCGCAAAGCTTAGACCATACAGTACATGGACTGCTAGTAGTCCGCCATTTGCCGGTTGGACATAGGAGCACTTAAAGCTGGCGGAGTTGCGGGCTAATTCGACGGAACCAACCGACCTTATCCTAAGGTACCCAGTCGTAGTCCTTCGGCTGCTGTCGTTTTAACCCGTACCGTACGGAATTAAACGAGCATTCCCGAAGGTGCCCGATCCCATATATTCGTACGACAATCGGACATCTTCGGGTGCGGTCGGTTCGTTCCGTCGAATTAGCCCGCAGCTCCGCCAACTTCTATGCCTAACCGGGATATTTCTATTGAGCTTACGGCATACTAGCAGTCCATGTACTAAAAGGTCTATGGCACAAAGTAATTAATTATATTGGCTACAACGGAGAAAAAGTGTCGTTTCGTTTAGAGATACACTGTCCCGAGCTGTATCCCTTATGGACGGACGGGTGTATAATAATTCAGATACTGCAATAGTTCTCGTGGTTTTTGAAAGTAGATATTGCAAGTTTTTGTTTTTGATTTTCCATCACCAATACGCATTTGTTGTGTGAAATTTTCAGAGTAACACGTCAAGAAAACATGAAAATACCACAACTCACATGAAAATGCTTACTTGACGAAGTTCGTAGTAAACAATCCAACCCAAAAAAAAGACGATAACATACTCATTTTTATCGAAACATTTTAAGTAGAATTGCAAGATGTAAAATTTTGATTTTTTGAACAACTCTCATGATTTTTTCCACATACAACTCGGTTATTATAAACATAGATTGTAAGTATTATGATATCAAATTTTACATTTTTATACACGATTTGGATTTTGAAGGATGTGTAGCTAGTTTTCATAGTAATTTGCAGCACATGTTAGGAAAAAAGCACTTTTCGGTCGTCCGATTTTTTCTCAAAATTAGGTTGATTTGTTTTTTCTTTGTTTTTTTTTTTTTCGAAATTGGGTTGTTTTGTGCGACGCAATAAACGAAAGCTATTTATCAATAATGACCCCTGAATTGACTACAATCATATACAAATGAAATCGATGCTGGGCATAAAATTATTGCAAATCCTTCACGATGAAATTTAACATTTTTATATTATAACGATAAGAACACCAGTTTTTATGCTCAAAATTTAGAATTCAATATCTTCTTTCGATTCAAATCAAAGAGCACGAGATACATATTTATTTTTCTTTTCTTTTTTTTAACTACGATTGTTCGGAAATCTTACGTTTTTTGAATCCTCTTATTTTTGAGCTAGCGTTACTCGTCATCTATCCGTCACACAAAACACTTGCGTGATTATAAAAATTTGGATTTTTGTCTTGTTCCAAATAACTGTAAATTTTTTAGTATTAATGCAAAAAATGACTATCAACTCTACGATTGAATTACAATAACTTAAATTTAAAAAAAAGTCGTCTTAATTTTTCTCTTTGTTTCAACAACTAATATGCCAACGATTACGAAGATGAAGAAATTTTTCATATTATGCTATATATGATGGCTTGCGAATAATTTATTTTTTCGCTGTCACGTTCGAAGCCGTTGCACGTCGTCGTTCTTGAAGAACGAGCAAAATTAAAAAAGTTTTCAACTAATCTATTGTTTAACTGAGAAAAACGTATTAACTGATGTGTACTGCATCTGATTTGTAAGTGTAGTATTGCAAGTGTTTCTTGCAATATTTTAAATATACCATACATTGACTTGGAATTTTTTTCCAACTTTTCCAAGAATATTGCAAGCAGTTCATTTTTTTACTATCGTAATTATAATGACATGTCTATGATATGGAAATGACTTTGTTTTTTTCTTCAGTGACTAGTTTAATGTAAAAAAAGGATTTACTCATTAGCAGACAATCATTTCGTACTCAAGCATCCTGTTTTTTCGCCATTCTAATTTTCTCTAAAAACTTTTTTATTTCCAACGGGAAAACCCAAACGATCAGCACATCACATCATCGCGATTTACACTCAAAAATAGAAATTCCGAGAAAAAAAATGCTGAAAGTTAATTGCCAAATTCTTGACTTCAAAATTCTATTGTTTTTTCAGTATCGAAAATGTAATTCAAATGAAAAGACTCTAAAAATAGGTTTTAAAGCGGGCAGGTGAGTGACTGGAAATGCTCGAGTCCAGATTTTCTAAAAATCAAATTTGCCACGTATGATCATGTTATAATTTCAATGTAAGAAACCTTGAAGAAAAATTTTCATGCGAAACCCCATCACTTTACTCACTCTAATGGATATTAGCCCTTACTGAGCGTATAGGGAAGATTTGGTTTTTTTTGGTATGCTTTTTAGATGCGACCCCTCACCTCCAAAGTTTTACATTGGAAATTTTTTTTGGGGTAAGGTTTCAGAAAATATATAATGGTACAATATATGTAATGCTGTTTGGATTCTACAATTGTTTAAAAGATTGGTGTCTACCTTGGGGGAGTCTCCCCTATACATAATGATTGTAATTAGGCTAGTTTCTTCATTTTTCGACAACAAGAATGAAATAACATCTAATGTTTCTATTACTTTAGTTTTGATAGTCATGACTTTTTTATTACTAATCAAACGCTTAAAAAATGAATTATTTCTAAGAATCAAAGAAAATGTGAAGTAAAAAAGACATCAAACGAAAAATGATGATGTAACATTGAAATTTTCATTTTTTTCGTAGAAAAATGGGAAAATATGTAAAAAACTATTAATAATCATTCATTTAATCATATGTTATTATTTGAAAATAAATATGCAATTTGAGCACTCTAGGTGTTTTGGCTCGCCAAATTAAAAGTTTAATAATTGAAAAAATTTTTCATAATAACAGTTCTTTACAAGTGTCTTTTGTATGTCCCAAAAATATTGTCCAATTTATATAAAAACCATGTTTCATTCAGTTATCTTTTTTATCATATGTATCGTAAATTACGACTGTCTAAAAAATCAACATTGTTCTTTTTGATATTGTAAAAGCTCCTTCGGCATCAAAATCTTTACCATTTTCGACACGAAATTCAGTATCGTCAATTTCACAGACGATATTTTTGATATTACTTCTACTTCGAAAATTATTTTGAAACAATTAACAGTGTATTGTCTACGTCGTTCTTTTTTTTTTTTACTATCGTCATCAAAATTACTTGCCTGTAATCTAAAATTATGTAGCTAGTTTGATTTAATAAAAAGTGTCAAAGCATTAGCAATGAAACGTATCGTAAATTAGCATCCGGTTTTTTGCAATTCTACATCTTCAACAATATCTTTTCTAATCCTGACGGGAAAACCCATACCATTTACGTAAAACACTATTGTATTTCTGCTCAGAGATAAAAAAATTCAACTACTGAAGCCTCATTTACTTTAGTAGACAGATTGGAGATCATCAAAAGAAAAGACAGGTAACTTTTACAGATAGTAATTTAACATTACAAATTTTACTGTATGAGATACGTCCTGAGCAGAAATAAAAATATGACAGGACAATGTATAAATTATTATTTCACGTAAATGATGCAAAAATCTTACATGTATTAGTGCGAAGTTTGTAAATAAAAGTGAAGCTGAGTTTTATGATCATACTTGTGAATATTAAATTTTTGCCATAGTTAATTATGATATTTTATTCATCTTTTGTATAGAAAACAAGTTTGAACATCTTTAACTAGACAAAAAACGAGAATCCTATGCGAGAGCTACATGAAAATAATTTCCGAACTGGAAATTGGAAATGTCCAATCTAGCTTACTGAATAGAGACTATGAATAAGAAATATTTTCTCGCAAAAGATTATAGACGTAGAAAGTTTCGTTTCAGGCTCAAAATAAAGGATTCATATTCTTGCCCTGAAATTTCACTCCGCCATATTGAATTTTGTTGTTTACTCAATTTTCTTAAGAAATGTTCATTAAACGATAAAAATAGTGATTATCATAGTGAAGTAGAATAACATTCCCTACATTTTTCACATAGGCCGCTTTTTTCCAAAATGTATTATTTATTTCCGAAATAGAGAAAAAACTGAAAACTTCGTGTTATAACAAATTGTTCAAAAAAAAAAAAAACTAATTTTTTTTCTTTTGTCACGTCATAAGTATGATGGTTATGTGTCATTTTTTCGAAATTCCGAAGAAAAAAAAAGGTACTCATTTTTTTTGTGGCCTTTCCAGATCTGAGTGAGAAAATGAAACTGATACAGGAATGAATATGAAAATACAGGAAACATGCTTGAACATGAATGATTGAAAATTTATTGTCTTCAAAACTTATACAGTAATATTGTTTAATCGTGGTACATGATCCAACGTGGTAGCCTTTTTTTAACATACAATTCCTCGCGTGATTTAAGATAAGAGTAATACTTAAGATAAGTTGTAAGTTATCTTTATATACTATGACGAAGACATTTTCCGTCAAAAATTTTATTGAAATTCGAGCAGAAACTCAGTTGCATGGATGTGGACCTCGAGATGCTCTAATGGGCCTCGTCGGTTTCGGAATAAAAATATCTGAACCTGGTCGCATTAGAGTGAACTCACGTTCGAATCGGATTTTCCTCACTCCTCGGCCATAATTTTCCAGAGTTAATATTTTCTGAAAAAGTAATTTCGAATAACTTTTATGAAACACATAATCAGCATGGCATTTTACATATTTCAATTTCTTGATTGCTATACGAAAAAAAGACAAATTACAAATGAAAGGTCGCCATGGTTAACTATAATAATTAACATGTTGAGTCATTTGTGATAACTACGTTAATTGTCAATACTTCACCGGGAATTTATTTAAATTACTGTTTAGAAGTGTCATCAACGAATTTTGCTAAGGATTGCTTATGATTTTTGAAATTACATTTCAACTTGGTAGCTCCTGAATGCTGAAATTAATACTGATTAACCAAGCTTAAATTATTAACAGGTGACAAAAAAATTTTCTCTAATTTCTTGCTCACCTCTTCCCATTTTCCGACATATGATATGTTATTTTTGAAGTAAAGTTCGTGTGTGCCGAGTTTTTTGTTTCCTGTCGTAAGTAACGTGATTTTTACATTCATCCCACAACCTTCTCCATTTTTACCATCGAATGTTGTGTGCCTTGCCCATTCTCGAATCTGCAAAACCACAATCATTTGATAGAGTTTTCATTGAGCATTACTAGTCACGAGAATTGAATTTTTATTTTTTACCTCAATCTTAGGTTGCATTAAATCAAGATATGCTCTTGGCAAACCTAGGTCGACAAGTTTGATAATTTGCCATTTCATCGGAAGAGTTTTGACGAAACTTCTTTTAACGTAATTCTCAGGTTTTGGAGCTGGATTTGGCACTTCAACAATATCATTTACCTTTACAATTTCCCAGCATATTGGAGCATTGCTACGAAATTCATCATCGTAGTGTGAATGTTTTCTATTCAAGCTGTAACAATGATTTGGCATAGATTGTAAGTTCATTTTAATACCAAAATAGTAAACGTTATTCTGAAGTCAATCTTTTTTTCTCCATTTCTTTTTCGAAATTATTAGTGATCACTGCAATTCACTAATCTTGATCATTATTGTCTCACGCACATTAGGATTTTAAAATGAAATTAATTTCAAAAAATTGTAATATTATAACGTGAATTCACACATTTACCAGTATGGCAATTCTCGATTATAAACATTCTCCCACAGGTTGTTTTGAGGTTTGACTATATTGTAAATTTTCGCAAAATCTCCAGGGATCATCCTGCTGTTACTGGGAATATGGATCTCAGATAGGCTCTCGACTTTTTCAGGTAATGTCTTGTTTTCGACAATTACCTTCCAATGTTTGCACACTCCGCGCACCATCTGAAGGTCTTTTATATCCATGCAATCGAAAACTTTCAAAAGAATTTCTACAGGAAAAATTTCATCTCCATATACAGCATCGTCGTTTGTGGATAATGCTGTCGTGGATATTCTCTTTGTTGTGCCTTGATCAATAAAAACAAATTTTTGTTGCAGAAATATCAATTGTCGATGCTAATTTGAGTTAAACTCCTATTATAGTGGAGTGACTTAACCTGATTATTGGCCGGAAGAAAATAGCGTCACAATAAGTATTGTTTTTATGTACGTGGAATAATGTTTTCAATTTTATATCTTTTAAGACTCATGACTTACGGGGTCGTTTTGTCGTACGTGGATCGCACAGAATTAGAGGGAGAAAGCACATAACGATTATACTGGTGAAGAACTTCATGTTGCTTTTTCGTGCCTGGTTCGAAAAAAAAATTGCATTCGTTCTGTTTACTTATACTTATTAGTGTAAAACATATATCATCGATACTCAAGAAAATCAGAAGTTATTTTACATAATACATATGTGAAAGAATAAGAATACAACCTAAATGATATGCAAGTATTATGTTGGAAAATTAACCAAAAAAAAACTATCAATCAATATTTTTAGAGTCGTTCCTTTATGTTATTATTTGACAACACGTTTGTTTAGCGTTGATTTCAAAATCTTTTTTACATACAGTAAAAGTAATGTGGTTCCTGCAAATCAACCTTCCTGTATAGTTTAGCGTTCCAAATCCTCCACAGAATTTTTTCTTTACAATGATAAAGTTTTTCTAAGAACGATTATGAAGGATTTGCACTGAGCACAAAAGTATTACCACGTGTTAGGTTACGAAAATGTTTTTTTTTTTTTTTTTAATATAACAGTGAACAAAATTAATTACAAATAATTGTTGAAATAAATTCAAATAAATTATTCGTAATTTTAAATTTCTACAAGTAGAAATTATTATCCAGAATTTTAACATTCTTATCGTTAGAGCTCGAATCGAAAAACTGGGTTGTTGAAATAACAAAAGTTTCCGACAGTGTACGTTTTATCGTTGAATTCGACTCTGTTGAATTGGAAATGTATTGTTTGTTTCGAAATAGTTAAATTGCAATCAAAATATTCGTTTCAAGATTGTGGAATTATAATTTTTATTTACTTACGGGAAACGTAGAACGATTCGCATCGATGACACTGCAAGCACAGTATAACAGCAACGTAATAAATTCGAATGGCTTGAGCTGATATTTTCGATCGAATGCATGGTTTATATACCATGCGGTTCCGATCGTACTATGATTATTGTACGTCATTCTGAATTTCTATTGGACTAGCATACAGACAACGATAACGTTTTCATCAAAAGTAGGGATAATTTATATGCTTAATAAATGAAACGTTTTTATCGATAATTTTTTCGAAATGACAGCAATTTTCTTTACAGTTACTCAATATGACACAAAAATAAAATCTTAATTTTCAAGGAAAATACTTTTTTCAATTTTAGAATAATAATGAGTTTATATGTTTCATGCAGTACTTCGTACAAATGACGTTGATTAATTTTTTACCAAATAAAAGAAAATTCATCTGAGGTACTCAACTCTGCTTCACTTTCAGGGAAAAAAATAGAACTTTATTGTAACGAAACTTACCTTTCATTTAAATGATAATATCAATTATATAATAATCATCAACACTCACATAATAGTGAATTATGTAGTAGATCCGAATGTAATTATACAACTTTTAATAAATAGCCTTAAAAAAATTGTTTTCGGGAAAAAAGACGAGGTCAGACGTAAGTGAAAAAAAATTATTATTTTCCAAACTTATACAATCATATTGTTAAACTTTGGTAGACGATTCGAGTTGATCGTCCGTATGTAAAAAATAATCAACTCGCGTGATTGAAAGTAAAGAAAAATTTAAATAAAAGATGAAAATTCTTATGTAAGACAAAGAAGTTTTAACATTTTATTTAAATTAGAACAGAAACTCAGTTGCATGGTTGTCGACCTCCAGATGTTCTAATGGGCCTGGTAGGTATGGGAATAAAAATATCTGAACCTGGTTTCATCATGGTAAACTTTCGTTCAAATCGGATTTTCTCCAACCCTCGACCATAATTTTCCAAAGTTAATATTTTCTGTAAAAATAAAATTTCGAAACACTTTCTTAAAATACATGACAAATATGACGTGATCGTCATTTCAAGTTTATAGTTTAATACTCAATGAAACGACGTCACTGTAAGGTATTAAAAATAACGAGCTACTCTGTCAATAATTTTTCTAAAAACCCTTCTATAAATTTTGTCATTCACAAAAGAGAGCTTCCATGTCTCGCTTTTTCTCTCTTAATAAAATACTTTTTTCGTTATTGAACAGCATGTTAAAAGCTTTAAAATATTATCAGATGTGTAGAAATAATTTTTGTGATAGTTGGCAAAATGTTAAACGAGTGGGTTCAAATTTTCCAGCCATTCAAAAAACGTCAAAAACTGTTACTTAATCCAGTTGAATTTTCTTACTTACAAGACGATCCAGTATAATTAACAATTTTTTTAGCTTACCTCTTCCCACTTTTCGGCGTACGACCTGTTGTTTTCAAAGGAGAGTTTATGTGTGCCCAATTTTTCGTTATCTTTGGTAAGTAATGTTATTTTGACTTTCAATGTACGATCTTCAAGAGAAGGACTGTAGTCTATACTATGCTGAGCCCATTCTCGAATCTAAGAAATCAGAATTATGTATTTTCGTCATCATGAATTTAGAACTGTTCATCATGTAAATTCGATTTTAAATGTTTACCTCAATCTTCGGTTGCATCAAATCAATATATGCTCTCGGCAAACCCAGGTCGATGAGTTTAATAACTTGCCTCTTCATCGGAAAAATTTGGACAAAACTTCTCTTGACGTAATTATTAGGTTTTTCAGCTGAATTTGGCACTTCATCAATGTTATCTACCGGTACGATTTCCCAAATTACGGAAACATAAATATCATCATCATGAGCATAGTGTGAATGACCCCCATTTACGCTTTATTTAACAAACAGACATAAGGTAAGTTTAAAAACAGGTAGTCTACATAATATATATAACGATTCTATCATAAATCGTCTAGAGTTAGTTATATGAATTTCATAACTGGAAACTGCTAGACTAGAAGATATTACCCGTTGGGCATCTTGATTCAGATTATCAATTTTTTTCACAAGCTGAATCTATGCGAAATTTCCACGAAATAATCAAAAACCTTTTTGTCACACCTAAAATAATATACAATATGGTTTGTTCTTCAGATTCCACGTTAAAATCGTAGAATAACCGGTTTCAGTCGATTGTTGATTTGAACACTCACCAGACTGAAGATTTTTCATTATTAACATTCTCCCAAAGGTTATTTTGCGGTTTGACGATATTGTAAATTTTTGCAAAATCTTGAGGAGTCATCTTGCTATCACTCGGAATACGAAGCTCAGATAAACTTTCTACTTTTTCAGGTAATGTGTTGCCCTCAACAATTCTCTTCCAATGTCTGCAGACACCGCGGACATTCAGAAGGTCTCTAGTATCCATGCAATCAAAAATCTTCAGGAGAATTTCTACAGGAAAAATTTCATCTCCATTTACAGCATCGTTATTTGTAGACAGTTCTGTCGTTGATCTTCTCTGCGATGTGCCTTTATCAATAAAAACATATTCATTGTAATTTTTTGTCAAACTCCTTTTGTTTGAGAGTAACTAGACCTTCTTGTTAATCTAAGGAAAATGACTTTTTTACTTGTCTTTAACTCATGTGAAAAAAAAAATTGTAAATGAAAAGAAATGACTGAATGTAAACTACTGTAAAGTAAAATAATGATAAATTTTATATCCTGTTAATGAATTTGTCACTTTCATATACTTTGAAAACTCGTCACTTACCTGGCTGTCTAGTCATGAGTGGTTTGCACAAAATTAGAGGGAAAATACACAGAACGATGATACTGGTAAACAACTGCATCTTTCTCTTTATTACCTGTTGAAAAAAAAATCTCTATTACCATTGTCTGTTCACTCACGATCAAACGTTGCACTGCTAGGTTCGAAATTCTTTAATTGTTATTCAAAGGTGTGTTTCAAAATTGTAGAATCGTAATTGAATCGTGTGTTTCGAAATTTTGTGATTGTAGTTTTTTTTAACTTACGAAAAAAGTAGAACGTTTCGTATTAATGATGCTGCAAGCACACTCTTACTATACGGAGGAAAGCTTCACTAATATTTACTCTAGCCCACACGACTCAGTCGTGTAAACAAAAAAATCGAAGTTAATACACGACTGAGTCGTATCGCTACCCGACCCAGTCGTGTAGCGACACGAACAATTATTTTCTCAGCAGTAACCAGTCGTGCCAGCTATACGAACGCCAATAGAGTAATGTGTAGTGCCAACCGCACGACCCTTTACTCTTTCTACACGACTAAGTCGTGCGGACGGCCCGAATGAGTCCTGCGGGCCGCACGAATTAGCACGAATTTGTCCGGCGTTCCCGACGGAAAAATTGGAACATCGACTTTCATGTGTTTAGCAGCGATCATGAGACATATTGAATACATTGAAAACATGCAGATATAAGATATTTTAAAAAGAGGTTTTCAATAATAATTCTGAATAAAATACAGTACAAAAAATCAGTTCCTTTGAATTCAAAACAAGTCCTATGTTTATCAAATATATTTGTTTGATATACGTTTTCTACAAGTTCAATAATTGATCAACGTATTCTAAACCAAATGAAATAAAATATACTGTAATAAATTGATACATTAACCGAAATTCTAATTTTTTATATTTTTAGGGAAAAGATGAATGAATATGAATCCATATTTCATAAATACAAAATTTACATAAGTACCATGCAAAAATATCATTCCCTTTCCTTTCAAAATATTCAATTACCTATCCTTATTTATTCGCATGAATGTAATAAACTGTGACTTTAAGAAAAAAAAATAATGTTACTATTCTCAGACTTCAAATTTTTGATCCGATTAACGTAAAAAATTAAGAGTGAATTAGATAACACAAATTTCGCCAACGTTTTAGTGGACTCAATACCATTCATTTAAAAACGTATATAAATAATGAAATATTCATTTACAATTGTATTTTGTACATGAACATGATACGTTGCATTAAAATTATTTTCAAATTACATAGACTAGACAAAGGCGTTACAGATTAGAGTAAAAATAAGTAATATTGCATAGGTAAATATATTACTTTTTGTTTTCGTGCATTCCGATTTTTCCATCGGGAACGCCGGACACATCCGTGCTGATTCGTGCGGCCCGCAGGACTCATTCGGGCAGTCCGCACGACTCAGTCGTGTAGAAAAAGTAAAGGGTCGTGCGGTTGGCACTACACCTTACTCTATTAGCGTTCGTGTAGCTGGCACGACAGGTTACTGCCGAAAAAATAATGGTTCGTGTCGCTACACGACTCAGTCGTGTATTAACTTCGATTTTTTTTGTTACACGACTGAGTCGTGTGGGCTAAAGTAAATATTAGTCTATGCTTTTCTCCGTTTGGCGACGCTAGGGTTCCTAGATGCTACTTGCAAAATTGTAAGAAAATCTGTCGAAAATTTCCCGAGATTGAGTGAGCTTAGTTTTTCAAATGATCAATTCTGACGTTCCGAGAAAATGGAGTTTTTATTTATTTACATAACAAATATTGACTGCACAAAAAAATTTTTGTAGGAAGAAAGATGCACGTAGGTTAGCCGCATAGCCCTGTATTTTTTTTATTAACATCTCTTCGAAAAATTTTCCTCGTCTCAGATTGCTCGCTTGGACAATACTTTTACGCCATTCCACGCATCCGTCCAGTTATTCGATCTGGCTCTTCCACTTTCACGATTTTCAATGTCTTTTTGATTTTATGAATGTAACGAGCGAGATCGGGAATAACAATATTAATTATTTTTATATATATATATTTTTTTTTGTTTGTCAGGCTATTCGCCCAGGAATAATTATTCCTTACTCTCGTCGAAACGGAAAAGGACCCTCCATAGACAACGGCCTATGGTGACCCTTTGTCCGATCTTTTAAGGGAGTCGGGAGAATTGCTTTAAGGATGAAATCACAACACCAAAATTTACTCTTTAATAATTCATTCTTTATTTATTCGTCTTGATTTGATACAAACTCATTAAACCTAATGGTACAATTTAATTTTCGCGTGACTCTGGCATACAGTCGTCGAACTCTGCATTATAACAGTATTGTTTTCCTAGAGAGTCGTAGAACTCTTGATCTGCTATCTCTAGCTTTTCTTGAACGGGGAGAATACTTTCTATCTTCTTGTCTAAAGAACCCTTGTTAAGCGATTGGGATTGGGGCGTTCCACAACCAACACATGTGAATTCTAATTTCTTGGTAGGAATAACTAGAGGAATCCCGTATTCCAAAAAAACCCGTTTTGCGATCAGTGAATCCACTTCCTCTAAACTAGTGTCTTTCGAAAGAGGTAATGTTTTCAGAACTTGTAACCGATAGAAAAATTTGGTTATCCCTTTTCTTTTGAAAAAATGTTTTTTAGCACTGGGCTTGAGTCTGTGATGCCTAACTAAGCTCTTAATACTCCAGGTTAAGTTCTCTACAGTAGACACTAAAAGAAAAGAAAACCATAGCAGGGTCAGAGAGAGAGAGAGAGATATACACAATCGGTGAGTTCACGTTCTAATTATCTCAAATGCTTTAATTGGCAACTACGACTTCTTATTAAAAGGACAACTTGTTGTTTAATTTGTTCAGGGAAGGGGTACTTGAAAATCCCTTTTGCTCCTTGCCATCATTATTGCAAGCTGGGCCCGGAAACTCGCCCTGCCAGAGACAAAGTCTCGACACTCGGATAATAATGACAACGACTCAAAAAAAATGGGTTCGATCAAGCAAAACAATGGGAAATCTTTTTATATACATTCTTACTTTTCAAATATTCTCTTTTTTTTTATCCTTGTATTGATAGATTGGCACCTCAAGCACAGCTTGGGTTTTTGGTCAAATCGATACTCGGCAAAAGTGAGGCTATTAAGCTGTCGTAAGGTCGAGCCCTGGACCTCGAAAGTTTTCTTTCGCTTTTGGGAACCTTTGGGCCTTTTGAGCTCTCCGAGGAGAACGAGGCAGTTCAGAAGCTCGAGAATGACTTCGCTTTTGCTGAAAAATACGCGGGTTTATATACGATTCTAAAAGGAAGCTTTCGGACCCCTTTTTGTCCGTTTACATCCATTCCGAAAAATCGCCTCTGATTATTGCTAATCATTTGCGAAAAATGTAAAAATGTAAGGTCATCGTCTTTTGTTAAATCGTTTTTTTTTTTTTTCTTAGTTGGAAGTTGAATGACTAAGAGAATCGAATAATGTTAAAATTGAGTGAGAAAAGAATAATGTAGATAGTATTCTGAAAACAGAAATCCATTGTAACTTGTAACATTAGTTCTTCATTGCTATTAATGAATATCTCTTTTCAGCGCCGGCGAAATCGTAACGATTTAGATAGCGGCGCGCATTATCATTAATGCTTGAAAAAATAACTCTCTTTTAGAATCTCATGTAACGGATATTTTTTTCCAAGGTAAAGTTTCAGACGAGGGGAAAAACCTCGCTCGTCACATGAAAAAAAACGTAATTTTAAACGTAATCCAGACTACGCAAAACTTTTTGAAATCGAAAAAGTGAGAAACTGATCAGAATTTTTTGAACTTTACTAAATACCCTCTAAATTTTCCATGCATTAAATAAAAATGAACATTATTCATGAATTTATGACTTTTTCCTAAAATTCTACAGTTCTTACGAATTTAGAATAATCAACGTTACCCGAATTTACTTATATTTTACTGCGACTCAAAAAAATTTCCTAAAAACACTTTTTCAAGAAATACTGATATAATCACAGCTTAAAAAACCACCAGTGTTAGAACAGTTAAAATAAAGTGCAAACATTACGCGCGATTTCTGCAGTAATTATTTATGAAAACGGCAACAATACATTTTATGAAGAAATATTCAAAACTATTTCTGGAAAATTCACTCATCTCACCAACTACATAAGAAGATAAACCGAAAAAAATATAGTAATTACTACAATACTGTATCGTACTCTGTAATTAGTCTGAAACATTGATTTTTGCTCGATATTTAAAGAAGTTATCGTCGTGGTATCCACAATTTACCAGAAAGGTGGGAAAAATGTGTAGAAAGCGATGGAAAATACTTTGAATAAAATAAAGGTTACGGTTTTTTTGGAATTATGTGTTTTATTTGCAAAAAAACCGGAAATTAATTAGGAGTACACCTGGTACATTAGCCATATGTATGGCGAGGAGTGCTAAATTTTTTTTTCAGTAATCTCTTCATTCCATCGAGTTAATTTTCATTCTACGTCGAGTCAAAAGGGTGCCACGTAAAATAAAGAGTAAAAATCCACTCTCAGAAAAGTTGAATTTCACTTCAAGAGGAGTGACTATTCACTCGAAACGAGTAAGAAATCACTCTTATTTAGAGTTGTAGTATTTTGACCCAACGTCGACTGAAAAATCACTCCAAGGAATTGAGAAAGTATAAAGCACCAAGTAACGTTAAATTCCAAAGTTGAATAAATAAAGATATATAAAGATGACAACGATCAACTATATCATTTCATTTTACTATAATTTTTTCCTACTTTATCATTTCATCGATCATCTACACCATTTCATTTTTATATAATTATTTATTATAATTTAAGGAAAAATCATAATAATATTAAACGGTATACTTGATCAGTGGTATCATCTTTATATGAAAAAACATTTTGACCGATCATATAAACATTACTACAAACAACATTTGAAAAATTGCAAGTAGCATATTCCAAACTTGAAAGACAATCAAATCATCTTTCACTGCAAAAACAATTGATGTAAAAAAAAAAACCAAACACCGAACTCCTTCGGAAACGCGTCATCCCTTTGGAAACAATAAATCAGCTCGAGTCAAAGATTCAGAAATTTTGAGGATCCTGCTGCAAGTGCTATTTGAGTATATTTATCAACGACTGACAAATCTTTTAAACAATATATACTTTTTTTCATCAAATATAGGTATTGTTATTTGCTTGAAACGTATTACAGTCGAAAATTTACAATGTATTTTGACAGACTATCAAAGTTATCCATATTATTTCTTCACTCCAAGAAATTTGAAAGCAATATTTTATAATTTTCAACAACGTTTTACACTGAGGACCTTGCACTTAGATAGTTTCGGTTCCTCCATCGCCAATCAATGAAAAACTAATCAAAATAAATAATTGCGAAAAAATGCCCGAACATTTGCGACAGATTATGTTTAAAAAAAGCAGAAACGATTCTATCACAGGCGAATCTTTTGAGTTGAAAAACAAAGTGATTTACTGTTCGATGATACTTTTTTGTTTCATAAATATCTAAAAAACATCTTTTTTTCAAATTGAAGAACATGACGAAGCTCTTTTCATGTAATCAATGACTAAAAAAGAAACTTTGTTAAAATTTTGTTATTTGTTGGTTCGTTTTTTTTACTTGATACTTTGAAAACCAAGTGATTGATTTCAAATACTTGAATGAATCGATAGAAACACCATTGACGCATCGAATATTTTTTTTATAAAATGTACTATGAAGCCAAATTTACTAGTATTAGAAATAAACAATATTAACAAGAATAATTTACCAAGGGCATATGGATTACCAAAAATATATGAAGAATGAAACCCCTTTAGAATAATAGTCTCGTCAATAGGTTGTCCCGCGTATAGACTTGCTAAATTTATCCAGGATTTGTTGTCAAAATATTTATACAAACCAAAGAGTTTTGTTAAAGATAGTTTCGAATTAAAGAAGAATCTTGAGAAAGTAAAATTAACAAGAAAGTCAAAAATTGTTTCTTTTGATGTCATGTCATTATTTACTAATGTTCCAAAACATAAAGTGAAAAAGGCGCTCAATAAAAGATATGGGTTCATTGAACCGCACATAAAGATACAGCGTGAAGATTTTATTGATAGTGTTAATAAATTAATGGAGTTGACTTTCTTTACCTTTGGTGGAAATATTTATGAACAAATGTATGGAACACCTATGGGTTCCCCAATTTCTCCGATTTTGGCGAATATAGTGATGGAGGATTTGGAGACAGATAGGTTAGGGAAGTTGGATTATGAACCAAAAATATATTATAGATTTGTAGATGATATTTCATTCGCAATAGATAAGGATAAATTGGAAGAAGCTTTAGTGGAATTTAATTCATATTCTGAAAGATTAAAATTTACGTATGAGACAGAGCAAAATGGTAGAATGAATGTTTTGGAATTGACGATTATTAAGGAAAATGATGGATTATTGTTTGATTGTTTCTTAAACGCAACTTCCTCAGGAGGGGTCATGGATTTCCACTCAAAGAATCCTGTAGCACAAAAGAAGGCAATAGTTTATGGATTCGTTGATAGAGTACTAAAATTATCTGATGAACGGTTTTATGAAAAGAATTTTGAAAAAATGAAAAAAATACTTTTAAAGAATCATTACCCAATTAAATTTCTAAATAGAAATATTAAAAACAGAATGAATTATTTAAGATACTTTGAACCAAAAAGGAAGGTTAATGTTAAAGTATGTAAGTAACAATATAAATCTTAAAGTGTCACTAAAATTAATAGTAATAATAGTAATAGATAATTTTGTAGCTCCTGATGAGGGCAAAATGTATGCCGAAAGCTAAAAAAAGAAGAAATTGCTGTTTTTATTAAAAATTGGCTCCAGATGTAATCGTTGTAAAGACAATTTGGATAATATAGAAATAAACCTAAATATGTATTATCAATATTCATCAAAAACCGAATTTAAATATCATGCTGAAAATAAAAGAATTTTTGCGTTCAAGAGAATACGATGAAAGAATAACTTTATTCCACCCAGAACGAAAATCGAGCAAATTAATATACACCTGACTAATTCTGTGTCGAATGAAATAAAATACGAATATTCATGATAATGGCACAATCTGCGCGAAATGTTGTTTTTTGCGCATTGAATTACTATGGGTTGAATTAATTTCAGTGCCATCATGGACATGGCGAATAAATTACATAAATTCTTTCCCCCCGTAAAAAATTCGTTTTCGAAAAATAGTTTTTGTTTCGAAAAATTTTTCAATAAAAAGACTTAGTTTGAATCAAAAAGAAAGATAATTCCTTTTTTTCGTGAAATATATATGTCTCTCTGTTTCCTGGCGATAAATGAATTATAGTGTTCATCAATTGAACGTAATCTTTGTAAAATGTCTAGTAAATGAGAATTCTCGTTATGAAATAATTGGTAAAGGAATATAATGATTTAAGCACTCCTTTTGAGGAAAACAACTACCCCACCTTTCAGAACAACATACGAATGATACATCCTTGCGTCCAATGAAACAACAGAAGAATAATTTGACTTGTCGTCCGTTTCAAAACATTTAGTATATAAAGGGTGACATCGATCGAATATTCGCAGTTACAATCTAGTGAAAAATTGTAACATCATAGATCGAAGCTTGAAAAATAGTGTGCCTACTATCTCATCTATACGAAACGCTCTGCTGCTACCATAAGTTTGAATAAACACGAACTATAATAATACCCTAGAATAATAATAGTAATCTAACTTTCTATTGCTAGAAATTTTTTAGTAAATGAACCTAATAACTCGCAAAGGTGTTTTTTAATGAGTCTATGATTACGAATCCCGAATCGTGCATCAGGTTTAAAAAAAAAACCTGCATGCAAATTTGAAATTTTGAACACGTATGAGATAAATCTCTAGATTCATAATAAATATAATTGTGTAAAATATTGAACAGAATATAAATAAAATAAATTATTGAATACTAAAATATGAAAAAGAAACACAAAAAGATAACGTAACTTTTTTCTCTCACTAGGTCAAAGGTAGCAAGATGAAGTTGTTTACTTTAAGTATGGTCCTTTGGTGCATTCTTCCTGCGATTCTGTGCAACCCACGCACAACAAGACAAATCCGTAAATGTTCTTCAAAATTCTAAATGCAAAAACCAAATTAATTATGATAAACAATAAAAAGTTATCATATTCTACTGAAGATTTAACTTAATTTTTGTAACATAATATTCGATTGGCTCTGATTGAAATATTTTCCGACAATAGGTTGTATCACGAGAAGAACTGGAACAAGAAACAATGTAAGGACCAATCAACCAGGCCATGATCATCATTCAGGTGCTCATTCTGGACACAGTAAGTTCAAATGCAAATATGATTATCTCGAAAAATTACAGAATTTGCTTATCTATTCCAGCTTAGTAATGAGTCGAAGAAATTATGTACTTACAAAGGTCTTGAACGAGGCATTTAAAAAAACGAAATGTAGATTTTCGCTTTGAAATGAGCTTGAAGGTGCAAGGACAAACAAATCTTTTTTCTGTCTGATTAAAATATAATAGTAATGTCTGTTTAAGAATACATAGTCGAAAAAATATATATGTCTTACTTGTGTTAAAACTGCCAGCTTTTGTTCTTCAAAGAAAACATAAAAGTTATAAATGATTGTAGATAAGCATCAGTTTCACGATATATTATAGGATAATTTATGTAGTTGAATTTTAAATTCGTCATTATTTATAAAAAGTATGCGTACTGATGCGAAATATAAACTCTTACATGATATTTTTTATACTGTAAGTGAAATTCTTCAGTCTTAAACTGCATAATGCGTGCACAAGAGTAATATGAACAGAAAAAAAAACTTTGCTTCAAATATATTTTTGTTGATACAGGCATAAAAAGAAGGAGAACTACAACATCATCACCCAATTTACATGACGACAATCCTATAGATGGAAATCCGTTATTTCCTGATGAAATTATTCTGCAGATTTTCGATTGCATGGATATTAGAGCCGTACAGATGGTTCGTGGGGTCTGTAGGCATTGGAGAGATGTTGTTGATATCAACACAGTGCCTCAAAAAATTGCCAGGTTGTCTGCTGAGCTTCATATTCCGAGCGATAGCGGGATAACGGTTCAAGACTTTGGCAATATTTACCGTATAATCGCTCCGCAAAAAAACTTTTTGGAATCTATTTTCAAACGAGAATTGGAAGAGTGGTAGGTGTTCGAAGATGAGGCATTATGTTTTATTTTTTTTCATTCATATCGATTCGAATAAAAAACATGATAATATGCGTGAGATCCCAATGAATAATCTTGACAATTCCTGTGATTTTTAGTAGTCACAAATAATATACTTCAAAATATGAATGAAGAAATTACCTTCAGGATTCTGTTGACTTTCTGTTACTCAAATCAGTCTAATTTCATTTAATTGTTGAAGCGCGAGTAGAGGACATACATCTTTCCAGAACGAACATGGCCATTATCCACCATGCTATGAAATTCTACCAGTTGATAGAATTAATGAAGTTCCAAATGCAGCTCCAAAACCAGATAACTACGTTAAGAGAAGTTTCGTCATCATTCCCCAGGAGTTATGGCACGACATCGACCTTGTCGAACAACTAGGTTTGCCAGCAGCATATCTTGATTTAGTGCAACCGAAGATTGAGGTAAAAAATAATAAATGAATTCACGTGGCAGAAAATGCTCGATGGCAACTCCATTACACAATTATTATTTTGTAGATTCGAGCATGGGCGAAGCACGCTGCATACGTTAGTCGACCAGGACTAGCGTTAAGACCGGTAGTCAAAATATTTTTAAACACAAAAAGTATGGAAGAACAAGACACAAACGATCTTCAATTTATAAACAACAATGCAAACGCTGGAAAATGGGAAGAGGTAAGAAAGGAAATAGAAAATTTTTTCGTCACCTTCCTAACAATATAAGCTGGGTTGATTAGTTTCAGTTGCGAGCATTTAAGATGGTCAAAAATTTTATTTGTTTTCAACGAAATTTATTGAACACGGTTTTGACAATGTTTTTAAGCTTTTCAAGCCATTTTCGATGTTAAATTTTTTAACATCTAGATTGAAAAGGCGAGATGTGTTATCAGATTTTTTCAAATGTACATTTCAAAATATGGAGATCTCGGAGGCACTATTAAAAATTATAACAATCAAAGTAGTTATGACAATTGTCTAACTCATTCATTATAGTTCTTCACTCAGATGTCACTTTGTTTGCAAATTGTCAATTTTTCGTATTTCAATCATGAACCTGAAATGACTGTAACCCCATATTCCCCATGTATTTCATCAACGTTGTTCGGAATTTTTCTTTCAGAAAATACTGACTTTAGAAAATTACGGCCCTGGATTGAGGAGAATCCGATTCTATCATCCTATTACTTTAATGGATCACGGTGTAGATATTTTTATTCCCAAGCCTAAGAGGCGCGCTAGAGCACGGCCAGGTCGACACAATTGAATCACGGCTGATATTTCAACGTCCGCAAGAATACAGCTGCAAAAGTATTATTCATGCATTGTCAGCTTTTTACTCCATATCAACATTTATATATCCTGAAAGTGTTTTATTTGTTGACGATATCGAAGACTTTTTTTTCGGCCATACTTCAAATTATTATTGTGTAATTTGAGATGTAATAAACGTTAATACCTTACCACGCAACCCTGAACCATTTATTATTAAAAAATATTCTAACCTGTCTAAAATTTCTAGATTCAAATAAAATTTGACCGACTTTTAAAACTTTTTCATAGTTTTTCAGACCTTTATGTCAAACTGAAATACATTCTTCTTAAAATTGATTAAAAAAAAAAAATTATAATAAATACAGTAAATAATTATTATAGATATATTTTTTAAACTGTTCAGAATTCTCGGAAATCTTGAAAATTTTGAATTTCCGAACTTCTGAAACTCTAGTAAGTTCTATCTAAACTTCTAACAAAAATTCCGAGCTTATAGGATGGGGTTTTCCATTATATTCCAGTATGTTTTAGGTTTTTCAAAATTTTAAAGAAAATGTGAAAAACATTTAGATGAATTTTTCAAAGAAGTACGATAAAGAACACCATATACAAAATTTAATAAACTTTGTTAGATTCTCCAGATTTTTAGAATCTGGCATAATGATAATATTTTACGATTTTCAATGTCCATTCGATTTTTTCAGAAATAACGTAATTTCAAACGAGATCCGACACAAAACTTTTCGAACTCCAAAAAGTAAGTAACTGATCAGAAGTTTTGAAAATTTCCAAACCAGAAAAGTCCTTCGGAAAGAACGTTTTGATGGCTTTTTCTGCCCCCTAATGAATAATGCGATGACATTAACGATAGGAAGAGATTTTCAGCAATTTTATAAATTAAACAATGAACTATCAAGAAAGTATGTTAATTTCCCATAACTTAGTGTAGTAAATTTCCTATACCTCGAAATTTACTATACGGCAATAGAATTTTTCGTCAACCATAGGACTTATACTACTCCCTTCATGGATTCTTTTTATGTCTGGTATGTGAAAGACAAATATAGTAATTTTACTATGGAACAATATTATTTTCACCTTCTCGCTGTACTGAAAATGTCCTACCCAGGCACAAACAATTGTTCATATTTTTTTAACTATATGATAAAAAAGCTGGAAAATTTTTCCATGCCCGGTAAAGTAAATTTACGAAACCCCGCATTTTTCTATACTTCATTCGACACTTTTCTACGACCATTGCTTATTTACTATATTTTGCTCATGCATTTTTTCACTTTCTTGTATAGTAAAAATGAGTATATTAATTTTACTACACAGGAACAAATTTTCGGATCAAATTTCCATTAAAAATTGGAATAGCTGGACAGGGGCCGAATTTCGATTTTGTTCCTTAGCTCCCTTAGGGTTTACGCAATTTTATTACTTCGTGGTATAAGAATATGCTACAAGTCTAATATTTATGAGAAGAAAGTCATTAAGCATCATTTTATTATATTTAAATACCTACTATTTACTGTAAGCCCTCGATATGTTCTCAGACGTTTGGTAAAAATTGACGAGTCAAAAGTTTCGTGATACATAAGTGTTTCAAGTGGCACTAAAACTTTCTCGTATTGGAAAGAACCTCGTTGACCTCGTGTTGCATCGCGACCGCCATCAGTCTTATTGTCAAGCGCGGTAACTGAGGCCGCATCTGCGACGAGGAATAACGGTGATTCAGGATTCAAGGAACAAAAATCCCTACTTAGGGATGATACCTCAGGACAAAAATTAATAAAAATAACCATACTTCACGTAACCTATGACGGTACAACAAGGGTTAAGAGGAGGGGGGGGGGGGGGGCTAAAATATTTTTGCTTCATTTCCATTTCCCTCATTTAAAAATCCTATACTCGAGTGAGGTAAAAATACTATACTGAGTATAGGGCATATTTTTTTTATACATTTAAGCTCTTATACACTGGTATAGGAAAATTACTATCTCTGAAACGGGTTAATTGCTTCCAATACCGGTATAGGAAAAATACCATGAATTTTGTTTACAGTGTACTTCGGTTGGGAAATTTGTAGGATCTTTTTTGTAATGGGATAAAGCATGAAGAGAGAAGAAGGCATGAAATTATTTATGAAAGCTCCTTCAACAAAAAGTTAAAGCCCTGCAGAGTCTAAAAGAAAGTATAGTTAACCCAAAATTCAAAAATTTGATGCACATATATGGAAACGACTATACTAGTAATTTACTGTTTATTCAATTTTGTAAAATACATGGAATGAGTTCTTATTTCTATATTTGTGTATCGTTTTCAGGAGTAAGATAGCTCTATGTAAAAAAAACTTGAAATTCAGTTTATTTGAACTGAAAAATAAAAAAAAAATTAATGATTATGAATAGTTCAATAAATATCACCTTGTAACCTGAAGAATAAAGAACAATAGAATACTGAATTTTGTAACGGAAAATTATACTATCGAAGTTATTCAGAATATTTTGAATCTTAGACTGATATTTGATAAATCTATATATTGTAGGTACAGTATAGTATCTGATATCAACTTATTAAACACAATTTTTTATAAATAAATCTATAGCCTCTTGCATATTTAATTTCGAAAGACAGAAAAAAACATAATATACTATTTTAGAGTCCGATTTTTGAAGAAAATTCGTTTTAATCAAATTTTATGAAATGCGATTCACGTTATGTAGAATTGGATCGAACAGAATTCTATTTTCCCGAATTCAACGATAAATATAATGATTAAAATCTGAACTCTGTAACAAATCATGTTACATTCTTACTTGCCTACCATGCCCAATTCAAAATGAATGCTTTCAACAATTCATGTACTCAGTCTTCAAAGTATTGAATCACAAGTACAAAAATTACAAGATAACTGGAAAATCATAAGATGTTCTACATTATTATGATGATTGAATAGTAACATTTCGAGAACATTTTTATACGTTATTCAGAATCCACAAAAAGTTCTCGGTGTCCAAACACCTGTTTTTTTATATTTCTAAACACATAATAATAACTTCAAAATCCATAAATAAGTTTATAAAAAAAATATATAAAATTGTTCCTCGTGATTCGGAAATATTCTTACTGATATAGTCTTTAACTCAATTCAAACAATGTTCTCTGATCGAGTATGTAGGTATATTTTATACTTGTGAGGTAAATATATTATTCAATTTCTCATAGACATGTTCATAAGAACTATTCATCTTTTCAATTTTTCTAGACATGACAGGCTACTTATAAAATAAAACGCACTAAAATAATAACGTCAAACATTTTTGAAAAAGACTCAGATAAAAAAGATTGGTTAAAGTAGAAGAAGTTGTTACAAATTTTTGTAGACGAAAAAAGGGAGCTCTAAAAAGCAAACTTGAAAATCTCTTATTCAAGTTACTTGCTCCCTTAGATTAAATAAGTGAAAAGTCACTTTATTTTGGAGGCCAGCTATTCTTTTTTTAGATCGTGAATTTTGTCGTATTGATAAGTGATTTTTTTTGTTTTTTTTGAAACAGTAAAGTATCTGTAGCATTAGTTTTGAGAATTTGACGATAATGCCAGTCAGATTAACGACAATGTTTATTTGTTGTCAACGTTTCAATCACTCCTTCGTTATCCTTTTCAAGACTATGCATATGATAGCAACAAATTAATATAGATTATTCTATATGAGCCATTAATAACATCATTAACAATATTTATCATGGTACTTGAAGTTCTTAAATTAAGCTGTAGCTTTGAGTTGACAACTATTTAATATCACTGAAAAAGTACTGGCTAGAAATAAAATGTACTACTGAAAATAAGTTATATTTCACTTACATAACCTGAGGGACTGTTAGTTTTGAGTAAATATTGATGACGAATTGGTGATGCACAAGTTCAATTCAAGATCTAATATGGTTATTTTTATAAAATTTTTAGTGACATATTCTCAATTTAAAAACAATCAGATCATCCTACGCTGCAAGAACAATTGCACAAAAGGAAAAAAAAAACATTAACACCTAACACATTTGGAAATGCGTCTTCCACTTTGGAAACAATAAATCAGTCTCATAATTACTTTAGCTTTTGAAACATATTATAGTAAATAGAAAAATTGTAACAAAGTACAAACATTACGAACAATTTCTGCATTTATTATTTATAAAAACATCAACAATACATCTTATGAAAAAATATTCGACACTATTTTTGAGAAATTCACTTATCTCACTAAGAATATGAGAAGGTAAACTGAAAAAATATAGTAATCATCACAATACTGTATTGTACTCTGTAATAAGTCTGAAATATTGTATTATTTTTGCTTGAGATTTAGAGAAAATAAAGTTATAATATTGACTATTGTCAAGTAGTATTGCAGTAATCAATATATTTTGTGGTAAAAATTCATTTACATAATTCATTTCAACATTAATTTTTTCATCAAATGGGGAAATGGATTCTCCTCAACGAGGGCAAGAAAATAGTTTTTTTTTTTTTCCAAATCGGACGTATACATCCGATTTTTTATTTTTTTCCTATTTTTGTGAATAACATTAAAAACTGATGGCAGCGAACAAAAGCTTTTTTGGAAATCGTTTAATGATGATCCAAGAATCATCTGAGAATGTTTTTTTGAAAATTCTGCCAGTAATTTTTTTGTGGCAAACTGTGTTATCGAGTGTCTTTTTTTCATGATCAACAGAAAATTCCAAACATTGGAAAAATGCATTTTAGGTTTTTCATCTCGATTATTGTTAATTGAAAAAAAAATGAAAATAATATACATTATTCATCGCAAGATGCAATAATAATCGATTATGTTATCATTCTATTCTGAAACTATAATTATTGGAGTACATAATTGCACACTTTGAGCGATCATCACAAATTGTAATGACAATAAAACTTTTTTGTTGAGGCTAAGCAAAGAAATTGAACAGCCTAACAAACATTTTTTTATGCGTACATTAAAATTTTGTTACGGCGTAAAACACCTTATTGACTAGGTTTTACGTGTGCCATACAAAAAATTTTGTACAGGCGAAGCGATTATTTGGTACACTGTACCAAACTGAGTTTACCAAATTCATATGTCACAGTTTACGAAACTGACTTTTGTGTATCGTTTAGAGTTAGTTATATGAATTTCATAACTGGAAACTGCTAGATTAAAAGATAATACCCGTTGGACATCTTGACTCAGATTATCAATTTTTTTCACAAGCTAAATCTATGCGAAATTTCCTCGAAATTATCCAAAATCTTTTTTCCACACCTTAAATAATATACAATATGGTTTAATTTTCAGGTTCCACGTTAAAATCGTAGAGTAACCGGTTTCAGTCGATTGTTGATTTGAACACTCTCCAGACTGAAGATTTTTCATTATAAACATTCTCCCACAGGTTGTTTCGCGGTTTGGCTACATTGTAAATTTTTGCAAAATCTTGAGGGGTCATCTTGCTATCATTCGGAATGCGAAGCTCAGATAAACTTTCTACTTTTTCAGGTAATGTTTTACCCTCAACAATTCTCTTCCAATCTCTGCAGATACTGCGGACATTCAGAAGGTCTCTAGTATCTATAGAAAACCTTCTTGATAATCTAAGGAAAATGATATTTTTACTCGTCCGTAACCCATGTGAAAAAAAAAATTGTAAATGAAAAGAAATGACTGAATTTAAACTACTGCAGAGTAAAATAATTATAAATTTTATATACTATTAATGAATTCGTCACTTTTATATACTTTGAAAACTTGTCACTCACCTGGCTGTCTAGTCATGAGTGGTTTGTACGAAATTAGAGGGAAAATGCACAGAACGATGATACTGGTAAACAACTGCATCTTTCTCTTTCTTTACCTGTTGAAAAAAAAATCTCTATTACCGATGTCTGTTCACTCACGATCAAACGTTGCACTACTAGGTTCGACATTCTTCAATTGTTAATCAAATGTTTGTTTCGAAATTGTAGAATCGTAATTGAATCGTGTGTTCCGAAATTTTGTGATTGTAAAGTCTTATTGCTTGAGATTTTATGAGACGTAGGCTTTCATATCAGTCTTGATTCCAACATTTTTGAATCTTTCAATCTCCACAGCATTAAGCTCGTAGCGCATTTCCTCAAATGAATAGGCGATTGCATTGATTACGAGGGTCGTGTGTTGGGTGACCGTCGTTTCATCGGATTCTGTTAGACGGCCTCAAATATGTAGAGAGCTTTTGCAGGGCAGTATGTACGAATCCTGGTTCTGTACATTTATTCGAATTTCGTCATTGCGGTTGAATGTCGAAGAGGCGTAGGGCTGGTGAGCGTGAACTTCGTATTGCGCTACAGACTCGTCGAAGAAGACCTTTTTTTCGATGGATAACATTGTACCAGACAAATCAGGTATCAAATTTTATCCTTCGTCCGAGGCTTTTCAGTTAAAACACGTTCTCTGGTGTGAGCTTCTTCAGTGACGTTTGACGACTGACGGGTTTTCAACATGACACGGGAACTTAATAATCTTCAGCATACACAATGCCCCTTATTCGCTCTTCAGGTGTAGTCTGATTGTAATGACCTCGCCGTGGAAATTTATCAGATTTCCGTCTTGATCCATTATCCGCAGCTGTAGATGATGTATTGCTGGTACGATGACTGAATGATAAATGACCTGATTTGGCAGTTCGACAATCTTATATCCTGGAGGCACCACCGGGAAAAACTCGTGTATGGTGTGAACACGCTGCTCGTTAAGGTTTGCACTCGAACCGTAAAGCGTTGACAGGGAGGATTTTCACCGGCAGTTCTGATTCATGCAGCACATTGGCCCCGAAAATCCGCGAAGGATGAAAGCCTAAAAGTTTTCCGATACTGTCCGCGGGTCGAAAATCAATAGGCTTGTTGCTTTCGATGGTGCTGCGGAGCGTGCTAGCATTCGCTTTCAGATTTAGCTGTATGTGCGGTACGGCCTTTTTGAGAGCTTTTTCAATGTTCTTCAACTCCTTACTTCTCGGAGGTATCGTAATGATTTCATCACCGATGTGAAACTTGTTATTTCCCACGTCAATGTTCAGTATATAATTGAAGGTTAGCAACTTTATCAATCATAAGGTATATTTTCGCGCTGGCGAAAGCTCTTTTAGAGGAAAGTGGTGCGCTTCCAGGGTGGACGATGTCCCGGAAAACGTCAACTTCAATGCGTTCACCATGACTGTAGCTTAAAGACTAGCGTTTTTAATGTTCGTTTGGCACTTTTATAGGCTAGTAGTATTGCCAAGCATAAATGTCCGCACATGACTGTGTCGTAATCCTGATATTTGTCACGATTATACTCGACTATCCTACCATCACCCCCAAAGTAAACCATGAGGTCACAAGGTGGTTGAAGATTGTCAAAGCTGTCGAAATAAATTATTCGATTTCCAGTTTTCCTGTAGGCTACCTAATGCGTCCCCAGACCATTTTTATCGTCTAGATTATCGTCTAGATATCTATCTAGATTTTTATCGTCTAGATCGTTTTGTTTCTTCCAATTGTCGCTTGGCGGCGCTAGCATCATTGACCGCTTTGGCGATACCTGCAGCGCCACTTGCCAAGGCGCCAGTAGCATTAACTCCTGCGAAAATGGGTAGTAGAACGGCTGGAAGGATACCACCCACTTTGCTGGGGACAGGCAGGACACGTGTCAGTCGAACTTTCTTTTTTCCTCCCGCTTTTCTGACAACAGCTCGCGCCGCTTTCAATGTTGACTTCAAACATCCAGTATCTTTTGCCACTTTTTTCGCGGCCTCAATGACTTTTCTGAAAGGCAATTTCGTAAGTCTTTTTTTTATTTTTGAGTCCCACTTCTTTCCCAGCCCAGCTTCTTTCTGACTCCCATGATGCCAGCAACTCCAAGGGCGGCGGCTTTTTCTCCAACTTTCGAATCCTTGGCAAATACACGTTTCATCGCACGTGTGAGTTACTGCCAAACATGGTTTGAGCAATCATTTGCGGCCCCTCAAATTGTGGAAAAACTAATGCCATGCTGACGCTCGTTTTGCATCCAAACGGACTAGGATATGAGTACATTTACGTTTATTCAAAATCTCTAGGACAACATAAATATGAGTACTTGAAAAATATTATTAAACCAATCAGAGGTGTCGGCTACTTTCCATATAGTGACAATGATGAAGTAGTTAACATTGATAATGTTCAACCAAACTCCATCATGATTTTTGATGATGTGGCGCGCGAAAAACAAAACAATATACGCGACTTCTTTTGCATGGGTAGACCTCGGAATGTAGATAGTTTTTATCTTCGTCAGACATTCTCAAACATTTTGTGCGAGATAATGCAAATTTTCTCATACTATTTCATCGAGACGACATGAATTTAAAACATGTTTACGATGACCATGTCAATACCGATATGAGCTTTACACAGTTCCGTAAATTGTGCGTGAAGTGTTAGAATAAGAAATTTGGATACTTCGTGATTGATAAGATAGCGAGATAAATTATGGCAGATACCAACGAGGGTTTGATTGCTACCCGCCTATAAATTAGAATGACTGAACATCAATTATGTCAGTATCAGTCGAGCTCTATATTATCATGGATGTGCTGCGTGATATCGTGCAGGCCAGTGAGGTCAGTCGCCGCAAACATCGCCAGCTAAAGCGCAACAAGGCTGCCATGGAAACGACTGTTAATTAAGTCCTCGAACCAATCATCCAGCCACTTCATGCATTGGTGAACAAGTTTCGGAATGAAATTCTTGATCCTGAGGCAATCACCGAGGAGGAAGAATCGCCCATTGAGCCTGTACAAGAAGCTCTTCCTGTGAATCCACCCAGCGATGCCTTAAACATTTACCTGAAAACGCTGAAAAACCAGGAACGAAAAAGCAATGTAGACAGCTTGTATGGTGTACGACAGCTGTGAAAAGGCTCGTTTATTGGAAATGCCCCAATCGATTTTTCAGATACATGGATCTACGTGGATAATGAAATGTATGACAGAACTCCAGGACTGATTGAACTGCTATTCAAAAAGATTCCAAATGCAAATCTCGCAACAGACAGTGATGCTGAAAACTATAGAAAGATTGTTCACCAAACGAGTGCTAATCGAATGCGCTATCAGGCCAACAAAAAGATCAGAGAGAGCAAAGACTGGAAGTACAAGCATTACATTGCAAAGCAGGGAGAGGGAATGTTCAATTTGGCCCAGAGCGAGAAATATACCATGTGTATTGGGACGATCCAACCGAGTTGGTCGATCGTTTGCGTCTTCTTGTTGCATCTCAAGCTACCGGTCACACCAACGAAATCAACTCAATCATCGAAGAGTTGCGAGAGGCTGAAAAAATATATATTGAGCGATGCAAGACGTAAGACCGCATTCCCATTCAAGACAATGGCGAGTATAGACGTTTTTGGGAGACCCTTGGTGAAAAGTCATGGGATTTTCGGTCCGTCAGGTGTTGATATAAAAGTTACCTACGACGACAACTATGACATGGATGGTAAAAGATTGTGCTATGTTGGCGCTCTCCAGGAAATGACTGATGCTGCAACGATAAATAAGTTTACGATGTCGTCGGGGAAGGAAATAAAACGTCTTAATCAAGATTTGCAAGCTCCTGAGAAAACCTGGGTGCTCTGACGGACAATTTTCATCGTGAAATAAATTTTGTGAAGAAAAACGCAGGAACTCCATAAGCCTAAAAGGAAAAATTATCGACGACGCCATGTTGATATGAGAGGATCGAATGAAACTTTGCAAGCTGACCTCGTCGACATGGCTACTTTTGCCGACAAAGGCCACAAGTTCCTGCTGACAGCCATTGACGTTTTCTCCAAGTACGCCCGGGCAGTGCCTGTAAAATCTAAAAATGGTCCTGATGTTACCTTTGCTATGAAGACTGTGCTACATAATCGATGACCCAAAAATCTACACGTCGATCGGGGCAAAGACAACAAGGACTTTAAAGCGCTCATGAAAAAATATGGAATAAACATGCACTTTACTTTTAGCGTCATGAAAGCCTCGATCTGTGAACGATTCAGTCGTACACTCAAGAGAGAGAGTAGTAGGGGTAGGTCGGTTCTGGGGCACTTGGCGGGCCGAGACCTAGTCGATGAGGAGCCAACACTCCCCCATCCCTTCAACTTTTTGTCACGTGACCCCCCTCACCCCTTCGCCCCCCGGAAATAATAATTATTTAATTATCATTATTATTCAATAATCAGCACTTATCATTGATTAGCGTTATCATGAGAATTATCATTAATTAGAATTAACATGAGCATTATCATGAGCATTATCATTTATTAGCGTTATCATGAGCATCATTAATTCAAAATCGCTATTTCAAATTTCAATGGTAGGGGGACCTGAAAAACATACAGTAGTAGTAGCGGGGGTATCCGTCCAGGTATGCTAACACATTGAGCCTCTACATCAATTTCGTCGAGACGTTGAAGTGGCTTCATCGTAGCGCGTCTTTAAGCGCGGTGCAGCAGATGTTGCGTGCACTCCAGCACCAATAGCCGAATGCAGGGGGGGTTCACTTCCATGCTAAACGTGAGCGAGATTTCTCATGGAACCTGGGCGTATTGCGCATGCGTCAACCAGCGTCAACTGGTATCAGAGGCATACAGAGGCATATGATGTCAAATACATTTTGACATTTATGTAGTTTTGTCATCTGCAGTCATTTGTTGTTGTTTGTTGTCCTTTCATGTCATTTGCAAACATTTGTATTGTTTAGTATTGTTTTCGACAGTGCAGTTTCTCAAACATATATCAAATTAAATCAAATTGAATATGAAACGCAATAAAATGACAGGAAAAAAATGAAACAAGCTGATATGCACCCAGTAACCACGAATCAATTGATTCCGATTGGACGAAGCTTGTTTCCAATTGAAAGAACGATATTTGAATTGTATATGTGTCAAATCCACAATTAAATGAACGTTCGTCTAATCGGAAAATACGTTCGTGTAGTAGGAAAGCCATTTCGTAGAATCGGAAATATTCGGAATCAATCGGAAGATAACTATAGTAATCGGAGTCATAGCTATAGGTATACAAATAACATGGCAAAAATCTTATTCTAATCGTGTTTGTGCGCTCTTAGCCTAATCGGAACCAATTGATTCGTGGTTACTGGGCACTAATCGAGTACGAGTGAATGGTTTTTGAATTAGCAAAATGATGTTTTTATTTCGTATTGGACAACTTCTAACGAATACGAAGATGAAATAAGATGAAAAGAAGTTTATTTATGGAATGCAATTACAACTAACTCGATACATAGGTTTAAATTTTGAGCGATAATAATTGTGGTATGTTAAGAAGTTAATAAATTTTATTATATAAATTGACCTAAGCTGCATGAGTATTTTTTTCTGGAACATTATGATAATTTTAAAAATCAAGAGCATAGATATTTTTAAATTCCAAAAACTATATTTGTAAACAAAATTCTGAAAAACAAACTTAATTCGACTTAAAATTTCACTGAACAGAAAATCAGCTAATTTTGGACTATAAGGACTCGAAAGTTTCCATTTTTGCAATAAGTAATTCATCAAGTTTATCATATTTTTTGTTGAAAAAAAGTGTTAGCGGGCGTTACTGAAAAAACAGGAATATTTTTTTTAAATTTTTCTTTGCAAGAAAGGACGGTGTCATGAAAAATAATACCAAGCTATCTATAATTCTTTCATTGTATTTTGTTTCGACGTAATAATTTAGAATAATTGAATAGATCAAGAACGAACCAACTACATGGGTCATATGAATTCGAAGAATTGAGAATTAACATATGATTTTTCACTGGCCTCCACTCTTGAAAATTTCCAATACAAAAATTGTATTTGTTGATTTTCTATCAAAATCAACATTTCGTCTCGTATATTGTTGGTTGAATAGAGAGAAAAATTAAAAATTATCCATTTTTCATTTTTCAAGTAAATTTTTGTGCTTGTTACATTATTGGATCCTGTAACGTAGTCTTCTGGCAGAAAATGATCTTTACAAATCGACAAGTTCCTGACATCGTCAAAATCATCGAGACCGCAGGAGATCTTCCATGTATGGCAAAATTTGGGGCTTTTGGGGAAACTGCAATAAAAATGTCAATAAATAACATAAATTATTATTTATTAATAAAACACAATGTAAAATGCTAAATAGAAATAAAATGAATAATACGTTTCATGCGAGGGAATTTTTAAACTATCAATTATAAATTTTGATTAGTATATTATTTATAACTTTAAAGTTAATAAATATATTAACTAATCGATCAAATTAATCAACAAATTATTTTATAAATAGTAGTACTCAATTATAACAATCAAAGCATCATATTATTATGATATCTATTGATGTCATGAATTGTTGCTATTTTTGACATTTTTTTCTTAAATTCCAAAAAAGTTGTATAATTGGACTGTGGAGAATTTCGGAATTTTTTCCCTAAATTTGAAAAGAAGTCGCATATTTCAGAATATAATTAAAAATAGTTTCAAAAACTTTTCGTTCGAAATAAATGACAATTCTTATTATTTAAGTGTTGTTTTGTGAATTATGAACAAATGTGGAATTTGTTACCCTACATTCCAAAAAAGTGAAATATTTTTTAAAAATATTGAACGAAATGAAAAATACCTGCACATTAATTAACAATGGGTAAGTAGTATTGGACACATAAAAGATATTTACCTGTGCAAAGTCAAATTTGGATGATTTTTTTTCTTTTTGCCGCACAAAAAACAGTGCCGTTTCGACGTTTTCAACTGATGAATACGTGAAAAAATCTCGTGACATAAACAAAACAAAAAACAGCTGATGCATTTTCAGCCATAAATTAAGGATGTGTGTCCCAGTATGTCCATAGCTTGCTGTTGAAGCATGCGCAATACGCCAAGTCCCGTCAAAAGCGGTCGAGGTGAATCTCATCCTCTTGCCAATCTCAGTGAACCCCCCCTGGCCGAATGAAATGGTCGCGCGCTCCCTTCTACTGAAGTGCGGCAGCGGCTGCGCCCCCTCCCACTTCCCCCTCCACGCTCCCTTTCATCTTTCTGATTGGCATAAAAATCCAAGATGGCGGGAAATTAGACGCAAAATTCAAAAAGTGACAATAATTCGAAAACTAACGTAAACTTGAAATTCAAAAATAAAATTTGAAAAATTTCATTCAAAAATGGCTGGAAAGTTGAAAAAAGTGCAAAAAATTGTTAGCAATTGAAAAAAATTGATAGATCTCGAAAATTGTTGCAAAAATTTCTGAAAATGATACAAAAATACAAGTGATTGAAATATAAAATGTGTTAACGTGGTGGCAGCACAGTCAACAGAAACAAGCGTAGGAGTGGGGAGCACCGTATATCAAGAACGGTTTTCTGGACTTGGACATCAGTTTCAACGAAAAAGCGAAGCGAATACATCTCGGAGGAGCAGAGCGACATCGGAGCGCGACAACGAGCTGAAACCAAAAACCTGAAGTTTCTATTTCGTCAACGTGGTGGCAGCACCATCAATGCGATAAGCAGAGGAGTGCGGAGCTCCCTATATTACGAGCGATCTTGAGACAACAAATTTGTTCATTAATATTCAATAGAATCAGAATTTATTTTTCCCAAAGAGTAATATAAGCAAAAGTCACTTGATCGCAAGGTTTTGCGCAAGATGACGTTATTAGGTGTATCAAAAATGTTTTATCATGTTTAGATGACGTCACTGTGCTTGTTGACACCTGTAGGTAAAAAAAAAATATCAATAAATTATATATACGCGTTATATACAGACAGGTTTAAACGAGCATGATGACGTCATCTAAACGATGAGAAACGTGTCGCAACAGGTATAGGAATAGGATGACATCATCTCACGCAATACGCAATAAAAGGATCATCTGATAAAAATCACAAGTTCGAACATGTTAAAAATATTATTTCTTCCATAAAATCGAGTACTTGGGGGAAGACCCCTACGTACTCGACCCCTAAATTTATCATTTTTTTATATCATACAACTTGTGCTAATTAATTATGCTTTTTTCTGCTTACAGTCATGCGCAAAAGGTGTGGCAGACCTTTGGAATCAACACCTTGGACGAGTACTCGGACCTGTACTTGAAAACTGACGTGATGCTGCTGTCTGATGTTTTCGAAAACTTCCGCCAAAAATGCTGCAACATCTACGGGCTGGATCCTGTCCACTATTATACGGCACCCGGCTTCACGTGGGACGCGATGCTCAAACACACAGGGATTGAGCTGGATCTGCTAACGGATATCGACATGATGATGTTCGTTGAACGAGGCATCCGTGGCGGCATCAGTCAATGCAGCAACCGCTGCTCCAGGGCGAACAACAAGTACATGGCCGACTACAACCTGGAAGAAGACGACAAGTACCTCATGTACTACGACGTGAACAACTTCTACGGCTGGGCGATGACACAGTACCTCCCATACGGAGAATTCAAGTTGGTGGACGATGTCAACGAGGGCGTCAACTGGAACGTTGGCCCCGAGTCCGACACCTGGTATATTTTGGAGGTGGACCTCGAATATCCAGAGGCTATTCACGACATCCACCAGGACCTGCCCAAGTGTGCGGAGCTAATGCCACCACCAGGAATCAAGGAGAGCAAATTGCTGGAGACTTTGCTGCCGAAGAAAAACTATATCATACACTACAGGAATTTACAGCAGGTTCTCGATCATGCGTGGTTGAAGCCCTACATCGACCTCAACAGTGGCTTGAGGAAAGAAGCGAATAATGAGTTCAAAAAAAATCTTTCCAAGCTCATGAACAACGCGGTATTCGGAAAGACGATGGAGAACTTCAGAAACTGAGTGAAAATCAAGATCGTAACCGACTGGAATGGACCATACGGCGCAGAAGCACTTGAAGCAAGGCCAAATTTTCAAGCTCGTTCCATCTTCGACGAAAACTTGGTGGCCATAAAACTTGCTCAAGTGCAAGTGTTGCTGAACAAGCTAATTTATGCTAGTTTCGCTGTGCTCGACTTATAAAAAATTTGTCTCTATGCATTCGATTATAATTTCATGAAAAAAACTGTTCCTTGCAAATTCATGTACACAGATACTGACAGCCTCATCTACGAAATCACTGAATCAAATATCTATGACGTCATGCGGGAGAACATCAATCGTTTCGACACGTCAGACTACGTGGAATCGAACACTTTCAATCTTCCACAGGTCAACAAGAAGGTGGTTAACTTGATGAAGGACGAGTGCAACGGCTAAATCATGACAGAATTCATCGGGCTCCGCAGCAAGATGTACAGCATCCGAGTTAACGGTGAAGACGCGATGAAAAAGGCCAAAGGCGTGAAGGCAGCTGGAGTAAAAAACACCATCAACTTCAGGGATTACGAGAGATGTCTACGGGAGAACATCGCAGTGGAACGACAGCAGCATCTCTTCAGGTCCAAGCTGCACCAAATCCAGACCATCAAGCAAACCAAGCTGGCCCTCAGCCCGTTCGACAACAAGCGATGCCTGCAGAACGACACCACGGACACATTACCCTGAAGGCACTACAAGATGGAAACCAGAATGGACATCGACTGAACTTCAAACGAAACCAGCTCTTTTTAGAGCTAAAAAAAAAGGTCCTTTTCAGGACCACCAAAATAAAGTGCAATAAAAATACCTACATCCCTGCGAATCCTTTACCAAACATAAAAAATCTTTTTCAAAGTGATTTCTGCATTGATTAATATTTGAGAAAAATAAATTCTGATTTTCCAGTAAGTCCTTCAAAAAATTTCATGTAACTTAGCAACATTCAAAAAGTCTGGTATTTGAATCAAAAATAAATAAAAAGTTAGTTAAAAAAATGGATTTAACGTAAATTCAAAATATGAGTAAATATTTTATCAAAGAAATAACATTTTTAACATGTTCGAACTTGTGATTGTTATCAGATGATCCTTTTATTGCGTATTGCGTGAGATGATGTCATCCTATTCCTATACCTGTTGCGACACGTTTTTCATTGTTTAGATGACGTCATCATGCTCGTTTAAACCTGTCTGTAAATAATGCGTATATATAATTTATTGATATATTTTTTTTACCTACAGGTGTCGGCAAGCACAGTGACATCATCTAAACATGATGAAACATTTTCAATACACCTAATAACGTCATCTTGCGCAAAACCTTGCGATCAAGTGACTTTTAATCGCAAGTTTGAAGTGTTTCCCCCACCACTAACGTCGACTGTGCTGCCACCACAATGACACATTTTATATTTCAATCACTTGTATTTTTGTACCATTTTCAGAAATTTTTGCAACAATTTTCGAGATCTATCAATGTTTTTCAGGTCCCCCTACCATTGAAATTTAAAATATCGACTATGAGAAACTGATGCTCATGATAACGCTAATCAATGATAATTGCTGATTATTGAATAATAATGGTGATGAAATAATTATTATTTCAGGAGGCGAAGGGTAGAGGGGGGTCACGTGACAAAAAGTTGAAGGGGTGGGGGAGTGTTGGCTCCTCGTCGACTAGGTCTTGGCCGGCAAGTGCCCCAGAACCGGCCTACCCCTACAACTAGTGAGATGTGGAAACGATTCTCCCTTCAAGGCCACTATAATTGGATCAACATCTTACCTGAACTGGTCGCAATTTACAACAATACGAAACATCGTACAATCAAGATGAAACCCGAAGAGGTTAGCACTGCTAATGAAAAACATCTTTTGCACGAAGTTTATGACAAAAAGTATGGAAGAGAAAAGTTGAAATTTAATGTCGGCGACAAGGTCAGGATCAGTAAGCACAAGCACATCGACGAGAAGGGATACAAACCCAATTAGACAACAGAGATATTTACCATCGTCGCGGTGAATCAAACACAGCCCACAACGTACAAACGCGAGGATTTTCTAGGTCACCCCATCGAAGGAGGATTTTACGCCGAGAAACTCTCGAAGTCAAAGTTACCAGAGGTCTATATCATCGAGAAAGTGTTGCGAAAACGTGTAAATAGGATATTCGTCAAGTTCCGCCACCGCGCACAACGTATTCCCTAAGTTCACAATTGTAACTACACGGTTGGTTTATTATACGCGCACAATGATTTTTCTACACCGCACTACTTTTTCGTCCAAAGGCTCTCAAGGCTGAAACACTCACGCCCGCTTCCTCAATCAAGGACACCGCTTCGCGAGGATTCACGGGACGCGAGGATAAGAGCTTTCGTTGGCGCTTGGCCACTTCTCTGGGCGCATTGATTGCCATTGTGAGACTGATGCTTGTACGCACTTACAGACCGTATTTATAAGCTACAGCCTATAGGCTATTTTTAGAATGTCCCTAGAGTCCAATATTTCAGCAGTTGACGATACACTAAGATTATAAAGTTTACTGAATAAACTCTGGTAATTTTTGCTTTCCGAAATCTCAAGAGCAATAGTATCATTGGACTAAATATTACAAAAATATTAAAGGATCTTGAAGTTTTCAGAAGAAACATAATTTAGTTAAAACTTTTCATGAATTTTTTTTTTAATTGTGACAAAGAGACATGGTGCGTGCTTAAACGCAATTTTTAGCGCCAATGTTTACATGTCATCCGTATTTCTTGACTGAAAATTTAGTCTACATATCTTTCACACCACTAAGTGCGTGCTGAAATGTGATTTTCAGATGTTTATATGTCATCCGCACTTCTTGACTGGATGTCATGCACACCTTTTGGTACGTGCTTAAACGTGAGTTTCATATGAATACATGTCATCCGCACCTCTCGACTGAATGTCATGCACACCTCTTGGTGCGTGCTTGAAAATTGGTGAAATGTTTGGTATACGTGCTTAAACTTTAGAAACAGGTGTTGAAATCTACATATTTTTATGAAAAACTCTGGAAACTGAATTTGTCATGTATGGACAGTTCATCAGTTAAAATGTTTACCGACGGTGGGTTTGAGTTATCGTGAAGGGCTTATCATCGATGGTTCCCGTTTTACCGACGCTGAGTCAAGTCTACTGGCTTTCATAATCGATGATTCCTGTTTCACCGACGGTGAGTCAATTCTACCGGCTTTCATCATCGATGGTTCCTGTTTTTCCGACGGTAGTAAAGCAATCCACCACGTCTCACGTGACACGTACCACATGACACGTCCCCCACCACATTGATTACTCAAGCCCACGCCCCTGATTGGCTCCAATTACACATAACTGATTGCTCCTCCCTACTTCTCCGATTGGTTGTCCCTCCCCTTTCCCCTGATTAATCGCCATCTTACTCCCCCTTGGTACACCCCCTTTTCTGATTAGTTCCACTCGCCTTTCTCCACCCCCTTTTCTAATTAGTTGTCTTTCCCCCTTTCCTCCTCAACCCTTCACCCACCCCTAGGCCCCACCTCTTCCCCTGAGTAGTCGTCTAACCCCTCCCCTACTTCACCCCGCCCCACTTCCACCTCTAGGCCCCGCCCCTTTCCTTGATTGGTCGCCCCTTCCCCCACCACTCCACCACTACCTCCCCTCCTACATCACGCGCTGGGCAAAGGAGTAGGGAGGGGAGAACTGGCATAGCCAAACTACTATGAATTTACACTCACTAGACGATTTTTAAGGAATAACAGTAATTGACTGGTAACTTAGGCTGACAAGAGGAATGAAGTTGTCGTTATGAAAAGGGGAGAATATTTTACTAAAATGAAACAGTTGGTCAATGCTTCTGGAACATATAGAAGGCTACCCAGGAATACTTTAAATAAGAGTAGAGATAGTTGTAAGGAAATAGTTAAAAGATGGAAAAATGAGGGATATATTACGGAGAATACTTTCAAATCGTTAAATGTCACTGATTGCAATTTACCGCGCGCTTATGGATGACCAATGATCCATAAGAGCAACGTTCCGTTAAGAATTATTGTGCCATCTCTTGATAGTCCTACCTATAAATTGGCCAAATCCTTACAGCGCATATTATTTAATCAACGGTCTTTTGTTTTGATGAATCCGTCCAGCTTTGGTTTAAATGGTGAGTTTTTTGAGCAAGTTTATGGTACGGCTATGGGGTTACAAATCTCCCGGTTGTGGCGGATTTTGTTATTGCGAATTTGGAGGAAACCTGCTTGAAAAACTTGAGGTTTACATCACTTTTTTATAGGAGATACGTTGATGAAATCATTATGTGTATACCTAGATCCAGGATCGATGAGATATTATGTTGTGTTAATTCTGATCACAGTCGGTTACAATTTACATCAGAGGTCGGAGTGAAAAATAGGATAGTTTTTCTGGATACGACTATGATTAGGGAAAATGGTCGGCTCTCCTTTGATTGGTTCAGAAAACAGACTTCATCTGGGAGGTTTATCGATTCCAATTCTGAACACCCTAAGAGTCAAAAAATTGGTTTCCTGTGTCATTTAGTGGATAAAGCAGTTGGACTTTCGGATGAAAAATTTCATGATAAGAATTGAAGAATGGTTAGGAATATTCTTCTTGAAAATAATTTTCCGAGAACTTTATTGACAGGAACATCAAAAAGAGACTTCATAACTTTCGTAGTCGACGAAATAATCAGGCTATTACATCAAAAAGATTGAACTTTCATAATGCTATTTCGATTCCATACATTTCAGGTCTTTCAGAAAAATTAGAGAAGGTTTGTAGCAAAAATAGTACTATGTTGGTCTATTCCATTAAGAATCAGAGGAATTCATAATTGATTCGCAGGGGGAAAGATAGACTTCCTAGGGAAGAACGGATGAATGTGGTTTATAAGATTGAATGCAACGATTTTCATGCGATCTATATAAGTCAGATAAGACTAACTAACTAGAGTTAAAGAGCATAAAAGGAATATTTAACAAAGTTCTCAACGGCTAAGTGAGGTGTCCTGATGTCATTGCGCTGGTTGGATCAACAAAAGACAAGACACCGAGAACTTGAGTACACAGTATGATAATTCATTGAGGATCGTTTATAGACTGCGGTAGTCGTTGAAACTAATGTGACACGATAGTACCCGTGTGTTATATCTTCGTTACACTATAGATAATGAGTTCGGTTCGTCGCTTTTGTCTTTCCTTAAATCTCGACGCGTTGAGTTCGATTTTAGACTCAGTTAGAAATATGTTCACCAGTGGTTTTTGATTCGCTAGTTTGAGCGGTTTTGTTTGACAGTGACATTTCTGTCGGTTGTATTGGAGTCATTTTGAATGGTGACATAGGATTTTGAATATGCGTGTAAGTATAGGATATGTTATAATTGGACAAGATGAGGAAAAAGGGATATGTTAATGGCTGTTGCCTACGTTGAAAAGATTTATTGTTTTTAAAGGTAATTTTTATGAGTGTTATTCCTGCGCCAACATAACTTAATATAGAAAAATTGTATTTACAAAAAATGTAATTAGTTTGTTTTTAGAACTCTTGAAAAGGGCCGAATAATACGGCCGAAGGCTGGAGAAGCAATAAAGTCATCGAATTAGATAGGAAAGATGATGTTTTTCTTTATTCAATAGGAAAAAAAAATGTTATATCTTCCGAAACCAAAAAACGTGAATCCCACACCACAGTCCGCCCTGAGTGATGATGTAAATTTCTTTTAGTAAAATAACAAGAAAGTACTAACAAATTAAAGTTGAAAAATTTTTAATTTACTTTTTTAATATAATCTTTCCGAAAAGGTAAATTGACAAAATACGAAAACAAGTTGTTTCATTGTTTTATTTGAAACACAATCAGTAAACTTGTTCTTATATTTAAAAAATTTTAAACTTCACCTTCTCTACACGAAGTATGATACAGTTTTTAAAATGATAAATTTATTTAAATGATTAATTATTTTTATTGATCAAGGGCGGGCTGAGAAACGATTCTTGGGGTGGGGAGTCCACGAAAAATCAGGCTGATGATCTTTTTTTTTAGAAATCATTGTCAATCAAAATCGGATATATCCTGCTCTTGGGGGGGGGGGGTTACCCTAATTTCCTCCTACACCTTAGGACCGCCACTGGATCAATATACTCTATTTTGCACTTACAATTAGCGAAAAAAGGTATGTGCTATAGGTAGAATTACCCACTTGCAAATTTGTTGACGTGTAATATACGTGGAAATACCCACACAAAAATGCATTAGTTTACAAATTTCAGTTTCTCTGGATGGTTCCGACGTTCCGACTTTTTTTATTCGCAAAATTTATCAACGTTCTCCGATATCCCAGATTTTGTTTAGTATTTTTCAACCTATCCACTATTTTTGTAAAATGAAATATTTTTTATTATAAAAAATTTGAATGATATCACGTGGTATTACCAATTTTCTAAACTGTGGATAATTCACTACGATCTACCAAATTAATGAATTTTTTCTGGAATTCTTTGAATTTTACGAACTTGGCGAATGACAGCCAATCTATGAAATCGCCAATGTTCTTTGAATTTATCGCATTTTTCAAAATTTCGAACACTATATTTACTATCAACAACTTTACTAACATTATCAAAATTCGTCTTGCTCGTTTGAATCTTTTGCAATTTTCTAATATTTTCAAGTATTAGGGGTTCGTTAAATAATAAATGATGAAAAGAACATAATGATGAAAAAAAATAAAATACAATTCCGAAATAATACAAAGTGATTGAATTTCTTACAATTATTTACCGTCTTTGGAAATCATATCTTTTATTTTTGATTTTTGGATTCGTAAGTTCTAATCGCAATACACACTATCGAATACTTTTTGAATTCAATAAAAATGTGCATTCTTTCATATTTCCAGTAATTTTTTCATTCGTCTGATGTTTTTCAGTAATTCAATAAAAAAAAATTCATCGTCATTTATATTTTGAAGAAATATGATGCAGACTAATCCTTTAAAACTAATAGAAACTTTCTGAAATGGTACAAATTTTTAAAGTTTTGAAGACATTACAAAAAAGGATGAAATTTCTCGAAATAAGCATTATTCGAGCAATATGGTTTATGTACAATAATTTGAAAGTTCAAAAATTTCAAGTGACTGACAAAAAATTTTTATTATTACGCGTACACGTTCCTAGGAAAATAGCGATGCGTTCGTAAAAAAATAAGTGGGTCGTCAATCGACAAGAGGTTGGTAAATACCCTACCGGACATTACTAAATGATAATAATCAAGTAAGTCAAAATGTTGTCCCATAACATACGCTTTCAGACCCGGCTCATCCAGTAAGTGCAATGCAAGTGAGTGTCAATTGAACAATAGCAGTAACGACGTAATAAAAACCCGTATGAAATTATAAATTCTATGTTTTTAGTGTTCTTTTTTCATGATTTTCTGTGTAGGGAAATGTTGGGCTTCGAAAAAATGTCGTAACACCTTAAATGGACAGCGCATAATTTAATTGAGCATATGATTTGATTACAATTTATAGCTTATGCGTCACTGAACTATGTACAAAAGAATTTTTTTTTTTCAATAAATTATGTCCATCAATGTACGGATCTGTAAATATTTGACATTTTTTTCGCCCTACTACCAGTACTTGTGATAGATTACCTGTAAAAAAGAATTCAGATACTTATTATAGCATAGTAAATTAAGGGGGTGTTCCGGTTTGCTAGGCGATTTTCGAAGCGTATTTTTGGAAATTTCTTGTAAACAATCGAAGCTATCGAAACGTTTTTTTTTTTTTTTCATTTCATTGAAGAAGATCAAATGTATAAGATATGTTTTTTACAGAATTTTGTCAACTTTATTATCAACCTCCCGATGACTTTGAATGTGCCTCTCTCAATCAAACGATGCACATGATTCAGCTCGTGTAAAGAATCTGTAACACGAAAATTTTTTTTTCATTCACTTATCATAACGTTGGCTATCTTTTGATCAGGTAGTTTTTTAAATTATATTTATTTTCTTTTTTAAACCCAGTGTGGGTACAAAGGGTTAATATGGTCTAAGAATTATCCACGAAGAACTCAGCCATATATTATATTATAATTATTTTTATTACTATTTTGATTATTATAATTATTGATTTTTATTATATTTTAAATATATAGAAAAGTGGGTAGAAGTAGAAAACCGGTGGGCACGCCAACGTCGTGCTCGAACATCGCCCCCGCCGCCCACGCTGACACCGCGATCATTGAAAAAAAATTGCATTAATCTACATTAGTACGCTTTTGAAGGAAAATCGAATGTCAAAGAGAGAGTTGAACGTTTTTTTCATGAAATGCAAGACTATCTTAATAGTCGAGAAGATCTGGACACCATGCAAATAATGTTGTAGATGAAGTCAGCGATTGTACACCCTGTTCCATTGGACCTTACGTTTAGTTAGGGTTAGGTTTAGTTCCATCTGGTTTTATTATGAAGAATAAGTTCAAGTGTTTAGTTGGAAAAAAGCAGGAAGGAGAGCCGATAAAGGCACCCAGTAGAATCCCTTGATCTCGTGAAAAAGGCTCGTGAAGTACGTTTACAGTTTCAATCCGCGCGCCAATCACCGGCCGCCACATATCGCGAGTATTTACAAAAGTGGGGGTAATCTCTTCTCCTTCCTGTTTTTCGGGTCCCCGGAAAGCACGGAGAACGTGGTCTCGACGCGACACACTATTTTTAGAAAATTGAAAAATCGTTTTTCTTCGCGTTTTATGTTTGGTTGCTTTTAAGCCTAGCTAGGTAGAAAAGCATGTAAGATTGGTGCCGATTATTATCACCATTATATAAAAATATCTTCAACGAACGGATGATTAGTTTTTTTTTCCAATCCGGAAAATAAAATCGTCGTATTTTGAATCTTATTCGAAAGTTATTCAGATCTTGATGAGTTGGATTGATATAAATAATATTGCTAGGTTATCAATTATTATAATTACCCACAATTCTCACGATTTTCAATGCCTTTTTGATTTCATAAAAAAAACGTAAATTCAAATGTTATCCAGTCTACGCAAAACTTTCTGAAATCGAAAAAGTAAGAAACTGATCGGAATATTTCAAAATTTACTAAATACGCTATAAATTTCTCATACTTTAAAAAAAATAAACATTATTCATGATTCTATGATTTTTTTCTGAAATTCAACAGTTTTTACGAATTCAGAATAATCAACGTTACCCACATATTCTGATGTTTTATTACGACTCAAAGAAATGTCCTGAAAACACTTTTTCAAGAAATACTGATATAATTACAACTTAAAAAACCACCAGTGTTATAACAGTTAAAATAAAGTACAAACATTCCGCGTGATTTCTGCAGTAATTATTTATGAAAACGGCAACAATACATTTTATGAAGAAATATTCAAAACTATTTCTGGAAAATTCGCTCATCTCACCAACTACATAAGAAGATAAACCGAAAAAAATATAGTAATTAATACAATACTGTATCGTACTCTGTAATAAGTCTGAAACAATGATTTTTGCTCAATATTTAAAGTAGTTATCGTCATAATATTTAATCTTATCAAGTAGTACTATAGTAGTAGATATATTTTGTGACAAATATTCATATACACATTTGGTACATGAATACTATACTTTTTACTTTTTACAGTATCATATTGTGATTCCTACCAATCCAGATTTCAGAAAATGCAATGTGTAATTGATACAATTGTGGAAAAAAACGAAAAAACATGGTATATGACAAAATATAATAAACATATGATATTTCCTCTCAGTACATGCTGCATCATGATGTACGAACTGAAAAACAAATTATCATAGAGACAATATTCAAAGGCAATAATTTGAAATCCCGCGTACAAGTATAGTGAAAATCACAATATCAATAGTATAATTTGTGCTTTGTAAATTTTTGATTTTCCGGAAAGATCTAGTTTGAATGGGCATACATTCCATCATATTTACCATATAGCAATTTTCACCATAGGTTCAATACTGTCCAAAGTAAAATAAAAAGGAGAAAATTTGCAATAACATTGTTAAACCTGCAATATTATTCTGAAAGTCACACTATTCTTATACATTAGCCATATGTATGGCGAGGAGTGCTAAATTTTTTTTTTCAGTAATCTCTTCATTCCATTGAGTAAATTTTCATTCTACGTCGAGTCAAAAGGGTGCTACGTAAAAAAAAGAGTGAAAATTCACTCTCAGAAAAGGTGAATTTCACTTCAAGAGGAGTGACTATTCACTCGAAACGAGTGAGAAATCACTCTTATTTAAAGTTGTAGTATTTTGACTCAACGTTGACTCAAAATTCACTCCAAGGAATTGAAAAAGTATAAAGCACCAAGTAACGTTAAATTCCATGGTTGAATAAAAAATTTCATTCTCGTTATATGAAGATGATGACAACGATCAACAATATCATTTCATTTTACTATAATTGTTTCCTACTCTATCATTTTATCGATCATCTAAACCACTTCATTTTTATATAATTATTTATTGTAATTTGAGGAAAAATCATAATAATATCAAACGGTACACTTGATCGGTAGTATCATCTTTATATGAAAAACCATTTGACCGATCATATAAACATTACTACAAACAACATTTGAAAATTGCAAGCAGCATATTCCAAACTTGAAAGACAATCATCTTTCGCTGCAAAAACAATTGATGTAAAAAAAAAACCAAACACCGAACACCTTCGGAAACGCGTCATCCCTGTGGAAACAATAAATCAGCTCTTTTATTTGAGGATCATGCACTGCAAGGAATTTGAAGTGCTATCAGAGTATATTCATCAAGGACTGACGGATCTTTCAAACAAAATATAAATATTTTTTTATCAAATATAAGTATTGTTATTTGCTTGAAACGTATTACAGTCGAAAATTTACAATGAATTTCGACACACTATCAAAGTTATCTATATTATCACTTCACTCCAAGAAATTTGAAAGCAATATTATATCATTTTCAACAACGTTTTACTCTGAAGACCATGCACTTAGATAGTTTAGGAAATTGGGTTTTGCTATCGCCAATCGATGAAAAACGAATCAAAATAAATAATTGCGAAAAAATGCCTGACCATTTGTGACAGATTATGTTTAAAAAAAGCAGAAACGATTATACCACAGGAGAATCTTTTGAGTTGGAAAACAAAGTGATTTACTGTTCGATGATACTTTTTTGTTTTATCAATAGTTAGAAAGAATCTTTTTTTCAAATTGAAGAACATGACAAAGCTCTCTTAATGTAGGCAATAACTGGAAAAGGAACCATGTTAAAATTTTATTGTTTGTTAGTTCGTTTTTTTTACTTCATACTTTGAAAACCAAGTGATTGGTTACTAACGCTCGAATGAATTTATAGAAAACAATTGACGCATCTGATATTTTTTTTGTAAACGTAATAAGAAGCCATATTTCCTCAATAAGAAATAATTAAATGTATAGAATATCAATACTCATTAAAAACTTAATCTAAAAATCATGCTAAAAATAACAGAATTTTCGCGTTCAAGTAAATACGATTAAAGAATAGTTTTCTTCCACCCAAAACGAAAATCGAGCAAATTTATATGCATCTGACTAATTCTGTGTCGTATAAAATAAAATGCGAATATTCAAGGTAATGGCACAATCCGCGCAAAAAGTTGTTTTTTGCGCATTGAATTACTATGGGTTAAATTAATTTCAGTGCCATCATAGACATGGCAAATAAATTAAATAAATTCTTTTACCCGAAAAAAATTCGTTTTCAAAAAATAGTTTTTGTTTGAAAAATTTTACAATAAAAAGACTTAGTTTGAAACAAAAGGAAAGATAATTCCTTTTGTTTTAGTGGATTATATATGTCTCTTTGATTCCTGCGATAAATGAATGACATTGTTCATCAATTGAACGTAATCTTTGTAAAATGTCTTGTAAATGTGAATTCTCGTTATGAAATAATTAGTAAAGCTATATTATGACTTGAGCACTCCTTGTGAGGAAAAAAACTACCCCACCTTTCAGAAAAACATACAAGTGATATGTCCTTGCGTCCAATGAAAAAACAGAAGATTAATTTGACTGGTCGTACGTTTCAAACCATTTGGTATATAAAGAGTGACATCGATCAAATATTCTCTAGTGACAAATTGTAACATCATACATTCAAGCTTAGAACTTGTTTGTCCACTATCTCATACATACAAAACGCTCTGCTGTTACCGTAGGTTTGAATAAACACAAAAGAAAATAATACCCTACAATCATAGCAATCTAACTTTCTATTGCTAGAAAATTTTTCTGGAAATGTACTCAATAACTCGCTAAGGTGTTTTTTAACGTGTCTATGATTACGAATCCCGAATAGTGAATCATGTTTGAAAAAATACGCATGCAAACTTGAAATTTTGAACACGTATGAGATAAATCTCTAGATGCATAATAAATATTATTGTGCCAAATATACAACGGAATATAAATATAATAAAAAATATAATAATAAAATACGAAAAAGAAACACAAAAAGTTAACGTATTTTTTTTCTCTCACTAGGTCAAAGGTGGCACGATGAAGTTGTTTACTTTAAGTATAGTCCTTTTGTGCATTCTTCCTGCGATTATGTGCAACCCACGCACAACAAGTGAAATCCGTAAGTGTTCTTAAAAAATCTAAGTGCAAAAACCAAATTAATGATGATAAACAATGAATAGTTATCATATTCCACTGCAGATATAAATTAATTTTTGTGACATAATATTCGATTGGCTCTGATTAAAATATTTTCCGACAATAGGTTGTATCACGAGAAGACCTGGAACAAGAAACAATGTAAGGACCAATCAACCAGGCCATGATCATCATTCAGGTGCTCATTCTGGACGCAGTTAGTTCAAATGCAAATATGATTATCTCGAAAAATTACAGAAATTGCTTATCCATTCCAACTTAGTAATAAGTCGAAGAAATTATGTACTCATAAAGGTCTTGAACCAGGCATTTGTAAAAGAAAATACAGATTTTCGCTTTCGAAATGAGATTGAAGGTGCAAGGACAAACAAATCTTTTTTCTGTCTGATTAAAATATAATAGTAATGTCTATTTTAGAATACATAGTCGAAAGAATATATATGTCTTACTTGAGTTACAACTGCCAGCTTTTGTTCTTCAAAGAAAACATAAAAGTTATAAATGATTGTAGATAAGCATCAGTTTCACGATATATTATAGGATAATTTATGTAGTTGAATTTTAAATTCGTCATTATTTATAAAAAGTATGCGTACTGATGCGAAATATAAACTCTTACATGATATTTTTTATACTGTAAGTGAAATTCTTCAGTCTTAAACTGCATGATGCGTGCACAAGAGTTATATGGACAGAAAAAAAAAACTTTGCCTCAAATATATTTTTGTTGATACAGGCACAAAAAGAAGTAGAACCACAACATCATCACCCACTTTACATAGCAACAATCCTATAGATGGAAATACGTTATTTCCTGATGAAATTCTTCTGCAGATTTTCGATTGCATGGATATTAGAGCTGTACAGATGGTTCGTGGGGTCTGCAGGCATTGGAGAGATGTTGTTGATATCAACACAGTGCCTCAAAAAATTGCCAGGTTGTCTGCTGAGCTTCATATTCCGAGCGATAGCGGGATAACGGTTCAAGACTTTGGCAATATTTACCGTATAATCGCTCCGCAAATTAACTTTTTGGAGTTTATTTTCAAACGAGAATTGGAAGAGTGGTAGGTTTTTGAATATAAGGCACATTATTCCATTTATTTTCATCAATATCAGTTCGAATAAAAAACATGATAATTTTAATTTTTTAAATGAATAATCTTGTCAATTTCTGTGATTTCTATTAGTCACAAATAATATACTTCGAAATATGAATGAAGAAATTACCTTCAGGATTCTGTTGACTTTCTGTTTCTCAAATCAGTCTAATGTCATTTAATTGTTGAAGCGCTAGTAGAGGACACTCATCCTACCATGGATACCATGGCCATTATCCACCATGCTATGAAATTCTAACAGTTGATAGAATTAAAGAAGTTCCAAATGCAGCTCCAAAACCAGATAACTACGTTAAGAGAAGTTTCGTCATCATTCCCCAGGCGTTATGGCAAGAAATCGACCTTGTCGAACAACTAGGTTTGCCAGCAGCATACCTTGATTTGGTGCAACCGAAAATTGAGGTAGAAAATAAAAAACGAATTCACGTAGCTAAAAATGCTTGATGGCAACTCCATTGCACAATCATTATTTTGTAGATTCGAGAATGGGTGAAGCACGCTGCATACGTTAGTCGACCAGGACTAGCGTTAAGACCGGAAGTCAAAATAAGATTATATACGACAGGTTTCGAAAAACGAGGCACATACCAACTTCGATTTGTAAACAACAATGCAAACGCCGGCAAATGGGAAGAGGTAAGACAGGAAATATAACATTTTTTTGTCACCTTCCGAACAATACAAGGTGGGTTGATTAGTTTCAGTTGTGAGCATTAAGGATGGTCAAAAATTTTATTTGTTTTCAGCGAAATTTGTTGAACACAGTTTTGAAAATTTTGAAAGCTTTTCAGGCCAATTTCAATAATGGAATTTGTAAACATCTAGATTGAAAGAGCGAGATGTGTAATCACATTTTTGCAAATGAAAAATTTTCAAATATGGATTTCTCAGGGGATGTATTAAAAATTATTACAATTAAAGTAGTTATGACAATTGTCTAACTCATTCATTATAGTTCTTCACTCAGATGTCACTTTGTTTGCAAATTGTCAATTTTTCGTATTTCAATCATGAACCTGAAATGACTGTAACTCCATATTCCCCATGTATTTCATCAACGTTGTTCGGAATTTTTCTTTCAGAAAATACTGACTTTAGAAAATTACGGCCCAGGAGTGAGGAAAATCAAATTGTATCGTTCTATGACTTTAATGGATCACGGTTCAGATATATTTATTCCCAAGCCTACGAGGCACGCTAGAGCACAGCCAGGTCGACACAATTGAATCAAGGCTAATATTTCAACGTCTTCAAAAATACTTCTGCGGGAGTATAATTATTCATGCATAGTCAGCTTTTTACTCCATACAAAAATTTATATATCCTGAAAGTGTTTTATTTGTTGACGATATCGAAGAATTTTTTTTCGACCATAATTCAAATTATTATTATGCAATTTGAGAAGTAATAAACGTTAATACCTTTCCACGCAACCCTGAACAATTTATTATATAAAAATATTCTAACCTGTCTAAAATTTTGATACTGAAATAAAATTGAACCGACATTTAAAACTTTTTCATAGTTTTTAAGACCTTCATATCAAACTAAAATACATTCTTCTACAAATTAATTTAAAAAAAAAATTATAATGAATTCAAGAAATAATTCTTACAAAAATATTTCTCGAACTGTTCAGAATTCTTGGAAATCTTGAAAATTTTGAATTTCCGAACTTCCGAAATTCTAGTAAGTTCTATCTAAACTTCTAACAAAAATTCCGAGCTTATTAGATGAGATTTCCCATTATTTTCAATATACCCTAATTTTTTCAAAATTTCATAGAAAATGTGAAAAACATTTACATGAATTTTTGAAGGAAGTACGATAAAGAACACTATATACAAAATTAAATAAAATTTGGTAGATTCTCCAGATTTTAAGAATTTTGCATAATAATAATATCTTACGATTTTGAATGTCCATTCGATTTTTTCATAATTAACATAATTTCAAACGTAATCCAACGCAAACCTTTAAAACTCAAATTATACACATCAGAATCTTGATGTGTTCACACACCTCCATGCAAGCTCGTACGTACATTTAATCCTTGCAGAGCGGAAAAATTGGGCCAGGTATCATCAGTCGCCGGACGAGATGTACGGACGATTATCTCGCGCGGCCACTGTGTGTACGCAGTAAGATGTGTAGATCGCGACAGTCCGCTATTAACGTATAGCGAGGAACGTATAATGTCGAACGATTTGAAGGACGTGACGCGCGTGTATGAACGTGTGGTACCTGTAATAACGGCTCCTCGCAGTACATGTTACGGGCTACGTTAACGGTTAAATACGCGTAGAACCAGAAGGCAAGGTATGCGACATCAGCGGAAGCCACCATTGAAATTTACATTGTGTTTCAATATTTCGCTGAAATTATACTGATGAAGATCAAAGAGCCTGTAATGCCTGGAGTTGGATCAAAAATATTTATGCAGATGGATTTTCCAAACCAGAAAAGTCCTTCGGAAAGAACGTTTTGATGGCTTTTTCTGCCCCCTAATGAATAATGCGATGACATTAACGATAAGAAGATATTTTCAGCAATTTTATAAATCAAACAATGAACTGTCAAGAATGTATGTAAATTTACCATAACTTAGTGTAGTAAATTTCCTATACCTCGAAATTTACTATACGGCAATAGAATTTTTCGTGAACCATAGGACTTTTACTACTCCCTTCATGGATTCTTTCTATGTCTGGTATGTGAAAGACAAATATAGTAATTTTACTATGGAACAATATTATTTTCACCTTCTCGCTGTACTAAAAATGTCTTACCCAAGCACAAACAATTGTTCATATTTTTTTAACTATATGGTAAAAAAGCTGGAAAATTTTTCGATGCCCGGTAAAGTAAATTTACGAAACCCCGCATTTTTCTATACTTCATTTGACACTTTTCTACGACCATTACTTGTTGACTATATTTTGCTCATGCATTTTGTCACTGTCTTGTATAGTAAAAATTAATATATTAATTTCACTACACGGAAACAAATTTTCACATTAAATTTCCATAAAAAACTGGAATAGCAGGACAAGGGTTGAATTTCGATTTTGTCCTTAGCTCACTGTAGGTAGTACGCAATTGTATTCCTTCGCGCTATAAGAATATGCTACAAGTCCAATATTCATGGGAAGAAAGTAATTTAGCATCATTACATATTTAAATACCTACTATTTACTGTAAGCTTACGATATGTTCTCAGACGTTTGGTAAAAATTGACGAGTCAAAAGTCACGTAATACATAAAGTTTCAAGTGGCACCGAAACTTTCTCGTATTGTAAAGAACTCAATTCTTTACATTTAACTCGTGTTGAATCGCGACCGCCAATCAGTTTTAAAAGACAAGCGCAGTATCTGGGGCCGCATCTGCGACGAGGAATGACGCTGTTTCAGGATTCAAGGAAAAAAAATTCCTGCTTAGAGATGACTCTTCAGGACAAAAATTAATGAAAATAACCATACTTTAAGTAACCTATGACGGTACAACGAGGATTGAGAGGGGGGGCTTAAATATTATTGCTTTATTTTAATTTCCCACATTTCAAAATCCTATACTCGAGTGAGGTAAAAATACTATACTGAAGTATGGTGAATACTATTTTTTATACAGTTAGGCTACTATACACTGGTATAGGAAAATTACTATCCCTGAAATGGGTTCATTGCTTCCAATACCGGTATAGGAAAAATACCATGAATTTTGTTTACAGTGTACTTCGGTTGGGAAATTTGTAGGATCTTTTTTGTAATGGGATAAAGCATGAAGAGAGAAGAAGGCATTAAATTATTTATGAAAGCTCCTTCAACAAAAAGTTAAAGCCCTGCAGAGTCTAAAAGAAAGTATAGTTAACCCAAAATTCAAAAATTTGATGCACATATATGGGAACGACTATACTAGTAATGTACTGTTTATTCAATATTGTAAAATACATGAGTGAGTTCTTATTTCTATATTTGTGTACCGTTTTCAGGAGTAAGATAGCTCTATGTAAAAAAAACTTCAAATTCAGTATATTTGAACTAAAAAATAAAAAAAAAATTAATGATTATGAATAGTTCAATAAATATCGCCTTGTAACCTGAAGAATAAAGAACAATAGAATTCTGAATTTTGTAACGGAAAATTTTACTATCGAAGTTATTCAGAATATTTTGAATCTTAGACTGATATTTGATAAATCTATATATTGTAGGTACAGTATAGTATCTGATATCAACTTATTAAACACAATTTTTTATAAATAAATCTATAGCCTCTTGCATATTTAATTTCGAAAGACAGAAAAAAACATAATATACTATTTTAGAGTCCGATTTTTGAAGAAAATTCGTTTTAATCAAATTTTATGAAATGCGATTCACGTTATGTAGAATTGGATCGAACAGAATTCTATTTTCCCGAATTCAACGATAAATATAATGATTAAAATCTGAACTCTGTAACAAATCATATTACATTCTTACTTGCCTACTATGCCCAATTCGAAATGAATGCTTTCAACAATTCATGTACTCAGTCTTTAAAGTATTGAATCACAAGTACAAAAATTACAAAATAACTGAAAAATCATAAGATATTCTACATTATTATGATGATTGAATAGTAACATTTCGAGAACATTTTTATACGTTATTCAGAATCCACAAAAAGTTCTCGGTGTCCAAACACCTGTTTTTTTATATTTTTAAACACAAAATAATAACTTCAAAATCCATAAATAAGTTTATAAAAAAATTATATAAAATTGTTTCTCGTGATTCGGAAATATTCTTCCTGATATAGTCTTTAACTCAATTCAAACAATGTTCTCTGATCGAGTATGTAGGTATATTTTATACTTGTGAGGTAAATATATTATTCAATTTCTCATAGACATGTTCATAAGAACTATTCATCTTTTCAATTTTTCTAGACATGACAGGCTACTTATAAAATAAAACGCACTAAAATAATAACGTCAAACATTTTTGAAAAAGACTCAGATAAAAAAGATTGGTTAAAGTAGAAGAAGTTGTTACAAATTTTTGTAGACGAAAAAAAGGAGCTCTAAAAAGCAAACTTGAAAATCTCTTATTCAAGTTACTTGCTCCCTTAGATTAAATAAGTGAAAAGTCACTTTATTTTGGAGGCCAGCTATTCTTTTTTTAGATCGTGAATTTTGTCGTATTGATAAGTGATTTTTTTTGTTTTTTTTGAAACAGTAAAGAATCTGTAGCATTAGTTTTGAGAATTTGACGATAATGCCAGTCAGATTAACGACAATGTTTATTCGTTGTCAACGTTTCAATCACTCCTTCGTTATCCTTTTCAAGACTATGCATATGATAGCAACAAATTAATATATATTATTCTATATGAACCATTAATAACATCATTAACAATATTTATCATAGTACTTGAAGTTCTTCAATTTAGCTGTAGCTTTGAGTTGACAACTATTTAATATCACTAAAAAATCACTGGTTATAAATAAAATGTACTACTGAAAATAAGTTATATTTCACTTACATAACCTAAGGGACTGTTAGTTTTGAGTAAATATTGATGACGAATTGGTGATGCACAAGTTCAATTCAAGATCTAATATGGTTATTTTTATAAAATTTTTAGTGACATATTCTCAATTTAAAAACAATCAGATCATCCTACGCTGCAAGAACAATTGCACAAAAGGAAAAAAAAAACATTAACACCTAACACATTTGGAAATGCGTCTTCCAGTTTGGAAACAATAAATCAGTCTCATAATTACTTTAGCTTTTGAAACATATTATGGTAAATAGAAAAATTGTAACAAAGTACAAACATTACGAACAATTTCTGCATTTATTATTTATAAAATCAACAATACATCTTATGAAGAAATATTGGACACTATTTTTGAGAAATTCACTTATCTCACTTAGTATAGGAGAAGGTAAACTGAAAAAATATAGTATTTATCATAATACTGTATTGTACTCTGTAATTAGTCTGAAATATTTTATTATTTTTGCTTGAGATTTAAAGAAGATTTGGTTATAATATTGACTATTGTCAAGTAGTATTCCAGTCATAGATATATTTTGTGGTGAAAATTTATTTACATAATTTATTTCAACATAAATTTTTTTCATGAAATGGGGAAATGGATTCTTTTCATCAAGGGCAAAAAAAAAGTTTTTTTTTTCCAAATCAGACATATACATCCGATTTTACATTTTTTTTCTTTTTTTGTTAATAAATTCCGCCAGTAATTTTTGTGTGTTAAACTGTGTTATCGAGTGTTTTTTTTTTATGATCAACAAAAAATTCCAAACATTGGAAAAATGCATTTTAGGTTTTTGATCTCGATTATTGTTAATTAAAGAAAATAATGAAAAAAAAATATATATCATCGAATTGCGAGATGCAATAATAATCGATTATGTTATCATTCAATTCTGAAAATATATTATTGGAGTACATAGTTGCACACTTTGAGCGATCATCACAAATTGTAATGACAATAAAACTTTTTTTTTGAGGCTAAGCAAACAAATTGAACAGTCTAACAATCATTTTCTTATGCGTACACTAAAATTTTGTTACGGCGTAAAACACCTTATTGACTAGGTTTTACGTGCGCTATACTAAAAATTTTGTACAGGCAGACTAATTATTTGGTACACTCTACCAAACTGAGTTTACCACATTCATATGCTATAGTTTACGAAACTGACTATTGTATGTCGTCTTAAGTTAGTTGTATGACTTTCATATCTGGAAACTGCTAGATTAAAAGATAATACCCTCTGGGCATCTTGATTCAGATTATCAATTTTTTGCACAAGTTGAATCTATACGAAATTTCCACGAAAAAATAAAAAATCTTTTTTTTACACCTTAAATAATATATAATATGGTTTTTTTTTTCAGATTTTACGTAAAAATGGTAGAATAACTGGTTTCAGTTGATTGTTGAGTTAAACACTCACCAGACTGAAGATTTTGCATTATGAACATTCTCCCACAGGTTATTTTGCGGTTTGAATATATAGTAAACTATTGCAAAATCTTGAAGGGTCATCTTCCTATCACTCGGAATACGAAGCACAGATAAACTTTATACTTTTGCAGGTAATGAGTTGCCCTCAATAATTCTCTTCCAATGTCTGCAGACACCACGGACATTCAGAAGGTCTCTAATATCCATGCAATAGAAAATCTTAAAGAGAATTTCTACAGGAAAAATTTTATCTCCATTTACAGCATCGTTATTTGTAGACAGTTCTGTCGTTGATCTTCTCTGCGATGTGCCTTTATCAATAAAAACATATTCATTGTAATTTTTTGTCAAACTCCTTTTGTTTTAGAGTAGCTAAACCTTCTTGTTAATTTAAGGAAAATGACTTTTTTACTCGTCCTGAACCCGTGTGAATAAAAAATTGTAAATGAAAGGAAATAACTGAATGTAAACTACTGTAGAGTAGAAAAATGATAAATTTTATATACTATTAATGAATTCATCACTTTTATATACTTTGAAAACTCGTCACTTACCTGGCTGTCCTGTCATGAGTGGTTTGCACGAAATTAGAGGGAAAATGCACAGAACGATGATACTGGTAAACAACTGCATCTTTCTCTTTATTTACCTGTTGAAAAAAAAATCTCTATTACCGATGTCTGTTCACTCACGATTAAACGTTGCACTGCTAGGTTCGACATTCTTCAATTGTTAATCAAATGTTTGTTTCGAAATTGTCGAATCGTAATTGAATCGTGTGTTTCGAAATTTTGTGATTGTAGTTTTTTTTTAACTTACGAAAAAAGTAGTACGTTTTGTATGGTTGATACTGCAAGCACACTCTTACTATAACGTTAGTTTCGAGATTTGAGATTGTCGATTGACGCGAGCTGATATATTCGATCGAGGCGTCGTTTACTCTCTATCGAGTTCAGAAAATAGAAAAGTCACTTTTATCATTCTGAGTATTCATTGGACGAAAGAACAAATCATGTGGATGTTTTTTTCCAAAATTATAATTATTTTATACGTTGAAAGAAATTAAGATTATTCTCTATTATTACCTCCGAATGATTGCAAATAAGGTTACAACTACTTGACATTTAACATAATTGAATCGCTATTATTTTGAAAAAAGCATTTTTCATTCATTTATAATTTATAAGTTGCTGTCTTCAAAATATATTTTTATTTAAAATGCAAAATTACTATGAACTATTCAGATTCGATATTGCGAAATCTTGGAATTTTTTTTTACATTCGATTTCAGAAATTAATCATCATTACTTTCAAAATTTCAAATTAAGCTCTGAAATTCCGCTTTTTTTTTTCATTAAGAGACTCAATTCGTTACCTATTTTTAGTTTCACATACGATATTTCTAATATGCTTCGACTTCAAAATTTTTAAACAATTTAAAGCTATGTATCTAAAATTTTTTTTCTATCGGTATAGAAATTACATTTTTTCAGACTGCAAATCACTTTCTTTTCTTTTTTCTGAGACGAATAGACTATAAAAAAAGTGTTTGCACATCGCAAATGGACATTTAATTTTTTTGCAGTTCTGTTCATTCGTTAGTTCCTTCTGTAATTGTGAAGGGGAAACCGAAACAATTTCCATATGTAATCTTCCCTTTTTACGCTGACAGTTATAAATGTCTAATATTATATTTTATTGTGCACGTATTTAGCAGGTTCCAAGGAAAAAAAAATCCAAATGATCGGTTCAACAACTCTATTGAATAAAGAAAAACATCATCTTTCCGATCTACTTGAATGACTTTATTGCTTCTCTCAATTGCTTGATAATGAACAGTAGTTGGGCTATGCCGGTTCTCCTCCCCCCCCCCACTCCTCGACCCAGCGTGTGACGTAGGAAGAAGCGGAGTGGGGAAAGGAGGAGGGGGGAAGTGGCTTAAGGAGAAGGGGTGGGGAAGGGGAGGGGGAAACACAACTAATCATAAAAGAGGGCGGATGAGGGGGAAGAAGAGAGGTGGGAGAGGGGGAGGGGAAAAGACAAGCAATCATAATATGGGAAAGGGAAGAGGAGGGGATAAGGAGGGGCAACCAAGCAACCCCTTACCGCCCCCCGAAAAGGGGGTGGGGTAAGGGGAGGGGGCGAGTATCCAATCAGAAAAGGAGGCAGAACAAGGGGGGAGTAAGATGGCAATCAATCCAAGAAGAGGAGGGGGAACCAATCAGAGAAGTGGGGAGGGCCAATCAGTTAGAGGAAACTGGAGGCAATCAGGGGCATGGGCTGGGGTAATCAATCAGGGGTGGGGGACGTGTTACGCGGGACGTGTCACGTGCGACGTGTGGATCGCTTTACCACCGTCGGAAAAACAGGAACCATCGATGATGAAAGCCGGTAGACTTGACTCACCGTCGGTAAAACAGGAACCATCAATGATAAACGTTTCACGATAACTCAAACATGCCGTCGGTAAAACAGATCTTAGCTAATGATCATTTTTCGTTTTATTAATGACACAGCCATACAAAAAAAATATTTTTTCGGGTCTGGAGGTCAGACCATGTTTCTATATTTTTTCGGGGTCTCTGAATCTGAATCCGAGGTTCAAAAAACCCCATCACGTCAGGGTTCCAACATAACCTCAAAAAACCTCATGCAAAATTTTATTCGAGTCCGGGGGTCAGACCATGTTTATTATATGTTTATTGGTCACTGAACCCGAATCCGAGGTCCAAAAAACTCCAGCATGTCAAGGTATCGACATAACCTCAAAAACTTCATAAAATTTTTTTTTTCAAGTTTGGGGGTCAGACCATGTTTACCAAAAATCAGTTCAACCCATAAACCCTATTTACTCCACAAAACAAAGATATATAGGACCGTCGGCATCAGCGCTACCCGATGTACACCGCGAGGAGGTTGCACGATCAGATTTTGTACATCATATAGCCCTTATAAGGGCTTTTGGCAACAAAAATTTAAATTTGTGGAATGATTACCAAGAATAAATAAATGATTAGATAAATGAATTGTATACATCTACAATATGAAAAATGATGTGTAGAATTCTTAACTACTGGAATAAATGACTAGTTACATGACTACAATAGGAATTGAATGATTTAAGTATACGAACTCAAAAATTAAACGATTGGAATAAACGATCTAAAAACCAGACGCATAAATCAAATGTCATAAATCAAATGTCTTGTTTGCGACTATAGCGGGTTCTTTTCTCATCAAAAGATCTATGCAGTGATTTACGCTTTCTATCTTCTTTCGGTGTATCTTGCTTCAACATCCAACAGAAATCTGCCATCATATTTACATCCCACCTTCCTTGATATCGAGTTTCCATGACTTTTATATTTTGGTGAAAGCGTTCGCCTTGCTCTTCACTAAAATCACCTAGATTATTTGGAAATTTGTCTACATGTGCATGCAACAAATGTGATTTCAAATTCATCAGGCATCCTAGCTTTCTAAAATCTTCAACCATTTTGCCAACAATCTTTTTATACTTCGGACTTTTGTTATTTCCTAAAAAGTGCTGTGCCACATCTTTAAAACTAAGCCAGGCTGCTTTCTCAAGTCGATTCATTGTACCAATGAAATTTATATTTTTGAACATAGTTCGAATTTGTGGTCCGTCGTATACTCCTTCTTTCAACTTAGCCTCAGAAAGTTTCGGAAATTTGGATTGAAGGTATTGAAAACATGCCCCTGATTTATCAAGGGCTTTGACGAATTGTTTCATGAGACCAAGCTTTATATGCAACGGAGGAATGAAAATTTTCAATGGATCCACAAGAGACTCATTGATGATGTTATTAGAACCTGGAGTTAGCGATGATCTTACTGGCCATTGTTTCGTCTTGCTGTCGTGATTTTCTCTATTTCTACTATCCCACAAACACAAATAGCAAGGATATTTAGTGAATCCTGACTGTTGTCCAAGCAGCATGGTTATTATTTTCAAATCTCCGCATATTAGCCATAAATGCTTTTCATATTGAATTTTCTGTAAAAGTATTTGCATATTGTCATATTTCTCTTCCATGACAGTAGAATGAGCAATCGGTACAAGAGCATAAACGTCCGTGTTGTGAAGTAAGACCGCCTTCATACTTCGTTTCGAAGAGTCTATAAAGAGTCGCCAATCAGAAGCTTTGTAAGAATTCTCTTTCAGCTGATTTATGAGACCCTCGACATCGGTACAAAATACTAAAGATGAATCTTCCTCCCGGAACGTAAAGATGAACATCCCGGACGTCGATAATGTCTTTTTGCGCGTTTATGCACTTCTTCGACTACAGCTTCTTTCATCTTTTCGACGTCTGGAATGTTTATGAATGAGGACCCGATGAGACGTGGCAAACCGATCTCGTAGACATGTCCACCTACAAGAATAAAGGCTAAATTTCTATTGACCGTCATCGATGTCTTCTCCAAGTACGCGTGGGCTTTACCAATAAAAACCAAAAATGGACCCGACGTTATCGCTGCAATGAAGACTGTGCTCAAGGATCGTCAACCCAAGAATCTACATGTCTATCAAGACAAAGAATTTTACAACAAAGACTTCAAGGCACTCATGAAACAACATGGAATCAACATGTACTCTACATTCAGCGGCATGAAAGCGTTCATTTGCGAACGTTTCAATCGTACACTCAAGAGTCAAATGTGGAAACGGTTCTCCCTCCAAGGACATTACCAATAGATCGAAATCTTACCTGATTTGCTATCGAGTTACAACGCCGGCCGGCATCGTACAATCAAAATGAAGCCAAAAAATGTTACCGCAGCTGATGAAAAACGTCTGCTTGATGAAATTTATCATGTCAAGCAACAGAAAGAGAAGATCAGCAATTTCAGGGTCGGTGACAAAGTCCGGATCAGCAAGTAAAGCATGTTTTTGAGAAGGGGTATACGCCCAACTGGACAACGGAAATATTTCACCATCGTTGCTGTAAAGCCAACGCATCCCACTACGTACAAGCTCAAGGATTATCAGGACCAGCCCATCGAAGGAGGATTCTATACCGAAGAACGTGCCAAAGTGAAGCATCCGGATGTGTATCTCGTTGAAAAAGTGTTGCGCAAGCGTGGAACCAAATTATATGTAAAATGGTAGGGGTTTGATAATACTCACACAGTTGGATAAATAAATCAGACATGTAATCAATAAACGTTTATTCGTATATATCGAGTGTTTTTATTCACCCTTTACATACATATATAAAATAAATATATTTATACTTTCAGCATGAATTCATTTCCGCACCACCAGAGCCCACTCCGTTCTCGCATGGGTAGGTAGAATTCATGGTGCGTTTTTGTTGACGTGGTATCTCCAGTAGGCCTAATCCACGATCTATCTAAATAGCCTAGTACAATGATATTTACAATTCGTCGTCGACATCCATCAATCCCCTTGTTTGTCTAGAGGAATATTCATTGTCATTTACAATCCCTCATCGACGTCCATCAATCCCCTTATTTTATAGTGGCCGTGAGCCAAAGTGTCCGTTGTAGTTGACAATAGGTGACGCTTGTCATCATATGGATTTAACGCAAATTTTGTTTGTTGAATTGTTTGAATTTCATGCAGATGTGATTGAAACAGATGTTGAACGCGATACTCTGTACTCTCACTGTACAAGCAATGAACATAATCATCGAAATCTATTGTTTTCGCCACAACCGATCCTTTGACTCCTTTGGCTTTTTTAATTCTATCCTGACCTTCAACTCGAACACTGTACATCGTACTTCTCAATGCTACAAATTCAGTTATGATTTTCCCGTTGCATTCATCCTTCATGAGACCCACAACTTTTTTGATTTTCAATTCGATTCCGAAACGATTAGGTGAGGGATGATCTGATGTATCGAATTGATCATTGTTTTCTTTCATCATTTTATATGGGTCAAGATTTCGAATTTCGTAAATCAGACTGTCTGTATCGGTATACAGAATTTTCGCGTTTGTTGCAGGTTTCATAAAGTCGTAATGAAAAGAGTAAAGACATGTTTTGGATAGGTCGAGAACGCAGAAACCTATATAAATGGGTTTGTTTATTGTAACCTCGACGCGTGCTTATTTAATGGCGAATAAATTTTCATCGAAGATTGTACAAGAGCTGAAATTTGGTTTCGAAATCAAGGCTTCTGCGCCGTATCGACCCAGCCGTTGCATAACAAGTTTTATATCTACACATTTTCGAACATTCTCTATGGTTTTTCCGTACACTGCATTGTTCATCAGTTTATAAAGATTTTTGTTCAAATTCATTTTTTGCATTTTTACGCATTTCACTATTTAAATCAATGTAAGATTTCAACCATGGAGATTGCTTCAATTTCAATATCCTATGAATGCAACGCAAAACCAGTCCATGGCGCAATGCCTGCCTCAAATTTCTATAATGAATGACGTATCGCTTTTTCGGTTCAAGAGTTGTTAAGAGCTTTTTACATTTCAAACCGGGTGGAGTTTTGTGCTCTGCGCGAAACGGTAAGTCATTGTGAGAATCATGAATTTCTGGTGGATACTCGAGATCCACTTCTAGGATGTAACCTTCTCCAGCATCATCAGCAACATCCCACAGAAAATCTTGTTTAAAATTTTCAACCCACTCAAATCCACCATAAGGCAAGCATTGCGTCATGGCCCACCCATAAAGGTTATTTACATCATAATACATGAGGTATTTGTCCTCTTCTTGGGGATTATAATCAGTGGCGTAGTAGGGATTGTTGGCCCTGGCGTATCGATGGGTGCATTGAGAGATGCCTCCTCGGATCCCCCGTTCGATGAAGAGGAGCTTGTCGATGTCCGTGAGAAGCTCCAATTCTATACCCGTGTGCTTGAGCATGGCGTCCCAGCTGAATCCTGGCGTTGTATAGTAGTGGGCAGGATCTTGTCCATAGGACTCGAGACAGCCTTCTCGAAAGTTCTCAAAGACGTCCGCCAGGAGAAGCACGTCAGTCTTCAGGTATAGGTCCGAGTATTCCTCAAGTGACTGAATGTTGAAGGACTGCCAGGCTGTCTGAGCATGACTGAAATCGAAAAAAAAAATTTGAGAACTTATTAAATAATACAAAAAATGCCAATGATAATTAAAATAGTTTATTTACCGATAGTCATTGTCGGAAATGTTCTCATCCATCAGGGTATTGTAGAACGCTTCTTGAGGCAGCAGCTCGGTCATCTCCAATTTTTCCCAAGAGTCCATGTACTCATATGGGAACACTCCTTTCTTCATGAGGAGTTTTAATAGTTCCTCGTCGAGATGCGAGTATTCTCAATGGATGATGGTTTTTTTATCGTCCTCCAAGTACGACGCAAGTTTATCCAGCGATGACGCCATGAACCTGAACGAATCAATGAATCGCAGAGATATCTTGCTGTCCTCGATATGTTTGGTGAAGGAGACGTATCTTTCCGTTGTCTGTGGAATTAGGGCGATGCGTCCCTCAATACAGTTGGCGATTTGTTTGATTACAAGATGGCTGTCATATCTGCTTATATTGTGAAATATGACCTGAAACAAAAAAAAATAACAATTGTTACCTTTGAATTCTTGTTGCATGAGATGTATTTTCTAACAATAATCAAAATAGTAATAATTTTTTTCAAATCTCAATAGTATGATCAACCAAAGTTCCAATGCTCATAGATATCTTTTTTCCAAGTTTTATTAGAAAAATATAATGACATAAAATCTTACCGGAATAGTGAGTGCATCCTGGTATTGGAGATTGTAGTTTTGATGAGCCGCGCCTCGAAACTTGCCCGTAAGATGGTAGTGGTCTCTCACTCTGATTTGACCTTTCAAAGCGGTCTTGCAGATGTGGCAGTTGGCAGCTTTTCGAAACATTTCCTTCTCTGCCGGGGTGAGGGGCTCCATGGGTTTGGGGTTCTTCATCTTCTCCTGGACTTTTTTCCGTATGTTTATATATCCTAGTAGCGCTGCGATCGCGCACTGTTGCCAAGTCTACCACCACGCATTGTTGCCAAGTCTACCACCGCACACCGTTGCCAAGTCTACCACCACGCACTGTTGCCAAGTCTTGCGCACTGTTACCAAGTCTACCGCCACGCACTGTTGTCAAGTCTACCCCCACTCTGTCTCACAATTTTCGTACACTTTGTTGATCAAAAACTTTTTTATTTTAACGATTTCATTTTGAATTCTTTCTTTTGAGAAAACGGAGCAAAATTCTTCAATAATATTGAAATTCTCAGAGACGATTCGTTTCACAATTCACTCTTCGCATATTTTTTGAAAATTAAAATTTAGGAATAACTCGGCTGCACTGTATGACTCCAAAATGATATCAAGGCGTTCCTTGCGTAAGTCAACATTACCGGTATACAAAAATCTTAAAAAATGTTCAATGTCATCACTTGGGAACTGGTTGATTATTATTTTACCCTCTTGCACTTCTTTCCACGAACGATTGAAAAGAGTCGCGAAATATTCTGATTGAGCCACGAGAATCGCACTGTGTACCTTGAATTCGCGGATGGGAGTGATGATTGAAAAGTCTGATCGATTTCCCGTGCAGAATAAATTTTTCAAACCTTTTACGAAAAACGCGGGTTGATTACCTTCATCAGAGTCAAGACCCCCCCACAAGTGGTAGTCTATGTTGAGTTTTATTAGGAACGTACCGTCTTTCAATGTTGGCTCTTTTGAAAGGTAGTATTGTCCACCATCAGGGTGGAAAATGTGCGCGAACTCATCAACCCAAGGTCGATGGATTTTTTCGATTACTGCTGCCAAACGCCACTCGGATAAACAGTCGATGCGAGGACGGCACTGAAAAACCGGTTGAAGTTTCCCATCTATTTTGTACACAGAGTTTCCACGTAAAAATGGAATCACTCAAATCATTCGAACTGCACTCTTCACCATTTTCATTTAAAGAACCACGTAGAATTAATTCTATCGGAGCCATCGTTCAACGAAGAGCGGATAATCAAGAGATTCGCGGATAATTAAGAGAATCGCGATGTTGATCATATCAAAAACGCGACTGACTGGCAATGGGGAAATCAGGGGATATTATATAGAAAAATGATGACGTCACCATCAAATCCCCACTGCTCGGCATGAGTCATAGATAAAATTTGATATTGACTTTGAGGTTTTGAGAATCGAGCGATAAAGAAAATCGCTTCTGTAAATAACGGAATCAAATTACTTCTACGCATAAAACCAAACCGGATACTCGGATTACAATAACGCAGAAAGTGTAAGCAAAAGTATCAAATGACAACTGCGCAACAAAAAACACCATGATCATATTACATCTTGGACCGGAAGTCATTTTGTAAACAAAGATAACAAAAGTCATAAATTTGTAGCCTTCGAAGGATACCGACTGGTAAATAAATGATTACAGTGCTGGAAATTGGTCATGAGATTGAATTACATCTTCGCAGCGAGCGACTTTTCTAAACAAAAGCTCGTATACCATTTACGCAGCAATTTTTTAAACAAACATCTAGATCTATATTCAGCTATAATTAAATAACATTTAAACAGTGAAACCCAACTCTATAAACAAATGGAGTAAAGCTTATCTTGGTGTCATATTTTAAGAATTTTCATAACATAAATAATTGCATGAAATTGGTCGATGTTCGAATTATATTTACAAATAGAAATCCAACTCTATAAACAAATCGAGCAAAAGCCTATCTTGGTATGATATTTTTAGAACTTTTATAACATAAATAATTGTATAAAAATGGTTAATGCTCAAATTACATTTACGCAGTTTTATTCGAACGTGTTAAGGTCAACGCTTGCGAGTTTAAACTTGTCATTATGCCATCACCGATTAGGAGTTCTACGCAGTTAAGATATATCTCTATGTAGTTTTATTTGAGGTTTCATATTTTTTAGAGTATTATTACATCGCCGTGACTATAATGTTCAGCGCGATGCAACAATTGACGGTTTGTTGAACAAAGTGTTGATAAAACAGTTACCTACCTAACCGACTAATCAATATTTTATGGTAGAAATCTTATTTGCCGACTGATGATTACTTATTAGCTGAGGGTAACCTATCGACTGAGAGTAAACTATTACTGCGTGGTATAAAATACTTTTATAATCAATCAATGATAATTATAATAAGTTATGGAAAATATTTTAAAATTTTTCCTTGAAAAAAAACTGAATTCAGAATCCCGCAGGGTACAAATAATATTCATAAATTTTCCTGTTGATGGGCTATCGAAGTAAGGTGTGTAATATGCATAAAGTGAGTTTGTAAGTTTTTAGAGAATGATTTTAATTCATCCGTTGTCTTCGGAACGCTAGAAAAGATAACGCGCCCGGGCGGAGAGATTAGGTGGTACGGTGTTTATGAATTCGTGCGCAGTATTCAAATTTTATCTCCAAATATCTTTTTGGAAAAAATAGACTCGAGAAAAATGCATATTGTTTTCTGTGCACAGTCAGAAAACGAATTTTGAAAGCCTAACAAGCGGAAAAAATGAGTTTGGAAAATGAAAATTTTGAATGCTTAGTTCCCGAAATTGAGGTTACGGAGGATAATTTCACATAATTGTGGATTATAATCGTAAACAATTCGTTCGTCATCATGCCGCAAACTATGCAGGTGTTGTCCGCGGCGAAAAAAGATGTTATAACGTCCGAAATTCAATGTCACTACGCCAAATATCCAATCGACACAACCATCAAAATTAATAAGAGTCGATATATTATTCGTGATGGATATCTTGTTCCGGTAAGTATCTATTTAAACCTAATTTTCAATAGAAAGTTGACTGATGATTATGCTTTTTCTCTGTTTTTACAGTGTTTGTTCGGTCGCACGGCGCAAAGGGTAAAAATGTTGGAAGAAAGGGAAGAACTTGAAAACAAATTGAGACTTCTGGGATCGGATGATGAAGATGAAGTGGAAATCTTGAACAAAGAGTTAAGAGAAAAAAAAATATGTAACACATGAATAAAACAAATATAATAAATATAGCTGTATTAATAGAAAAAAAAAACAACAAAAAAAACCAAACACAACAAAAAAACAAAAACCTGCATAATCCTTCAGACAGGTGACAGGCAGACAGACCCCTGTTTTACCGACAGTAAGTACACCCCTGTTTTACCGATCTGTGCCATCTTGGATTTAAGACGCCATCTTGTTGGGCGCCATCTGTTTTTCCAACCGCCATTTCGTTTTCTAACCGCCATTTAGTTAAAGGACATTGTTATATGGGAAAATTTAGGCAAAAATCTAGGAAAAATACAGGAAAATTTGCGGAAAATTGAGGTAAATTCGCGAAAAATTGAGGAAATACCCGAAAAAATATGAAAAATTCTGGAAAATTCCGGAAAAACGCGAAAAATTTCGGAAAATATAGGGAAATTTTGGAAAAATTTAGGGAAATCTCGGAAGAATATGGAAAATTCTGGAAAATCTAGGGGAATTTTGTAAAACTCGCGGGGGGAGGAGATGGACTAATCAGGACGCAGGGGGCGTGGCCTAGGGGTGGGGGAGGGGAGGGGCAGACCAATCAGGGCACAGGGAGTGTGGCCTGGGGGAGTGGTGGTAAGGGAGGTGGGTGGAGGGGGGTCACGTGATGGGAGTAGGAGGGGGGGCGTATCCACCTAGCCTATCTACTATTATTCTTTTTGAAACATCCAGACATTTTTATTTATGATACATTGTAAAATTCGCAAGTATTTATTTTTCCTCTAAGGTAACGGAAATGAACATTACGCGTCGTTTTCACATTTTCTTTAAATTTTTCCAACTTTTCCGGATCTCCTTCGCTCATCACTCTCAAAACTCTTTCCGGGAGAAAAACGGTAAAGTCTTCGTCCAGCGTGATAATGATTCTTCCACCAAACTTTGTGTTGATATCTCGGACATCCGTTACAAGATGATTTTTCCTGATTTCAAGTTCCATTATACTCTTGTGCTTGAGACGTACGACTTTGTTGATCTCTGTGAAATCCATGATGCTTCTGTAACACCGCGTCGAGAGCCGTGACATTTATACGAAACCGCCCCACCACTACCTTCCCCCACCATGCACCCTGTTCAAACATAGAGGTCAATCGCGGTCATTGCCCTTGAATGAATCAACAGATTTGCAGACGCGTCGTTGCAAGCATCATCTAGAATAAACATACGCGAGCATAGAGGTTACTCGCGGTCATTGCCCTCGAATGAATCAACAGATATGAAGACGTGTCGTTGCAAGCATCATCCAGAATAAACAAACGTAAGGTTAATCGAGGTCATCAACGTGTTGTTGCAAGCTAAACTAAACAAATGTGAGGATAATTGAGTTCAATGAACCAACAGATTTTCAGCAGTATAATATTTTAGGGAAAAAATTTTCAAGCCGTTGACAATTTTATAAAATCGTCATGCTCGAGTACATCGGCAAATCGTGGGAAAGCTATCGAACGTTTTAATGACGGTTCGTCGCCAAATTTTTTCCAAAACCACAATCGCAGCCTACGAGCATTTTCCGTAGCACAGTGATGGTCATGGACAGGTGGATGTGAATTGTTGTAGGTACACGCCGTAACGCGCAAATTTCGCAGAGATGGACAGCCCATATCCATCAAGTCTATAATGATTGCGCGCGTATATTTTTTCAACTATAACTTTTTCTCCAATCCTTTGACAAATATAAATTTGGCGTCCTTCAGGCATATTCCCAACTGCTGTTTAAGCTCAGTGTATGGCACATCTCCGGTATCCCATGGAATACCATGATGGTTTCGAGTAACCCATGAATTGGTGGCTTTAACCTACGGAGGTAGACTGCCCCATTCACACGGCGGTTGGAAGAGAATCGTCACGATTTCCGACGAAGGTTCCATCTTGAGCACCGCTAGCTCTTTTACAATAAATTTACATCGTGGTTTGACGCAGAACCCTTCCTTAGGAATGGTAAATCCTTGAATGCCTACAAAGTACTTCATGGCAGAGGTGGTGGCGACAGACTAGCTGATGCACTTGAAGGCATTGCTATTTATACCTCCCACCTCAAAATCATTATTAGTGCTACACGCACACACTTTTACAACTTTTTCACAACACCACCGATTCGCTGATATTCAACAATACAATCATGTATAATAAGACAAAATGCTTCAGATTTGGCGGGAAAGTTTTCCGAAGATTCAAATTCGAGACGTACATCAACTGGTCCCGATATCAGAGATTCATTTTGCTTTGCACAATCAATCACCACCAAAAGGTCCATATCTTTCAACTTGGATTTCGTCAACAATGCAGCATTATTCCGACCATAGTACGATGATTGGAAATTTGGAAACATTTCGTACAATGTAGCGAATTGATTTTTCGCAAAATCAATATTAGGATAGGGTATGGATAGCATTGAGAATTCAAAAACAATTTCATGTCGCGCAATTTACAATTATCAAATTCACTTGCGCTTTTTGTTCGCACATTTTTTCGATCCGTTTGGAATCCGACTATTATGTATCTCGGTTTTTCCAACTGAGTTGATGTTTTAACGCTCCACACGTGCTTGGTCGTTTGAAGTAAGAGGGAATATTCGTAAAGATCCCAGCTCCTAAAGCTCATGGCTATTGCAGAGTCGTTGGCCAGGTAATTTAGCATGCGAATCTTCTCGAGGTCCGATACTTTGACGTAGGGGATCATCCATTCAATTTTGCTGAGAACGATTTTGTATTGTTCCTCATTGGCCGCTGGTTGAGTGATTGCATTAATGTCCGTATTCGCTCGTAGCATAATGAGTTCATGTTTTGCATTGACAATCACTCGCTGATAGTCCTCGGCAAAACCAAAGATAAATTGCAGTGGAATGCACACATCAAAGTATCCCGCAGAATCAGTCAATTTCAGAGTAATGTCGATGAACCATCCAGCGTTCTCCATAAAGTCTTGTTGCTTGGGATTTTATGAGACGTAAGATTTCATAGCAATCGTGATTCCAACATTTTTGACTTTTTCAATCTCTACAGCGTAAAGCTCGTAGCGCATTTCCTCAAATAAATGGGCGATTGCATTGGTCACGAGGGACGTGTGTTGGGTGACCGTCGTTCCATCGGATTTTGTTAGATGGCCTCGAATATGTAGAGAGCTTTTGCATGGCAGTATATACGAATCCTGGTTCTGTACATTTATTCGAATTTCGTCATTGTGGTTGAATGTCGAAGAGGCGTAGTGCTGGTGAGCGTGAACTTCATATTGTGCTACCGACTCGTCGAAGACGACCTTCTTTTCGATGGATAAAATGGTACCAGACAAATCAGGCAGCAAATTTTATCCTAAGTCCAAGGCTTTTTAGGTAAAACACGTTCTCTGGTGTGAGCTTCTTCAGTGACGTGTGACGACTGACGGGTTTTCAACATGACACGGGAACTTAATAATCTTCAGCATACACAACGCCCATTATTCGCTCTTCAGGTGTAGTCTGATTGTAATGACCTCACCGCGGAAACTTATCAGGTTTCCGTCTTGATCCATAATGCGCAGCTGTAGATAATGTATTGCTGGAACGATGACTGGATGATAAATGACCTGATTTGGCAGTTCGACAATCTTATATCCTGGAGGCACCACCGGATAAAACTCGTGTATGGTGTGAACACGCTGCTCGTTAAGGTATGCTCCAGCTGTGATGTTGCACTCGTCCCGTAAAGCGTTTACATGGAGGATTCTCACCGGCAGTTCCGATTCTTGCAGCACATTGGCCCCGAGAATCTGCGGAGGATGAAAGACTAAAAGTTTTCCAATACTGTCCGCGGGTCGAAAATCAATGGGCTTATTGCTTTCGATGGTGCTGCAGAGCATGCTAGCGTTCGCTTTCAGATTTAGCTGTATGTGCGGTACGGCTTTCTTGAAAGCTTTTTCAATGTTCATCAACTCATAACTTCCCGGAGGTATCGTAATGATTTCATCACCAATATGAAACTTGTTATTTCCCACGTCAATGTTCGGTATAGAATTGAAGGTTAGCAACTTTATCAATCCCAAGGTATATTTTCGCGCTGGCGAAAGCTCTATTGGAGGAAAGTAGAGCGCTCCCGGGATAGATGATGTCCGGGAAAGCGTCAGCGTCAATGTGTCCACCATGACTGTAGCTTTAAGATTAGCATTTTTTCATGTTCGTTTGGCACTTTTATAGGCTAGTAGAAATGCCAAGCATAAATGTCCGCAAATGACCGTGTCGTAATCCTGATATTTGTCACGATTGTACTCGACTATGCTGCCATCACCCCCAAAGTAATCTATGAGGTCACGAGGTGGTTAAAGATTGCCAAAGCTGTCGAAATAAATTATCCGATTTCCAGTTTTCTTGTAGGCCACCCAATGCGTCCCCAGACCATTTTCATCGTCTAGATTAACAATGGCGGCCTCATTCTCCTTGCAGCTCTTTGGCAAATCGTTGCGCATGTAAACAGCTCGAAAATGTGATGTTTTGAGCCTCGTTGCATATTTCATGAGATCTATACTGGTGAGTGCTCGGTGTGATAGCTTTAGGCGTTTAAATGCAGCCTTATGCCATTGCCCCAGGGCTTTAAATACAATTCCCTCCCCACTCCGATTGATTCCATTTTTTTATTATGCCGTTTTGTTTCCTCCAATTTTCGCTTGGCTGCGCTAGCGACATTGACCGCTTTGGCGATACCTGCAGCGCCACCTGCCAAGGCGTCAGTAGCACTTAGTCCTGCGAAAATGGGTAGTAGAACGGCTGGAAGGATACCACCTACTTTGCTGAGGACAGGCAGGATACGTGGCAGTCGAACTTTCTTTTTTCCTCCCGCTTTTCTGACAACAGCCAGCGCCGCTTTTAATATAGACTTCAAACACCCAGGATCTTTTACAACTTTTTTCACGGCCTCAATGACTTCTCTGAAAGGCAATTTCGTAAGCCTTTTTTTTCTTTTTGAGTCCCACGCCCAGCTTCTTTTTGACTCCCATGATGCGAGCAACTCCAAGGGCGGCGGCTTTTTCTCCAACTTTCGAAGCCTTTGCAAATACACGTTTCATCGCACGTTCAACTAGGATTTTGTCGGCTTCGTGTCTAGGAACTAAATTCTCACGATTCTTGGAATATGCAATATCGTGCTCTCTGCAGGCGGCATCAAGGGGGTTTATGCCGAGATCTCCTCGCGCTAATATCTTCTCTTATTTAGTGCCTGGACTACAAAATTGATAGCCAGAAACGTGAAGTTCGACGGGAAGCTTGTTGATGATACTGTTGATGATACCTTTACCACGCACTGTTATTTTATAACTGAGGAGAAACCCATAAGTACCCGGTATTCATAGTTTTTTGAGGCAGTTGAATGGGAGCAATCATGAAGTTTACATCGCAAAATATTAACTTGTCGGTCATAAACTTTGATAGTCTGGTAGATAGGAGCCAGAAACATGTCAAGCGACATGGAAAGTTACTGCCAAACACGGTTCGAGCAATTATTCGCGGCGCCTCAAATTGTGGAAAAACTAGTGCCATGCTGACGCTCGTTTTGCATCCAAACGGACTAAGATTTGAAAAAATTTACAATTGTTCGAAATCTCTAGGACAAAATAAATATGAATACTTGAAAAATATTATTGAACCAATCAGAGGTGTCGGCTACTTTCCATATAGTGACAATGATAAGGTAGTAAACATTGATAATGTTCAACCAAACTCCATTATGATTTTTGATGATGTCGCATGCGAAAAACAAAACAATATACGCGACTACTTTTGCATGGGTAGACATCGAAATGTAGATAGTTTTTATCTTTGTCAGACATACGCGCGTATCCCCAAACATTTAGTGCGAGATAATGCAAATTTTCTCATACTATTTCGTCAAGATGACATGAATTTAAAACATGTTTACGACGATTATGTAAATACCGATATGAGCTTTGAATGTTAGAATAATAAATTTGGATACTACGTGATTGATAAGATAGCGAGATAAATTATGGAAGATACCGACGAGGGTTTGATTGCTACGCGTCTATAAATTAGAAGGACTGAACATCAATTCTGTCAGTATCAGTCGAGCTCTATAATATCATGGATGTGCTGCGTGATATCGTGCAGGCCAGTGAGGTCATTCTCCGCGAACATCGCCAGCTAAAGCCTGACAAGGCTGCCATGGAAACGACTGTTAATCAAGTCCTCGAACCAATCATCCAGCCACTTCATACATTGGTGAACAAGTCTCGGAATAAAAATTCCTCATCCTAAGGCAATCGCCGAGGAGGAAGAATCGCCCATCGAGCCTAGAAGAAGCTCCTCCTGTAAAGCCACCCAGCAAATCCTTGAACATATACCTAAAAACGCTGAAAAGCCAGGATCGAAAGAGCAATGTAGGCGGATTGTATGGTGTACGATCGCTGCGAAAAGGCCTGTTTATTGGAAATGCCCCAATCGATTTTACAAATACATGGATCTACGTGGATAATGAAATGTATGACAGAACTCCAGGACTGATTGAACTGCTATTTAAAAAGATTCCAAAGGCAAATCTCGTAACAGACAGTGATGCTGAAAACTATAAAAAGGTTGTTCACCAAACGAGTGCCAATCGAATGCGCTATCGGGCCAACAAAAAGATCAGAGAGAGCAAAGACTGGAAGTACAAGCATTACATTGTAAAACGGGGAGAAGGAATGTTTAATTTAGCCCAGCGGCGAGAAATAGACTATGTGCATTGATCGTTCGCGTCTTCTTAATGCATCTCAAGCTGCCGGAAACAACAGTCACACCAACGAAATCAACTCAATCGTTAAAGTGTTGCGAGAGGCTGAAATTATATATTGAGCGATGCAAGACGTGAGACCGCATTCCCATTCAAGACAATGGCGAGTATAGACGTTTTTGGGAGACCTTTAGCGAAAGGTCATGGGATTCGGGGTCCACCGGGTGTTGGTATAAAATTTACCTACAACGGCATCTATGACATGGATGGTAAAAGATTGTGCTATGTTGGCGCTCCCCAGGAAATGACTGATGCTGCAGCGATGAAAAAAGTTAACGATGTCGTCAGGGAAGGAAGTGAAACGTCTCAATCAAGATTTGCAAGCTCTCTGAGAAAACCTGGGAGCTATGACGGCCAATTTTCATCGTGAAATAAATGTTGTGAAAATAAAACCAACAAAGTCTAGAATAACTGGTGTACCAGAGTAGGAGCCTCATTTCTCAACTGGACGCCACTAGGCACGGTTCTAAAACGAGCTCGACTGGTGCAGGAACTCCATAAGCCTGTGAGGAAAAATTATCGACGACGCCATGTTGATATGAGCGGATTGTATGAAACTTGTCAAGCTGACCTCGTCGACATGGCGACTTTTGCCGACAAAGGCCACAAGTTACTGCTGACAGCCATTGAGGTATTCTCCAAGTACGCCCGGGCAGTCCCTGTAAAATCGAAAAATGGTCCTGATGTTACCTTTGCTATGAAGACTGTGCTACATGATCGACGACCCAAAAATCTACACGTCGATCGGGGCAAAGACAACAAGAACTTTTAAGCGCTCATGAAGAAATATGGAATAAACATATACTATACATTCAGCGGCATGAAAGCGTCAATATGTGAACGATTCAGTCGCACACTCAAGAGTAAGATGTGGAAACGATTCTTCCTTCAAGGCCACTATAATTGGATCAACATCTTACCTGAACTGGTCGCAATTTACAACAATACGAAACATCGTACAATCAAGATGAAACCCGAAGAGGTTAGCACTGCTAATGAAAAACATCTTTTGCACGAAGTTTATGACAAAAAGTATGGAAGAGAAAAGTTGAAATTTAATGTCGGCGACAAGGTCAGGATCAGTAAGCACAAGCACATCGACGAGAAGGGATACAAACCCAATTAGACAACAGAGATATTTACCATCGTCGCGGTGAATCAAACACAGCCCACAACGTACAAACTCGAGGATTTTCTAGGTCACCCCATCGAAGGAGGATTTTACGCCGAGAAACTCTCGAAGCCAAAGTTACCAGAGGTCTATATCATCGAGAAAGTGTTGCGAAAACGTGTAAATAGGATATTCGTCAAGTTCCGCCACCGCGCACAACGTATTCCCTAAGTTCACAATTGTAACTACACGGTTGGTTTATTATACGCGCACAATGATTTTTCTACACCGCACTACTTTTTCGTCCAAAGGCTCTCAAGGCTGAAACACTCACGCCCGCTTCCTCAATCAAGGACACCGCTTCGCGAGGATTCACGGGACGCGAGGATAAGAGCTTTCGTTGGCGCTTGGCCACTTCTCTGGGCGCATTGATTGCCATTGTGAGACTGATGCTTGTACGCACTTACAGACCGTATTTATAAGCTACAGCCTATAGGCTATTTTTAGAATGTCCCTAGAGTCCAATATTTCAGCAGTTGACGATACACTAAGATTATAAAGTTTACTGAATAAACTCTGGTAATTTTTGCTTTCCGAAATCTCAAGAGCAATAGTATCATTGGACTAAATATTACAAAAATATTAAAGGATCTTGAAGTTTTCAGAAGAAACATAATTTAGTTAAAACTTTTCATGAATTTTTTTTTTAATTGTGACAAAGAGACATGGTGCGTGCTTAAACGCAATTTTTAGCGCAAATGTTTACATGTCATCCGTATTTCTTGACTGAAAATTTAGTCTACATATCTTTCACACCACTAAGTGCGTGCTGAAATGTGATTTTCAGATGTTTATATGTCATCCGCACTTCTTGACTGGATGTCATGCACACCTTTTGGTACGTGCTTAAACGTGAGTTTCATATGAATACATGTCATCCGCACCTCTCGACTGAATGTCATGCACACCTCTTGGTGCGTGCTTGAAAATTGGTGAAATGTTTGGTATACGTGCTTAAACTTTAGAAACAGGTGTTGAAATCTACATATTTTTATGAAAAACTCTGGAAACTGAATTTGTCATGTATGGACAGTTCATCAGATAAAATGTTTACCGACGGTGGGTTTGAGTTATCGTAAAGGGCTTATCATCCATGGTTCCCGTTTTACCGACGCTAAGTCAAGTCTACCGGCTTTCATAATCGATGATTCCTGTTTCACCGACGGTGAGTCAATTCTACCGGCTTTCATCATCGATGGTTCCTGATTTTCCGACGGTAGTAAAGCAATCCACCACGTCTCACGTGACACGTACCACATGACACGTCCCCCACCACATTGATTACTCAAGCCCACGCCCCTGATTGGCTCCAATTACACCTAACTGATTGCTCCTCCCTACTTCTCTGATTGGTTGTCCCTTTCCTTTCCCCTGATTAATGGCCATCTTACTCCCCCTTGGTACACCCCCTTTTCTGATTAGTTCCACTCCCCTTTCTCCACCCCCTTTTCTAATTAGTTGTCTTTCCCCCTTTCCTCCTCAACCCTTCACCAACCCCTAGGCCACACCTCTTCCCCTGATTAGTCGTCTAACCCCTTCTCCACTTCAACCCGCCACGCTTCCACCTCTAGGCCCCGCCCCTTTCCTTGATTGGTCGCCCCTTCCCCCACCACTCCCCCACTACGTCCCCTCCTACATCACGCGCTGGGCAAAGGAGTAGGGAGGGGAGAACTGGCATAGCCAAACTACTATGAATTTACTCTCACTAGACGATTTTTAAGGAATAACAGTAATTGACTGGTAACTTAGGCTGACAAGAGGAATGAAGTTGTCGTTATGGAAAGAAGAGAATATTTTACTAAAATGAGACAGTTGGTCAATGCTTCTGGAACATATAGAAGTCTACCCAGGAATACTTTAAATAAGAGTAGAGATAGTTGTAAGGAAATAGTTAAAAAATGGAAAAATGAGGGATATATTACGGAGCATACTTTCAAATCGTTAAATGTCACTGATTGCAATTTACCGCGCGCTTATGGATTACCAATAATCCATACGAGCAACGTTCCGTTGAGAATTATTGTGCCATCTCTTGATAGTCCTACCTATAAATTGGCCAAATCCTTACAGGTCATATTGAAGGTATAGAATAGATGTGGTTAAGGAACTTAGCAATCTTCATATCCCTGACGATCACGTTATGGTTTCTTTGAAAGTTTCATCTTTGTTTACCAATGTGCCTCGTGATTTAGTCATTGACTCGATTAAGAAGAGATTCTTGTATGTAGGGAACATAACTTCTTTGTCGGAGAATGAGTTAATCAACGGTCTTTTGTTTGTGATGAATCCGACCAGCTTTGGTTTAAATGGTGAGTTTTTTGAGCAAATTTATGGTACGGCTATGGGGTTACAAATCTCCCGGTTGTGGCAGATTTTGTTATTGCGAATTTGGAGGAAACCTGCTTGAAAAACTTGAGGTTCACATCACTTTTTTATAGGAGATACGTTGATGATATCATTATGTGTATACCTAGATCCGGGATCGATGAGATATTATGTTGTGTTAATTCTGATCACAGTCGGTTACAATTTACATCAGAGGTCGGAGTGAAAAATAGGATAGTTTTTCTTGATACGACTATGATTAGGGAAAATGGTCGGCTCTCCTTTGATTGATTCAGAAAACAGACTTCATCTGAGAGGTTTATCGATTCCAATTCTGAACACCCTAAGAGTCAAAAAATTAGTTTCCTCTGTCATTTAGTGGATAAAGCAGTTGGACTTTCGGATGAAAAATTTCATGATAAGAATTGAAAATTGGTTAAGAATATTCTTCTTAAAAATAATTTTCCGAGAACTTTATTGACAGGAACATCAAAAAGAGACTTCATAACATTGGTAGGAGACGAAATAATCAGGCTATTACATCAAAAAGATTGAACTTTCATAATGCTATTTCGATTCCATACATTTCAGGTCTTTCAGAAAAATTAGAGAAGGTTTGTAGCAAAAATAGTACTATGTTGGTCTATTCGATTAAGAATCAGAGGAATTCACAATTGATTCGCAGGGGGAAAGACAGACTTCCTGGGGAAGAACGGATGAATGTGGTTCATAAGATTGAATGCAACGATTTTCCTGCGATCTATAAGTATAGTCAGAAAAGTATAGTCAGATAAGACTAACTAACTAGAGTTAAAGAGCATGAAAGGAATATTTAACAAAGTTCTCAACGGCTAAGTGAGGTGTCCTGATGTCATTGCGCTGGTTTGATCAACAAAAGACAAGACACCGAGAACTTGAGTACACAGTATGATAATTCATTGAGGATCGTTTATAGACTGCGGTAGTCGTTGAAACTAATGTGACACGATAGTACCCGTGTGTTATATCTTCGTTACACTATAGATAATGAGTTCGGTTCGTCGCTTTTGTCTTTCCTTAAATCTCGACGCGTTGAGTTCGATTTTAGACTCAGAAATATGTTCACCAGTGGTTTTTGATTCGCTAGTTTGAGCGGTTTTGTTTGACAGTGACATTTCTGTCGGTTGTATTGGAATCATTTTGAACGGTGACATAGGATTTTGAATATGCGTGTAAGTATAGGATATGTTATAATTGGACAAGATGAGGAAAAAGGGATATGTTAATGGCTGTTGCCTACGTTGAAAAGATTTATCGTTTTTAAAGGTAATTTTTATGAGTGTTATTCCTGCGCCAACATTACTTAATAAAGAAAAATTGTATTTACAAAAAATGTAATTAGTTTGTTTTTAGAACACTTGAAAAGGGCCGAATAATACGGTCGAAGGCTAGAGAAGCAATAAAGTCATTGAATTAGATAGGAAAGATGAGGTTTTTCTTTATTCAATAGGAAAAAAAAATGTTATATCTTCCGAAACCAAAAAACGTGAATCCCACACCACAGTCCGCCCTGAGTGAAGATGTAAATTTTTTTTAGTAAAATACCGAGAAAGTACTAACAAATTAAAGTAGAAAAATTTTTAATTCACTTTTATTAATATAATCTTTTCGAAAAGGTAAATTGACAAAATACGAAAACAAGTTGTTTCATTGTTTTATTTTAAACACGATCAGTAAACTTGTTCTTACATTTAAAAAATTTTAAACTTCAACTTCTCTACTCGAAGTATGATACAGTTTTTAAAATGATAAATTTATTTAAATGATTAATTATTTTTATTAATCAAGGACGGGCTGAGAAACGATTCTTGGGGGGGGGGGGCACGAAAAATCAGGCTGATGATCTTTTTTTTTAGAAATCATTGTCAATCAAAATCGGATATTTCCTGCTCTTGGGGGGGGGGGGGGGGTGGGGGAATTACCCTAATTTCCTCCTACGCCTTAGGACCGCCACTGGATCAATATACTCCATTTTGCACTTACAATTAGCGAAAAAAGGTTTGTGCTATAGGTAGAATTACCCACTTGCAAATTTGTTGACGTGTAATATACGTGGAAATACCCACACAAAAATGCATTAGTTTACAAATTTCAGTTTCTCTGGATGGTTCCGACGTTCCAACTTTTTTTATTCGCAAAATTTATCAACGTTCTCCGATATCCCAGATTTTGTTTAGTATTTTTCAACCTATCCACTATTTTTGTAAAATGAAATATTTTTTATTATAAAAAATTTGAATGATATCACGTGGTATTACCAATTTTCTAAACTGTGGATAATTCACTACGATCTACCAAATTAATGAATTTTTTCTGAAATTCTTTGAATTTTACGTACTTGGCGAATGACAGCCAATCTATGAAATCGCCATTGTTCTTTGAATTTATCGCATTTTTCAAAATTTCGAACACTTTATTTACTATCAACAACTTTACTAACATTATCAAAATTAGTCTTGCTCGTTTGAATCTTTTGCAATTTTCTAATATTTTCAAGTATTAAGGGTTCGTTAAATAATCAATGATGAAGAGAACATAATGATGAAAAACAATACAATACAATTCCGAAATAATACAAAGTGATTGAATTTCTTACAATTATTTACCGTCTTTGGAAATCATATCTTTTATTTTTGATTTTTGGATTCGTAAGTTCTAATCGCAATACACACTATCGAATACTTTTCGAATTCAATAAAAATGTGCATTCTTTCATATTTCCAGTAATTTTTTCATTCGTCTGATGTTTTTCAGTAATTCAATAAAAAAAAATTCATCGTCATTTATATTTTGAAGAAATATGATGAAGACTAATCCTTTAAAACTAATAGAAACTTTCTGAAATGGTACAAATTTTTAAAGTTTTGAAGACATTACATAAAAGGATGAAATTTCTCGAAATAAGCATTATTCGAGCAATATGGTTTATGTACAATAATTTGAAAGTTCAAAAATTTTAAGTGACTGACAAAAAATTTTTATTATTACGCGTACACGTTCCTAGGAAAATAGCGATGCGTTCGTAAAAAAATAAGCGGGTCGTAAATCAAGAAGAGGTTGGTAAATACCCTACCGGACTTTACTAAATAATAATAATCAAATAAGTCAAAATGTTATCCCATAACATACGCTTTCAGACCCGGCTCATCCAGTAAGTGCAATGCAAGTGAGTGTCAATTGAACAATAGCAGTAACGACGTAATAAAAACCCGTATGAAATAATAAATTCTATGTTTTTAGTGTTCTTTTTTAATGATTTTCTGTGTAGGGAAATGTTGGGCTTCAGAAAAATGTCGTAACACCTTAAATGGACAGCGCATAATTTAATTGAGCATATGATTTGATTACAATTTATAGCTTATGCGTCACTGAACTATGTACAAAAGAATTTTTTTTTTTCAATAAATTATGTCCATCAATGTACGGATCTGTAAATATTTGACATTTTTTTCGCCCTACTACCAGTACTTGTGATAGATTACCTGTAAAAAAGAATTCAGATACTCATTATAGCATAGTAAATTAAGGGGGTGTTCCGGTTTGCTAGGCGATTTTCGAAGCGTATTTTTGGAAATTTCTTGTAAACAATCAAAGCTATCGAAACGTTTTTTTTTTTCATTTCATTGAAGAAGATTAAATGTATCAGATATGTTTTTTACAGAATTTTGTCAACTTTATTATTAACCTCCCGATGACTTTGAATGTGCCTCTCTCAATCAAACGATGCACATGATTCAGCTCGTGTAAAGAATCTGTAACTCAAAAATTTTTTTTCATTCACTTATCATAACGTTGGCTATCTTTTGATCAGGTAGTTTTTTAAGTTATATTTATTTTCTTTTTTAAACCCAGTGTGGGTACAAAGGGTTAATATGGTCTAAGGATTATCCACGAAGAACTCAGCCATATATTATATTATAATTATTTTTATTACTATTTTAATTATTATAATTATTGATTTTTATTATATTTTAAATATATAGAAAAGTGGGTAGAAGTAGAATACCGGTGGGCACGCCAACGTCGTGCTCGAACATCGCCCCCGCCGCCCACGCTGACACCGCGATCATTGAAAAACAATTGCATTAATCTACATTAGTACGCTTTTGAAGGAAAATCGAATGTCAAAGAGAGAGTTGAACGTTTTGTTCATGAAATGCAAGACTTTCTTAATAGTCGAGAAGATCTGGACACCATGCAAATAACGTTGTAGATGAAGTCAGCGATTGTACACCCTGTTCTATTGGACCTTACGTTTAGTTAGGGTAAGGTAAGGTTAAGTTAGGGTTAGGTTTAGTTCCATCTGGTTTTATTATTAAGAATAAGTTCAAGTGTTTGGTTGGAAAAAAGCAGGAAAGAGAGCCGATAAAGGCACCCAGTAGAATCCCTTGATCTCGTAAAAAAGGCTCGTGAAGTACGTTTACAGTTTCAATCCGCGCGCCAATCACCGGCCGCCACATATCGCGAGTATTTACAAATGTGGGGGTAATCTCTTCTCCTTCCACGAAAAAGTGAGAAACTGATCGGAATTTTTCGATCTTTACTAAATACGCTATAAATTTTTCATACTTTAAAGAAAAAAAAACATTATTCATGAATTTATGATTTTTTTCTGAACTTCAACAGTTCTTACGAATTCAGAATAATCAACGTTACCCACATATTCTGATGTTTTACTGCGACTCAAAGAAATGTCCTGAAAACACTTTTTCAAGAAATACTGATATAGTCACAGCTTAAAAAACCACCAGTGTTATAACAGTTAAAATAAAGTACAAACATTACGAGCGATTTCTGCAGTAGTTATTTACGAAAACATCAACAATACATGTTATGAAGAAATATTCAAAATTATTTCTAAAAAATTCACTTATCTCACCAACTAAATAAAAAAGCAAATCGAAATAATATCGTAATTATTACAATATTATATAGTACTCTGTAATTAGGCTAAAACATTAATTTAGCTTAATATTTAAAAAAGTTCTCGTAATAATATTGAATCTTATCGAGTAGTACTCTAGTAGTAGATATATTTTGTCGCAAATATTCATATATACATTTGGTACATGAATACTATACTTTTTACTTTTTACAGTATCATATTGTGATTCCTACTAATCCAGATTTCAGAAAATGCAATCTGTAATTGATACAATAATGGAAAAAATCGAAAAAACATGGTATATGATACAATATAATATACATACTATATTTCCGTTATATATAATGTACGAACTGAAAAACAAATTATCATAAAAACCGTATTGGAAAGCACCGATTTGAAATCCCGCGTACAAGTATAGTAAAAATCACAATATCAATAGTATAATTAGTGCTTTGTAAATTTCAATTTTCCGGAAAGATCTAGTTTAAATGGGCATACATTTCATCATATTTACCATATCACAATTTTCACCAGAGGTTCAATATTGTTCAAAGTAAAATAAAAAAAGACAAAATTTGCAATAACATCGTAAAACCCGCAATATTATTCTCAAGTCACACTATTCTTATACATTTGCCATATGTATGGCGAGGAGTGCTAAATTTTTTTTTCAGTAATCTCTTCATTCCATCGAGTAAATTTTTATTCTACGTCGAGTCAAAAGAGTGCCCTTGAAATAAAGAGTAAAAATTCCCTCTCAGAAAAGTTGAATTTTACTTCAAGAGGAGTGACTATTCACTCGAAACGAGTGAGAAATCACTCATATTTAGAGTTGTAGTATTTTGACTCAACGTCGACTAGAAATTCACATCAAGGAATTGAGAAAGTATAAAGCACCAAGTAACGTTAAATTTTATGGTTGAATAAAAAATTTCATTCTCGTTATATGAAGATAATGACAACGATCAACTATATCATTTCATTTTACTATAATTTTTTCCTACTCTATCATTTTATCGATCATCTAGATTACTTCATTTGCATATAATTATTTATTATAATTTGAGGAAAATCATAATGATATTAATTGGTATACTTGATCAGTAGTATCATCTTTATATGAAAAACCTTTTGACCGATCATATAAACATTACTACAAACAACATTTGAAAAATTTCAAATAGCATATTTCAAACTTGAAAGACAATCAAATCATCTTTCGCTGCAAAAACAATTGATGTAAAAAAAAATCAAACACCGAACACCTTCGGAAACGCGTCATCCCTTTGGAAACAATAAATTAGCTCGAGTCAAAGATTCAGAAATTTTGAGGATCTTGCTGTACTGCAAAGAATTTGAAGTGCTATTAGAGTATATTCATCAAGGATCTTTCAAACAATATATACTTTTTTTCATCAAATATAAGTATTGTTATTTGCTTGGAACGTATTACAGTCGAAAATTTACAATGAATTTCGACACACTATCAAAGTTATCTATATTATCACTTCACTCCAAGAAATTTGAAAGCAATATTATATCATTTTCAACAACGTTTTACACTAAGGACCATGCACTTAGATAGTTTGGGAAATTGGGTTTTGCTATCGCCAATCGATGAAAAACGAATCAAAATAAATAATTGCGAAAAAATACCTGACCATTTGTGACAGATTATGTTTAAAAAAAGCAGAAACGATTATACCACAGGAGAATCTTTTGAGTTGGAAAACAAAGTGATTTACTGTTCGATGATACTTTTTTGTTTTATCAATAGTTGGAAAGAATCTTTTTTCAAATTGAAGAACATGACAAAGCTCTCTTAATGTAGGCAATAACTGGAAAAGGAACTATGTTAAAATTTTGTTGTTTGTTAGTTCGTTTTTTTTACTTCATACTTTGAAAACCAAGTGATTGGTTACTAACGCTCGAATGAATTTATAGAAAACAATTGACGCATCTGATATTTTTTTTGTAAACGTAATAAGAAGCCATATTTCCTCAATAAGAAATGATTAAATGTATAGAATATCACTACTCATTAAAAACTTAATCTAAAAATCATGCTGAAAATAACAGAATTTTTGCGTTCAAGTAAATACGATTAAAGAATAGCTTTCTTCCAACCAGAACGAAAATCGAGCAAATGTATATGCATCTGACTAATTCTGAGTCGTATAAAATAAAATGCGAATATTCAAGGTAAGGGCACAATCCGCGCAAAATGTTGTTTTTTACGCATTGAATTACTATGGGTTAAATAAATTTCAGTGCCATCATAGACATGGCAAATAAATTAAATAAATTCTTTTACCCGAAAAAAATTCGTTTTCAAAAAAAAGTTTTTGTTTGAAAAATTTTACAATTAAAAGACTTAGTTTGAATCAAAAGGAAAGATAATTCCTTTTGTTTTAGTGGATTTTATATGTCTCTTTGATTCCTGCGATAAATGAATGACATTGTTCATCAATTGAACGTAATCTTTGTAAAATGTCTAGTAAATGTGAATTCTCGTTATGAAATAATTAGTAAAGGTATATTATGACTTGAGCACTCCTTGTGAGGAAAAAAACTACCCCACCTTTCAGAACAACATACAAGTGATATATCCTTGCGTCCAATGAAAAAACAGAAGATTAATTTGACTTGTCGTCCGTTTCAAACCATTTGGTATATAAAGAGTGACATCCATCGAATATTCGCAGTTAAAGTCTAGTGAAAAATTGTAACATCATACATCAAAGCTTAGAATTTGTGTGTCCACTATCTCATACATACAAAACGCTCTGCGGTTACCGTAGGTTTGAATAAACACAAAAGATAATAATACCCTACAATTATAGCAATCTAACTTTCTCTTGCTAGAAAATTTTTCTGGAAATATACTAACTAACTCGCTAAGGTGTTTTTTAACGAGTCTATGATTACGAATCCCGAATCGTGAATCATGTTTGAAAAAATACGCATGCAAATTTGAAATTTTGAACACGTATGAGATAAATCTCTAGATGCATAATAAATATTACTGTGCCAAATATACAACGGAATATAAATATAATAAAAAATATAATAATAAAATACGAAAAAGAAACACAAAAAGATAACGTATTTTTTTTCTCTCACTAGGTCAAAGGTGGCACGATGAAGTTGTTTACTTTAAGTATAGTCCTTTTGTGCATTCTTCCTGCGATTATGTGCAACCCACGCACAACAAGAGAAATCCGTAAGTGTTCTTCAAAATTCTCAATGCATAAACCAAATTAATGATGATAAACAATGAATAGTTATCATATTCCACTGCAGATATAAATTAATTTTTGTGACATAATATTCGATTGGCTCTGATTAAAATATTTTTCGACAATAGGTTGTATCACGAGAAGACCTGGAACAAGAAACAATGTAAGGACCAATCAACCAGGCCATGATCATCATTCAGGTGCCCATTCTGGACGCAGTTAGTTCAAATGCAAATATGATTATCTCGAAAAATTACAGAAATTGCTTATCCATTCCAACTTAGTAATAAGTCGAAGAAATTATGTACTCATAAAGGTCTTGAACCAGGCATTTGTAAAAGAAAATACAGATTTTCGCTTTCGAAATGAGATTGAAGGTGCAAGGACAAACAAATCTTTTTTCTGTCTGATTAAAATATAATAGTAATGTCTATTTTAGAATACATAGTCGAAAGAATATATATGTCTTACTTGAGTTACAACTGCCAGCTTTTGTTCTTCAAAGAAAACATAAAAGTTATAAATGATTGTAGATAAGCATCAGTTTCACGATATATTATAGGATAATTTATGTAGTTGAATTTTAAATTCGTCATTATTTATAAAAAGTATGCGTACTGATGCGAAATATAAACTCTTACATGATATTTTTTATACTGTAAGTGAAATTCTTCAGTCTTAAACTGCATGATGCGTGCACAATAGTTATATGGACAGAAAAAAAAAACTTTGCCTCAAATATATTTTTGTTGATACAGGCACAAAAAAAAGTAGAACCACAACATCATCACCCACTTTACATAACAACAATCCTATAGATGGAAATACGTTATTTCCTGATGAAATTCTTCTGCAGATTTTCGATTGCATGGATATTAGAGCTGTACAGATGGTTCGTGGGGTCTGCAGGCATTGGAGAAATGTTGTTGATATCAACACAGTGCCTCAAAAAATTGCCAGGTTGTCTGCTGAGCTTCATATTCCGAGCGATAGCGGGATAACGGTTCAAGACTTTGGCAATATTTACCGTATAATCGCTCCGCAAATTAACTTTTTGGAGTTTATTTTCAAACGAGAATTGGAAGAGTGGTAGGTGTTTGAATATAAGGCATATTATTCCATTTATTTTCATCAATATCAGTTCGAATAAAAAACATAATAATTTTAATTTTTTAAATGAATAATCTTGTCAATTCCTGTGATTTTTATTAGTCACAAATAATATACTTCGAAATATGAATGAAGAAATTACCTTCAGGATTCTGTTGACTTTCTGTTTCTCAAATCAGTCTAATGTCATTTAATTGTTGAAGCGCTAGTAGAGGACATACATCTTTCCAGAAACGCCATGGCCATTATCCACCATGCTATGAAATTCTACCAGTTGATAGAATTGACGAAGTTCCAAATGCAGCTCCAAAACCAGATAACTACGTTAAGAGAAGTTTCGTCATCATTCCCCAGGCGTTATGGCAAGAAATCGACCTTGTCGAACAACTAGGTTTGCCAGCAGCATACCTTGATTTGGTGCAACCGAAAATTGAGGTAGAAAATAAAAAACGAATTCACGTGGCTAAAAATCCTTGATGGCAACTCCATTGCACAATCATTATTTTGTAGATTCGAGAATGGGCGAAGCACGCTGCAAACGCTAGTCGACCAGAACAAGCGTTGAGACCGCAAGTAAAAATAATATTATATACGACAGGTATGAAAGAACGAGGCACATACGAACTTCGATTTGTAAACAACAATGCAAACGCCGGCAAATGGGAAGAGGTAAGACAGGAAATAGAACATTTGTTTGTCACCTTCCGAACAATACAAGCTGGGTTGATTAGTTTCAGTTGTGAGCATTTAGGATGGTCAAAAATTTTATTTGTTTTCAGCGAAATTCGTTAAACACAGTTTTGAAAATTTTTAAAGCTTTCCAGGCCAACTTCAATAATGGAATTTTTTAACATCTAGATTGAAAGAGCGAGATGTGTAATCACATTTTTGCAAATGAAAAATTTTCAAATATGGATTTCTCACGGGATGTATTAAAAATTATTACAATTAAAGTAGTTATGACAATTGTCTAAATCATTCATTATAGTTCTTCACTCAGATGACACTTTGTTTGCAAATTGTCAATTTTTCGTATTTCAATCATGAACCTGAAATGACTGTAACTCCATATTCCCCATGTATTTCATCAACGTTGTTCGAAATTTTTTTTCCAGAAAATACTGACTTTAGAAAATTACGGCCCTGGAGTGAGGAAAATCCGATTCTATCGTCCTTTTGCTTTGATGGATCACGGTGTAGATATTTTTATTCCCAAGCCTAAGAGGCACGCTAGAGCACGGCCAGGTCGACACAATTGAATCAAGGCTGATATTTCAACGTCTCTAAAAATACTGCTGCAAAAGTATTAATTATTCATGCATTGTCAGCTTTTTACTTCATACCTAAATTTATATATCCTGAAAGTGTTTTATTTGTTGACGATATCGAAGACTTTTTTTTCGGCCATACTTCAAATTATTATTGTGTAATTTGAGATGAAATAAGCGTTAATACCTTTCCACGCAACCCTGAACTATTTATTATAAAAAAATATTCAAACCTGTCCAAAATTTCTGGATTCAAATAAAATTTGACCGACTTTAAAAACTTTTTTATAGTTTCTCAGACCTTTATATCAAACTGAAATATATTCTTCCATAAATTAATTTCCAAAAAAAAATCATAATGAATTAGGTAAATAATTATCATAAACATATTTTTCGAACTGTTCAAAATTCTCGGAAATCTTGAAAAGTTTGAATTTCTAAACTTCCAAAATTCTAGTAAGTTCTTTCTAAACTTCTAATAAAAATTCCGAGCTTATAAAATGAGATTTCCCATTATTTTCGAATATGTTCTAAGTTTTTCAAAATTTCATAGAAAATGTGAAAAACATTTAGATGAATTTTTCAAAGAATTACGATAAAGAGCACCATATGCAAAATTCAATAAAATTTGTTGGATTCTCCAGATTGTTAGAATCTTGAATAATAATAATAATATTTTACAATTTTCAATGTCCATTCAATTTTTTTAGAAATAACGTAATTTCAAACGTAATCCAACGCAACACTTTTCAAACTCCAAAAAGTAAGTAACTGATCTGAATTTTTAAAAAATTTACAAAAACCATCCAAATTTTACATACTTAAAAAAAAATCGAACTTTATTCATGAAATTCCACAATTTTTTCGAATTTCAAAGAATTGTGACGATTGGACTTGAGGCTCGTCAACAGAGAGGACTTCAAGAGAGGATTACCTCTCTTTAGCCCTTGTACAGGTTCACTTACTTGTGTTAGCTTCCGATTCTACGTTATATTGTTGTTTCCTGGCTCTTGTTTTTTGGCTGTTCGTCGTTGATCATCTATCGCTTATTTCTTTGCACTGATGATTATGATTTGAAAGATATAATTTTTAAGATGTTTCGAATTCTTGTTTGATTTGTAAAAAAGACTAACACTAAATTCAATTTATAAATAGAATTTATTTAGATAAAATGTTAGGTTTACAATTTTATGTAACATACTTTTACTTGATAATACAAACTAACAGCTTCCAATCTTTACAAGTCGGATTAAAGAACGCGCTGAAAAATAGACTGAACAAAACCCGGAATCGGCAATACAACCCGCGATACTCGAGCTGCGACCCGCAATTTTCGATCCACGATCCGAAAATCTCTCTCTGACGATTCATATGAAGGGCGGGGATATTTGTAATAGTTTTTAAAACTTAGGAAAGGGAAATGTAATGACCCGTGCTTGATTTATCAATCAAGCACTTTGGCACATTCTTCATTTCATTTTTCGCGAGTATTAGACTTCGCTAAAATAATGATTGCCTCGCATTTCATGATCGCCGACTCGCGTTCTCTGAAATGTTTATCGTTGCGAAACGGACATGAAGGTACTTGACTTTTAGGTTGGAATTATATTGAATTTAAAAATTATTTCTGAGAGCGGAAGGATGCCGCTCGTCACAGAATGATCAACTTTCATGATCTACTGCAATTAAAAAAAATCCCTTAAAAACACATTTCCAATGAATACTGATATATTCACAGCTTAAAAAACCACCAGTGATTTTCCATTTGGAGACACGACTTCGATTCCCATAGAATGCTACAGCATGAAGGAAAATAGAAATTTAAAATATTCTCATGTACCCCTTGTCTTACCCCGAGGGACAAATCTGAATTATACACGTCAGAATCTTGATATGTCCCACACACCTCCATGCAAGCTCGTACGTACATTCAACCCTTGCAAAGCGGAAAAATCGGGCCAGGTATCATCAGTCGCCGGACGAGATGTACGGACGATTATCTCGCGCGGCCACTGTGTGTACGCAGTAAGATGCGTCGATCGCGACAGTCCGTTATTAACGTATAGCGAGGAACGTATAATGTCGAACGATTTTAAGGACGTGACGCGCGTGTATGAACGCGTGGTGCCTGTAATAACCGCTCCTCGCAGTACGTGTTACCGGCTACGTTAAATACGCGTAGAACCAGAAGGCAAGGTATGCGACATCAGCGGAAGCCACCATTGAAATTCACATTCTGTTTCAATATTTCGCTGAAATTATACTGATGAAGATCACAGAGCCTGTAATGCCTGGAGTTAGATCAGAAATATTTATGCAGATGGATTTTGCAAACCAGAAAAGTTCTTCGGAAAGAACGTTTTGATGGCTTTTTCTGCACTTCAATGAATAATGCAATGACACTGATGATAGGAAGAGATTTTCAGCAATTTTATCAATCAAACAATACACTGTAAAAAAGTTTGTGAATTCCCCATAACTTAGTGTAGTAAACTTCCTATGCTTCGATATTTATTACACAAGCACAAAAAATTTTTCAATAATTTTTTTAACTATATGGTAAAAAAGCTGGAAAATTTTTCCAATGCCGCAATAGTAAATTTCCGAAAATTCGCATTTTTCTATACTCCATTCGACACTTTTCGACGACCATTGCTTATTTACTATATTTTGCTCATGCATTTTTTCACTGTCTTGTATAGTAAAAATTAATACATTAATTTTACTACACGGAAAAATTTTCGGGTGAAATTTCCAGTAAAAACTGGAATGGTAGGACGAGGGTCGAATTTCGATTTTTGTCCTTAGCTCACTGTAGGTAGTACGCAATTTTATTCCTTCGTGCTATAAGAATATACTACAAGTCCAATATTTATGGAAAGAAAGTAATTTAGCATCATTTCATATTGAAATACCTACTATTTATACATAATATTGCAGGTTTTGCTGTGCTATTGCAAATTTTGTGTTATTTATTTTACTTAGGACATGAACCTATAGTATAAATTATTATCTGGTGAATATTACAATATTCATGCAAATTTTGGCTAGATCTTTTCGGAAAATTGAAAATCTACAGAAAGAAAATTATATAATTGATATTGTGGTTTGCACTATACTAGTTCACCATAATTTATCATAAATTTATCGAAAATAAAATATTTAATAGCCCGTATTTTAGATCCTACGGAGTAGCGTAGTGAAAATCTGAATGTCAATAATATAAATCGCATTTTGTAGATTTCCAGGTTTCCCAAATGATCTAGCTTATACTGGCATAAATATTGTAATATTTACAAGAAAGCAATTTTAATATAGTTCCAATATTTTTGTCCTAGCTAGAATAAAAAGGACAAAATTTGCAATAACATCGTAAAACCTTTAATATTATTGTAAAAGTCGCCATATCCATATACTTTTTACCATAAATGGGTCTGAGGGTACTAGATTTTATTCTTGAAGTGATTTTTCACTCTTTTCGAGTCAAAATACTCCCTTACAAATGAGGAGTAAAAACTCACCCCACAAGAGAGAATCCTAATTCTGAGAAAAATTGTATTTAACTCTAAGAGGAGTGAAATTTGACTACCTTCCAGTGACTTTTCACTCGAAAAGGGTGAGAAATCATTCTATTTAGAGTTGCAGTATTTTGATTCAACCTCAACTGAAAATTCACTCCAAATAATTAAGAAAGTATAAAGTGCCAAGTAACGTTTAATTTCAAAATCCGATAAGACAACATTTTGAAAATTGCAAGTAACATATTCCTAACTCGAAAACAATCGAATCATCTTTCTCTACAGAAACAATTGTTCAAAAGAAAAAAACTAAACACCGAACACCTTTGTAAACGCGTCTTCCCTTTGGAAACAATAAATCAGCTCGGGTCATTAGCAAGGCGTACAGGACAATTAGCCTCATTTCGCGCCAATGGGGACGCGATTGGTTCTCGATCATTGTCCCGCGCGGCTTATCGCCTTCTTGCATCAACAAATGGAAGGCTGAGGCGGCGAAGAGGTTACACGTCGCAGTACGGAAAAGGGTTAGAGTGCGCGCGTGCTCGTGAGAAAGGGTACCAGGGCATGAAAAGGAGAAAATGTGGCACTTCGAGGTATCACTGAGGGAGGCGAGGGGCTTTCAAAAAAAGAGGAGCTTCGCGCTGATAAACACGTGTAGCTTTTAGCGAGGCATCTTTGAGATCGTATCGCACGTGAAATATGCCCACGGGGGACAATATTAACTGCTCCTTGCTTTCGCCATTCCTCCCACCGTCTCATATGCCAAAGGTCCGCGCTCCTTCCTAATGAGGACTGTGCGCACGAATTTCATTTTTTTGCTTCCTGGATCCACGAGTTTCGGTCAAGGATTCAGTAATTTTGAGGATCTTGGTGCACTGCAAGGAATTCAAAGTGCTCTTGGAGTGTATTGAACAACGACTGACAAATCCTTTAAATAATATATACTTTTTTCCATCAAATATAAGTATTGTTATTTGCTTGAAACGTATTGCAGTCGAAAATTTACAATGTATTTGACAAACTCTTACAGTTATTTAAATTATTTATTGACTCTAAGAAATGTTAGGGTAATATTTTATCACATTTAACAACAATTAACACTGGGGATTTTGCACAAAAATATTTTGGGTTTTTCCATCGCCAATCGATGAAAAACAAATCAAAATAAATAACTGCGAAAAAATACCTGGCCTTTTCGGCCGATTATGTTTAAAAAAAGGCAGAAACGATTCTATAACAAGCGAATTATTTGAGTTGCAAAACAAACTGATTTACTTTCCGACGATCACTAATATAATATTCAATCGCTAAGTGTCACAAATAACATACTTTAAAATATGAATGAGGAAATTACCTTCAGGATTCTGTTGACTATCTGTTACTCAAATCAGTCTAACGTCATTTTATTGTTGAAGCGCAAGCAAGGGACATTCATGTGACGGTGATACATACCATGGCCATTATCCACCATGCTATGAAATTCTACCAGTTGATAGAATTGATGTAATTCCAAATGCAGCTCTAAAACCTGATAACTACGTTAAGAGAAGTTTCGTCATCATTTCCAAGATGTCATCGCAAGACATCGACCTTGTCGTCCAACTAGGTTTGCCAGCAGCATACCTTGATTTAGTGCAACCGAAGATTGAGGTGAAAAAAAATGATTGAATTCACGTGGCTAAAAATGCTTGATGATAACTCTATTACATGATTGTTATTTTGTAGATTCGAGAATGGGCGAAGCACGCTACATACATTAGTCTACCAGGAATAGAGTTAAGACCGGATGGCGGAATCCTATTACTTACAGCAGGTCGCGAAATACGAGGCAATCACAAAATTTGATTTGAAAATAACATTGCATACGCCAACAAATGGGAAAAGGTAAGACAGGAAATAGAAAAATTTTCGGCTCGCCTCTTTAACAATACAAGCTGGGTAGATTAGCTTCAGTTGTTAGCATTTAGAATGGTCAAAAATTTCATGTGTTCTCAACACAATTCGTTGAACACAGTTTTGATAATGTTTTAAAACTTTTTAGGCCATTTTCAATGATAAAATATTCAACCCCTAGAATCAGACTTTTTCAAAAGACAAATTCTATAATATGGATTCCCCAGGAACAGTATTGACAATTATAACAATAACTGTAGTTATGACTAGTGTCAGAACGACTTTATTATCATTCTTAACTCTGACGTCGCTTTGTTTGTAAATTGTCAATTTTTTGTATTTCAACCAAAAACCTGAAATCACTAGAACCCCATATTCGTCATGTATTTTGTCAAAGTTATACGGAATTTTTTTTCAGAAAATACTGACTCTAGAAAATTATGGCCCTGGAGTGAGAAAAATCCGACTCTTTTGTTCGATGACTGTAATGGATCAAAGTTCAGATATTTTTATTCCCAAGCCTACGAGGCGTGCTAGAGCATGGCCTGGTCGACGCAATTGAAACAAGGCTGATGTTTCAACATCTGCAAGAATATGGCAGAAAAAGTATACCTAATGGATTGTCAGATTTTTTACTTCATACCAACATTTATATATCCTGAAAGTGTTTAATTTGTGACAAAATCCAAGACTTTTTTCGAAAATCATTTAAATCCATAATGTGCAATTTGAGAAGTAATAAACGTTATTACCTTTTCATGCAAATCTCAACCATGTATTATAAAAATATACCTCCCTGAACCTTGAATTTTTTTTTTATTTCAATAAAAGAAAAGAAAAATACTCAGAGGCTTCATTGGCTAAATGGTTACGCAGTTATGAGATTGGGTATCATTAACAACGAAGTTTCAAGGTTCTGGGTTCGAAACCTACGGCTGCCTAAAGTATTTTTTCCCGGTTAAAAATTTTGAGAAGTTGAAGAATGGAGTTTTCAGTTCAGACTCGCGACTATTCAGTTTATTATTATTACCTTTTAATTGATTTATTATGTTTATTATTCTAAACGTGAGTATGAAACCGTAATTAATAAACATGTTTATTAAAAAAACTAGACCCTCCTAAAATAATGTAGAGAGTTCTTAAAAAATTATAAACAAGTACATCAAATCACTATCATACATAAACGCCATTATACTAATATTTATTCTAATAGTAAAAACAATCTATCGAGTTCCAATATTCTGAGTAACTCTATTCCAAACCCTGAACTAATCAAATCCAAACCATCTCCAAAAACGAGAAAATCATCGATAATGACATCTGGGCAGTATACAACATAATGATAGTTACTGTCGCTCTTTTTACGGCGTCCGTACTGAGAATTTCATCAAAACGTTCAATTGCTAAATTAATGGTTTCGACAGGGTAATTTCAACAACATCGATAAATGCTCTAGCTTTTCCACTCAAGTTTTATGACCACGCTCGTTAACGGGTAGCGAGTGGGCACGTCCCGAGTACAGAAATCCCCAAATAATGTCCATAATTTCTGCAGCAGCCCGTAATTATCGGGATAATGCCCCCCTAAAATGTGTTTCGAAATTCGCGATATGTCGCGAACCAAAAAAGTGAAATCGGGATATGCGTCGAAGATCTGGTTTGCGTTTCCATGCACGATCATGTCGAGGTACGTCTGCTTCTTATACGCCTTAATCATTGAGATGATCCCCAGTGAGTTAGAAAAAGACTGATGGTATGTCGATTTTTATCATCGGTGACTTCCTTTTCGTGTCATGGATTATTTGCAAAAGCAATTATTGGCACGATGCGCGTGAAGAAACTTGCTCTTTATATCGAAAACAAATTATAAATGGTAGGTATTTATTGAATATATTTATGAGATTTAAATCATGTGTTTGTGTTCTGATTTCTGGAATTTTGGAGATTTTTGCAATGAAGATTACAATTTCATGAAAATAGGGTTTGATGTGGAAACTAGTTTGGATTCAGGTTTTGTCAAGGCTATTTAATCTGTACTGCAATCTGCTTTCCCTATAATTACCGATGTCATCAGCTAGCATCGATGTTCTGAAGTCAATCAAGACAAAGTATATCGATTTGGGTCTACACTCAAACGACTTCACTCAGCAACAAAGTTTTTCTCATTGTTAATCATCAATGTTTACTGTCACTGACACAATATTCATTGAAGTGGAATGAAACTCTTAGTATTCCTTTTTTTATACAACAAAAATATGTAATAACAATGCAACGTTTCACTATAACTTGATTGCACAGAAAATCATGTAACGATCTCGATCAAGTTCTCAAACAGACTCATCCCACGTTGCTAATCTTCCCATCCCAAAGTTAACAGCCAGCACTTACGCCAGGACATAAGTCATCCTGTTTTGAAGACCAAAACGTGGACAATAACAGTCCATCACACGGGAAACGCACATAGGAACGTTTAGTCGAGAGCAGATAATTAAGAATAATGGCCTTGCTAATGCTTTTAACTAAACGAACAATGAACAGGTGGCTCGTCTCGGTCAGCCATTTGAGACGTGCTTTGCTTCTCATCGCGAGCGCTCATATCTCACCGCGCTTCCGTGATTTTCTCCGCTATCTTTTCTATAAAACTGTATCGTAAAACGTTTGAGAAAGTAGACGAGCTACAAATGAAATCTCTAAAAGATCATAAACTTTATGAAGAAAAATCAATGACATATGCATCGATTAATGAAATAACGGATTATCTAGTGAGCAGCCCCTCGTCAAAAAATATTTTAAATTGTAAATTCATCAGTCACTAATGCAATATATCACAAATTTGAAAATTAAGATTGTTAATCATGCACTACATCAAATCAGACTCTTTATTGCTGTTATATATTGGAACACATGAACATAAGTCTTGATGAGAATTAAGGCGCACAAAGGGAAGTGATGGCGTTGTCAATGAGAGATCCGAACACACAAGGGAAGAGCATATTTTTTGACTGATACGTAACTAGAAGCAAGTTCATGACATTTGATTACAAATAAAATTAACTCTCTCTTGGTCTGACTGGAGACATTCGTTTTTTATACATACTTGATGACTTTCTCATATGAACAAGATGACGACTACGTCCTTCGGCCAGTGAAAATAGCCTTTATTTTCGGATATATAACAATATTCCTAATTGAGAGGGATTTTTCAAAAAATGATATTTTGCGGAAACTCCCCATACATAACATTGCCTTTCATCAACGATTTCTTCGTTTGAAAAATTTTCATGATTCCTCTTCCGCGTCTTGAAAAACCATTTTCAAATATTCAAAAAACAGTCACGTTGCTATCTTCTGAAGAACTTTTTTGGTGTGTAGTAATAAATTGATGATAATTGAAGATTGCAAAAAGTTTTTGTAGATCGTTACTCGATATTTAAGGTATGGGCGAGCATGAGCGTCGAACTCAAGGAAGGCGTGGTGCTTGGGACGATTTGAGAAAAGCATAATTCAACGGGCGTGCCCGTTCCACGCGCAAGGTGCAACGAAAATGAGATTTTTTATCGTACGTCATCGTGCCCTCGGCGATATAAAGTGCCACCCTCGCCGAAGAATATACATACATATATTTTGCTTATAAATTCGACTTCGGCTCGTCAACTCGTTTTGTAATTCCTGCTTCTTCGTCTTCTTCCTCTTATTTTAACTTTGCTTAAAACTTTTTCTGAAACAATAAGTAAATGAACAAAAGAGTAAACTATTTCTATCAATACATTATTTAAGTGTCTTTAATCATATCATAAATTATATGTAAAACACAGTTTTTTTCTTACTTTCTTATGATTCATGTTGATACCATTCATTACCAAGTATCTACTTATGAATCTCAAGTAAAATCGCACCTTTGAACATTCCAAAACCCCTTGAACAAAAAAAAATACTCTCCTGTGCTCGAGCTCCAATTTCCTTCCCAAATAAATTCCCCTCAACTTTTAACCGTAACCCCCCCATCCACCATCTCGAGAAACTCAGCCGGACCCGCAAAAAAACGTCTAATTATGCAAATTATGCAAGCGCTGTAAAGGATGAAAAACAGTCATGGCGTTATCTCGTTATCAGAGACGCGATATTAAGAAACTCGCGGGGGAAAAAGCAGGCCTTAATTCCCCGGTAAATCAGAATACGCCCCTCCCTTCGTATTCCTCTTAACATTATATTAATTAAAATTTTTCTCGATCCGGACGTTTTCGCGGTTATTCTTCGCTCCTTTTTCCACCCACGGAAAAGTCCAGGAAACCACCTGTTGAATGCCACGAATTCTCGGCTTGTTCTTCTCCAGACTCGGACTTTCAAAGGGCCGCCGCTTTCTATAATCAGGATACGTCCGGGCAATCGACCGATATGGAATAGTTGAGGCAGAGACCGGGGGAAAAGGCACGTCTCTGCATCCAGACTCCTTGCTGACCACGAACAGAAAATTCCATGCCAACTGTGCTTGACTGAACAGGTGAATGTTTTTCAAAGTGGCAAGAATTTTGATGGTTTTGATAACTCTAGTTTACATGAAAAATGTTTATTACTTCCTGAAAAAGTTTTTTTCCAGGCTGGTCAATGTAATGTTGTGGGTTCCGGGATTAAAACGATATGTTGTTCCTCAAACACTGGTTTATTCAAAGTATGACAATAGTGGATTTCCTGAATGACAGAGATGGTTCACAAAGAATTTCCCGCGAGTGGCTCATCCATGCCTTTATATACGTCAGTTCACGTACATGTTGATAGTCATCGATCAATCATGTTTAAACAACGTGTTTCATTCCTGAAGGTTATCAAATGTAAATGTTTGTATGAGTACAAAAAAAAGAATATTTAAAATTTGTACGTCTACGGCAATACTAAATTAATCTCACTTCTACAAAATATTTGTTTGGAAAACTTTTTTTAGTATTTCTCCCACCATCTACTACATTTTTACATGTCCCAATAATTTCCTCAACCCCAAGAACTCCCAAACCCGTTTCTGGGATATAAATGAAAAAAGTTAGTGCACTCGTTTCTGCATACACCTGCAGCGAGAGATTCTGGATAAGACCGATGTTACGAAATGATGAAGTAAATCATCGCAATTTTTCCTGGCATCGATATTTCTCGGGCGAATCGACAGTTGGTCGCTTCGCATCTTCCGATAGAGTGACGAGTTTATTAATCTCAAAGAAAAGCCTCGGGTGAGCGAGGTGTCGATACAGAGGATCGAGACGATCGAGCAATTTCATACACGGCGAACGAGTCATTGGAGCGTGTCCCTCGATCGCGATGAACCGCGGCGATTTCCTAAGTAAATGATACGCCGGCTTGTTCGGGCTCTAAGGAACGGGCTCCGCAATCGCGAGCGTGCAAATTCTTGCGAATCCACCATTTCCGCTGCGGTCGAGAATTTTATACTTTATTTTATTTCTTGCGCATGTTACAGGGCGCGTAAAAGGATTTTGAATCAGAAATAGTAGCATAAAAATTCCTATCCATCCACCGTTTTCGCTTCGGTCGATGATCTACAAGGTGCACCATATGGGTTGGATAATGAAACAATTGCAAAACTTCGACAACTTTCAACCGATTGGCTTTATTAATACAATTTATAAAACTTTTATCCAGTACAATTTCAACCATGTATCGATACAACATCAATCATTGGTCCGTTCTTCTTCAGACCTGGTTAGACAATCAATGGTGATCGATATAGGTGAATTTCGGCGCATTTTGTATTACCGCATATGCGTGAAAAAAGTCTGGAAAACTTCTGGTTCCGACAAAATAGGTGCTACATGCCATACGGCAAACCCAACTATAGACTACTCGCGTCAGAAATTCACGGGACGTGTTATGCCAAAAAACGGGGATATTGACTGGCTGCCAAGATCTTCAGGTTTGACTCCACCGGACTTCTTTTTGTGGGGATTTTTGAAGAGCAAGGTATACGCTAACAAGCCGAAGACCATAGAAAAGGTAAAAGACAACACTCAAGCCGAAATGGCAGCTATATCGCCCGAGATGTTGGGAAATGTGATGGAAAATGTGAAAAAAGAGCCCACTATTGTATTAGCAGTAACAGAGGTCACTTGGTTGATATTATTTTTGATAACTAGCAAAGATGAATTGTAAAAAGTTTATTGTGATGTTTAAAAAAATTTTGAAATAGATTGAGAACTGTCGAAGATATTTATGCATTACATTGACCCGATTCAGATGGTCCACCGTGTAATACTTTCGTGCATTGATCATTCTGGAAATTTTTATTTAAAGCAGAATGTTCTGATGTACGTCATTTATGAAAAAAAGTATTCTTGCAATAAAAATGGAAAAAATTTGATCAATTTGGCTCATTAGGAGAACCAGCCATCAGTGATGTTTCTCAAGCTCCTCAAAGTGTGGCGCCCCTTTAATAAAGGAAATCAGAACACGCGACGAGACCAGGCCAACGGTTATTTTAGAGATAATAGGCACTGGAAGTGAAGTGACAACAAACGGAAGCGAGGCAGTGCAAAAGTGCCGGAAGCTTAGAGAGGTTCGCGGGGGTGTCTCTAAATTTGTCATCGTACGCATGGCCGTATCAAAACCTAATAATACCCTACTTTGATGTGGGTCTCGGGTTTCAACACCGCGTAACCCGACCTCCCAGAACTTTCTTGTCATTAACAATCCGCGTTAAATAATGTCTCGACGTTACGCAAACATTGTCTTGGCTTTTCACACGTTAGATCTTGTAGTACTTGGAAAACATTGGTCAGACACTGGAACAGGCTGTCAACTGCAGAGAAATGTGATCGTTCATTATTTGAAATTTACACTGTTGAAAAATTTTGCGTAAAATTGTGCAAAAATTGTTATTTTTTACTTTCACATTCTATGTATTATTTCCACTGTATTTTACGAGTTACTTATACCATGACACACAGTTATGAATTGTGACAACTTCAAACAAAATGAATATTCATCGTATAGTTTTTAGCTTTTCCCCTGCTTCTAAACCGTTCCAGCCATTTCCTCAATGCCTTGTTATCTTAAAGAGAAAAAGGAGCAACGACGATGGGCGCGGCCATTGTCCTAATGGGTGCGGCCATGTTGAATGCTTACTTCAATCCTGTAATTCCCTGAAGTTGACCGAAGCATTTGAATTTGAATTTTATGTCCAATGAAATTTCATTATTTGTTTAAGTTCATTTGGATCAATTTCATTGATTTTAATAAAAAATTTAATTGTTGAAATTAGATTCTCGCTTGTGTGGTATTTTTTTCCTTATGACATTGTATATATAGTACTTGAAAGAGCTGAACAACCTATGATTCAAATAAATATCTATTTCTAAAACAGGAAAAGTCTGTGAGTGGAATATTGAAATTGTTTCGCGAATGTTAGAAATATGGGAAAACCTGTTTTTTTATATAAATCGAAATCATTACTGTTTTTTTTTTTTTAATCGGGGCGTATTTGGATGACCATGTTATTACCACGTGAAAGTGGCTTAAAACATGTGCCAATTTCAAGGGTTTTTTTTTAAATATATTTTTCCTTTAGAATTGGATAATTTGCTAATATTTATAAATTGTTACAATTTAAAGTTCTAAAAGTACGTAACTTTGGGAGTCTGGAGTCGTACATTTTTCGTGTTATACATATTTGATATATGATGAAATTCGATTCTTGCGATTTTCAAGTCATTGAAGTTTAGACTTTTTTTCTGATACTTTTAGTACTATTTATAAATCTTTAATAAAATTTCTCTTCAGAAACTCAGAAATTGTTTATATGCAAAGAAATTGAAGTCTCTGATTTGTCACTCAAACTCCTTGATGAAAATAGTGCACCTGCACAAATATAGAAATAGCGTTACTCCTTAAGTTTTTCGGGAAATGCGAAAATGTAGTCACTGTTGCAGTCTATCGCAGCTTCTTCTACATTGAAAGCGACAAGGGAACAAAAATAACATGTTTCTGAGACAATTAGTAGTCTTCTTACACACGGCTCGCCGATGAATGTTACAACAAGAGCGTTCGCAGCGAGGACGAGTTGGGACAGCTTGACATGACGCTGACATGCATTCCATTGTTTGTTTGCCTTGTCAACACCCACCTCAGGGTAATAAGAATACGAAAGGGTCGCGGAGAAATGTAGCCGGCGTGGAATGACGAACTGTTGCATAGCCAACAAGGGGAAAAGAGAGAAAACAGCGACGATAATTTAAATTCTTTGCAGCATTTTCTTTTGTTTTGCAGAAATCATTACATTGTTGTCACACGTCAGAACTGTCAGACTTACAACACACTGAGCAATCCAAAAAACTAATAATTTGTCCGAAGAAAAATGCAGTCCTGGAATGCAGACATACTCCATTAATCAACTTCGCTCTATTTATCAACAAAAGATGAACAACAATTCATCACTAATCCCGTCTTCGCACTCACAGAAAACTCTTGTGATTGACGAGGGCAGAAAAGCTCGCGCCTTGGATTTTGTGATAATTATAATCCTTTCAAGCCCGCGAGAGCGATAATTAACTTTGTCAATGAAAGCGCGTAGTTTGGCCGCGGGTGTCGCGACGCCAAGACAATAAAGCCCGACACGACGTCCTGTCCACAGACGCACCTTGTACACGCGACATTACTTAGTACATCGTGCGGGTATATTTATATATACACTCCCATGTATACATGTATATACGAGTGTCATAAATTATATTCCGCGAGGCGCGATGAACAATGAGACACGCGCCTCGCGCACTCGGCTCAACGGACACGTTACAATTTTGCGCTTCCCCGCCTGTCGGGTATACAGGGTCATCGCGCGATGACAACCCGAGCAACTTCTAGCTCTCGAACAATCGCCTCATTCATCATTCGAGAGATGCAGCGCCCGGGGTGAAATCTTGGGTTCATTCTTCTTCGAAAAAAGTCCAGGTATTGAATATTCCAGTCTTTCAGTGGCAGTAAAAATTGGAGTCTGTATCAGGGGCTCACGCACAAAAAATTTTCAGAAAGTTTTTCGAAAATGAATGTCTAGTATTCAAGAATATTTAACTCTTTTAGTTTGAAATAGTTGAATTTAAATAATTCAGGGTAGAATTTGACTATTTTTTCTAGGGAAAACGACTTTGTTAACAAATGGTTGAATTCAACTTTTAAAGTATAAAGTTAAAATTGACTGATGAAATCAGCAGGTAGTTTAACTGTCAGTTGCCTAGTTTAATTGATTGTAAGTTGAAATTTTCACTTTGAAAGAGTCAATTTTTGCTACGGAGCAATCAATTTCTACAGATTCATGTATGGAGGTTATGAATTGACGTCGAACTGGTCGAAATTTTCAAAACAGCAAATAGTCAACATTGACTGTTCAAATTAGTGAATATTTTGCCTGTGAATCAGTCGATTTCAACCGATTTATTGCTTGAAATTTTCAACTATAAAATAGTCGATTTTAACTGATGTATAAGTTGAAATTATTGATAATAAAGAGTTGGTTTTTACAGATTCATGCGTAAAAGTATTAACTATAAAATTGATGATTAAAACTGATTCATTTGTTCAAATTCTAACTCTTCACTAGTTAATTTGGCCAAATTGGTTTGTTGCCATTTCAACCGATTGATTCAAGGAAATTTTCACTATGAAATAGTTAATTTTTAAACATTCGTTTTTTAATATTTTGACACTTTAATAAATTTGTCACTTCCAATTTATACGACTCTTAGAAATTATATATAATACAGTCTATTTGCTCAATTATGTTTGCGCAATTTTATTTTATATGGATTTTTTCGAAGACTTTTACGAGGGAATACAAAATTCTACTGAATTCTACAATCATTTTTGGTTATTTTATTCAATCATTGCCGAAGATATTTGATCGATTAAATTTCCAAGAATCTGCAAAAGTCGAAAATAGTTAAAAAAAACGTCTTTTTTAGTATGATTCAATATGCACTAGTGAAAATAGTTCAATGTAACAAGAAATAAATGTAGATTTTTTTAAAAATAACGATTCTAGTAATCAATACTGCAATGACTATGAAAATAGTATATTTTTGATTTATTCAAACTGTCAGAGTATGCATTCGGAAACTTCAATTCCCACCTACGAATTTTCTTTTTTTTCTCTTTGATTCTAACAATTTTAAATTAGAAGCATTTCCATCAAAAGTTTTTAAATGTCTGACATGTTTAATTTCGATACTTCGTAAACAAAATGTTCAATTTTAGAGGCATGTTTTATACAAAATTTTTTAGTTTTTCATGAATTATAAATGATCTATAATCTATCAGTTTTTGAAATTATAATTGACGCGAAATCACCAGAATTTCCAAGTTCAATTCAGATTGTAAACTATAAGAGGTAATTTTTTCTGTAATGATATTTTTTCAACAACAATTCCATGTGATTTTTTCTACTGAATTTGAAACTAAAAATTTACGAAGATTCATTAAAATCCGAAATTTGTAATAATTATGCTACTATCTCTAGGTACAATCTGACAATTTCTTTCTTAGTTTGCTTTGTACTGTTTTATACTCAATGGTCATTCAACAGTAAGTTTTGTTATTAGCGTTTACTAAATTTTTGGGGACGGTATCGATTATTCACAAATTTATTGAGCACTGTATTAATTGTGCACTGAGCGATTGTGCACATTTTCACGATTTTCATTACTATGATCCTTAATTCGATAAAATCGGATGTAATAACTTTAAGATTTTCAAAATTATACTATGAAACAAATTTTTTATTATCCTGCATACATGTTCCTAAAAATGTGCACAATTTCCCAGTGCACAATAAATATGGTGCTCAATAAATTTGTGCACAATAGATACCATCCCCATTTTTGAAATTATACGTCAAAATGCTGAAAAAATTTTTTAGGGTAAAATATTCAAACTTCCAGTCTCTACTCATTTTTTTTACGTTATTTGTTTTCGAATGTTTACTTTAGAAAAACATATTCCTTGATAGAAAATTTCACTTATAAGTTCTTTATTTTGAGAACTTACTTCTATTAATAATTTGAATTGTCGAGCTGAAGACTCTGCATTTTCTGACATTGGAAATTCTTTTTTTTGTTTTTCTGAACATTATTCTTTATTTTCAATGACAATAGACTAGTAACATCAAACATATAATAATATCTAATGTTTTCCGCTAATATATTATTATTTTTGTATGATTTAGTTATTACTCGTAATTCTAATTTATATTATAACTGATTCAGTATCTTCAATATATTATATGAGTATAATTTCATTACATATGGAAATGGCAGTAAATTAAATGACAAAATATGATTTTCTTGAATACTCCAAATCAACGATATTATATATAATCATACATAAGGGGTTATGGTATATACACTTGCGCTCGAGAGATAAAGGGCATTTTCACGATTTTTTTCTAGAAAAACAAAACAATTTTTTTATTAAAACTCGAAGCCTATTTATGTAATCATGTCACAAGCTATTTTGTGAATTTTTACATAAAACAATTTTTGTAATTAAGGTCGTAGCCACCATTGTGCCGGAACACAATTTTTCTGACACCGCACGCGGTGGAAATGATAAATAAGGAACTGTTTTTATGTAATACAAAAAACAAAAAAAACCTCCAGTTCATACATTTATGCTCTGCATGAACGAAGAATTTTTCTAAACTAATATTTCCACGAAAATAGTGGCCATTTTTCTAAAATATTTGATTTTTCAATGTCTAGGCTTTCGCTTTTTGCAGCAAAACAATAGTTTTGCTTAAAAATAAAAATCCTTCGGTTACGCAGAGGCTATTATAATTATAAACAAACTTGAAAAAATGCAGACTGTTTTGATCAATGGTTTTCGAGAAACTGTGGTCACCGTGAAAAAACATCTGATTTTGCCACAATTGCTGTAGTGCGCCAAATCACGAAGATTTTACTCTGTGAAAATTTCTAAAATGCCTTGTGACATTAAGAAATTATATTAAAGCGATGGTTCGAAAGTATTGAAAATGTAGTATTCATTTACAATTCAAATTTTGAATCATCCATGCATATTTTAATTTCAAACCTAATTTCTAATTTTTCTGATAGAGAGCTTTTTGTTCCTCGTATCTTAGAAACAAATCTATTACAAAAGTCTTATTCATCGAAAATTCGGGACCAAAATACATTACGAGAGGCCATTCAGTATTTTCTTGTAGAAATTGCGAGCAAATAAAATCACTAAAACGCCGGATTGTAGAGGATGATTGTCGCACGACGCAGGAGACCGTGCGAATTGCGCGTCTGGGTGATGGGCTCGCGATAGGTTTGGACGGATACGCGCGATGGAACGGACAAGTGGAAAACGCGAGCTATTCAAGTGGGTGGCTGTCTCTCAGACTGTCTCTCCGAGAGAGCCGAACGATATTAATTACGTACATCGGAAGTTTGCCACCACGATTCATTTCACCCACTGGTACTGAGATATTTACTCGCGTCATAAAAGACGTATAATTAGAGCACCGAGTGATCATTACATTTCTTTCCCTGCTTGATTGGATTTCAGGTTGTTGCGTGAGTATAATTAAATGGTCTATGAAGTTATCAGGCATCAAGCGTGAAAAATCGTTACCGTGAAAATGTTGATGCAACAGATTTGTAACTCAAATTTGAAAAATTCTAGCTTTTTTCTGTTTTCACATTTTCAAGTTCCGATTTTACCTTTCATTATTCTTAGGTGGCAATGTATTTTTCAAGGAATTTGAATTTCGATTATAAGTTTTGCCCATTTTAATTTTTTTATGCGGAAGTTGTTTGAATATTTTTCAAAATGATGTAAGACATATTTTTCGAAGTGCTTGAATCGGAATTTTAAATTATTTAGTTCTTTCTTCTACAGAGTGTGCGGAACAATTGAGGATAGTTTGGAGTAACTTTTAAGGTATGTAACAATACTGCTATGTCACAAAAGTTATAGTTTCATAATAGTGTATTGTTCACTTGAAGTACGAACGAGTATTTGTTCATAAAAAAATATCAACAATTGACGGAGTTATGGCCCTTTCTCCGAAACAACTTTTTTTTTAAGAGGCTTGCGGTGACCACGATGCAAGTCGAACAAGTCAAGTTAAATCAGAAAATCCAAAAAATTTCATTAGTTTAGGAATATATGTAGTACTTAAACGATCGCTTTTTTATAGAAAAGTTTTTATTTTGCAGATAATAATTTTTGAATAAAAGTTTCAAAGCCCAAAAAATCGAAATCTCGGGGAAATCGTTCTTGCATACAAAAAAACGTAATATTTATTTTTTCAATTGTTCAATAGTTAGTAAGTGTATCTACAAAATCTCAAAAATCTATTGACACTACAAATGTTTCGAAAAAAAATTACGTTCGCGAAGTCAAAAGTTCAATAAGAAACCATTAGCATATTTTCTTGGTATTCCGAACGCTTGCTGGGTCACGTCCCGCTGAGGCCCTGAAAATGACATTTCATTCAATCAATTTGTCGGCAGGGACAAATTCGTAAATTTCATGGCTTTTTGAGAAAACTTCATCTACCTAGATTTCAATGCATAATTTCGACACTTTTTGTATTTTTCAGTATGTATAAATGTTGTAGAATTTTCTAGTATTTTTACATATTTAGTATGTTTATATCAATTCTTATGCATAGTATTTTTATATCAAGTATATATACATTTCAAGAATTTTGAGTTCTATAATTCGAACTTCATGAAATTTTTCGTGATTTGGAGAATTTTCCAGAAAACAGTGTCCCGATAAATTTTTACACTCTGCATTTTGCAGTACCTTTCGTATTTTTTTGGTTTTTCTTTGATTTGAAGGTGTTTCCAGTATTTTTGTATTACGTTACTTTTTCATTCTCATTAAGTTTTTAAAACACAGTTTGTACCTTTTTCAGGAATGCTGTGAAACTGAGATACACGTTATTTTTAACTTCCTCGTTTTCGAATAAAATATTCTTAATTTAAAATTTTTAATGAAACAGATTGAAACATTAGTAATTTGTGTGCAAATATCGACAAAGAATATGCTTTCTCACTTTTTATTAGAAACTTTCACAGTTCAAAGCGTTAAATCTTAGAAATTCGCATGAAAATACATTAAAAGACTTATCAAATATATATAGATCTTCAAATCCACAACAAGATCATTAAATTCTACAGATTTTACAAAGATCATGCTGGAAAACCTTACGTGAATTAATGAATACAAACAAAAATAAAAATACTGAAAATATTGAAAACACCAAATGTTAATTAGTTTCTCCACAAATGCTTTTAGATTTTTCAAAAATTGTTATAATCCCAGAAATCAAGATACTTCAATTTATCGCGCATGTTGAATTCAAAAATATATGTGTACAGAAGTCCATAATGAAAAAAGAAATTTTTTCAAATCGTGAAAGTCTATGAAAAATACAATAAAAAGGAGGGCACTCTAAATCTACAGGTAATGCTCATCCATGCCACAAAACTACCAAAAAAGTTACTAAATATCTAGTAAAATTTTTCTCAGAGCATTTACCTTCAAATTGTCTCTGACTTCCTTACAAAATTCCGCTTCATGTCTGCCAAAGCCTGTACCAGAGATAATGGTGACATTTAAATTAACTCAAAACTTTCAGTTACATATTCATACACAAGCTTCACTAAACGAAATAAATATTGTTCACAAATAGTAACAAAGAAAAATAAGTTTGCTGCCCTAACGTTGGAATTTTAAATATACCTCACCCCCTTTTTCCCACAATCGTTGTATCTATTTTGCAATTAACAAATTAAGCAAATAAATTCCTAGGCTATTCAAACACAACGAATTCTAGTCATTAAGACGGCTACTATTTTAATTTCTCACCGAGTCATTTAAATCAGATATTGCGACGCCTGAAAAGGATAGAAGGAGATTGAAAGAACGCTTCTAATGGGGACGGTGGCAATTTCGTGATTAACGAGTTCGGTACGCGGTGACTTGCGAAAGCTGCGTGAAAGAAGACACAGACTAAACATTTTAGACCCGGCAAAAAAAGATACGTCGCCATGTTTTCGCGATTGCGCGTGCAAACAATATGGGCTCAAGTGAGTGTCTGTAACTCGGAAACGTCAACGCCGTGACGGCTGAAAAAAATTGGAACAGGGCTTTTAAGAGTAGTGCCAGAGAGCTTATCCATCTGGGGGCCAAAACTAAAGCATGCCTTTGTTCTTTAAGGAGGAATATGAAATTCCAAATAAAAATAATCTCCACTACAGTAAATGCAGTTACATTAGGTGCTTTACTTCATTCGAATTAAAGTCCCTGTACTATTAGCGGAATCAACGTATGTGAGTGCGTGCAAAATAAATGCAAAATATTCCGAAATGCCATCTTGATCTACATGGCTGGGTTTCCATCCGATGAACCACGGAGGCAAGTGTGGATTGAAAATCTAGGAAAACAAGATTGGACCCTATCAAAAAATTCATTCGTCTGCGAGGTAAATATCTGCTATAGTCTTTATAACTGAAAAATCGATGGCCATGCACACTATCATAAAATAATGTAATGACGTCTGTACTTTCCTGAATAAAGAAAAATTGAAAAAAAAAATATATTGGAAGTTTTTTCAATGCATAATACAAACCCGCAGTCCTATTACATTTATAGTAACCGTTAAAGCATATATGTTTCAATTTTTTCTTATTAATGATTTTAGGTTTATTTTTACAAGCAATGGGAAATTAGTAAACAATTTTCGTATGAAATTCTAAAATTGCTGCAACAAGATCAATTTCTACTATTTGAATAAACTTCATATACCCGCTTTTTTTCATTGGTGCCGCCATTTACTGTTCGCCAATGGCGGCACCTGCCAGCACTAATCAAAAAGTTGCCACCACGTGTCCAGACTTTCATTTACATGGACTTCAATTCGAATGAGAGATCGAATTGTAATAATAACATTATATGCTCAAATTCAAATAAAACTAGAAAGCCCGTAAGCTCAGCTTTGCTCTTTCCAGAAATTCGCATAAATCCTTCCAATCGTTGTGGGATCTTCTGACAAAAATTCTAGTAATTTCACGCGCAATTTGCAACATCTGCTTTGTGGGTGTTTTCCCCTAAATCTTGTTCACTGTTCGCGATGACGTTAGTGGTTTGGTGAAAAAAGTGGCGCCGACATTTGGTGCATTATCATTTGACATTTGTCCCCGATTATTTTTGGGAGCGTTCTGAATGACAAAGTCGTCCAGCGAAGCGCAGCGTATCGTCCACGTGGATGACGCCGGGAACGCAATGGAGCACTTCTTGGGTTATGTAAGCGCGGATGAAACTAATATATCAAAGTTGCTGCTTTGTGGCAAACTTAGACCAAGCGTCCCGAGCCAAACACACCGATGACTCGAGCCGCGGAGGAGGACGTTTTCCAAATTTTCCGCTCGGCCAGTTTGCTTGGAAAATAATCTGATACTTACGTCAAATTGGAAATACGTGTGTTGTATCTCGATTCAACAGATGGATTTATAAAAAATGAAAATTTGCGAATATTTTAATACTTTAATGCCCACATTATAGGCATCGAACGCAAGCTATGAAATCAGAAATGATACATACAATTATTGTAGAAGTACTACCTTCATTACAATGCGTGGAGTGTCATTAACTTTGGGAACAATTGTTTTTTGGGAATAGCTAATAAATCTACTAATATACATATCTCAAGCTTTTGACTCTAATGAAGCCTTCTGTAGGAACCTTTCTTCATATACGATTGATTGACGAAATTCCATCATATCGAATTATAAAAATGGGATTCCCATAAGCTATACAAAACGATCTTGTAGATAAAATTTATACTTAACAGTCAAATTTTTATTGAGAATGTCGTACTTTTGGACATGAAGTCACATAATTACATCAAAATTGGCAAAAGCCGAAAAATCAAAGGTCTTACCTACCGAAAGAATTAATAGCATCATTCTTTCAAATTCTCTCAAAGTATTGACCATAAACAGGGCTGAAAAATATGATATCTTCCTGTTTATTACACGTCTTCTTGAACTTCATGATAAAAATCATATCCGAAAGTAATCACTTTCCATAATTACTCTCTACTTCCAAAACTCTAACATAATTCCATTCAAAATCATGATCATTTTCAAGTTTATGTTCAGTTAAATGATGTAAAGCAAAATGATTACTAGGTATATGTATAATGAATATTAATTTCATCTTCTTAGACTATTTGTTTGACCTACATATGAAAAATCAAAATTATTACATACAACTCTATAAACATCTTACTGATACATACTTTCCAACTTATCTTTACCTTTTTTAATCATTCCTACATGCAATTTGCTGTTAGTCCTGTATAAACTATTCCAAACCCTTACTTTTAGATAAATTAGAAATTGAAACATGTACGTTCTCGACAAATCATCAAACGAAATTTCTCTCTAATCTATTTCTTTTTTTCCTTGATTTCTCGAGGTTCCAAGTTGAAGCATTGTCCTCATATTTATATATTTCATAATAAACTCCGATGGTCAATCAATAATGAACAGTAGATTTAAAATTCTCTTCAAATTCTTTCATAAACCTTGCTTATAAGATAAATTTACAGCTTTATCAGCAAAAATGAAATCAAATTTTTTCTTTTAATGAACTAAATTTTTGGAATAGAAATCCATGTAACGGTCTAATAAAGGTGGTTTAATTAACCAGTAAAAATAAAATCCATTCTTTACTCTGCTATTAACTTTAATTTAAGAAAATTTATTGTTCTGGCACTTTTAATGGGTAAACAATTAGAAAAATAGTATTTATTCGTTTATTTGATTGTGAAATTATTTGTTTGTTGATTGATTTATGAATTTATTTTAATCATTTATTATTTTATCGATCTATTCAATTTCCTCTTATTGATTTTTTGAGTTATATATGTATACTTACTCATGCATTCGTTCTTTATACATTTTTCACTTTTTTATTTATTCATTATCTTTTATGAATTTATTTATTCATTGATCTATTCATTTTTTCACCTATTCATTATTTATTTATTTTTGTATGTCTTCACTAACTTACAAGTTTCATAATACCAATGATATCAATAATAAATTAATAAAAGTGATTTAGATACATACTTCTCCCTTTTTTTCCAAATAAAGCCTGAGATTTTTTTCAATGGAAATTCAATGGAAATGCAAAAAGTTCTACAACTATTATCTGTAAATTACAAACTTTACTGTAAGCCCTAAACACTCGATTTATTGTGTCATTATTTTATTTAATAAAAAACAAACATTAGCATACTCACTGTACGACTGAAGGGAACTCATTCTACATCTAGTTACAACTTCAGCATATGAATGAGTCACATATCTCATTGTGAATAAATATTTCTAAATTGTTGTATTTACAAAAAAGCTCCTAAAAAGCAAGCTTGTGCTGTATTAGTGGATTTATTTATTATTCAAAAAAAATGATAGCTCCCATGCATCAATAAATTTTACCCATAGAAGTAATAGGTATTTGTTATAACTTTTTTCACTCCCATTCAAAAGTTTTCTCGATTATAAATTTCGCACTTGTCATTTCCCAATGACACTTCGCAAAATTTTCCTCAAGCTAGCAAAACATAGGTTCTTTTTAAAAGTAAAAATTACAAGGATAAAACCAACATTTGAACCCAATGTATCGTTAGATAAATTTATAAACATCGCAAGTTGCAACTTCGCGAGGAACAACCGATTGAAATCCGACGAGGGAGTGCTGACGCGATACGTCATGACGCGTTGAGCGCTCTCTAAAAATATATTGACGTCGCGGTGTGCATTGCACACGCACCGCATCCGAGTGCAACCAGGAGAAAGCTCGTTTGCATCGCTTTTGTAATATACGACACCTCTCGCTTTTCATTGACATGAGTCGATTATTAGCCAACTTGGAATTTCTATCTGTACGAAATTTATGCCATGATGCTTTTTATGGTGCTAGATGTCCAGCATATGAATGCAAATTATGTCGAAAATTCAATTTTTAAACAATAACTAATGGCTACTGTAATTTTCACGCACCTTCCTTCACTCCTGCACTGCCCTTCTTCTCGAGCCATATGAATTGGGTCAATGAAACAATTGCATCACTTCGACAATTTTCAACCGATTGGCTTCATCAATACGGTTTATTAAACTTTAATCCAGTACAATTTCAACCATGTATCGATACAACATCAATCATTGCTCCGTTCTTCTTCAGACCTGGTGAGACAATCAATGGTGATCGATATAGGTGAATTTTGGCACACTTTGTATTACCGCAAATGCGTAAAAAAATTCTGGTAAACTTCTGGTTCCAACAAAATAGGTGCTACATGCCATACTGCAAACCCAACAATAGACTACTCGCGTCAGAAATTAATGGGACGTGTTGTGTCAAAAAACGGAGATATTGACTGGCTGCCAAGATCTTCAGATTTGACTCCACTGGACTTCTTCTTGTGGGGATTTTTGAAGAGCAAGGTATACGCTAACAAACTGAAGACCGTAGAAGAGCTAAAAGACAACATCAAAGCCGAAATGTCAGCTATATCGCCCGAGATGCTGGCAAATGTGATGGAAAATGTGAAAAAAGAGCCCGCTACTGTATTAGCAATAACGGAAGTTACTTGGTCGATACTGTTTTTGGTACCTAGCCGAGATGATTTGTAAAAAAGTTATCGTAATGATAAAGAAAATTTTTGGAATGCATTGAGAACTGTCTAAGATATTTATGCATTACATTGACCCGATTCAGATGGCGAGTGTACAGCTTATACCTTTCCATCAGAATCACAAGCTCAAGATGTCGTCACCCGAAATAAACCCCTTGCGAGAAATAAACACATCAAGGAACAATGGGTTTCCCGGAAATGACAAAACGCCACAATTGTCCGCGCGTTTCGAAATAGACCGCGCCCAAGATAAATGTAAGAAATCAGAAGCGCCCCGAGATGTGGCGGTTTATTTCGAGGGACTTTGATCCATCCGTTTTCGCGATGTAGACGAATCGCATATGCAGGCGTCATGGCATTGTTCACATAATCCGTTCGTGGGCGCTATTCTGGTAAAATTCTGTGACTCCGCGGGATTTATAGAGAGAAGAATGTTAAGGGAGTTACATTCATAGCTCTAGTTCAACGGGGATCGCAACGATTCATAGTCGTCGGCGATTCATAATGAGGGAGACTGTTATTATAGCTGCTCATAACAGTTAGCGAGCTTTGGCAAGCACGTCTTACTACGGGGCATTCAGTCTATTTCGAACGGTGTCGCCAACACCGACGGCCCTTGTATCGCGGATGATTTAGGCTTTTCGTCATTTCTTTTTTTTTGCCACTGCCAGTGAATTATGGTCCGAATACTGGGTAATTGAAAATGGGCGATTCACGCCTTGTGTCTTGAGCACGTTTGTTCAGACCAAGCGAGAATGAAGCCTTGTGGAACGAAACGCGTGTTGGTATTACACTGCGTGTAGTAAACGGAGGAAGAAGTTTTGGCCCACGCTGGATGCATGTTTTTATTGTATTTTTGTAGAAAATGATTTGGTTTGGCTATATGACAGTCATTCTGCCGTCAATGGGTCTACCCACTTGCTGTATTCAGATATTCTACATAGGTTCCGGGTGCTTTTTATTTCATCATTCGTTTTCTGAATTAGGCAACGTTTCTTGTAGTGTAAAATGAAACTTGAACTATATGGAAGTATACGTATTTCTTTGATAAGGAATTTGGGCGTTTTGTTTCAAGCTGCCAACCTGGGATCCACACTCCAGTATTTCGTCCTGATCACTACAAGTTCTTGAAACAAAAATATTTGTATATCTTTTGAATATTCCCCAAAAAAGAGAAAAAGAAAACAATCTCTAAAATAACTTCGATCTTGATGGAAAGTCACAAGATCGAAAAACCCGGAAATACATGATTGCGATAGTAATTTTTATTGAATCGCCATCGCTCATTTGCGACATGTCCGGCTTGTAAAATTCGTTCTGCGTTGAACGCCTCGGCTCGTGTCTTGAGTAGCCATAAATCTCTCGCCGTTGCGTTACGCTGACGGACTATTTATAAACACGTGACATCGGTCCAGTGGAGCTGGTGCGGGTGGCCCTGCCGAGGACATCGGTACCGCCGCCACTCTGTCCACCTGCTTTCTTTCGCCTACGACCTCGCATTCCCCAAGTCGCAACGAGCATCAAGTTTCGCGAGGCCCGCCGCCCAGAAACGACCTGATCAATCATACAAATTTTGGTTGCAGGAAAACTACGTTACAATAAATTTAAAATAAATAACTTATATATTCATAGTTGTGATCAATTTAATATCAATTTTTCGCAACCTTGCAAATTTTAGAATTATTCGAATTTATTCTCAAGATTATGACAAATTTTATAAATTTTTGTTCAATAAGTGAAAAATAAATCAAATCTAAAATTTAATAATTTCACGCTTTCAAATACTTTTAATCAAATAATCCTTTAAAAACAGAATCCATTAATATTTCATTTCAATTCCTCGAAATATTATCATACATCGATTTACACCTGAAAAACACTTCCTTCGATGTTCCATCCGCTTCATCAATTAGTCGCGAGCAATTTTCTTTCGCGCCCGGGGACGATGCATCAGTGCGCCTTGATTTTTCACCGAGCCCTCGAGTATGATTTATATGGTTTGATTACACTCGGATCGTGTTTCCGCCTCGGAAAATGCCTCAATTATCATTACAACGCGACATACGGCGCGAAGATGCGAAGTACGGAGGCAATTAATCTCGCGGAACGTGCTCGAGTAATGCAATCATTTAGCAATTCATATTTATGCGATTTCACATAATTCATCACACAATTGAGGAGACTTATAAATTCATCATTGATGACATTGTTCGTTGAATGACGCGATTTATAGTTTTTACGGTTTATACGGATTACTGAATACTGAAACTTACGTCGATTTATCATCGGGTGTCACTAGAATGTATAGTTACGTTTTCTCGAGAAGATTAGAGTTGGAAAATTTTTCTAGTTTGTAATTCTTAGTGGAAAATTAATTATAAGAACAATTGTATTGTGTTTTAGGCTAAACACGAAATATCAAAATGTTAGGAAGGCTGTAAAAAAGGATATGTTGCGAAACGGTTTCTTTTTGGACAAAAAATTATCATGTCTTTTTAGATATCTTGCAACAAAAGTTCCCATATGTCAAGTGTCAACTAGAATGTCATAATGTCAATATTTAATTTGTAAACATATGCATACTTATTTATTTCAACGTATCAAGGATGTTTATTCTAGCATCATTAAATCTTCGAAATTGGCAGGTGATGGCCAAGCTATTATTTTTTAAGTAGGAAGATCACTTTTTTACGAAATTACAATATATTCTATCTAGCATGACTCAGTATGTATTTTTTCAAGTATTTTTATCATAGCAAAAGTTGTGGCGTATTCTTTTTAGTATTTCAGATCGAAAATTTTGAAACATTTTTCTATAGTGAAATCATAGACTCTTTAAGAATCTACTCAGATTTAACGTAGTTTATGGATTATCCGTACTCTTTGTGTTTTTTTACATTTTTAGATTATAAATGAAATGTACGATTTTGTAGGATTCTTAGAAATCATTATGATAATCAACAGAATTTTCTACTCTATCATAGAATTCGGAGTTTAAACAATTTTTAGTATTCTGATGAATTATTCAAAAAATAGTTAATTCGAAAAATTAATGTGATAAATATTTTTCCTCTGAGTTATATAAATTTTCAATCATCTTTATAGATTTCTTGAGCTGAATGTTATAGAATTCAAAGTTGTTGAAATTTTAGTTATTCCCCATGGATTTTGAAAAATTGGAGCTGAAAGAATGAAAAATTTGGATTTGTCTGCTGGTATATGAAGTATTAATTGTATTTTATACTTTTTCTAAAATTTTCTATGATTTTTTTGTATTTCAATAAATTTCAAATACCTTTATGGATGGATATGTAGATTTCCAGAATTCGATGCTATAAGGTTCGAGGCTTTCAGTAGATTTTATATATTTTAATAGATTTTTCAGAAACAGTATCTCCATGCATTCCTCATATGTCATATATTTTTAGCTTTGAATTGTATTTTATGGTGTGAACATGAATTTTGAAGATTTAATGTTCTAGCATTCGAAGTATTCAAGATTTTCATTATTTTTGAAAATTTTCTTAAAATTATATCTATATAGGATATTAGAAATCATCATAATTAACAAAATCTCATACTCTCGAATCACAAGTTTAACAGATTTTTAGTATTCTGACGGATTATTAAAAGAATAATTACTTCGAAAAATTCATCTGTTAATTATTTTCGATAATACTTTCTTCTTACCTTATTCTAATAATTTTCTATCATTTTTCTAGGGGAGAGTCCCCCAAGGTATTTTATACTATTCATAGGATTTTCTTCGATTCTGAAGTATATAAATAAATTTTACGCCCCTTTATTGATTGATATGTAGATTTCCAGAATTTAATTTTGTATGGTTCGAGGCTTATAGTTGATTTTACGTTTTTTTATAGATTATTCGAAAATAGTATCTCCATACATTCTTTATTTTTTATTCAATAGGTTTCTTTTGCTTTTTTCAGCATTCATAAAATATACAGTTTTTTACGGTATTTTTATGAATGTTTAGGATTCGATGCTTCAGAATTCATAATATTCAAGATTTTTACCTTAATTTGGTATTTATTTGAAAATTTCATCTACCGCACTTTTATTGTTTCTAGGATTTTGAATACTTTTATTCTTTTCTGTATTTCTTCAATGCTTACAAATTTTGGTGCTAGAGTTCCATAGTATTTTCATAGCTTCCTAGAATTTCTATGAATTTCCACATACATCTCTAGAATTTGATCTTCTTCCTTCATTTGTCATTAATTGTTCATATAAGTAACTCTCTTCAACTTGATACATACTACTGTATCATATATCATTATGCAAATAATAGATATACAGTGTCTATTAAAAAAGTGTTACTTATTCTCGTAAAGTCGAATTATTTCACGATTGCATAAAATTTTGATGTTTTTTTTTTTTTTAATATTAACGCGTCTTTTTCAATTCTGTTGACTTCAGAAAAAAAATTATAACTCCTGCATGAATCTGTATGTTCTCAAATACAGATCCAGTAATTGAATGAGATTTTTTCGAGCCTCGAGAGAAACTTGTCATAACTGGAACACACATTGATTACATTCACTGGTTCAAAGTTTCTCATAAATTTTTTTAACTGACATCTTCAGGCTTACAGTCAGTCTATATTTAAAAATCTTCATAGGACATAGATGTCACATTGCAAAAAAACTTCAAAATTCCTATGGTGGCATTTGCCCCTTGAACCCCCCAAATTATGATGTTCCAATCTTTTGAATTGTTTTTTTTTTTTATTTGCTAAGATTTGAACATATTCTTGATTGCCCTGTGAATTATGAAATAAAAACATTCCAACAAACGATAGGAATTTCAAGAAGGAACTTGATTGGGATTAATGTTCCATTAGGCCTCATTCTCCATAGTTGAGTTTTCTACGGTTCCGGGGGATCGTAAATGCTTCCGAGGCACCTCAGATTCAGCGACTGGTCACTCATCATAATTACGCGCGCGAGATCAATCGTCGCGGTGTATCGCCCACGATGCACGCGCGGTTTCGCATAACATCGTGATTGTGACTGCCTTTTTTGCACCTTCACAATAAAACGCCGCGAGAGGAAAATGACGATGACGAAGTTAAAAGTTCCATGACTTCGAAATTGCCTGTTATAAAAAATAAATAAATAAACTGTCACAGTGGCGAATGTTACACTGTGTAACAAATTTCCGGAATATTTTTTCAGTTGAAATTGAACTTAAGGAAATTTCGAAAAGAAAGATGACTGATTTTATACAAAAAAACTTGTACTTGGGGGCAAATGTAAGAAAACTATTATTCTGCAAGGGTGAAATTAGAATCTGAATTTTTCAAACATTAAAGTATAATTCGAGTTTATTATTTAATTTAATGAAATAAATTAAATATTTATTTAAATGAGATATTTGGAATGCAATTTTTTCGTGATTCCTAAAACTTTCAGAAACAAAATTTAATTTTTCCTGTAATACCATAAATTTTACTAATTCAATAATTGATGTGCAAATCAATTACTCAATATAAAATTTTATCAATCATTTCAAATTTCAAAATATCCCGATGAATCGAAAAACCAGATCGTCGTTTTTTTTTTTCAAAATTTCATACACCATGGTAACAAAACAAAATTTTGTTTTAACAAGTCAATCGCGTTTTCACGTCATTCATTTTGGAGCAGGCAGCGAATTAAGACGTATTTTCATTCTCGGTTCACTTTCGGCATTTTAATTTTGAGTTTACGGTAAATTCTGCGTGAGCTTTTTTGAAAAATCATCGACGATTTTGGGTATTCAAGCTTAAAAAAATTTTTAAAGTGAGAAGTTTTTACGAATGCAAATGGCTTTTGAGATGAATTGAGAGCTGACGATTCGATACTTTTTTCGTTTCATATCAAGTTTAAAGTCATCCAAAAATGAAGGACGGAGTTCCGAAAATGGCTAAGAAGGTTGTTCAGGCTATCAGAAGTTTGAGCGAATCCAAGGGTTCGACGCCCAAGGAAATTATGAATTATATCACCGCAGATCTCAAGAGCCCTGATTCAACTTTGCAGCGACAGGTGAGGACGTTTTTTCCTCGGGAAGAAAATTTTATTGGTCAAAATTATTTCGGAACATTGCTTCCGATAAAATCCAAGTACAAATTTTTTTCAGAATTTCATTCTAATTTTTTTTCTGTTGTAGATTTATCGTCAGAGATTTTTTTTTTAATAAAACTTTTTTTCAGACTGTAAAACTGATTTTTTTTAATGTTACACATTTTTGTCTCATTTCCAACAGATATCAGTACTTTTATCTATTCATTCTCGACAAAATAACTGCACTTAATTCTGCTTCTTTTCCAACAGATATCAATACTTCTATATATTCATTCTCGACAAAATTACTGCACTAAATTCTGCTTCTTTTTTAGAATTTCAGGTTTTCCTAAAAATTGGAAAAAAAAATACAAACTTTTTCTCAATTTTATGAGCTTAAATATCTGTGAATATTATCTAGCTGGGTTTTAAAAAATCGTGAAATTCGATTTTTGAACATCATAGTTTCTTTTATTATACAAATTTTTGATAATTTTTCACAAGTTTTTCGTTTCCTTCAAAATTCAAGGAAAAAAAAAAAAATCTGGAAAGACGAAAAATTTGACTGTTTTTTTTTGTTTTTTGAAAAAATTTCAGAATATGTTCAATGATTTACACGTCTTATTCAGTGACTCATTTTCGATAAAATCAGGTATAATTTTTGCTAAAATTGGACTGTCACATATCTCATTACTGTATTCTTACATTTTTAGGAAAAAACTGAATAAAAAATGTTTCGATAATCAGTGAACTTGACTATCTACAATATTCTAATAGAAAAAGCTAACATTCAATTTCCTCAATTTTTCTCACCTCGATCTTATTTCGCAGTCAAAATTTTATCATGGTGAGAGTACCCAAAATCTTTTTATCGACTTAAGGAAAATTTTTTTCTATCTAACATTTAGAAAAATCAGCGTATTAGGACACATTTATCAGCTACACAAATTCAATGATTTTTGAACCCAAACATTTTGAGCTTATGTTGTCCAGAGTTCGAAAAAAATGTTTCTTTTTTCTTTTAAATATTTATTATTTTGTAGCTAACGGTCATAACCAAAAATATTTCGTAATCGAGATTCTTTTGTCCTGTCAAAAATCCAAATTGATATTATAGATAAAAAAACAAATGAAAATGATCTGTCAAAATAAAATTTTCGAGACGAAACTGTTACAACACCCCAATTTCATGTTAAATTGTAAATATGTGTTGAATTCTGTGTTTTGAAAGGGGTTGAATAGATTTCCCCTAAATTTGCTATGAATTGGAATGTAGTAGGCAGTAAAGTGTTCAAAAATATAATATATATTAGAGTATTTAGAAAAATCCGATGGTTTGTTATTTGAAAAATACAGAAAGTACAATAACAGTGTTAAAAAGTCTCTTGAATATGTTTTTGAAATTGTAGCAGCTTTCAACAGTATTTAAAATATTACTGAATATTTGACGAAATTTAAAACAATACATGTACAATAAATGATTCATAAAAAATATATATCTCATTCAATATATTGATCTATTAACCTCGATATGATACATAATATTTTGATTTTTTCCGTCGAATGAATTGAAAAAAAGCTATTCCAAAGTATTTGAAATATAATCAACTTCCTCACTCACAGAAGGTTGCAAAAAGTTTGGAAATTTTATGATAAATTGATTGATTTTTTTATACACTTTATAGACCTACTTCTTAAAATCAGGGAAAATTTTTTGGTTTTTATGAAAGACTCATTGAATTGCAAAAAAATATTTCGAAAGGCATAAAACGAAATACAGCACATTTAGGATATATCATTTTCGAGAAAACATGTAAGTTTGAATAATTTGAATCATTCCCTCTTTTCCTATCGATATACAATTTTACATTCAGAAACAATTTTCTATAGAGTTTGAAATCAAATTTTTGATCAATTATAAAAATTTTTGGCGAAATTTCATTCTTTCACGTAAATTTTCAAAAAAGATTCATTCCTTCCTCTGGAAATTTTACAAATAATTTGTAAGTCAGTAAAAATACATTCAGTATGTATCATTATTCATGAAATTGATTTTATTCCAAAAGTTATTCCCTTTTTAAAAAAGAATTAAAAATTTTGTTTTCTCAAACAATTTAGAAATCAATATTATCATATTCCATTTCAACATTCCATGATTTTTTTGTATCGCTAAAACTAAGGTTCTAATCTATCGACACTACCTGAAATATCTTCCAACACCCCCCCCCCCCCTAAATAGACGCCAGAAAAACACTTGGATATATCCTTCCAGAATTTAGAAAAATATAATCAAATATCTCTTTTTTTCGATATAAAAAAAACTTACAAAATATAAAAATTTTCACTTAGCTTCTGAGTAAAAAGACCTTTTTCCTTGTAACTTTAAACGTTATGGAAACCTTATAAAATACTTTTATGTACCTCTGGCATAGAAAACGCGTTTCTATGCCAGCTCGAGATCTCGAAACGCGTTTTCTATGCCCTCGGTACATCAAATATCATTCGTAACAGGCACGGATGTGCGAATTTGGCGAAACGGGGAAATTCGCACATCCGTGCCTGTTACGAAATATAATTTTTTTTTATTTATCCTTATAAGGGTATAACGAATTCTTAAAAGGAATCTGAAATATCCTTATAACGAAATGTAATAATCTTTATAAGGAAATTCAAATTTTGATAAGGTTTCAAGTAACAAGAGTTCACAAACCAAGTAATGATAAAACCTCCCTCAATTCCTTAACCTTAAAAAAACCTCTTGACGAATGTGAAAACACTTTCTCATAAAAAAATAGCTTTCTAAAAATGTCTTTTTTCCCCAGTTATCGACAGTCCTGAAACGAGGCGTTGAGAACGGGATCTTGGTACGAAAACGCGGCCACTATTCCGTCAACGGTCAGCAACTACCTTCATTCCTGGAGGAACCCCAAAGCGTGATGGACGCTTGCATGCCCCCTCGGCGTCCCAAGCGAAGACACATGTCCAGGAGTCGCTCCAAGTGCGCTCTGAAACCGCGCTCGAGGAGTCGCAAGCGCTCTCGCAGCGCCCGAGGAAAAAGCATGACGCGCAAAAGGAGTTCCAGCCGTCGTAGATCGTCCTCCAAGAAACGCGTGTCGATGTGCAAACCCATGGGTAAACGCACGAGCAAACGCAGTGGAATGAAACGCCGTCGTTCCAGGTCTCGTTCTCGGGTCCCGAAGATCAGCAAGTGCCAGCCGACCAACCCCGGCCAAGACATAGAAATGATGAGCAGAAATGCCATCGAGGATATGCCCGAAATGGAGCTTACCGCACCCGAAACCCGTGCCAGAAGTAGAAGTCACAGCCGCGCAAGGTCCACCCACAGCACCAGGAGCCGGAACCATGGTTGACTCTATGGGCATGGGTGACGTTTTTTCCAAAATTTTCACACTGTGTATCGTCGATCGATGTTGAAACTACCATTTTCGTATCGAAATTTTCCTTTTTTTCATTATGTACAAGCTGGGGCTCTGATTTGGGTTTTGGAATAAATGTTTACAATTGGGTTATTGATGCATTTTTTTATGAGGTTGTTGTTTTTGGTTTGTTGAACGAAGTGGATGAAGAGGAGAATTAATTCTTGAGGAATTGGAGTATTCTCATGGGAATCTGTTTGATTTATTTTGAATCGTGATTTTATTGTTTTGATTTTTTTTAAATTATTATTTATTTATGTTTGCATCAATTTTTATTTTTATTCTTGAAGTCATTCATAGAAATTAAAACAGGAATAAACTCTCAACTAGACAAAATTTATATTTTCTTAAATATTTAGATAACTCTTTCATTCAAAGACTTATAACAATTTTCATTTGTTACATTATGTTACTTAAAAACATGTTTTTTTTATATCTTCTATCGATCGATTTTGAAACTACTATTTTGGAATCGAAATTTTCCTTTTTTTTTTTTATTATGTAGGGCTCTGAGTTAGGTTTTGTAATAAAAGTTTACAATTGGGTTCTTGATGAATTTTCGTATGAGGTTGTTGTGTTTAGTCTGGTGAACGAGATGGGTGAAAAAGAGAATTTATAATTCATGAATTGGAGAATTTTCATCAAATTCTAGCTTTTCGTTAATTTTGAATGGTGATTGTGTTGTGTTTTGATCAGTATTTCAAAGGTTTTCGATGAATTATTATTATTTATCTATGTTTGCATATTTTTGAAATCATTCATGAAAATTGAAACAGGAACAAACTCTGAACTACACAAAATTTACATTGTCTTGAATATTTAGATAACGACTCCTTAATTTAAAGTCGAATTTTGTACTTCTAAACATGTTTTCTACATCTTCCATCGATCAATGTTGAAACTGCCATTTTCGTATCGAAATTTTCCTTTTTTTTTTATTATGTACAAACTGGGGCTATGATTTGGATTTTGGAATGAATGATTACAATTGATTTATTGATGAATTTTTTAGAAGGTTGTTTTTGGTTTTGGTGAACGAGATTAATAGAAATGAGAATTGATTCTTGATGAATTGGAGGATTTTCTTCCAAATCTGTTTTGTTTATTTTGAATCGTGATTTTATTGTTTCGATCAGTAATTTAAAGATTTTTGTTAAATTACTATTATTTACTGATGTTTGCATCAATTTTTACTTTTTAATTTTTATTCTTGAAGTCATTCATGAAAATTGAAACAGGAATGAACACTGAACTAGACAAAATTTACACTGTCTTAAATATTTATATAACGGCTACTTTATTCGAGATTTATAAAAATCTTAATTAATTTTTTTTTATTTTTACTTTTGGAGTCATTCATGAAAATTGAAACTGAAACAAACTCTGAACTACACAAAATTTATATTTTCTTAGAAATTTAGATAACTTGTTTCTTTGAAGATACATAAAAATTTTAATTTGTTAAATTATGTTACTTAAAAACATGTTTTTCTACATCTTCTATCGATCGATGTTGAAACTACTATTTTTGTATCGAAATTTTCCTTTATTTTGATTATGCACAAGCTAGGCCTCTGAATTGGGTTTTGAAATGAATGTTTACAATTGGGTTCTTGATGAGTTTTCGTATGAGGTTGCTGTCTTTAGTCTGGTGAACGAGATGGACGAAGAGGAGAATTTATGATTCATGAATTGGAGAATTTTCATCGAATTTCGGCTTTATGTTAATTTTGAATGGTGATTGTGTTGTGCTTTGATCAGTATTTTAAAGGTTTTTAATGAATTGTTATTTTTTATCTATGTTTGCATATTTTTGAAGTCATTCAAATTAAAACAGGAATAAAAACTGAACTAGACAAAATTTATATTGTCTTTAATATTTAGATGACGGCTCCTTTCTTGGAGATTTATAAAGAACTTAATTTATTTTTTTTATTCTTACTTTTGAAGTCATTCATGAAAATTGAAACGGGAACAAACTATGAACTATACAAAATTTATATTTCCTTGAATATTCAGATAACCCTTTTATTTAAAGATTTATAAAAATTTTAATTTGTTCAACTGTGTAACCTGAAAACATGTTTTTCTACATCTTCTACAAATCGATGTTGAAACTACCATTTATGTATATCGAAATTTTCCCTTTTTTGATTATGTAGAAGCAGGGGCTCCGATTGGGGTTTCGGAATAAATGTTTAATATTTGGTTATTGATTAATTTTTTATGAGGTCATTGTTTTTGGTTCGGTAAACGAGATGGCTGAAGATGAGAATTGATTCTTCATGAATTTGAGAATTTTCATCAAAATCTGGTTAATTAATTTGTTGATTTCATATTGTGACTTTAAAGCGTTTTTATTATCAATTTCAAGGATTTTTATCAATAACTGTTATTTATCTATGGTCGCGTATTTTTTAAGTCGTTCGAAAATTGAAACAGATACAAACTCTGAACTAGATAAAATTTAAACTGTCGTAATCATTTAGATAACGATTCCTTAATTTGAGGATGTATAAAATTTTAATTAGTAGAATAATGTACGTACTAAGAAACGTTTTTTACATCTTCCATCGATCGATTTCGAAGCTACTATTTATGTATCTAAATTTCATGGGAATATGAGCTTTTTTTTCAATGTACAAGTTGAAACTCAAAGGGAAGTTTTGGAAGGAATATTTACCTTGGGTTTTTAAAATTTTTTTTTTTATCAGGTCATCGTTTTTGGTTTGGTGTTCAAGATGGTTAAAAAATGGTATTGATGAATTGGAGAATTTTCATCGAATTTTGGCTGTGTTTGATAAATTCAAATTGTTACATTTTTTCGTTCTCATTCTCAATTCGAAGACTTTTCATTGATTATTATCATTTATAAAATAGTGTATGTATTTTTGAAGTCCGAATATTCTTAATATTATATTGAATTGAAGTATTTTTCAATGCTGAGATAACTTGATTGAAGAATTTTGGAGAGTCTTTTCATTTTTTGAGTGGAAAATTTGTAAAATTTTATTCTTAGAAATGTTATTCGCATTTTCCATCGAATGATGGTGAAATCACTATTTCTGCATAAAAATTTTTTTGGTGATTCCAGCTCACTTTTACTAATCATGTATAAGCTTTGGCTCTGATTTGAGTTTTGCAATAAATATTTTCAATAGGGCTATTCACGATTTTTTCCGCAAAGTCATCGTATTTTGTATTGTGTTCGAGATAAATGAAAAGGAATATTGCTTCCTCATAAATTTGAGAATTCTCGTCAAATTTTGGCTGTTTTGTTTATATTTTGAATCATGATTTTATTATGACTTCAGTTTTGATTGTAAGATTTGTTATCATTTTTTATCTATTTTCAATGTTTCTTAATATAACTGAAACAAGAACAGAATCCAAAGTAGTGAAAATTTACGTTGCCTTGTGTTTTTAGATAATAACTCCTTGATTTGATGGTTTTTGTCAATCTTCCAACTTTTCAAGTGCGAAATTTATGAAATTATTCTCTCTGACATACTATTCATATTTTACATTAATTGTTGAATGACATTTTTGTATGAAAATGTTCAGTGGATTAAATTTCTTTTTGTCTAATGATGTACAAGCTGGGACGCAGATTTGAGTTTTAAAATTAGTATTCACAATTAGGTTATTGACATTTTTCTTAATAAATCATCGTTTTCGGTTAGGTGTTCAAAATTTTTAAAGAAGAGTATTGATTCTTAATGATTTGGAGAATTCTCGTTGAATTTTGGCTGTTTTGCTAATTTTGAATGGTGACTTTATTTTCAATTTTAGAGTTTTTTATCAATCATACTTTTTCTATGTTTGCAAATTTCTGAAGTCATACATGAAAATAATTGGAACAAGAACAGACCACGAAGAAAAAAAATTTACAATGCTTATAGAATTTTGAGATAATGATTTCATGATTTGAGGATTTTTGAGAATCTTTCAAATTTTTTAAGGTAAAATGTGAAATCATGGTATAAGAAACATGTTAGTCATATTTTCCATCGATTGTTGAATAAAAATTTTCAAAGAATTCAAGTTCCTTTTTTGTGAATCATGTCCAAGCTGGGTCTCAGATTCGAGTTTTGGAATATATATTTACAACCGGGTTATTGACGATTTTTTTGAAAGGTCATCGTTTTCAATTTGATGTTACAAATTTGTAAAGAGGAGTATTGATTCTACATGAAGGTGAAAATTTTCCCCAGGTTTGTGCTATATTTATTTCAAATTTCAACATTATTATGCTTTTATTCTCAATTACAAGATTTTTCATCAATCATACTCATGTAAAAGATCCTATACTTTTCATCTACACATTAAAGTTATCAATATGGGAAAAACATATTTTAAAAACCTCAAAATTTACCCCGCCTCAAATTTTAAAATAATAACTTCCTGAGTTGAGGATTTTTGGGAATCTTTTCAATTTTCTAGTGAGAGATTCTTCACATGTTTTCTGCAACATGTTATTTATGAAAAAAAAAATCCACTTGTCAAATTCATCACAAACCAAAAAGACTGATAGTATATGAAAATCTCTCCACCAACAATCCTCTTTTTTTAAATTTTCCCAGGTTTTTAGATGATCTGAACACAAAAAGAAAACATACTAACTGCAAAACAAAGTCATGTTTTTACAAATATTTATGTCTTCTATCGCTGAATATGAGTTGAAATAATAACAAAATTCTCCTTTCTAATACTTTCATGTAAAAAAACTAATACTTTCCCAACGATTATAATCGACAAGATTATTCAAATAACTCAGAGGAACGACGAATCTATCCTAACGCAAGCCACACTGGGAAAATTGTCTTTCACTTTCGCCCCTCGATATCGCAGCCATAATCCGAGCTTTCATTTCCTTTCTCCATTTATGCAGAAGAAGACTTCGAGAGAACGAAATATTGTCACATAGACTTTCTCAGATCAATCTCACGGGGTCGACCCGGGCACCGTTAGAAGCGCGTATCACCCAATAAATTTCCTCGGCTTTTTCTCGACACTCGCGATTCACGCTCATTGTTAATTCCACAAAACATCCATAGAAATATTGATTCATACTCTTCAATACGAAAGAAAATAAATAAATAAAATATTCTGGAGCATAAAATACTTGAATCAAACGCCCTCAATATTATCCTAACAAACGCTTCTTGTATCGTGAGAAATCACAATGCTTGATTTATTCGTACTAGCGAAGTCCCTATTCTCGGGGCAGGTCAAGGTCGTCCATATTCATCCGGCAACAGGTGTCGGAGTAATTGGTCGAATTTGTCAATCAATTATATCTGCCTTGGCTATTATTCCATTGATCGTTATTTCGCGGAAATTTCACAATATCAAGACCTAGCGATTTGCCGATGATTTATGGCGTGTTAATCAATTACGGTATTGTTCAGTCCTACGGAAGTGATGGATCACGCGGAGCTTCCGGCTTTTTACGGGACTGCAAGGTCGAGACTTTGGTACGTAACGGGGTAAGTAATGGGTTTTTTACATACTCGACTTTTTGAAATGTGGATTTATTTATTGATGTTGGAATCAAGAGTGGATATAAAGACCGGGGTTGGAAAAGTTACTTTAAAAAATTTAACGCGTTACGTTATCGTTACTTAAAATGAAATAGTAACTCGTTGCCGTTACCACTTAAAAAAAGTACCGTCCCATTACTTTCACGTTACTTTTTGGAATGAGTTGAATGTAAATAACAAGCCATTGAAAAACTAAGGCTGAAAAATACAATGTCAACGTACTTGTGGTTTTGCTCTATAGAAATTGTTTATTTCAGATATAATAAAAAATGTTCATCCGTACTGCTTCATCTTGAAAAAAAATCAATCAGCTTGTACAAATTCTTATATTTTTTTCAACTTCACAACATTTTTGAATAGGACATTTGATTCAATGTCAGCCACAAGGAATCATATGCAAATATAATAGATTTTTGAGAGGATTTTACCTACTCAGATTTTCAGAATTTTTAATTTTTTTTGTATTTTTCAGTATGTATATAATGTTGTGGCATTTTCTAATATTTTTATGAATTTGCATTATTTTTCTGTACATTGATATATAGATTTCAAAAATTTCATGCTCTAGAATTCAAAGTTCATTAAATTATTTGTATTTGAAAGGATTTTTCAGCAAATGGTGTCTATGAAGATTTTCATTTTCTTCGGTATTTTTAATACTATTTCAATTTTTCTACGATTTGAAGAATTGTTCAGTATCACTAAAACTATTCGTATTTTTCGGGATGATAGAATGTTGCAGGGTTTGCTAGTAGTTTTACAAATTTTTTATATTTTTGTAATAAAAATTGATACATACATTTCAAGAATTTTGAACTCTAAAATTTGAACGAAATAAAATTTTCAATCTTTTATATAGTTACACGTATTTTTCTCTAAGTATTTTCTTTCTGTATTTCTGAGTATTGATAGAATATTCTGGAATTTTTAAATTTTTTTAAAGATATCTCTTTGAATTTCTATAATAAGATATAATTTGAGGTTCGAAATTTCTAAAGTATATTTTGATCGATTTTGCAGAAAATAATATAAAATTTTTCTTATTTTCTTATGAACTTCTATAGACATATATTTTTTAGAATTCAAAGCTCGAGTAATTGAAGTTTTCCGATTCCCGGAATTACATAAATTTTCGAAAATCAAGTAACATAAAACTTATTAAAACTAGTATTTTGAGTATTTTTCATATTTTATTTTATATTTTATCGTATTCATTTATTCCATAAAATTTTTTAGCAGGATCTCTAAATCCTGCTATAGATATTGAGATCTATCGATTTTAAGTGTTTTTATATATTTTCATGCAAATTTACAAAATTAAACGCTTTGAATTGCGAAAGTTTTCTAATAAAAAGTAAAAAAGCATATTCTTCGTCAATATTTTTACAAAAATTACTAACAGTCCACATTACTACATTAAAAACAATTAGTAGAGAATTTTTTATTCAAAAATGAGAAATTTAAAAACTACTTATATTCCAGTTTTAAAAAATTCCTTAAAAAGTTACAAATTGTGCTGAAAACCTATTGAGACAGATAAAAGTAACGTAAAATAACGGGATATTCGTTACTCGTTACCGAAAAAAAGTGACTTGTTCCCGTTATCATTACTAGTTAATTAATGTAACGCCTTACGTTATCATTACAGTAAAAAATGTAACGTTTCAGAGTCACGCGTTAATTCCAAACCCTGATTAAGACATTTCGATAGGGTGATCGCCCTCCAACCCCCCTAGTCTGAAAAAAATGTAAGATTTTGGAAAATACATATTTTGATAAAGAATATGAATCGCATAATTACAGTATTAAGTATGAAAAAATAGTTTTCTTTTTCTGAATATAAACATCTGTGTACGTTGTTACGCCACTGGTATAATACTGTTTTGCAACAAATATATGCATAATGCGTAAAAAAAAAAGATTTTCATCTTCATGAAATTGCCATTTGAGATGACATCTCGAAAGATGCAAAAAGTCTAAATCAGAAAAGCTTTGAAATTTGCGAGGTAAAAGTTACAATTTCAAAGAAAGGCTGAATCATCATCATCCTGAATAGAATCATTAACGACAGACGCGAAAGAAAATCAATAGAAGGGATGATTAATGGACATAAATCATTTCACGACGTCAGAATGACGCTATCTCGAGGAGCGCGATCCTTGGGATTTCCCGCGTAGAACGTTTATCTTGATGAACCTTCTCGCGGTGGGTGGTGAGATTCTCTCGCGATTCGCGAAATATTGCCGGGAAATTTTGGTCTGGTACATTTGAAACAACGTGTGAGATCTGATCTCTTTCATCTTCTGGTTTCATGAGAGTTTAGTCGGTACTCTCTGTTTGAATTAATCCAAAATTGACTATTTAAAATAGTCATTACAGTCTTGATTATAAGAAAAGTCATTTTAAAAAAATCAACTATTGTTATTTTTCAGAATAATTATTTTTACAGGCCTGTAATTTCAAGGTTCAGCAGTCAACAAAAATCTTAGAAACTGATCAAACGTCAATGAAAATGACAAAATAAGATCACCAAAAATGATTGGCGAGTTTTTTATGTGCTTGTAATAGTCTCCGAAAAAATGTATTCAAAATTTAACTATGCGTATGGAAAATTCCGAATAATGAATAAAATTATATTTGCTATCATTCAATCCACATAATAAGAGTAGTAGAAATGAAATTTCAATAACGAACGTTTCAACTTATATATCAGTCGAAATCAAATTTTCATAGCAATAATTTCAACCAATCAATCGGTTGAAATTGGCTAATTGACAGTGAAAATATCCACTAATTCGATCGGTCAATGTTGACTATTTATGAATCTGTTGAAATTGACTTTTCGATAGCAATAATTTAAACTAATTAATCAGTTTGACTTTCTCATAGTGAAAATTTTAACTGACTAATTTATTGTAATTTACTGATTTACAGACTACTGATTCCATCTAATTCTACTAATTCCATCAGTCAATAGTGACTGTGTATTTTTGTCGAACTTTTGGCTAATTCAAAAAGTTAAATTGAACTATTTGTTAGTAATGCCTTTTTTGCTAGGCAAGTTAGTAAAAATTTCACCATTAAGTCAAACACGATTGAGTTAATGTGAGAAAGCTCTCTCAGGTTTAATTAGTCAAATATTACTAATTTTTGCTAGCGCGCTTTCCTCTTTTCCAATTAGTGATTTTCCACTAACAATTATTATTTTTCTGCGTATAGTTAGTGATTTTTTTCTGTATAAATAGTTCTATCTTGACAAGAATAATCAGTAAGTTTTAATTCATTACAAATAATGGAAAAATCACTACCGATCAGTGAAAAATTATTAATTTTTAGTAAAAAAAATTACTGAGTGAATTAGAAGAAAGTGCACTGCTCAAAACTAGTGACTCTTAACTAATTCAAGCTGAGAGAGAGAGAAAGGGTAGTAAAATTTATAAATACCTAAAAGTAATAGAAAAAAAAAAGGGGACTTTATTCAATCGTTAAAATATATGAAGAAAATGTTGTGGAATTGAATATATTATAGTTAAAATTTCCGTAACATAAGTAGATTGATATTATTTATTTAAAGGTTGAAATACGAACAAATTGATTTGTTGAAATTGACTATTAAATAGTTAAATTTTCGATAAATGGATCAATTTAGATCGACCTTCTCATGGTTAATATTTAAAAGCATGAATTCGTCAAAATCGGCAGTTGAAAAGCAACAATTTTAACATGTATGTGTATAAATCGAAATCCACTTTTTAATAGTGAAAATTTCAATCAATTAATCCGTTGAAATTAAGTACTTCACAGCCAATGTATCCACTAATTTTGACCATTTGAAAGGAATTATTTCTACTCATGAATTTGTCCTACTCAATAGCGAAAATTTCAAATAATAAATCACTTGAAATCAAATTTTTCATTATGAAAATTTCAACCCACAAATTAGTTCAAATTTACATATTCACTGTTAGAATATTCATAGATAATTCAGGTCAATATGGTTTTGTCGAAATTTACACTCATTCAAAAAGTTAAATTCTACTGTTTGTTGGTAATGTTTTTTTTTTTTTTTTCACTACACGAATTTAAAATCAAAAATTTCAAGATTCACAGATTTTACGATTTGTAAAGAAATTTTATGGGAAATCACTACCACATTCACACTTGGTATTTAACTGTATTTTTTCCAAGTTTCTTTTTCAATTTATTGAAGTTCCTCATATCGTAACATAATTTTCTTAATTTTTTGCAATATAATGTAGTTTTTTATGTCTTTTTTTTCGTATCCTTATTGTTGTTTCTTGTAGTTCTTAGAGATAACGGTTTTTGATTTTTGTTTTTTTTACGGTTTTCTCCAGCGATTTCATCTCTTTATTATTAAGTTCAATCTGAAATTTTGAACAAACGCATGAACTGCAAAAAATGCTAATTATGAATTTTTCGACGTTTTAAATATGATCAGTTTTAATTGCCTGTCATTATTTTTCATATTACTCCGATTTTCCTAAACTTCTTACGAGCATTTTTTTCTATTTTTTGAATTGCTGGAAATCTGTTGGACATTCAGTTTTAACTTCATATAACTTTTGCCAATTTTTATTCGAACATCTTAAAAAACTGTCCAACCTGTTGATTCGTAAAAAGTAAAATTTTCTTTCAATTTTTTCAACTTGTGTGTACTGAAACTATAAAAAGTGTCGACGAGTGTTCTAAACTTTTTGATTATTCTTCGAAAAAATGTTACCATCCTTGATGATTTACAGAATTTTTTCTATGTTCCAATCATTTTTAGTGTAGAAGAAAATAACGTTAGTCGACTATAAATATTTATTAAAACACTACTCATCCAGGTACTTTTGATAATTTTCAATAACAAAAATCAATTACGAAACACTCTCCTAGATATCAATTATCTATGAAGGAAATAAAATTCACCAAGACATTTAACTAACGACATTTACGAGTAAAATAAAACCAACATTTAAAAAAGTTACAAAACTTCCTAGTCATTCTTGATGATTGGCAACTATTTCCAGAAATATCTTAAAACACTTATTTCCTGTTCTGATTGTTGTTAAATTGTACACATTTTGTAGAATTTCAGGCAATTTTTTCATATTATACAAAATCATCTATCAGACTTTGCTCTTTTCTATCTTACAATTTTTCTAATCATTCACCGGAAAAAAGCTTTCAATAATCAATTTATAACATCAAGCCTTTTTTTTCTATCATAAAATAACGATGATCTGGCATTCAAGCAATGTATAAATTTCATCACATGCATATTATATGGAAATGAAATTTAAAATGATGTCATGCAATCATTTTCATATCACTTAGAAAATAATACTACACATCGTATTTTAAAAATCGTGCAGTTTCATGTAATAATTCATACCAAAAATAACCGTATAAAAATGAGCAGAATCGATTATTCTGGCACAGTATCAAAAGACTTGAACATGGCAAAATCAGGACTTACAACAGCTTTTTTCATTTTCCTTGTGAGTATCTAAAAAACGTCGTTTTCTCACATCAAAATTATTAACTTTTTATCTCTTTGGTTGTAACAGATTGCTCATTATGTGCATGCTGAAACATTGAAGAAGCCCATACTTGGAGTTGAAAAATGGACGATGTCTAAAATTGACAGCATTCTTAATGATTCTCTTCAAATTTTGGACACCGTGACGAACAAAAATGACAATTATACTCAAACAGCTCAAGAAAAAAAGGAACAATATAGATTGGAATTGCAGGAAATTTTTACACAATATAGACTCAAAGTGAGCTTAAATTGATTCATTGGATTTTGATTCACTGGATTTTCCTAATTTTTTTTTTTTGAGTTGTGATAAATTTTAATTTCAGGTTGCAGATACATTCGCACACAATGGAACCTATAGTGACGAATGTAAAGAAAATGTGATCAAAGTGTTTTTAAACAAAGTGAATAAAATTATAGCATCAGCAAACGAATGCATAAAAGAAAAAATCCAAAATGACGTCAAAAGATTTGATGATTTTCCTTCTATGGCTGAAGGAGTTATTGAAAAAATTGTCAAATTTAAAAACAAAGTTGTCGAATGCACTAAATTCAATGGAACTGTTTCTGTTGATTGTCGAATATCTGTAAGTACATGTTTTATTAATAATAACAATTATTTATGTTGGACTTTTTTCCATTTTGGTTCTTAAATTACAATAATGAAATTTCTTGTATAATTTTTCAATGTTGAATGTTGAAATTTTCATCCAAATCTCTTAAAAGTATCTGAGTTAATTTTGAAGTATATTTGTAAATTTTATTAGGTTTATATTTGAGTCATAGAATTTATTTACAAGTAATAAAATGATAAAGAAAATAGAAGAGAGTGAAATAGATTTTAGGGAAAGAAAAAGAGTAAAAAAAAATCATGTGGTACATATTTTTCTAAATGCCAGAAAAATATCTAACATCTAAGAAAAATATTCTAACATTTCTTGTAGTTTTTAATTTTTGTTCATAACTTGGGTTAGGTACCGTAAGCTATTCAAAAAAATACAATGTACATGTAACAAAAAAAATGCATTCAATTTTTCTGGTTCAAGTCGTACAAACAATTATTTTCAATATTTTTTTCAGCATCTTACATACACTGGGACATTACTTATAACAAAATCATCAGAAGTTCAAGCTGAGTTTCGGAAATTTTCCATTGAAATGGCTGTTTCACCCTTCAAAGAAGCTGAAGTGTGTGTTGGAGAAGATTTACAACGAAAAATCTTGAGAGCAGAAAATGAGTCTGAAAGTTTCTTTGATAATTGCACAATATAATTTCTGTATTAATAACATGCTCAATCGTAAACATGTAATTGAGTTAAATAAATGCTTGACTAAAAAATTATACTTTTGTATTTTTATTCCTTCAACTTTGACCGATGGTTCGAATTTTTTTAACAACTTTGTACTGGCACTAGGTAAAAAATGTGTAAACAAAGTTATAACTCAACACCAAAGTTGCGAGAAATCAGGTTAGAAAGACCAACTCAAAAAATCACTGAAAATTATGAAGATTACAATATAAAATTCAAAAATACAGGAAAACTCAGTTTTCTTCTGTTTTCAATTTTTCCATCACATTTCCATTTAAATTTAAAAATAATTTAGAACAAAAAATTAGAATATTGCTGATATTATTCTTTTCGAATTTCTTAATGTTCCTGTATCAATAATTGCATTCGGGGCCATTAATGAGAGCAGATAACTACGTATCTCTTTGAAATATATAAAACTTTAAACAGCCGGAAATTATTATTCATATCAAATGACTGATATGAAAGAAGAGTAAAAAAACATTCTGATTCAAGAAGCATACTAAAATTTATTTAGTCTGAAACTCGAAACGATGAAAATAGGAATAACCTTATTGATTTTTTTCGCAGTAAGTGTATATAGACGAATTCATAATTTCATCATGATCAATTCATTATTTTATGACTTCAAAACATAATTTAAGCATATATACGTTGCGGAAAAAAAACATATTAATATTGCTTCACCAAATGTAAAACTTTCTTTTTCAAGATAAATAAATAATAATTTTTTCAGTTCGCTCAGTATGGGCGATCCGAAAGTACGTCTTCCTCCGTACAAGAACTTGTCACGTGGGCTCTCGTAGGGATCGAAAACACAATCACATCGACTCTTAATTATTTAAACAAATTCAATGCTGAAGTGGAAAAGTTCGTTGACATTGCACGTGAAAGAGAATCATTTTTCAACGAGTTACTAGACAGAACAACCAGTCAACACTTTGAAAGGGTAAACATGAAATTCATGGACCAAAGTCAAACCTTTTTGTGTGAATTGCGTAATCAGTGTACCATAATAAAAATACATGTATTTTAGTTTTCTGATGACGAAAGAAACGGAAGAAACGTCAGTGATCGATGTATTGCGAAAATGAGAGCCAAGTTCGAGCTCAAAGTGAATAAAACTATCAAAAAAGGAAGCTCGTGTTTAGACCGGATAATAACACAGGATATCCACCAATTCATTGACCTTGCAAGTTCAATGGAAAAAGATGTTAAACAACTTCAAACTTTTAAAAAAGATATTAATCAATGCAACGAGAGTAATGACATTGATTTTCCAAAGCAGAAGGCTCTCGATTGTTTAAAGAATGTGAGTGTATTTTACATGATTACTTCTTTCTGTACCAAAATGTTATAAAAATTGTTTTTATTTTTACATTAAATGTGAACATTGAAAGTTCAGAAATAATTTTCCACTGAATAGAGATAAATTTTGTTTGGACAGAATGTTTACACAAGCATGAACATCATGAAAAGGTGCTTCGAACTACGAATAAAATCAATTGAATTATCTGACAATATGGCTGCTTTGCCAACAAGAGAAAGTTTTTGCGTACCGCACAATGATGCAGTGTACTACAACGCCAAATGGGAGATAAACAAAGATAAGGATTTGTTCACGGAATGTTTCAAGAATCGCGAGTGATAACTATCCATTTTTTTTTAATCGAAAGAGAAATAACATTCCTATTGTGTCAAAATAAGTAAATAATATGTAAAGTAACTTGAGATCTCACATCAAACTACATTTCAAAAAAGATGATATACTGAAGTTTGATATCAAAATATCAATGCAATGAAAATTTTCTGATCACTTATAACGTTTTAAGAAAATAACCTGGTTTTAACCATACGAAAAAATTGGATTATATAGCTATTATTTTGAAGGTGATTTCTCAAAATAGATATATTTGCTCGGCGATTTCGAAATTATATTCACAAAAAACGCACTGCGATTGAAAACGATACCATCGACTGTATTTGCTTAGTTAGATAAAATCTAATTGAAATTATAAGTCGACGTTATTGCAACCTGGGTATATAATCTGACAAGTGTTTGCGATCGAAAACAGTGTCAAACCAAAAGCTCAACATGGCACGATTTGTTATATCGACGTTTTTTCTCTGCATTTTGGCTGTAAGTGTTTTGCAATACTCCTGATCTTTTCAATATCATGTCACAAAATAAATAAACAGGAATCATTTTATGCAGAAAAATATTTCAGAAAGTCTTTATCGTTACGTTTTCTTAAATACATTCAAAAATTCATGACTTACGAACTCACAGTCAGTGAGTTAAAAATAGTAGAGTGATAGTGTAAATATGATGGAAAAGTTTTTTTCTGTTTGATGTGATTCGAATTCAAAATGTCAATTTTAATATAAGGTGTAAAAATAATTCGGTGCTTTTTAATTGTTGATTTCATATTTATTACACACAATATGAATATATGTATTTATTATTTTAAGAAAAGTTATGTTTAGTTGAATATAGTTTATATCTTATTAATTTATTTCGTATTTTTATGGATTTCTACACATAATTCAAGAATTCCATTATTAAACATAGAAAGTTTCAAAAAACTTTCTATTATAAATAGATTTGGACAAAAATCATATATACATAGATTAATGGTATTTATGAATTATTATTCGTATTTAAAAAATAATATGTTTAATTCATGAAATGAAGGATCTTATATAATTTTCAGAGTACAATTATTTTTCCACGCGCTCCAAAATATCGTTCCAAAAAGCGGTCGTAGGGTTTCTACACGTAAACTTCGACAACATGCGTTTCAATATTCAAGATACAAGAAAAATTTTTTTTAACCTTTGTTCTATTATTATCAAAATGTTTATCGACCAAAAATCATCATTATTTCATGTACCAAAACTTTGATCTTCAAAATTGTGTTTTTTAAGTTTGGGGAAAAATTGTTTCAATTTCAAACAAAATACACACCATTGAAAACTTCTAAACTTTATTATTATTCGTTGAAATCATGAAGATTTTTTGTAATATTTAGGAACTTTTAGAGTTTTCCATATTTTTCATGAAAAAATGTAAAAGAAACACATTATTTTTTCGTATTTGAAAGAAATATATGATACTGACGAAAATGTACAAAATTTATGAAAAATTTCCATCATTCTGCAAAAGTTTCCCAGAATCTTACGGAAATTTTCAAATGTTGTACAACTTCTCGAGGCATGATTTTCGGTTTTTAGTATTTCTAAAAAATATTTCACTTATAAACAATACATACTATTAAAAACTTTTGGGGCATTTTTAATATTCGTCACGGTTATCAAATTTTTCATGATTTCTTAATTATTTTGAACTTTCACAGATTTTTATCTCAAAGTGCAAAAAAAACGCTGATATGTTTAATTTGAAGACATATGATGAACACTCTAATATATAAGATTTATGAACATTTTTTGGAATTCCACAAAAAATTTCAAATCTTGAAAATCAAATCTAAAACTTCTGATACATCAAAGGTTTTGTTTTTTGTTTTCTTGAAGTCATACAAATTACAACACGATACATGCTATTGTGAACTTTTCATATTTTCTTTAAACTGATAGAACTCGTAAGGATTTTTTAGCACTATCTCACACTTTTCGCGTTTCTCAGATTTGTACAAAAAAAATATGACTTTGACAAAATTACAGAATTCAGAACATTATACAGAATTTGATAAAAATTCTTGAACTTTCACTTTCCAAGTATTCAATGATTTCTCATTTTTAGAAGATATAATTAATTTCAAACCCAAATACTCACTAAACAGAACTTTGTAAATTTTATTAATGTTTGTAAAATTTATCTAGATGAATCATAATTTTTTTAAACTTCTCTAGTTAACGCGCACGCAGATTTTATTCAAAAATAAAAAAAACATTGTAATGAATATATTTAAGTAGTATGATGATAAACTAAATTTACAAGATTCATGGACATTTCCTAGAATAATTTTATAAAAAAATTTGTATCTTACAAAACTTTTTTGTTTTCAAATTCACTTAGTGTTTGCGATTCAAAAAGTTATACCAAATATTCTTACACAATATATACTATTAAGTACTTTGTAAACTTTATAAAAATATTAAAACTCAAGAAGATCTTCTATAATTTTTTAATAATTTCCAAGTTTCCCAAATTTTGATTTGAAAATAAAACAAACATAATAACGAGTATTTGTAAAAAATATGATGACGAAAATATACAGCATTTTCAAGCAAATTCCGATTCAAAAAAAAATCTCAAATGTTAAAAAAACCTAAAACTTTCTCAAATTTTAACGTTTTTTTTTTTCATTTTTTAAAGTTACATTTATACATACATACATAATTATACATAATAAATACATATACAGGGTGTCCCAAAGTCACATATGAAAAAAACACCTCAGATTCCTTATTCGATTTCAAGTCGAAAAGTCCTTTACCACTTTTCATAATAAGACTCAAAATTCAAAAAGTTATTTAAGCTTAAAATTAAAACAATAATTTCACTTTCTCGACAATTGAGGGTCTAATTCACAAACTAAACTCTACTCAAAATTTTCTTCTTATTTTTTCAAGTTGAAAGGTCCTTTTCCATTTTTCACAAAATTTAAAATCAAAAAAGATGTTCGGGTGACAAGTTTTAACCAATCAGATTTCTTAGATGTTAGATTATAATATCTTTTTTGATTTTGAGTGTTGTGAAGAATTGAATAAGACTTTTTGACTCAGAAAACTAAGAGGAAAATTTTTAGTAGAGTTTGGTTTGTAAATTTGACCCCTGCTTGTCGAGAGAGCGCCAAATTATTGTTTAAATTTCAGGTTTCAATAACTTTTCAAATTTTGAGTTTTATAACAAACGGTAAAGGAATTTTCGACTTGAAATCGAATAAGGAATCCAGGGTGTTTTTTTTATGTGTGACTTTGGGACACCCTGTATAAATCAAAATAAAATAACATAATACATACAATCAAAAAGTTCGCAAATTTTAATGCGATTCATGCAACTTGTCTATATTTGTGAATTTTTGAATACTTTTCAAGTTAACCAGAATTTTATTAAAAAATGGTAACAAGCATCAAGCGTATTTTGAAGTAATATGATGATGACCCAAAATTTACAGAATTTATTAACATTTCTCAGAATCCTACACAAATTTTCAATTATTCATGTATAACTTTTCAAGTAATTTTCAATCTATTGAATTTCTCAAAGTTCCTTACATTTAAAACACAATACATATTATTGACTGGCCTAATTATTAATCAATCTTCAAATTTCAAGTATTCTATTGGATTGCTATGTAAATTTCTGGAATTTTATGCTCTAAGATTCAAGGATTAGGAGACATAAAATAGATATTTCAAATGACAGTATCTCTATATATTTTTCATATTTCACAGATTTATAATCCTTTAATCTTTTTCTCCACAATTTGTACATTTTATAGCATTTTTTGGTATTTTTATTAATATTTAGGATTTGATGTTTTGTGGTAGAAAATTTTCGAAATACATATTTAGCGTTCCTTCAAGTTTTTTTTAAAATAATGCCTGCAGTGATTTTGAGTGTTATGAAGATTTTCAATATCCTTATAATTTCTGTATTTTTTCGTTGTATAAAAATTTTTGTCAAATACAGCACTATTTCCACACTTTTATAACATTTTTATATATTTCCACATAGATTTCTCGAATTTAAAATTCTTCCTTTATTGTTCGTTTTACTATAATGTTTCTCACTCTCTTAAACTTGATATACCTATTTACTTGATGTACTTTATGATGTTTATAAATTAAACCGTACGTGTCTAATAATTTTAATTGTTTGTTTTCAAGTGATATTTTTCATCAAAGATTTATATAATATCTCAGTTACATTATTACATTATGACATAGAAATAAAAATTTCAATTTTGAATTATTTTTCTAAAAGCACCTATTTAATTTAAACACCTGCAACAGATAACTTTATATAAAAAAACATATTTGTACATACATGCATTCAATAACTTGAACTTTACATGATGATCGATTAAAATTGCCCAATTAAAATCAATACCACAGGTAACAAACTATGTCCAATGCCACAAATCTCGCTCTCACGTAGAAGACATCGCCAACTGGGCTCTCGTAGAGATCGAAGACACAATTTCATCCACAGAAAAATACGTCGACAAATTTCACCAGCAGGCTGAAATTTTAATCGACGAAGCTAACGAAAAAGCTGATGCATTGAAAACTGAATTAAGTAAAAATACTTACCCAAGTGTAATGGAGGTTAGACACACTTTCAAATACACCAAACTTTCTTTTGAAAATTCTTATCTCAAAAAAAATCCCACAGGTTTTCTCCCAAAATTTCGACAATCTAAACCAAAGTGAAGAATGCAAAAGAAAAATAAAAAAAAAATTCATCGATGCTGTCAATGACGTAATGACACAATCACAAAAATGCATAGATGACGCCGTTACAAAAGAAAACAACAAATTTATAGAATTGGCAAGTTTGAGTTTAGAGATAACTTCCAACCTGACAAATTACAAAGAGGAGTTGAAGAAGTGCCCAAAAATTTACGATGGTATTGGTGATATCCTCTCAGCTCTGAATTGTCTAAAAACAGTGAGTCTTGAAAATCAATGATTATTTATTCACAATAAACGGGAACTGAAAGAAACCTATAAATAAATTTCTTTACAGGTTGTAAATAATGTCATGCTCATTCATAAAAAGTCTTTCGATCTTCGAGTAGATTTCGTCGAGTTATCAATAAATCTCTCGACCATACCAATAAGTGAAGGCTACTGTGTACCTGACGTGGAAATGCTATATCAAAGAGGAGAATGGCGAATCGTTAACGACCAAGAACTCACCAATTGCATCTAAAATACACCAGTGACTTAAAAACGTTTCGTAATAAAAATCAAGAGAAAAGAAAATTCATTCATTTATTCGTCGTCAACCATATAACCTGCAAGTTATTGTAAAGAATATGGATGTACTTTTTTGTATATATATACTTATTATTTTTGGAATAATGACGACTTAACTGTGATCGTGTCTCAGTTATAGAAAGTGTTAATGATGGCTGGTTCCAACCTGATTCTTGCCGATCACAATTTTTTGAAGAAAAGAATCTTTGTAATCATCCTGATAAGGACCCAATAGAAGGTCGAAATATTGACGGAATATTAAATATTCGATCAGTATATAAATTTTATATTGAAGAGGGAAATTAAATGTGGCTCTGAGAGATCATTTTAGACTTTTCATTTATTTGTAGCTTTTTAAGGAATTTTTTTTAACTGAGATATAAGTAATTTTTAAATTTCTCATTTTTAAATGAAAAATTCTATACTAATCATTTTTTATGGAGCAATGTGGAGTATTAGTAATTTGTGTAAAAATATTTACGAAGAATATGCTTTTTCACCTTTTGTTAGAAAATTTTCGCAATTCAAAGCGTTAAATTTTAGAAATTCGCATGAAAATATATAAAAATACTTGAAATCTATAGTTCTCAAAATCTATAGCAGGATCTGTGAGATCTAGAGATCCTGCTGAAAAATTTTATGGAATAAAATGAATACGAAAAACACTCAAAATACTAGATTTTAATAAGCATTATATTACTTGATTTTTGAAAGTTCATGAAATTCCAGGAATCGACAAATTTCAATTTATCGAGCTATGAATTCTAAAAATACATGTTTATGGAAGTTTATAAAAAGATGAGGAAATTTTTTTAATCGTGTAACTCTGCGAAAAATAAAAAAATATTGAGGGTACTTTAAATCTGTACAGAGACTGTTTTTTGCACAATCAATCGAAATACTTCAGGAATTTCGAACTTTCAATTTTATCTCATTCGGGGAATTCATAGAGATATCTTTAAATAAACTCAACAATTCCACAACATTCTATAAATACTTAGAAATACAGAAAGAAAATACGTCAAGAAAAATACGTGTAAATATATTTTGAAACATTGAATATCTTTCGAATTCCCGAAATTCATACAGTAATATATAAAAATACTGAACGACTCTTGAAATCATAGAAAAATCAAAGAAATATGAAAAGTACTGGAATAAGTAAAAACCTTTCGAGACATTGTTTTCTGGAAAATCCTGTAAAACACGTAATATTTCATTATGTTCAAATTCCAGAATCCGAAATTCTGGAAATTTATGTAACGATTTATATTATAAAAATACTAAAATTATGGAAAAAATCCTAGGAAATTCCGCAACTATAAAACTGAAAAATACGAATAGTTTCAGAAATACTGAATAATCCTTCAAATCGTATAACGATTGAAAAACTATCAAAAAAATCAAAAGAAATGAAAATCTTCAGAGACAGTATTTGCTAAAAAATATTCTTAAATATAAATAATTTAATGAACTTTGAATTCTAGAGCATGAAATTCTTGAAATCTATGTATCAATGTATAGAAAAATATTCCGAATTCACAAAAGTATTAGAAAATCCTGCAACATTTTATACATATTGAATATATGATATAAAACACGGAAAATTAATATTATGAATACACTAAAATTATATGAAACTACTAGGAAATTCTGCAACATTCTATCATCCTGAAAAATACGATCAGTTCCAGTAATACCGAACAATCCTTTGAATTGTAGGAAAATGAAAAAAGTATTCAAAAAATCAAAGAAAATGAAAATCTTCATAGACATTATGTTGCTGAAAAAATCTCTCAAATACAAATAATTTAATGAACTTTGAGTTCCAGAGCATGAAATTCTTTAAATCTATGTATCAATGTACAGAAAAATAGTACAAATAAAAATACTAGAAAAATCCTGCAACATTTTATACGTACTGAAAAATACAAAAAATTCGAAAATTCTGAAAATCTGAGGAGTCAAGATTCTCTCAAAAATCTATTAACTAAAAACGCGTTACATTTTTTCAAGTAACTTTTCAAACCCTGATTAAAGTCATAAAAGAAAATTCAACTTCATACCTGTTCCTATCCGATTGTACACTAAGAGAATTTCATTTATACAACTAAATGACTCGAAAAAATGTGCATAATTAATTCCCCATATGAATATGCTTTTCCCCCTACGTATGAAATTCGCGCGATTCCGCCAACGACACGGAAAATAATTCACAGTCCCGTAAGAGTGCAGGTGGTCCCTGGCATCCTCGCGGCCGTGTAAAGAATCACGATTTCACAGTCGCCGGGGCCCGCGCTTGGGGCATGAAATAGTAAATGGTCACGGCTAATTCAGCAGCCGATTAATCGCGCCTCGGATTATTATTAGCGCCGAGCACGATTTCGCAATCACGGGGGTAACCGAAGCGCGACGCCGACGCCGCGAAACATGGTTGCAGCAGCCCCTCGCGTGCCGAGGATCCCACCTGCGAAATTACGCGAGCGCCCGCGGAATCCTTTTCGATAAATCGAATAAATCACCATAATTCACGGATTCGTTATTTCGCACGTGAGGATGATATTCCAGTCATTCAATACCGCGGATGCGAACGCGTAAACACAGGCGCCTTATCGAGAGAGTGATCGCGGAAGTAGTCGAGAGAAATTTCTTGGGGAATTCGGGAAATATTTTTATTTATTAAGTCATTTGTTTTATAAATTGAAGGTTTTTAAAACCAATTATACATATTTTAAATGATTGTGACAGTTGGATGAATTTCATGGTCATGAAACAATAAATACTCATTCTTTCTTTACATCCTCACGGTCCTAAACACGATTCCGGGTTTGGAAGTAACGTGTTACTCCAAAACGTTACAACAGGAACGAGTTACATTAAGTAACAAGTAACAATAATGAGAACGAGTTACTTTTTTTTGGTAATGAGTAACGAGAATCCCGTTATTTATTTCACATTACCTTTATCAATCTCATCAAGTTATTAGAACAATCTGTAACTTTTTATGAACTGTTCTGAAAGTAAGATATTTATGTATAAGTAATTTTTAACTACCTCATTTTTGAATGCAAAATTTTATATGTATAATTTTCCATAGAGCAGAGTAAAATATTAGTAATTTGTGTACAAACATTGACAGAGAATATGCTTTTTCACTTTTTATTAGAAACTTTCACGATTCAGAGCATTTATTTTAGAAATACGCATAAAAATACATATAAATTATTAGAATCTATAGATCTTACAATATGTAGCAGAATTTATACATAGATCCAGCTTAAAAAAGTTACGTAATTTAATGAATACACAAAAAACTTAAAATACTAGATTTTAATTAGTTTCAATTACTTCCATTGAATTCTTCAAAAATTTACAGAATTTCAGAAATAAACAAATTTCGATTTCTCGAGGATTGAATTCTTAGAATACATATATGTATGTATGGTAGTCCATAAAAATACTACAAAATTTTCATATTGTAAAAGTCTGTAGAAAATCCAAAAAATATTAAGGCCACACTAAATCTTTGAATAAACTGTTTTCTGCAAAATCGATCGAATACCTTCAAATATTCCCAAACTTTCAATTTTAGGAAATCTCATTCTAGAAATTCAAAGAGAGATCTTAAGAAAAAACCAAAAACTCTACAATATTCTATAAATACTAAGAAATACAAAAAGAAAATGCATATAGAAAATGACAAGTGAATATATAAAATATGAAAAATCTATACAAATTTAATAACTAAAGCATCGAATTCTAGAAATTATATAGAATCATATAAAAATACCACATGATTCTTCACATCGCAGAAAAACTGAAGGAATACGAAAACTTCTGATAGAAATGAAATTCGATAGAGAAAGTTTTCTGAAAAATACTTTGAAACACAAAATATAATGAACTTTGAATTTTAGAGCTTAAAATTCTCAAAATCTTTATGGCAATTCATACGAAAATGCTAAAAGTACATAAAAATACCGAACGATTCTTTAAATCCTAGAAAAACTGAAGAAACACGAAAAACACTGAAATAAATTAAAATCTTTTGAGAAACAGTTTTCTGAAAAACCTTTTGAAACACAAAAAATTCAATTACTTAAAATTCCAGAGTTCGAAATCCTCGAAATCTTCATAATAAGAATTTATATGAACATACTAAAAATATATAAAAATAATAGAAAATCCTGCAACATTTTTTACATCATGAAAAATCCGAGTATGTAGTTTTAGAAATACTGAACAATCCTTGAAATTTTAGAACCCAAAAATGTACTAAATAACTAAAAGAAACAAAAATCTATATAGATACTATTTTCTGAAAAATCCTCTCAAGTGCTGAAAATTCAATGGTTTTTGAATACTATGTGCCTGGAAGTTCCAAACGTTTAAATCTAAACGAAAAAAATTTATAAGTTAATATGTATAGGAAAAAAAATTTTTTAGCTGCTTTTGAACATTTTTTGATCATAACAACCAACTTGATGCTCCCCAAAAAAATATTCTTTACACTTTCCATGATGATAAGAAATTCAAAAATTTATATAATTTTTTACTCTCGTTTAATTATAAACGTTTGAAACTTCAGGTACATTTGAATTCTAGAAAGCGTTAAATTCTTGAAATATATGTAGCAACGTACAGAAAAATAGTGACTATTTATAAAAAATACTAGAAAATCCTGCAACATTTTATGCATACTGAAAAATACAAATAGTGTCAAGAATACTAAAAATCTAGGTGGAGAAGATTCTCTCAAAAATCTAATAAATTCGCAAATTTTTCCGGCTAACATTGACGAATGAAACGTGATATTCTGTAATTTTCGAACTTGAAAAAAATATAAAAATTCTAACAAGCTGACTAATTTTTTCTCAGGGCTAAAAAGTATAGATTAACAAATGCCTAATGATTTTTCGAGTTTAAAAAAATTGTACATAAAGGGCTCGTTCTTATAAACAGCAGATTTCGAAAATACGATGTTTTATTCGAGCAAAACGTTTTGTTGAAAATCCAAAAAAAAATTAAACGCGTTTCATCTATTCCCATCTAAAACCATTTTATTATGTATGTCTGAAATGAATAGTTTCTAGAAAAAAAAACACACAAGTACATACGTCGATATTGTTTCTTTATCCTTGATTTTTCTATGTCTTGTTATTTACACTGACTTATTCCAGAAAGTAACATGAAAGTAACTGAACGTTACTTTCTCCAAGTAGTAAGTTATAGATTATTCATGACTCAACAAAAAAATTAATTCGGATTGCACTCATCCAAATGACACATATTGCAAACCATCTTGAAATTAACTTTAAAATATTTCAAATTGCTACTCACAACACACAAATTTACTTTCCTAATTACAACTGCAATCCATATCTCAACAACTCAAAATCATGAAACCAAATCCCTTCCTTCGTTTCCCATTTCCAAAATGTAAGAGAAAAACAAAAAAAAAGCGCGCTATCACATTTTGCAAAAAAATGCCTACACCCTCAGGATTTTTGCAAGGATCGTAAAAATGACAAATTCGTTACGGAGAAATGGTTTCGGGCGAATGCGCATCTTTTACGTGTCTAAGCTGGCAAAGAGAGAAATACAGTTGGAAATTGTGAGGAAGATGATCTTGACCTTGAACTTGGGGGTCGTGGGGGAAGCCTTGAGTGAGATGGAAATTGCGAGGGACCCGTCTTCTCCGCGTGGGTTAACCGAGTATGACAATATTAACGACGACGAAAAACGTGGGAGCGACTCGTGAACTTAGCAATCTTTGCCTGGTCGCCTCTAATTGACCCCACTTCGTCCTCAAGAAGACGAGGACAGCTTTGATATACAGATTTTCGAGAATAAAATCAAAATGTTCCAATTTCCCTAATGAACCTTAAAAATGATTCAAGACGCGTTAGAAGTAAAACTTCTCATGCTGCTTTCTTTAAGGTTCCGATGTATGGATTTTTATTCCTCTTAACTTTTTTAATTCTAAGAGATCAATCAATTTTTGAATCAGTTAAAAAATTAAATCATTCCTATTTTTAGTCGAATCTATGAAAGGCATTCTTGTTGCTTTTATTGAATAACCTAAAATAATTTATTTATGAAAGTGAAAGCATAATATCATTAGAAAAAGTTTTTCCTTACACTCGGAACACGTTTTAATATCACCTGACCTTCGCCTATTCCGACGTAACATTACACTCTTACAGTGTTACAGACTTACGAAATCTGAAAATTACTCCTTACACTCGAAACACACTCGAATATCATCGACCTCCAACTATTCCGATCTAACATTACACTCTTACAGAATTGCAGACTTACAAAATCCCGAAATTACTCCCTTCAAACAAAACATTACATTCTTACATTACAGCGAAATCTCAAAATTACTCCCTGCAATCGAAAATATTACACTCTTACATCTTACAGTCTTACATCTTACATTGTAAAATCATCAAATTACTCCCCACATAAATAACATTCTAGAATAAACTACATTCCTGAAAATTGATAATGCCGCCTAAGATGTTTTACTTTAATACATACCTTTTTTACATATTAGTTTCTAGCCATATCATTAGTAAAATATTTATTACAATTATTTACTTTTATCATTTTGTAAAATAGTCAGCATTATCATTTATCGTGTACCTAAAGGCTGCCCATATATTACGTAACGCTATTTTCAGAATTTTTCGACCACCTCCCCTCCCAGTCCTCCCACTCAAGGTGTAACGTAACGCAGTCTTAAAAAGAAAAATGTAAATACCTACAGCAATTTTTCGTATTCTACAATATCATGAAAAACACAAAACATACAAAGATTTTTATTGTACTAAAAACAATGTTTTCGAAAAGCTTTTGAGATTTGAGAAATTATGTCTCAGAAGAATACTCAAAATAGAATTTTGAATTTTTTGATAAGCTGAAATTCCGAAAAAAAGTGCATTCCAAGTATGAAAAATGATGGTTTATTTTTCTTCAAATTTCCGAATTGTTCAGTTTGTAATTAGTTTTGCAGTTTTTTGATACTCTATGAGTTTTTTTAATATATGTTTACTAGGAACATCAATATTTATTGATTAACTATTGCATTGATAACTTTCTTATATTTTTGTAATTCAGATTTAAAAAATTATCAGGATTTTTTATCTTAAAATTGAAAAAGTATACGAATTTTAAATTTTTGTTAAATTTTTTTGCATTGTTCGTCTTATTTTCCTAATTTTCATTAGAATTTTTAAAATTGCTGGAAAAAAATTCGAAATACATTTAATTTTCCTATTTTGCTACTTATCTTCTTGAATTTCGAAATCCAATGTAACTAAAAGTTTTATACCACAAATACAAAATTCTACAAATTTTTAAGAAACTAGAAGTTTTGCTCTATATTACGAAATTACTTTCGAGTTTCGAATTTTCTTGTTCGTTTTTAATTTTTGGCATCTTTTTCTGGATTCAAATTCTAACCACGTACATACAAAAAATTCAAATTAAAAGGCAGAAATTTTGGGAGGAGCCTACATTTTGTTTTTTATTTTCGAATTTTGTGTAATGTTTCTCGAATTCAGAATTGAATGAAAAGTTTTTGATGAAAAATATATATAATCACCACAGATTCCGAATTTCGTAAATAATTTTGCATTTTGTATTCTATTTCTGCAATTTAAAATTAAATTCCTTGAAATTCGGTTTCAGAAGTAAAAAGTTACGTTGTTTTTTAATTTTTCTTAACTTTTTGAAATGCTGTTTCGGCTGCTTCCATCTTCGGATTCAGTTACTTCACATTTAGAATCAGCATAAAATTACATCAAAATTATAAATTTACACTTTTGTAAATGATATTCAGATTTTTCGTTAGATTGCTTCAATCACTATTCGAATTACCAAAATTTGGGTTTCAAACTACCACGAGTTTTGGATCTTGCAGATGGTTTCCTTTTTTTTTGTTTTTTCTTCGAAATTCGTAACGTAGTTAAAAAATTCAAAAAAAATAAAATAAAGTTTTTAATAAGTGTATGATGTTTTACGTTTCTTTTAGGTTAATTTGAAATGATGAAACTCCTTTAAGTTTTTGTTCAAAAGCGCAAAATTACTAAAAGTGGTTCATAATTTTCGTGTATTTTCACACAAAATAATTGACAATGATTTGAAAATTTTTTCGTGTAATCCTCAAAAGTCAGAATCATATACTCCAAGTTTGGGTAAAAAATTTTTAATTTTCAATATAGTTGAAATTATATTTAAAAGTCGCAAAACTAACATTGTAAGTATAATTGAAAATATATCAGATTTCGAATTCCATTGGTATTTTTTGAATTTGTTCTGTAAGTTGAGTTCAAAGTTTAATCTTCAGGATTCGGGATGAAAATTACTTGTTTCGAATACGGTGACTTTTTTCAATAGACTATTTTCGTACATTATTCTAGAAAAATTTTCCGAATGATATTTGAGTAAATTATAAACATGAAAATTTGTTTGCAGTAAAATATAATGATTTTTATCTTTCACAGTCAGGTTCAAACTGTAATTTGAAACATTTTTGTAAGATCAAATACAACGAAACATCAATTTTCAATGTTTTTACAAATTAATTTGTCTAATTGCAGTAAGCAAAATGGAAGAAATGATTCTTCAAAATTTCTCATACACCAAAAAAATCATGACATGTATATTTTTTTAAACCACTATTTCTACCAAAAGCCATTATAAACTGCAATCGTGGGCAAGTTTTTGCATGCAAATTTAAGACAACATCCAAGGAATAATTAATAAATTCTTTTTCGATGCTCTCCATACATACGTGACTTAAATCAGAAATAACAGTCGTTTCGACAATGTTGATACCAACAGAGATTCTACGAGCGAATGTACAAGCTTTGAGCGTGTAATTATGATTTTACCCTCTCATTTCGACATAACGCAATGAATATTCATGTACAAAACTTTTGCACTTTTTTTCGGGACTGCAATTTGTCGCGTTTGTCAGTTTGATATACACGTGTAGAGAAAAAATCTGTTTCAAACGTTGTCTTGAATCAAATCTGCATACGTTTATGAAGAAACTAAACACTTTTTTCTCGATTAATTGCTGTAATAACTTCACAGAGAATTAGTTTCCCCATTTTATTTACTTGCAAATCATATAAAAAATAATTATTTACACTTTTTTGTGAATTAAATATGTTTGAAATTAGTTAAAAATTACCTAAATATTTATGTTGAAATCCATTATAAATTCAGTGTAATTATTGAAAAATAACTTCCAGTTTGTTATTTTTTAGAAAAAAATTTTATTTGACGAATTCATGGTGTCTGCTAGACGACACGTGGGACGGATGTACAATGTTAAAAATTCGAGACAGCTCCCACGCTTCTCCAAGCTAGATTAACCGTTTGTTGTTTAATTTAAAACCAATAAATTTTCACCGTAGTAAAATCTTTTGTACGCCACCTTCGCACACGAGCTACTTGAAATCTGGTGGTACGTAATGGGCGTATGATGCATATCTATAAATTTATTCCGGGGAGTACTAAAACGATAATGGAAGCTATTGTGTTCTGGAAAAATTATATTTTTGCACGTAAACGGTTAGAGAAAAAATTTTCTGATTCAGTTGTAAAACTAACTGAATGTCGGATTGAATAACATAATTTTAATTGAAATTTTATTTCAATTAAAATGAATGAAAATGAATGAAATCCAAATCAAGTTAACATTTCATTAAAAATAAAGATTTCTAACCAGTTGTAATTTTATTCGACTCATATTTGTACATCTGAATGGAACTCTACTTGAAAATTAAATCTTTATCAGCAAAATGTTTGTACCCTTTGAAGAATAACGTTCGCGAAAATCCCTTCTATTAAAAAAAAAACTAGTTCTTTCGAAGAAAAAATTCTCATTTTACGTGTCCATATAAGTTTATTTGACTTCAATTCTAATAGTCTTTCTTGAAGCTCTAAGTAATTATTAGAAAAAATAGGTTTGTTCATTTTCCTTAAACTAAATTAATTTTTAAATGCACATTTTCTGGTCTCAGAAGTGCATTTTGATTGGAAATTTTGAGTATATTTAAAATTTTGAATCGAATATTTAAAATAATCATTTCATAATCGTGGAAATTTTTCATAGAATATAATCACTGACAAAACATTGTGGTTGATGTTTTCAATTCGTAAACGAGTGCAAATCGTTCAACCTAGTTCCTTTGAACAGTATTAATCATCTTTAAAATGAGTATATTAGGGTATGCAACTCAAAAGACGAAAATTTTGTCAGGTCACAGATTTTTACAAGTAACCTGTGTCAAGTATTCAATATGGAAGTCCACATTTTTTTGATGATTACTTTACTTTTGGCACGGGTAAGTTTCAACAGTTTTTATTACTCTTTAGAAAATTTTGACTGTATCAACTTTTATGTAAAATTCTTAGCTATTTAACTATTAATTTAAAGAACGAGTAGTATCCTAACCTAAATTTACAACGAACGATGTTTTTCAGACTTTTTCAGTATTTTTGTATTTAAGTGAAAATCATCAACAAATAAATAAAATTTGAAAGAAAATAATAAATTTATTCCGTTTTTCTATTAAAATCATAGTAATTTGTTACAAAATCAATTTTTCTTCAGAATTCTCTCTTCTCCACAATTATAAATATGATTCATGTTATATTCTGTTGTTTCCTCAAATATTAAAAAATCAATTTACAAAAAGTGTAAATGTAAATGAAATCAAGTGAAGGACTTAATTATTGACAACTTTTTAAAAAACATCAGAACTTACTTCGATCATTTATTATTTCCAGTATGAAATGTCCAGTTTTTTAAATCCTATAATGCTCAGAAAATATATTTATGAATTTCATCATTAATTTTTCAAGCTTTGAAGATATTTCATTTTTTGCATGCATCCTACAAGTACATCACTAATGAATAACTTCACTAAATTGCATTTTTACAGGTAAGTTGCTGCATTCATACTCATACAGAAATCCGAGATTTAGAAGATTTCATTAATAGAATAGTGAATAAATCTCACGAAAAGGCGACAAGATATCAAAATGGACTCAAAAATTTATTCAGTCAACAAATAAAAATTGCACTTAAGACAGAAGTTGAACACAAACAAAAATTGAAAAAGCAACTAAAAGAAATTGAGACTATAGTAAGTCACTCATCTTGAAATTATTTCAAAATTTTAAATTTATGATTGTAATAGCCATCAAAAAAATAACCATCATACTTACAGCTGCGCCAAAATTTCTCGTTTAATCTAATATATACTCGGAAATGCGTTAACAAATTACCATCGATGGTTAGAATACAAGTCGATCAAGTTAATTCATGCATTATTGATAATATCAGTTAATTCATAAATTGTACATTCTGCTGCTGCTGGACATTACAATTTATTGTCAAAATTAGAAATTTTCATCGAGGAACTCATGAGGAATAGGAAGAATATAAACAAGTGTTTTAAATCAAATTTACGAGGAGCATGGGCAGTTCAGGAATGTCTCAAAAAGGTTATTATTATACAAATTATTTTTCTACAATTCCATATAAGTTCATAACTAAGATATTTTCCACATACTGGCACAGACGTAATAAATTACACTCGCGAATTTGAAGAATTGAACCTCAAAGTAGCCATTTTGTCGGAAATTTAAATGACACTATTTCGAGACAAAATAACTTTCTCAACAGCTCAATTTTCGGGTTGAAAAGAAACCAATCAGAAGTTATGGACAATTTGACGATACGAATTGTAGAAAATTTTTCAAAAAAAAAAAAAAAAAAAATAGCAGAATGTTCTGAAAATGAAATGAAACATTTTTGAAACATTGATATAAAAAATGCTGAGATGAAAAATTCTGAAAAAAGAAGTGTTGATATTAACAGTTGCCAGATGAGTACGAAAGCAAGTCAAGTATCAAATTGTAGTTTTTCTTCAGGTAAATCAAACAGAGAATATCAATGTCTGACCGCACTTAAGACGAAATTCTAGAATTTTTTAACAAATACATTTAAGGAAATCGAATAATGTGTTGGACGTTGGTGATTTTATTGGCAATGATTCCAGGAAATATGAAAATTATGTGTCAGAGTTCATAGTTCCAAATATTGATAAAATTTGTTGCCGTTTTAATATTATGATGGAAAACATGTGCCAGAAAACACCTAGAATTACCTCTAACAAAAAACTGAAGAATACTTCAGAAAATGTAAGTTATGATTATTTTTGAGGTTTTTTTGTCAAAAACTTTAATAGTCATTTTTTCTTGCAGATCAAAACAGGAAAAATCAACAGTTCAATGAAATCAAGAGATTCAGTTGACTAATTTGCAGTATGAACTAGAATATCTAGAAAACCAACTTTTTAGTTTCATAATTGAAAATGACATATTTTAGGCGAACTTGAAAGACTACAATTTTTTTAATCTAATGATTAAGCAAGTTAATTGTAAACTATGCTCGGAATATTTGACTATATAATACTTTTTTATTCGACATCTATATCAATGACTCAAAATTTTTTTTATCCAGAAAAAGTTTCAAATAATGTAATTAAATATTGAATGGTAAGCTTCAAAACTTGATAAATAAATTTGATAATACTAACTGATCAAGAACTGAATGCTAAAATATTGAAAAGTTGAATATTAGTAAAGTTTCAGAAGATTTTTTTAACATCCGCATAGATTTTTTAGGTTCCTGAAGTTTGCAATGAAAAATTTTTAGTGAGAATCCAAGATGTTAATAAAGATAATTTTAAATATTTTACGAATAAATACATAATTGATCAGTTTTTCTTCATTTCTGAGTATTTTTTCAAATGCAGGCATCAAAAAATTTCAAAAAGTGTCCTCAAAGTCGTAGATTAAACAATTCAAATTCTTTCAAAATTTGAAAAAATCTGGTATTAAAAGAAGTAGTGAAATGATTCTAAAAGTTTTGAAAAAAAAACTCGCATCTTGAATAAGAAGAAATTCCTGAGGAAAAAAACATTCAATGTTAAGATTTGTCGAAAAAGATCGGTTCTTTAAAAAACAATTAACCTCGACAGAAAATTTTCAAAATGAGAAAAATATATGCTGATAGAAATAATTAGAAAATATTATCTCATTCTAAAATAACATCCTGTTTTCATCGAGCTGCATTATAAGTGGAACTTGAACGTGTTAACGAAATCGCCGGAAACAAAGTTTGAACAGCAACTTCTTTACTCGAACTCATCAAACTTTTGTAACTTATCAATCAGTAACATTAACAACAAATTTCGTATCATTTATTAATCTTTTACTAAAAGAATACTTTATCGTTTATTCACCCAATAATATATCAAAACAAAAATGGATAATTTTTTTCAAAAATCTTCAAGCTTACGGACAATTTTCAAATTCTTCCATAACACGTTTAAGAACATCGTCAAGACCTACAGCAGAGCATTGAATTTGTTTATCAAATATTCCAGTCAACCGTGGCACTAGAACCTTCATTTCAGGGACTCGAAGGTCCCAATTTTCCATAACTGTATAAACTTCTCTAGAAATCTGAAAAAAATGACGAACTTTCAATAAAATAACTTATTTCGATCATCTCAATAGATAAAATTTCATACAGTCTGCAAACATTCCAATGTTTTATGAAGCTGATGACGTTTGTATCCTGACAAGCAATTTTGCACCTTCCCTTTAGCGCCATCTAATTTCAACTTGGTTCTGTCAAACACAAATGTAATGTCGTCATACAACTCGACATCATCGTCAAGAATACCATCTAAGCAAAAATATCCTTGTTCCACATGTTCGCTAACTTTTTCACGATTTTCTTTCACCACGTTTGCGACACACTCGTTTTTGTACTTGGCGTTAGCAAGATAACGGCTAGAGAACTACAAAAGAAAGTTTGTTTGAACAAGTTTTCCTTAAAAAAAGGAATAAAATCTGCGACTGATACTGACTGCGAGGACATTTGATGAGAATAATTGACTCATTTCTCCTTTATGCTCCATTTCTTTGTTCAGCCCATCACTAACGTAGCTCTTGAATATGTGTCTCATTTGTACCATGTACTGTTCTAACTTTTCTTCCATTTTTTCAATGCGATCTGTTAATGAATCATCCGATGCATCTAATAATAAATTGTCTCCTGATTTGGGTGTAATAGCACATTCTTCAACTTCACTTAAGATATTCTTGTATGAAACTGAAATCGCACTTATGTCACTCTTCAAACAGTCCTCATGTATTGAAGCTATATTTTCCAAATACTCCAATGTTTTGTTGTAAGAAGGTAAAGAACTTCTAAAGGCGTAAAAACGGTCGAGACCAACATTAGCAGCCTGTCGCATAAATTAGGTTCATTAATTTTGAGAAACAAAATATTGTTTAAACATTTACCACCCTGTTCATACCGATTCTATGCACTTTGAGGCGCTGTAAAAGCTGCCTCTGAACCTATTCTGGCAGTCGGAAAAGCTATTTTCTCTACTTTGAAGGGCACCAATAGTTTCTACAATGTTTCTCTCGATCTCCGTGTAATTACTTTCTGTATCTTTATATGCTCTTTCGACACATAAATAATCGTCATTAGATGCCCCATCCATATTCCACTCAAATTTTTCTGTCAGTCTTTCTATGCAACTTTTATTGAAATTTTTGCGATCGAAAATTTTTCCTGCAAACTTTAAATTATTTTTTGTTTTTGACAAATTCTTTTTTTTTATGTTTTTACAGTTACTTACTTTATCCAAGAAAGATGTAGCCTTTTGGTCGACTTTTGATTTAGTGTCGATTTCTGAGTGCTGCACTGCAAGTGAGGTTTTTTCTACTTTGATGCTGTATTCTTGCGTGACTTGGATATAATTATTGATTAAACTGCCCACGAGGTCTATCATATCCTTAACACTAGCTTGGGTGTAATGTTTACCTTTTGCATGTCCTAAAAGCTGTGTGATATTTTTGTTTTAGTTTATTTTTCCAACAGGCAACACTTCCAAAAAAAGTTCTTAGACAAAGAGCATACAAAGTACAGTTTCTCAAAATACCATAAAATATCATTTAAATCATTTTAATTCAGATCTGTACAGAGGAAATAACAAGAAAATACAAAAAATTAACAATCACGAAAAAAACAGAAATTTATTTCTTGGTAAATATTACAACGGTTAATTATTAATTATGCACTTATGACAAATTACACTGTAGGAGAAAATTTAACGGTATGAAAATTTTTCAATATTTCTGTATGAAACTCTCATTCATGTATAAGAATTTTTTCATAAATACATAAAAATTTTCGCAAAGCTATGGGAAAAAGTAGCAACATCCTGAAGAAATTTCATGAAAATGTAAGACTTTTTCCATATATTGAAAAAAATAAATTTATGGAGATGTTCCATTATTTTACAGAGTGAGCCCCAATTTCAAAGTACATACTCGTTGAATTCATAAGTAGATATAAACATGGAGAAAAATGAAATTCGCTTCTTTTAACAGAGTATTGAAAAATAGTTATTGCATATCTTGCTGAACAAAGCTTTTTTCCGAGCTCTGTATATTTATGGTGTAAAAATATACCAGATTGTATTATTTGAACTGAGAAATCTTCTACTTTGTTAAGAATTTCTGAAACTTTTCGAGAGTGTGAAAAAATGATTATTTTTTAGAAAAGAAGTCATTCACACAAATAATCCAATGCTTTGGGAAAATTTCTCAAAAGAGAGCAAGATATTTTCAAATACGTATTGCGCAAGAAGGGATTTTCTGAAAAGTTTATTTAAACAAATTTTTATCCATTTTTATGAAATTTCACATTAAATGCCATTTCCTGTGACTTTATAGAAAAAGTATAAAGTTTTCAAGTTTTAGCGACAAATTGTGAAAAGAATTTCTAGATAATTCATTTATTCGATGAATTTGAACCATTTCAAAGATCGGTTTAAATTTTTTTTACTGAACTCGAGTTCATTAAGTTTTTTTGAAATGATTTGTGGGGGGATTGATATTAACCATTAAAATTTTTTAAAAATTGAAACAGTTCGACGATATGGTTCAAAAATAATCAGAAAACGTTAAAGAAGCTTGTTATAATACTGACTAATTTGATTAATTGGCAAAAAGATTCTGCCTTCTTTTTATATCCTCTCGGACGATTTCAATTTTTATTACTACACAAAAATTCATCATAAATGCAATAATCCTTCTGGAAATCTTAATTTTCAAGAAAATTGTAGATACCTGTCAAACAACGGATACATAAAAAATAATTCTAAAATCTTAGATATTTATTGGTATTTTTAGAAACCTTAGGAATCTGAAAACGCGAGAAATTTTAAAGAAGATTCGTACGATTTCTTTTTATTTAATAAACTGATAAAAATCTCTGCCACTTTTTAAGAATTTTCAAGATCAATACAACCTATTTTTCTGCATTTCAATTTTTTAAAAGTACACAAGCTGTTAGAAATAGGTTTGCTAACAAATTTTATGTAAATTTATGGATTCTAGAGAATCGACAATAGTTTTCAAAAAGTTTCTACAAATTTTCTTATAAAGTTCAGAGACTTTGAATAGTTTGATAATGATTGCGAAAATTTTCAAAACGGCACACGGTATTTTAATTTGATGGGATGAATTAAAAAAAGGTAGAACTTATTGAAAATTTGCCATATTTTCAAAAATTTTTTCGAAACTTTAAGCATTTTATAATGTTTTAGGAGCAAGTATACTTTTTTTAATGTTTGGATGAAATGACCTATTGTTAAATAATTTCTATAGTTATAAATGCTGACCGATATACTCAGAAAAAAATATTACTGAATACTTTGTAAAATGATACAATATAATTTCAAGTTATGGTGACAAATCTCACAAAAATCACTCAAATTTTAAGAAATATCAATAAATCCTTGCGGATACATACATTAAAAATTTCTTGAAAATCATCCAAAATTATCGAACAATATTGTTACGTATTTTTCAAATATGCTCTAATAATTGATTTAACTTGACTAAAATTTGCATTCTACGTCAATAATATATTGATATTCACTCACACATAACATCGAAAAAGCCACAAAAAATATCTTGGATCTCATAATAACGACCATGGTTCTCGCTTTTTACACTGGGACCTAACAAAACTTCGTTCTCCAGGACCAGTTAAATACTTCTTCTATCGCTACAAAAACTATTTCAGAATTCAATGACTGCAAAATACTTTGTAATATCGAGAAAATGAATTTTCTCGTTCAATCATATGCTATTAATTGTCAATTAAAAAGTACCAGTTAGATGAAGAAATCGTGAAAAATGCTTCTCTCTATCAAGTGAAGTTTACAAACGAGAAAACACTTTTGTCAATGATTCCGTTGATTCTGGAAACGTACCAGGAAAAAATCTTTGTTGATTAAAACAATATGCCACTCATTTTTTTGTAATTTTATTTATGTTTGAAAAAATCTGTTTTGCTGGATTTTTATTTTATTCTCTACTTATTCATAGATTTTGCCAAGTTTTATACCAAAAAAGTGTACGTGAATCACTCAAATTCAAATTTTTAATAAAAACATTTAACTAGTGTATATGTCTAATTTATCTTTCATTAAATTAATTTTCCAACAATAATCGAATTATTTTCATTTATGAAGCTGGTGATTTTCAATATAAAAAGAAATTAAAGAACGTTATGTCCGAAAGTTTCTCTGGTATTATTAGCACATGTATTCCACAGGGCATTAAAAATAGAAACTTGATTCAGCAGTTCGCGTAGAGATGAAAATTCGCCTCGGAGATACAGCAGACGACTGTAACTCAATGGCATGCGGTAACAGTTGGCACCGTTAGGACCGCGTGTGACAAATTACGGACACGGAATGATAATGGTCGCGCCACTGAATCACCAATTTTTTTTTCTCCTCCTTTAACAATACTCGGGTTTTGCATGAATCGTCTCTCGCGAATCGCCATTGTGAATCATTCACGATTTATTTTGCTGGTGCTACCGCGAAGCACTGAAATAGATAATTTCACGAACACGAAAGTTTCGACAACGGATGATCAAAAATCAAAAATTCAAATAAACAATAATTTAGTATAAAAACCTACAGCTTATTTATCGTCATTTTATGAAAAAGTGGATTTCCTGAATGAAAGAGATGGTTCACAAAGAATTTGCCATAAGTGGCCCATCGACGCCTTTAAATACGTTAGTTCACGTACACGTCGGTAGTCATCGATCAATCATGTTAAAACAACGTGTTTCATTCCTGAAGGTTATCAAATGTCGTAAATATTACAATCATTCATATCGGAGCACGTCGATTGTCATCAAACAATCATGTTGAAACAACGTGTTTCATTCCTAAAGGTTATCAAATGTCGTAAATATTACAATCATTCGTATCGGAGCACGTCGATGGTCATCGATCAATCATGTTTAAACAACGTTTTCATTCCTGAAGGTTATCAAATGTCGTAAATATTACAATCATTCATATCGGAGCACGTCGATAGTCGTCGATCAATCATGTTAAAACAACGTTTTCATTCCTGAAGGTTATCAAATGTCGTAAATATTACAATCATTCATATCGGAGCACGTCGATAGTCGTCGATCAATCATGTTAAAACAACGTTTTCATTCCTGAAGGTTATCAAATGTCGTAAATATTACAATCATTCATACCGGAGCATGTCGATGGTCATCGATCAATCATGTTTAAACAACGTTCTCATTTCTGAAAATTATCAAGTGTCGTAAATATTACAATCATTCATATCGGAGCACGTCGATAGTCATCGATCAATCATGTTGAAACAACGTGTTTCATTCCTGAAGGTTATCAAATGTCGTAAATAGTATAGTCATTCATATCGGAAATTTCCAGGAGAAGACCCAATCGTCATCAAAGTAAATGTTGGTATGAGTAAAAAAAAATAATATAAACAATAATATAAACATAATATAAACACAAAAATAATCAAACATATTCATGTTTGATAAATAATCAAACATGAATAACCGATGCCATTCCTTGCAAAAATATCGTGCCCAAGGCCTATTTTTTTCACTTAAAGATTCTACAACCCAACTTTAACGCAATTATAACTTTTGAAGGTTCAAGTTCGGTTGAAGATTGTTTGCCAGGGAATGATTATAAGTTCTATTCAAATTTGTAGTCATACAATACTAAAGCATAAAAAAATTGCAATCATAATACTGATAAATAACTACCCAGTTTTTCTAACAGCTCTAAATATCATCTTTTAACAATGCTTTGGAGAAAAAGAACTTCTTTTCAACTTTTGACAATCCGATTTTATCAATTAGGATAAGGAAAAAATGATGAAAATCCAGGTATTTCTCGCTTCCGAAATCATGTGGAAATGGAAAAAACAGTAAAATTTTCATACTTGAAATCGCGGAAAGGGACGTTGATGCATGTCAGCGATCATTTCACATCACGACCGGCACCGCTCTCATCATCGCCGACCGAACTGCCGACACTCACTTATCTCTCGCTTTCTCTCTTTTTCTTCGCGATTATATGCGTATGCGCGTCACTATAAATATACCGACTCTTTGCACGAAACTTAGATTTTCGGGATTGAGCTGAATGCCATTGCATTAGATTGCATTAGTCAAGAATTGACCATTTTAAATCATCATTACAGTATTGACTACTAGGAAAGTCTGTTATTTCTGGTAGGATTTAACTATTTTGACCTATAAGTGCATATTAACTCACACTGAATAAGTTGAGTTTATTTTCACTGTTTTGGTAGTCAATTTCAAATTTAAATTTTTCTGGAGCTTTTCGCAATGTTCGAAAGTAGACAAAAAGCATCTTAGAAATTGATCAAATATCTTTGTATATGACTGACTAAGATCACTAAAAATGAGTGTAGAGTTTCTCATTTGCTCGTCAGTCTTCGGAAAAATGTATTCAAAATTCAATTATGCAAAGTTAAGAATACTAAATCATTATTCAGTTCGAATTGACTGTAGTACAATTTAAGTTGTAAAGAACAAATTTATTTTATTGTCAAAATATTAAAATATGAATGTGTTAAAATCGAGAATTTCACATTAAAAATTTACATCACTAAATCGGATATTATTTATTTAACGCTCGAAATTTCAGCGAAGCAATCTGTTGAAATTGCCTACTGAATAGTTATAATTAAGACAAATAAATCAGTTGAAATCGACAGTTTCATACTCGATATTTCGAAGCATAAATCTGTCAAAATTGACTACTTAAAAGTAAAAATTTCAACTAATTGTATCAGTCAAAATCGACTATTTTCACGTGACAGTTTCAACCAATAAATTATGTTGCGATTGGCAGATTCACAGCCAAAATATCCACTTATTCGACCAGTCAATATTGGCTATTTCCACGCATAAATCTGTCGAAATTGACTTTTCGATGGCAATAATTTTAACTAATAAACCAGTCGAAATCGACTGTTTCATAGTGAAAATTGAAACTGGCAATTTTATTGTAATTTATTCATTCACAGTCAAAATATCTACGTATTTGATTAGTCAATATTGACCACGTGCTTTTCTCAGAATTTTAAATAATTTAAAAAGTAAAATTTAACTATATATGCTAGAAGTCTCTTTTTCGCTGGTCAAATTAGTAAAAATTTCACCTCAAGTCAAACTAAACTAATTCAAACTGAAAAAGCTCTCTCAAGTTAAATGAATAAAAAATTACTAATTGTTGGTTGCGAACTTTTCTCTTTTTCAATTACTGATTTTTTACCAACAATTAGTAGTTCTCTGCTTATTTTTACTGATTTTTTAGTGTTTATGTATAAATATTCATATCTTGATTAGAATAATGAGTAAGTTTTAAATTATTGTAAAATGGAAAAAGGACCAATTATTAATGAAAAATCACTAATGGTTAGTGCAAAAATTGCTTATTGAATTATAGAAAAGTGAACCACTGAAAATTAGTCACTTTTCACTAATTCAACCTGATAGAGAGAGGTAGAGAGAAGTATAATTTATAAATACCTACGAATCATAAAAATAGAAAATTGAACAATTCATTCGATCGTTAAAATATTTAGAAAAAAAAATTATTTTCGTAATTGAGTATTTTACAGTAAAAATTTCCGTGAAAAAAATCGGTTAGGATCATTTATATGCCAGTTTCAATATCAACAAATTTATTTGTTGATATTTAAACTGATAACTAAACTGATACTTAAAATAGATAAACTATTGAAAAGTTAAAATTGAGACAAATTACAAAATTTAGATCGACCATTTCATGGCTATCATTTTAAAAAGTGAATTGGTTAAAATTGACTAACTAATACTAATGATTTCAAATAAAATATCAGTTGAAATCGACTTTTTCATAGTGTGAATTTTAACAGATAAATCCATTGAAATTGACAAATACACAGCCGAAATATCCACTAATTTCATCAGTTAATATTTACTTTTTGCTGCTGTGAAAATTTTGACTATTTCAAAGTCAACATTTGAACACATGAATTGACTATTCAGTAGCAAAATTTTTAACTAATTAAAACCAGCCGAAATTTACTATTTCATATTGCGAATTTTAACTGACAAATTTATTGTAATTTACTGATTCACATCAGTAAAAATATCTTCTGATTCGATCGGTCAATATTGACTATGTGCTTCTGTCGAATTTTCGACTTATTCAAAAAATTTGATTTGACTATTTGTTAGTATGTCTTTTTGTCTAGGTAGTAAAAATTTAATCTTTAATAAGTCAATTGACTCATTTAAACTTAGAAAGCTCTCTCAAGTTTGATTAGAAAAAAGATACTAATTTTTGATAGCGCAGGTTCCTCTTTTTAATTAGTGATTTTTCACCAAAAATGAGTAGTTTTCTGCTTGTAGTTAGTGATGTTTTACTGTATTAATAGTCATATCTTGACAAGAATAATTAGTAGGTTTCAACTTATTAGAAAAATAAAAAATTCAGGAATTCAGTTACAAAAACATTTTCAAAGTAACGTTATAAAACTTACTATATTATAGTAAAAATTTTCGTGTCTAAATCGGTTAGGATAATTAATTTAAGGGTCAAAATATCAAGAAAGTAGTTTGTTGGAATTGACTATTAAATAGTCAAAATTCAGAAAAATGAATCAGTTCGTACCGATCTTTTCATGGTTAATATTTGAAAGCATGAATCTGTCGAAATTGACTAACTGATGCTAATAATTTTAAGTAATCTATCGGTCAAAATTCAAAAATCAATGGTCTTTTCATATTGAAAATTTCAACCAATAAGTCCGTTAATATTGAGTGATTCAGAGCTGAAATATCCACGAATTTCATCAGTTATTATTTACTATTTGCTGTTGTAAAAATTTTGAGTTTTTCACACTAAATATTTCCACACATGAATCCGTCTTAATTGACTATTCGGTAGCAAAAATTACAACTAATATAGATCAGTTGAAATTGATAGGTTCAAAATGAAAACTTGAACCTACAAATTTGTTGAAATTTACTGATTCGCAGTCAAAATATCTACTCATTCGATCAGTCCATATTGGCCATGTGCTTTTTTTCGAAATTTCAACTTACTCAAAAGAATAAATTTGACCTTTGTTAATAATGTTTTTTTCGCTAGGTAAATTAGTAAAAATTTCACCTTGAATAAGTCTAAATCAAAGAAATTATACTGAGAAAGCTCTTTCAGATTTAATGAAAATCAACACGCGTTAGAAGTAAAACTTCTCATGCTGCTTTCTTGAAGGCTTCGATGTATAGATTTTTATTCATCTCACTTTTTTAGTTCTGACAGATCCTTCAATTTTTCTGCGTAATATTTTTTTTTCACTTTTTAACTGTAAATTAGTTTGAAAATTAATTCACTCCTAATTTTTAGTCGAATCTGTCGATGACATTCTTACATTCTAACAGTGTTACAGACTTACGAAATCTCAAAATTACTCCTTACACTCGAAACACGCTCAAATATCATCGACCTCCAACTATTCCGATCTAACATTACACTCTTACAGAATCACAAACTTAAAAAATCTCGAAATTTCTCCCTTAGAACGAAAACATTACAGTCTCACATCTTATAGTCTTACATTACAACGAAATTTCAAAATTACTCCCTGCAATCGAAAATATTACACACACCTAGTGATTTTAAACCTTATAAAAACCTTATAAGAAAAGATTTTTTTTATAAGAATTCAATTTCTCATAAGGTGCACCTTATAAAAACCTTATAAGAATTCGATTTCTTATAAGGCGACCTTATAAAAACCTTATAAGAAACTGAAATTTCTTAAAAGAATGTACGTGATAAAATTTTATAAAAAAAAACCGTATAAAATTTTTTCGACACATTCTTTATAAGAAATTGCAGTTTCTTATAAGGTTTTTATAAGGCCACCTCATAAGAAATTGAATTCTTATAAGGTTTTTATAAGGTGTACCTTATAAGAAATAGAATTCTTATAAAAAATTACTTTTTCTTCTAAGGTTTTTATAAGGTTCAAAATCACTAGGGACTTACATCTTATAGTCTTAGATCTTACAGACTTATATCTTACATTGTAAAATCTCCAAATTACTCCCTACATAAATTACATTCTAGAATAAACTACATTCCTGAATAAATTATATTCCTGAAAAGTGATAATGCCGCCTAAGAAGTTTTACTTCAATAAAAAATTGCTAATTTTTGGCAGCGCACATTTCTCTTTTCCGATTAGTGATTTTTCACTCACAAAAAGTAGTTTTCTGCTTATAGTTAGTTATTTCTTAATGTATAAATAGATAGTCGTATCTTGACAAGAATAAGAAGTAAGTTTTGACCTATCGCGACTGATGACAAAATTACTAATCAGCAGCTAAAAATCACTAATCATTAGTGAAAAAAAAAAATTACTCGTTGAATTAGAGAAAAATGGGCAACTAAAATTAGAGACCTTTTACTAACTCAACCTACGAGTCATAGAAGTAAAAAGTCGAGGAATTCATTTAATTTTTAGAATATTCAAAAAAAATTAATTGTTTTCAAACTGACTATATCATCTGAAAATTTCCGTGACTGAAGCGGTTTGGGTCATTTATTGAATGGCTAAAATATTAACAAATAAGATGCTGAAATTTACCATAATATAGTTAAAATTTAGACAAATTAATCAGCATAGATCGACGATTTCATGGTTAATATTTTAAAGTGTAGATAATTTCATCTTATATATCAGTCTACACGAACTTTTTCATATTTCAAATGTCAACCAAATCATCCGTTGAAATTCATTAATACACAGCCAAAATATCCACTAATTTTATCATTAAATATTGACCATTTGCTGTAGTGGAAATTTTGAATAGCCCACACTTTAATCTGTCTAAATTGACTATGGGGAAGTGAAATTTTCAACTAATTCATCGTTCACAATTGAATCTTTCGTAATAAAAATGTCAACTTACAAATTTGTTGTATATTACTGAATCACAGTCTAAATATCTAGTAATTCAATCAGTCAATATTAACTACGAGCTTTTTATTCGAAATTCCAACTTATTCGTAAAGATTCTACTATTTGTTAGTAATGTCTCTTTCATTCGAAAAATTAGTCAAATTTGACTTATTCAAACTGAGATATGTTCATTAATTTATAGATAACAAACATTTACGATTGAAGTCACTTAATCACAATGTCAGCACAGTAAATAAATGAAATTTTTCTGTTGGAGTAGAAGGCAATTGTCCAGTTCAAACAAAAATCATAATTTTTAACGAAAATTTTTCAGTTTAGTATGAACTTATCAGTATCGATAAGGAAAATTCTTTTTTTCTGGTGAATTTCTTCTTCCGAAACTGAAAAATTTACGTGCCTATTAACGGAAAATTTCCAGAATTGAACTGTTAAATGACTTCCAGTCAAAATTGGAAGTTTTTTTCTCAGTGTACAGAAGCGCACTCAATTACGTAGATTACCGCATACGCCTGAAAAGTCATGCAACGATTAACTCACCGTTCGTTTAGTTACGCGCTTTACATTATTCCCACGAGCGTATAAAGATATCAGTTCATTTCTGGGCTCGGTACATAACTCGGGAGGTGTATAATAAAACCGTAGAGAAATCTTAAAAAAATTACCACACGGTGTATCGAGACACATCAAGTGGAACGAGATCAAGCGCTACCCCCTGATAAGTTTTTGCGTGAAAAATGCGATTAATGGCTGAGCACCGGGATTATTCACGTGTGCGGTGAAAATAACGCGACTTTTATAATGTTTATCGACACTCACCGCTGTGTAAATTCAATTCGCCATCTGCTGTTATTTTTCATAGTGAGATAAAAGCTGAAAAAATGCAGAAGTTCTGCAGAAGAAATAAGATATTTAGAGAAATAGTTATAATTTTCATGATTTCTTTGTATTAACATTAAAAATTGGGAACATGAAACTTGAAGTTTGAAAAATTCGGATTTTCAGTGCAAAAAAATATAAAATGAACCCTGAAATTTTTAATGGAAAGACATAAAATTCAAAATTCAAAAGACTTTTAGACAAAGAAAATAGGGAATTTATCAGAAGAAAAAAAATTTTTCTATGTATTTCGAGAAAACCCTTCCAAAAAGTTGTTCTGCTTGCACCAGTTACATACTATAAAATTAATTTCCATATAAATCGTTAATCTTCAAAGAGAAATATATTTCGGGTTATACTTAAAAACAAGTTCTGCTAATAAACAACAATTTTTATTCCCGATAAAACTCTAAAATCAATTTATCACAGACAATTCACTTGCTAACTTAGAAAACTTTTGAAATAAGAGTTCAAAGGACTGCAAACGACAGATATCATTATAATGACGACGATAACAAAATCTTTTTGCTCATAGTCTTCAAAAAAGCTAGTGCGCGACAAATTACTCCATTCGAAAATATCTTTCTGTATTTTGACAAATCACTTGCTAACTTTGATAACTTTTGAAATACGAGTTCAAAGGACTGCAAATGACAGGGCCCATAACAAAATCCGCTTGCTCATAGCCTTTGACAAGCTAATGCACGAACAAACTATTTCAATAAGATATTTTTATTTATTAAAAAGCGGACCAGTGCGACGCTTTTCTTGTTCTTCGACATCCAACCGATATCTATCTTCGTTGTAACTCTGTAAGCATCTGTAATATTTTATGATTTTTCCTTTATAAATTCCTCATGAACTCTAAAATATAGTTTCGCAGTAATCAAATCCTGTTGTGTCCTTCAAGGACATAACACACCTCTGAAAAACAATATACGATGTCCAATTATACTTAAATGCAATCCGTTACTTTAATATTGAGATTCTTATACATTCCCTTCCTGTTTACCTTTTTCTTTTAGTCATAAATGTTTTAATGCTTGAGATCCTGACATTTGACCGGGCACAAATGACATTTCCCTGCGAAAAACCCATAATTGCCGTACCAGTGCTTTTTCGAAAACGGCCGTTTTCTTGTTGCAAAGCATTTCCATCTATATACGACCTGAACCTTAGGCATCTTTCGACCCAGCTCTGAAGGCCCGAGAAAAATTCACGGTCTTATTACAGTGAAGGCGATTACACACAGGATGCAATTTATCGAAAATTAATTCGAATCGGTTACGCTAGTTGATAATTGAATACGGGGGTTAAAGACCGAGCGGGCTACTTAAGGATCATTTCGCGCAACGTTTTTTCTCCTCGATCAAATAACAAAATTTCACGTGAAATTTTTTGTGATGGGAGCGATTTATCTCGAAGTTGTAAATGGAAGTGAGTATGTAGTGAAGAAAAAAGGAACTCAAAGCAGTAAAATTAGGGTAACAGTTACGGTGTAGTTTAGTATTATATGCACATTGTAGTATTTTGATACTTTATTTTTTTTAGTTCATGTTAAGATGAATTGAGAAATTTCAAAGATAGTATCTGTTTACCTCTACCTTCGATGAAATATTAATTAGTCGAATTCGACTTATTATCCTAACGAATAATACATAATAAATAGTTAAATTAAATTTTTGGAATTACAAAATCTAAATTTTGACAAAAGCATGTAGTCAACAATAATTGATTGAATCAGTAGATATTTTGATTGTGAATCAGGAAATTGCAATAAATTTATAAGTTGAAATTTCCTCTATAAAAAGCCAATTTTTACTGATCTGTTAGTTGAAATTTTCGCTACTGAATAATCGATTTCGACAGATTCATACGTGGAAATATTGACTTTGGGATAGGCAAAATTTCGACAGCAGCAAATAATAAATATTTACTGATGGAATTAGTGGAAATCTTGGCTGTGGATTACTAAATTTCGAAGGATTTATTAGTTTTAATTTTCAATATGAGAAAGTCTTTTTTCATCGATATACTAGTTGAAATTTTTAGTATTAGTCAGTCAATTTTGACAGATTCATGCTTCGAAATATTGACTATAAAATTGTTGGTGCAAACTTATTTATTTGTTTAAATTCTATCCATTGACGAGATAATTTCAAAAAATTTATCGGTTGACACCATGACCTTTGAATAACTAATTTTAACTGATTTAGTTGGTTTGATTTTTTTATATCTTTCAATTTTTTTTTTTATATATATTTTAATGGCTGGGGAAATTTTCACCGTAATATGGTCAGTTTCAAAACATTTTCTTTTTAAAATATTTTGGCAATCGAATAATCAATTTTTTATTTCAATATCTCGTAGATTGTGCTACTCTCTCCTCAAGTTGAATTAGTGAAAAGTCACTAATTTTTAGTGAGGTACTTTTTTCTAATTCAATCAGTAATTTTGTCCACTAATTATTAATAATTTTTTACTCATGATTGATGATTTTTATTTATTATTAATCTATTATTTACAATAAGTCAAAACTTATCAGTTATTCTTGTCAAGATATGATTATTTATACAGTAAAAAATAACCAGCTATAAGCAGAAAAAAACTAACTATTAGTGAAAAATCACTTATTGGAAAAGAGAAAAGTGTGCTGCCAAAAATTAGTAATTTTTTACCAATTGTACCTGAGAGAGCTTTTGCAGTTTAAATTAGTCGCACTGTAAAAAAAATACGGAAATTTCTTATACCATGGTACTGCAAATTTACTATGCTTTCGTGTTTCACATTCTTGAAAAAGAAAATTTCATTGAAATATGAAATATTAGTATAAAGAAACTAGAGAATTCCAACTGCGTATAGTAAAATTACAGTAAAAATATAGTAAAATTTCATGATTAATGACTTTTGTATTGATACAGTAAAATTATCACAAATTTTTTTTAAAGCGCGAGTTTGACTTTTCAAGGTGAAATTTGTACTAGTTTGCCTAGCGAAAAAGACATTATGAACTAACAAATAGTTAAGTTTCACTTTTTGAATTAGTCAAAATTCCGATTAAAGCAAATGGTCAATATTGACTGATCGAATTAGTAGATATTTTGACTATAAATCGTTAAATTACTATAGATTTGTCAGATTTAACATTTTTACTTTGGAAAAGTCAACTTCGCCGGATTCATGTGTGGAAATAGTCAATATCGACTGATTGAATTACTAAATATTCTGGCTGTGAATCGGTCAATTGCAACGTATTTATTAGTTGAAACTATCACTTATTGTTAGAAAAAGTTCATTTTTACTGATATATATCAGTTCATGTTTTCGCTATTGAATAGTCAATTTTGGCAAACTTATTCTTCAAATATTGAGTATGAAATCGTCGATTCAAACTGATTTATTTGTCTCAATTCTAACTATTCAATAATTCATGTTGAAAAATTTATTTGTCAACATTTTGAGCGTTAAATAAATACTCTTAACTGATTTATGAACGGAAATTTATACTATGAAATAATCAACCTAAACACGTATTTTCTATCATCTTGACAATCAAAAAAATTTCTCAAATTTTATTTCCACGGATTTTAGGTGTTTGGATTGTACTGCAATCGATTTGAACTGTTTCATTATTCGAAAACCTTAATTTTGCTTTATTTATTTTTGAATAAATATGCACAAAGGTTATGACGAGGGAATAGCAAACTCGACAGTCATTTTTGGTGATCTTTTTCGGTAATTTTTAATGATGTTTGATCAATTTTTAAGATGATTTTTGTTAACTTCTAAATCTTGCGATTATAGGTCTATGTAAATGTAACGTAACATATATTTAAGTATTTGCTGAATGCTCCACCAAAAATTGAAGTTGAAATCGACTGACAAAATAGTACAAAAATCAACTTATTCAGTGTGGGTCCATATGCACCAATGAAAATAGTTTAATCTGACCAGAAAGAATAGTCAATCCCTTTAAAATTCCTATTTCAGTAGTCAGCAATAAAATAATTTTGTCAATTAGTGAATTTTACACTTATTCTAACTAAGTAAGTAGAATATAACTAAAAGCAAAAAAACACAAATATTGTTATTTTTCTATACTTATTATTATATATTATTTTATACTTATTATCTCATACTTATTTTTATATTCTGCCTTAGGTAACATGAGTCAAAAATTGCTTATTTTAGAGCCGGATTTTTCTCTTTCTCAATAATTGATTTTTTCCTAACGATTATAAATTTTCTACATAGAGTTAGTAATTTTTCAATTTCCAAACAGTCATATCTTGACAATAATAATGAGCAACTATTGACCAATCGTAAATAATGGAAAAATCACTAATAATAATTAGTGGGAATTACTTATCATTAGTGGGGAAAATTTCTACTTGAAAAAGAGAAAAGTACTTACACCACAAGAAATTATTGACTTTTTACTAATTCAACTTGAGACACTATTAAGAATCGTTTAACTTGAACGAAAGACAAAAATTTTATTAAAGCAATACTATTTACGAAATGTTGCGTGGAACAAAGAAGGGTATCTTACAGCACCTGGGCGCTTTAAGATAAAAACGAGTTTGAAAATAGAAAGTCCCTATGATTTCTACGAGCAGCTCAACTTTGAAGCTCAAATTTTTATGCAAAACAATAATCTTACAATTTCGAGAGTAGGCTCAATCGATAGACACAGTTTTCTGTATACAGAATTATTGGTAACCTCACTTTTGATTTTTGGTGCTGTAAGGTACGGTTTCTCGTTCCACGCCACAAATGATAAAAAAGTTTATAAATATTTTTCAGTTACATCTTTACCACACATCTTTGTCGACATTACCATAAATATTCACTAGAAAGTGACGAATCTTTGAATATTCAAGACACTCATTTAATCATATAAATCATGATTTTCCAGATCATACTGAAAACGTACCAGATATTTATACTACACAGTGATACATGAATCCAATTTTTCCTACACTGCCTAAGATTTTTATGCATACAATTCCATTAATCGAAAAAATTTCTTCCAAAACATAATCAAGAAACAAGGATTTACATCCCTCCCCTCCGCTGCGTTCTTACAACTTAATTAATCGAATCCCCGTCGAATCTAGGATAGGGCCCAAAAAGAAAATACCCTCCGTCGCAAGAAAGCACCAGGTGCCCTTGATGCGCTCGGTTCGGTGGGAAACGGCTTAATTGGCAGTAGCTTATTCCTGTTTTAATTAGCTCGTCCACGGGCCTCGGGCCCCAGGTTGGGACCCGCGAGATCGCCCCCGTGAGCCACGGGACGTCCACGCGCGCGACAGCGTCAGGCCCACTGACGCCCCACGTAACTCTTTTACGACGAGAAATCCGGCCCCGCAAACGAGGCCCGCTAATGCCGCAAAAGTCTCCCGCGGCCGCGAAACGGGCCCCCTTAAGGACCCCCTGCCCCGAAAAAAAACCCCGTATCTGATAGAACGCTTCTGAATTTCAATCCCGCTCATTTTTCCCCGGAGGCCATAAATTATCGAAGATTACGGCTCAATTTGAAAGTGATTAAACGCGAGTGCAATTTACGCTTCGTTGATAAGGAATCGCTGGGTCGAGATTGAACTCGCTGCGGCGGTTGTGGGCGAGCGAAGATTGCGGCGCCGTTTTCGGGCCCAAAAAGCCCGAACCCGTAATTATGCAATTCGACCCGGGGACTGTGATTAAAAACGGTTTCTTGTAAGTGTGCGTGTTAAGGAAATTTTTGATAGGGGCAGGGGGTGGTAGGTAATTTGATTTCCAATTTCGAGGTGAATTTTATCGGAGTGTGGGTGGTACTTGAATAGGTATGCTATGGGGTTTCTGGATCCCCTCACTCCTCGCAAACTTCACTTAAGTAGAATAGTACCACAAGGTGCGCCATATGAATTGGGTCAATGAAACAATTGCATCACTTCGACAATTTTCAACCGATTGGCTTCATCAATACGGTTTATTAAACTTTAATCCAGTACAATTTCAACCATGTGTCGATACAACATCAATCATTGGTCCGTTCTTCTTCAGACCTGGTGAGACAATCAATGGTAATCGATATGGGTGAATTTTAGCACACTTTGTATTACCGCAAATGCGTGAAAAATGTCTGGTAAACTTCTGGTTCCAACAAAATAGGTGCTACATGCCATACGGCAAACCCAACAATAGACTATTCGCCTCAGAAATTTATGGGACATGTTGTGTCAAAAAACGGAGATATTGCTTGGCTGCCAAGATCTTCAGATTTGACTCCACCGGACTTCTTTTTGTGGGGATTTTTGAATAGCAAGGTTAACGCTAACAAGCCGAAGACCCTCGAAGAGCTAAAAGACAACATTCAAATCGAAATGGCAGCAATATCGCCCGAGATACTGAGAAATGTGATGGAAAATGTGAAAAAAAAAAGCCCACTATTGTATAAGCAATAACGGAAGTCACTTGGTCGATATTATTTTTGGTAACTAGCCGAGATGAATTGTAAAAAAGTTATCGTAATGATAAAAAAAAATTTTTTTGAAATGCATTGAGAATTGCCGAAAGTATAAAAAACATGTTTTATACTAATATTTTGAAAACTCTTCTTTGCAAAAATAAATGACAGTTATTTTCGTACTTAGCAGCTCCTCATTAGTCTCAAAATCCCTTTTTTCCCACGGTAGTCGCAATTATGGAAAAATTTGTAAACTAGTGTTATCTTTGTTATAAACATCACCCGCCAACTTCTCCATGCCTGCAAAGGCCGTGCCTTGAAAGTCTTAAAAACGATAATTGTAATCAAGAAACATAGGTTCCGAATTAATGACGACTTGTCCGTCTTGACAAGACGATATATACCATCGAACCCTCTTATTCGTCTCGTCGTAACTTCCATGATGCATGCTTGCAAGCCAACCCTAGACCCCCCCCCCCCCCAGCCCCTCATCACCATCAGAAGTGGGTGCTGCTCATCGGACAATTAGATGTTTTTAATCGCTCCAGATAATTGGACGAAATTCTGTCCCCGGGGCAAACGCGTTGAAGGTGTAGAAACCAGATCTTCGGTGCAATCGAAATTAAAAAAAAAAAAACACGTTGACCAGTCTTTTTCTCATCCCTTCACATATGGGACTGGGAATCCAAAAAATATTTTGCCATAAAATTTTGGAAAGTAGGAAATTTTTTTATTTGTAGTTCTTTGAGGACATGAGAAATTTTCAGGAATTTTAAAAGTAGATTTGAAAAATTTTGAGCTTTGAAATTTCATGTATGCCTGAAACGTTTTCTGAATGTGGGGTGGTCTCTTTGGTTCCCAGACAATTCAACTCTTTTATTTTAAGTTTTATATCGTTAAATATTCCAAAAGTATTTTTGATATAAATACAAGAATATTATATATATTTAATATGCCAAGTATTCATGAAAAAAAATATTACTTTATCAACTATGCTTCAAATTTCATTTCAAAATTCAGCATATCTAAGCTAGATCAAATTGTCTGACATCCACCATTCACTTATGGTATTATTCAGAATTTTTGCCCTCAACATCAAAAATTATTACGATCTCTTATCCCGGTATTGTTTTTTGTAACAAAATTTATTTCTCGGAAAAAATGCAATTGCCGAACGGACGCGACAAGTGGGTTCCGCAGGGAGCACTTAACGAAATATGTCTTGGGGATTATTAGAGCGCCCCCGGGCAGTGCGAGGGTGTTATTATGCGGTGCGGTGCTCTCATCTTGATCTCACTTTGTCTTCGTATTTGGTACCGCTGGACCCGGAATTCCAGGGCCCCCAATCGCCTCCGGAAAGTCCGCCGCTTTTTACAATCAGGCCCCGCGTTTTCTTCTCGCTCTACTTTTTTGTGGCACCGAGAAGAAATCACAGTCACTGAAAATTGTTTCAGAAACAAAAAATTAACTACTATTTATTGTAATCTACTCATTTTGACTCTCGGTGAAGTTAAATTTTATCATAAATCCTGTCGAATTAATTGTTTGACCATTTTTCTTACGTTTCTAACATCTTTCAGTATTAATTTTTTTGAGTATTACATATTTTCATGGATTCGTTCATATAGATTTCTAAAAATCAATGATGTAGGATTTAAAACTTATTCAATGTTAAGAATTTTTATAGATGTTTGAGAAAATTATATCTATACGTAAAATTTTGGTATATATTCAAAAGATTCTTAGTATTTTTCGTATTTTTAAGCAATTCTGTAGAGTTTCGCAGTTTTTCATAGATCTCTAGTATTTTTATGGATTGAAGTTTTTTCATTGATTTATAACTTTGAAGATTTTTCGTATTTTTTTTCTATTTATCACATTCAAGGGATTTGCCGGGTTTTCTATGAATTTCTTTATCGATTTGTAAATCTCGATGCTTCAAGGATTTGAAAGGTTTCGTAGATTTTTAGTATTATTTGTATAGATATTGAGAAAATGCTATCTATAAAGATTAGTAGTAGTATTTTAAGAACTGCTATTATTTACACTATTTTTTAGTATTAAGTAATAAAATTACGTAAAAACTTCTAGTATTTTTATGTGTTGCTAGATACTAATTAGATTTATAGGAATTTTTACTCTAGAATTCAGAGTATAATAGATTATTGTATTTGAATACATTTTGTAGAAAACTTAATATCTAAAGATCTCCAATATTTAATAGGTTCATACTACTACTACTACTACTACTACTACTACTACTATTACTACTACTACTACTACTACTACTACTACTACTACTACTACTACTACTATTACTACTACTACTACTACTACTACTACTACTACTACTACTACTACTACTACTACTACTACTACTACTACTACTACTACTACTACTACTACTACTAACAGTATTTATCTTACTTTTCAGTAGTTTTACAACTTGAAAGATTTCCCAGTTTTTCTATAAATTTCGATATATGGATTTGTAGATCTCGATGCTCTAAGATTCAAGGTTTTCTAGTTTTTTTTTTTTTTGTATTTTCATAGATTTTAAGGAAATAGTATATACATAAATCAATAGTATTTAACAGAGACTGCTGGTAGTTTTAATATTATTTTTTCTTTCCTTTATTAAAACTTCGTAAAAATTTCATGTATTTTTATGAATTGCTACTAAATTGATGTCTAGAACTTGATACTCTAGAATTCATTAGTCTTATAGATTTTTAGAATTTGAATAAATTTTTGTGTAAACAATATCTTTATAGATTTTTAATATTTCGTAGATTAATTTGTAATATAGTTACAGTATTTTTCTTATTTTCTAGTTTTTAAACAAGTTGAGAAATTTTTACTGCTTCTCTTACCCATTGCTTGTAGATTTCTAAATTTTGAACCTCTAAGATTAAAAATTTCAAAGACTGTTAGTATTTTTAAAGATGTTGAGAAAATGATATTTACGTTAGATTTATTGTATTCAACAGACTTCTTGTAGTTTTGGTATTTTTCGTATTTTTCGGAATTATTAACATTTCGTAAAAATTTCCAGTATTTCCATGGATTGCCACTAAATAGATTTCTAGAACTTGAAACTCTAAAATTCAAAGTCTAATAAATTTTTGGTATTTGAATATATTTTTCTTAAAAAAATATCTTTATAGATTTCTAATACTTCATGGATGTATACTACTTACAGTATTGTTCTTATTTTTTCAGTGTTTTTACAATTTGAAGGATTTTCTGGTTTTTTTTATGGATTTCTAGATCTCGATGCTCTAGGATTCAAGATTTCGTAGTTTTTAAGTATTTTTATAACTTTTGAGAAAATGCTACTTACATAGATAGTTATGAATTTATGGACTACTGGTAGTTTTAGTATTTTTTGTACTTTTCAGGATTCATAAATTTTCGTGAAAATTTGTAGCATTTTTATGGATTGCAACTGAATAGATTTCTAGAATTCGATACTCAAGAATTTAAAGTATAGTTGGTTTTGAGTATTTAGAATATTTTCTTAGAAAACAATACCTTAACGAATTTCTAATATTTAATAGATATGTACTACTTACAATATTTTTCTTATTTATTAGTATGTGCACAATATCAAGAATTTACAGCTACCCTTGCAGATTTCTTATAAACTGTTAGATTTTGAAACTTTTTTGAAAAAAAAAAATTAAAATTTTATAAATTCATGGTATTTTTATGGATTTCAGGAATACGTCTACATCTATTAATAGTATTTAATGGACTGCTGGTACTTTGAGTATTTTTCGTATTGCTAAGTATTGATAAAATTTCACAAAAAATTCTCGTACTTTTATATATTGCTACAGAACCGATTTCTAGAATTCGATACTCTATAATTTAAAGTCTAATAGATTTTTAAAATTCGAAAAGATTTTTTGGAAAACAGTATCTTTATATCTCTTTTTGCAAAACAGTATATTTATATTTCTAATATCTACAGATTGACACAACTTAGAGTATTTTTCTTATTTTTACAGTGTTTCTACAATTTGCAGAATTTTGCGGTTTCTTTATGGATTTGTAGATCTCGATGCTCTAGGATTCAAGGTATTTTAATAGATTTTGGGGAAATGACATCTACATACTTACGTTGATATTATTTTATAAATTGCCTGTATTTATAGTTTTTCTTTTTTTTTTTTTTTTGATGTAGGTATTATTGAAATTTCATAAAAACTTTAGTATTTCTATAAATTATAACTCAATAGATTTTTAGTATTCGATACTTTAGAATTCAAAGTATAATAGACTCTTAGTGTTTGGATAGATTTTTCAGAAAGAAATAGCTTCAATAATTTATAATATTTGACAGTTTTATGCTACTTTTTTTTCTTATTTTTCAGTATTCATACAATTTGATGAATTTACTGCTACGCTTCAAAATTTCTTGTAGATTTCGAGATTTTGAAACTCTAAGATAAAAAATTTTATAGACTTCAAGTATTCAAATAGATTTTGAAAAAATTATACATTCATAGAACTATAGTATTTTATAGACCTGCGAAAATTTAAAGTATTTTACGTATTTTCGGTATTTATAATATTTTGTAAGAGTTTTTCTATTATTTTGATACGTAGATTGCTATTTATTGTTAGCAGATTCACAGAATTTGATGCTCTAGAATTCAAAGTTCAATGGATATTGAGTTTTCAAGTAAATTTTTGATAAAACGATACCTTCATTCATTTTTATTTCCTCGTAGTTTTTTAGTGATTGAATTCGATATTTTTCATTTTTTATGCAATTTGAAGAATTTTTTTATATTTTCATGGATTTCTCACAGATTTCTAGATTTCGAGGCTCTTGGATTCAAAGTTCCAAAGAATTTTAATACCGCTATAGATTTTTGAGAAAATTATTCCAACCTAAATTTGAGATAAGTATTAGTAGATTTCTACTGTTTTCATTATTTTTGTATTTTCATGTATATAATTATCTTGGACTTTCTAGTATTTTCAAAGGTTTCCAGTAGTTCGATAGATTTTAACATTGGTTTTTAAATTTTTATCCTCTTTTTTCACTTTCTGATCATAATTAGTTTTTAAAAAAACTATCCATAATGTCAAAACTACCACAACTTTTATAAATTGTTGAACAATTTATAAAAGTTGTGAATCCATGAAATTTTTACAGTAGTTCCACAAAGAAAATTTTATGTGACCGATTAACTAGATAACACAAATCTCAAGAATCCACGCCCAGAATTGATAATAAATAGACACATTGACAAATAACTCCGTTTTTTACGAATGGAAAACATTAGTATTGAAAAAACATTGTGATCAATGCGTTGAGAAAGTTGAGGATGTAAAATGTCGAAATGCAACAATCCCGAGAGCGTGCACATTCCTTCAAAATACCCCTGAGAGTTGGAGTCAGCAATTAGATAGGAACGATTAAAACTGGGTTTTAATTGGTCGGCGAAAGAGTGCCTCGGGAAAATCGTCATGTCTCGCTTTTTTCGCGTCTTTGGGTGCCTCTTTCTTGCTCGAAAGACGATGAATCTTCGGTAAAATGCGAGGAGTTATCCGTGCAAACGACGTGCGCTCTAAGATATCAGTTATTACGAAGAGTTCAGAATGTTGCAAATTAGGAATTTTCTTAAGATCTCCTCAAGTAAGATAGTAGCTTTGGAAAAAATTCGATGCTGGGAAAATCATTAAGTCATTGTATTTCATGCAGATCAAAACTTGTGATCTTCAAATCAGGTTTTCTACTCATTTCATCGTTCTAAGGAACTGTGTCTTATATCGATGTTCGACTGTATTTGAATTTTATGTCGTGCCTTAATTTTGTTGCATCTTAAAATAAGATTGACTTTTACAGTGATAAATTACTAAAAATATAAAGAAAACTTATAAAAACACTTTGATATCCTTTTATTTTCTATTTGATTGCAACAGAAAATTCGCCGAAAATCACGAGCTTTTGTAATAAGACAAAAACCGAATCCAGGGCGCAATTTCCGAGCATTTTGCATGATGGTCGTAAAACGCGAGCCTTGTATTTTTCACGGGCATGCAGTTTATGCATAGAATGGGCCTTCCTTGAAAATCTGCTCAATTCATGCAAATACTCGGCCATCAAATGGCTATAATATACGTGCTGCGTTGTCAGTCCCGAATTTTTTATCAGTGGCCCCCGGCCAAGTGGCTGTCACGCGACGTGACGCATAAGTAGCACGCGCTATTTTCACTCCCCCTACTCTCAAAAAACGAAAAGGAATTTAGATTTGAAACAAAAAATTCGCAGCTGACACGATCGTTTTCGACCGCGAAAACAGTGATTAGATCGCGGTGCTGAAACAATGGTCCGATTCCTCGAAAATCTGTTTCTTTGGGCAATGTTCCGCCCCCGAAAGACAGATGGGTTCGCAGACTGATACTCGCTACGGGCAGTGACAGTTGCGTATAATTTTCGCCAATTTACGGCACATTTTTACGACCACGGCGAAAATGGATTTTCAGTCTCGGGCCTGCGTTTTAGGCGTCTGAGAGACGATGAATGCAAATTACTCGAGTTTTACATAATTCCGTTTTTGCAAGTTTGACCGTTATTTGCGATGATTGTAAAATGAAAATTAACTAGTAGCTGGATTGCTCTTCCTGACAAAAGAAACTGATGAAATTTCAAATGTTTCATTTTCAACTATCATTTTGGAGCCAAACTTCCCTGGCAAACAATCTTCAACCGAACTTGAACCTTCGAAGGTTATAATTAGGTTAAAGTTCGGTTGTAAATTTTTTAAGTGAAAAAAATTAGGCCTTGGGCATGATATTTTTGAAAGGAATGACATTGATTCGTCATGTTTGATTATTTTTCGGGAAATTCAATCGTCATAACTATAAATTTTGCCTTTTTATTTGTAAATAAAAAGGCAAAATTTTAAATTTGTAAAAAAAATAAATTGTAAATAAAAAATCATTTTTACACGCTCTACGTTGTACACTGATAAAAATGCATTGGTTCAGGTAACTAAAATCACTTTGTTTGTCCTTGTTAAGTTGGCAGAACCACTCGATTGGTTAAATTAACAAAAACATCATGATTCTTCGTAACCTCACAATATACTATTTTGTTCTATCAACGTTAATTATTGTTACTTGAACAATTTGACCGAGACACCTAACTTTGTCGTTGCAGCCAAGTAACAAGTTTCTGGGAACAGTGTGTTTTGGTGCTCTCAACCATGTTCATAATTGAACGAACAATTTTTTGACTCATGAGCGCAGAAGTGTGTAGGGAAGGAACGGTCGTCATGGTGCGTCATGAACCTCTGTGAACTGTAAACCTCTTGTTTTTTTCACTTTGAAAGTGTGTATGTTACTGAGGTGAATAAGTGATGAATCGCACTCTGCATTCGTGGTCGACGAAATTCTTCGGGAATTGGGATTGTCGTCCATGAGAAATATTGATATTATTCAAAGTTATTATAATAAATTGTTTATTCAACCGAGTATTTAGTCAACGATATAAAGTGACATGATACGGTTAACCAAAAAACACAAACATTTAAGTCCAGAAAGTTCTTTTAAAAGCTGAATATAACCAAATAGGTTTGTTCTTTGAAAGAAAAATATAGTTGTGTTTAATAACATGCATGATATGCAACACTCTATTCATTGCTGTAACAAAAAAGTGACATGTTTTTGACAACCAAGTAAAATTGTCGACAGAACCAAGTAGCGAAATATGAGCTTTACTATTTTGATCATTCGTAACCAAGTAATTTTGGTGCTACTAACCATAATGAAAGACCATGTCAAAATGGTACGGGCAACAAAAAATATGGTTGGGCCTATATCAACCATGTGATTTTGTTGAAACAACCAAGAATCTGATTACCTCAACCAACTAGTTTTTTCAGTGTAGGATGCGTTAATTTTTGAAATTTTTTATTAAAAATTGTAAGCTATCCATAGATACCTGTACATTAAGGAAATTCCAGCCATAAAAAAAGAAAAAATACCAATTAAAGGCAAAATTTATAAGTCTGACGATTAAACTTGCCAATAAATAATCAAACACGATGCCATTTCTTGCAAAAATATCATGCAAAAGACCTTTTTTTCCCTTAAAAAATTTACAACCGAACTTTAACCCAATTATAACCTTTGAAGATTGAAGTTTGTTTGCCAGGGTTCTTATCAATATTAATGAAGCATTCTTACTTTGAAGCTTTCGGTATTTATTTTGCCCTCTTTAGGAAACTGAAATACATGATTTTTCATATAATTTTTAGAATCACAATATCATTCAATACAATTCTTACAGTCACTCACGTAGAACCAGGGTTTAGAAAGTTACTTAAAAATATGTAACGCGTTACGTTACCGCTACAAAGGTGAAAAAAGTAATTTGTTACATTACGGTTACTTGAAAAGAAATAGTAACTCGTTGCTGTTACCAGTTAAAAAAAGTAGCGTCCTGATACTTTTTGAAATAAATTGAATTTAAATAACAAGACAACGAATTACTGCCCAGATAGCACTGTCGTAGACATCATTTCACATTCAATGCTGCATCATGATTGACCGAAATTGCAGCATGAATCGTCAAAGATGCGTTGGCAATATCCTACGTTTTTGTGTAAATCACAAGTGTGCTTTGTTATGTTGCCAACATAGTAGCATCATCACTGACGAATGAGAATGAGCGCTCGCGAGACGAACGTTTCGACAGAATCATAGCGCATTCAATGCAACATCATAACGCAGCCTTACCAAGTTAAAAATAAAGCATTGATGTCAGCATCGTTTCGTAAATTTGAATGCGAGTTCATGATGCTGCATTGATTGTGACGTAGTGTTTGGAAGGTCGAGCGCTGGTTCGTGATGTTGTATTGATGACGCTGTCACGAACCACCGGAGTGGTACGCGGCAATCGAAATTGAGCGCGGAATTCGAAATTCCGTCTCAACCCCGAACCAAGGATCCACAAGCAAGGATGGTGGGCAGAATTCAGAAGACAGAATTTCAATATGACATAAATTTATTCATCATCTCTTATAATTAATTACAACGATATTACAGTGTAAGTCCTATTATATGGGAAGAAATCACGATGGGCGTATTTCAGACAATTCTGTCGAGGCAGCTAGAAAAGTAGGTACTAATTATCTAAAGATACCGGTTTCCCTGTTGGCGCAAGGTAGGGTCGTATTCTCGACCGCCTTTTCCTGGGGACGCGTGACGGGGTGTAAACTGGTGGAGGTGTGATCGGGGTAACAGGGAGAGGCACATACGGCTCAGGGAGGGAGGAGAGCAAATTGGCTAGAGAGGGAGGGGGAGTGAGAAGCGCGGCCGGTGCTGGAGGTGGGGACGTGGGAGACAGAGAAGGTAAAATATCGGAGTCAGGTGAATAGGGGGGAAAGGAGTCCGATACTGGTGAGAAAGGAGGGTCGTCAACCACCTGAGGGGGGTCGACAACTACCGGAAGGGGGTCAGGCAAGGGGATGTCAGCAATCGGGAGAGGAGGTGGGGGTGGTGGAGCATAGACCCAGGCGGAGTAGCAGGATAATGGCGGTGGAGGGGGACGAGGTGTTGGTCGTTTAAGGGATGGGGGGTTTCTAGGGGGTGCCCGTCGAGGGTTGATGGAAGTCTCCACCAGACGAGGGGTATGAGAGTTGTGGTTGAGATGACCACAAGCCTTACACTGTATCCGGATTTTCTTCGGGTAAGTGTAAACTGGCACGCCGTACGCCGAAGAGATATACCAGTTTACGATATCGTCCGGGTCGGTGTGGGGATGGTAAGGCCGAAGGGCGAAAAGTCCTCGAACCCACTGGAGCTTGACCCAAAGCCACCCTAAACCCTTGACGGTGAAAGAACTTTCGTGGCCGTTACTTCTCAGGCCCTTGTGCCCGGCCAACCGTACCAATTCCTCTTCTAGGGCTAAGGCTTGCGGGTGCACTTAGGGAAAAGGGAGAAAATTTATATTCAAAGAATGTTAGAAGAGTAAGTTCATATTAGAAGGATAAGTTCGTTGAAAACAAGATTAGTCTCGTGATCGCTTTATTTCGAGTGGAAAACTGAAAAACAAGGGGGTAAACGATGGATTTCTAATGTTTAAACATTCAAATATTACTGGAGAATGGACGACCGGATGGTACGAGAGAAAATATGATTTGCTCAGTTATAACATATATATATATATATAAACTCACTGTTGGCTTCTGCGAGCGGTTGGTTGGCTTCTATGAGCGTTTTATTGGCTACGAGCAGCAAAGAGGCTTCGAGAGCTTAAAAATGGGCTTCTATGAGCGTTAGGATTTATTGGCTTCTATGAGCGTTTTTATTTATTGGCTTCTATGAGCGAGTATTTTTTGGCTACTAGAGCAGAGAGGGCTTCGAGAGCGAATTCGAGTTCGGATGGAACTGCTTCTATGGAAAAAAACGCCGGTTTATATATCCAGTTTTAATCTATCGAAAATGGAGGTTCACCTCTATGTGAATTGGGCTAGAAAATAATTCGGCGCGATAGTGTGCCTCCCTAGATTCGAAATTCGGCGCGTTAAGATCGGTCGAGCGATATCATCGTGCGGCCGCGATGCTATCGCTATCGACGTGTATCGATGTTGTCAATTGCTCGAGGCCGGCACGCGATTTTACGCAATTGAACGTGACGAGATTATGATCTCTTAACTATTTGGAAAAAAAATAGAGTCCGACATTTGGGTGAATTTAGGAAAAGAAGTCAAGGTCATTCGTGGGACGTCACAACGCTTTTACGCACCGACCAGAAGCAACGCCTTTGTCGCATGAAAAATGCTCATTCAAAGCACACTCACAAGTCAACCGGTGATTGTTCCAAAAAAGTACAAAGATGCGTCGGCATAAAGCTACATTATTGTCTGATTCTCTAGCTAACACACGATTCGACTTAGTTTGTGAAATGAATAACACATCGTAGGTCTGACAATAAAATCCCTGCGATGAGAATACGTAAAGATGTATAAATTATTGATACATCTTGTTGTCGCAAACATGAATGAGCGAAATTCGAGTCAATCATTTGCTACCGGGGTAAGGCTGAAAAAAAGAATATCAACATGCTTGTGGTTTAGTTTGATAGAAAATTGTTCATTTCAGGTTTAATAAAAAATGTTAATCCGTACTTTTTTACCCTGCAAAAAAAAAAATCAGCTTGTTGAAATTTTTGTATTTTTTTCAAGTTAACAAAATTGCTGAATATGACATTTTATTCAAGGTTAGCCACATGTGAACATTCGCAAATTTAACATATTTTTGAAAAAATCTCAATACCTACTCAGATTTTAAAAATCTTTGAATATTTTTGTATTTTTTGGTATGTAAAAAATGTTGTAGTATTTTTATAAATTTTCATTATTTTTCAGTACATTGGTATATAAATTTCAAAAATTTCATGCTCTAGAATTCAAAGTTTATTAAATTATTTGTATTTGAGAGGGTTTTTCAGCAAATAGTGTCTATAAAGATTTCCATTTCCTTCGATTGTTTGATACTTTTTTAATCGTTCTACGATTTAAAGAATTGTTCGGTATAACTTAAACTATTCGTATTTTTCAGTAAATAGGATGTTGCAGAATTTCCTAGTATTTTTAAATAATTTAGGTGTTTTTACAATAGGAATCGGACTTATACATTTACAGAATTTCGAACTCTAGAATTTGAACATAATGAAATTTTCCGTGTTTTACAGGATTTTCCAGAAAGCAGTGTCTCAAAAAATTTTTGCTTTTTCCAGTACTTGCCGTATTTCTTCAGTTTTTCTATATCAAGGATCGTTCATTATTTTTATATATTGCTCTATGAATTTCTGCAATTTAAAAGATTTTCAATGTTTATATATTTACACGTATTTTTCTTTCTGTATTTCTAAGTATTTATAGAATGTTGTGGAATTTTGTTTGATTTACATTACAATTGAAAATAGTTTGAATTACATTCGAATGTTTTCAAGATATCGAAAAACCAGAAAACATTGATATATAACGGAGAATGTCAATATAGTTCAATGAATATATTTATGTAATCCGAAAAATTTGTAGAATCTGAGGAATATATTAGTTAACTTTGACAATTGTGTACATTTAAATATTTTTTGAAGAATGCCTCATAAATATTTGCTAAATGAATTAAGAAGGTTTTAAAGGAACCCAAAACTTGCAAAAAATGTTAATTATTTCGAGGAATACTCATAAAATTTAAAAGTTTTCGAAAAGTGAATTACTTTTTAAAATTCAGAAAATTAAGAAACATTGCAAATTTGATACAAAGTCTAAATTCAATAAAATTTCAAATAATTTGAGAGTGAAAGAAAATATACATCAATTTGGTACATTGTCTTCAATATCATTTTTCTTCTAGGCATGCATTTTAATTTTTCTTTGATCTTGATAAAAAAAAAAATTAGTGCAAATTTAAAAAATATCGAATTTATGAGATATCTCAGAATTTATACATATATTTCTCAATTTGGAAACTTTTGAATGACTCCAGTGATTCAAACCGATATTTTTTCAGAACTAATGAATATTTTAAGATTTGAAAAATGTTAATGAATTTCTTAGATTATGGTAAATTCAAGAATCTATGTTTGACTCCAAAATAAGCTGAGTAATATCCGTAATATTTGTTGTCAAGTAAGAAAAGTTTCAACGTATGACGAAGATTCAAGAATTTCAATAAAAATATATAATTAAAGAAGGTCTTCATAAATTTGATTAATCTTGAAAATTTTTTACGATCAAGTAAAATAAACCGCGTGAATTGACGTATTTTTAGTTGGTATTTTACCCATCCGGAATTTCCCAGGTGTGAAGTAATGTCCATCATCACCATATATTTTGCTGCTGAATTACTAGCCAGAGTTACAAAGCGTATTAAATAATACAATTTGTTATGCGTAGCATAATTTAATCCTTTTTCCGGGCACGTCCTAAAACTTTCAATGGGAAGTGGCCCCTCTCACGGGCTGCACGCCCCTGAGAACGACGTGCTGCCCACGCCGCTGTGCGCGCGCACACTCCCACTCGCCGGACTCTGCGCGCGCACTTCACTGTGGCGGGGGCGAGCGCTGAGGTCTATATAACGACCCGTGCGAGCCCCGAGAGCCAGAGTTCCGTGGTCGTCTAGCACGACCAGTCCTCCCCCTCCCCACGCGGAAGACACGCTGCAAAGCGGGAAGCTCGCGCCCCCAACTCCACGCGGAAGACACGCTGCAAAGCGGGAAGCTCGCGCCTCCAACTCCTCGCGGAAGACACGCTGCAAAGCGGGAAGCTCGCGCTCTCCACTCCTCGCAGAAGGTTCCTCACCCGCGGTTACTCTCGTGGAAACCTGCCCAGCGTCATGGATACAGCCACAGTAAGTCAGGCCACTTAACAAGAATACTCCCCAGTCACTGACAACTCGATCCCTTTGAATTAATAGATAAAGCGTATTCGAGGTGGCCGAAAATATCGCCAACAAGCCCAAGAGGTTGCGAAGAAACGAGCGGAACGGCTCCCGAAGTTACTCGACTTGAACGTTGCGCCTCCACCGTCAACCGTTCCACGACCTTCTGGAACCACGACCCCGTGGGAACTTCATCCCCCAGCCTGGACACGCGGTCTGGAAAGAGTATCGAACGCGTCGTTGGACGCAGCTGGAGGAGCACACTGCGAAGCAACGAGAGAGCATCACGTGGTGGTGGTCTCCCCCGAGGTGCACACCAAGTCCCAGCAAGCGTTTTCGCCCGAACCCGCAGGCGGTGACCCCGACGTCCCCCCGAGTACGGTCAGTCGTGACGCGACCATCTCCGTACGGTGGGTCAAGGAACCGACCCCAGGGTCGAGAGCGTTTGCTATTCTCCCCCGTCAGCCCTGAAAAGGGAACCCCCCAACCCCGAGCACTCCTCTCAAGGCACCCCCACGGCCCACGGCCCCTCCCCCTGAGGTCAACGAGGCTGACGAACTACAAGCTTACGCCGAGGAGCACCTACTGCTCTCTCCGGACGAATTGGACAGGACCATCTCTTCCCTGTTATGGGACTCGGTTGAGGAAGGGGACCTATTATCTTAAGGAGTAGAATAACTATAACCCTTGTAATAAGAATAAGGATAGTTGTACTTGAATCTTTCTGAATATAAGTTGAATGAATTGGATTTTATTGAAGTTATGAATGTCTACACCTGACCCTCCGGAAGCCAAGAATACAGTCTTCGCCGTTTTTTCCTTTTCTTTATTTTCCCTCATCTGTTGCAATTTGCAACAAATTATTCGTCAATTCCTGGTGTATGAAATTTCATTTTCAACTATCGAATTTTTTAAATTGACAGAGATGATTTAAAAGGAAACTTTTCTTTTTTATATTTGGATGTCCATCTTTTTTTAGCATAAATGATTTAGTTTAGGCACAGATAATTTTGTAAATTTTTTTCAGATTCAAATGATGAAATTTCGTATCTTTCAAGTTATCTGAAGTGGTTTTTGAAATCGCTTATTTCAAAATGTGAATAATCAAATACACAGTTCCAAAATGACATGTCAAAATATAAGAAAAGATAATTACACACCAAAAATAATTATAACTATTCGATAATACTTCGGCAAATAATTATTTCACAAAAGCTGAACACACAATACTCGCGTTTATTACATTTGACTGATTATTATATACATATTTACAATTGAACAAATGTTTTGATATGAAAAAGCTCTGATGATCTCAAAAAGAATTTCGATGTAGGAAATAAATTTTTCTTTTCTATACTTGGCTTTTTTTTTCGCTGCCTCTTTCAGAATCCGAGCAATCAGTCGACTTTCCAGAATCTTCATCAACGTCCCCAACAGAATTGATTCCCTGCTTTCCATTTTTATTATCATCCTGTCGCTCTTGACTCTTGACTTGACTCTTTTCGTGACATAAAGACTCTTCGTCGCTGCTATCTGAGTCGCTGATGCCATCCAAATCCAAATCTGAATCGTCATCCAGCAAAGTTTTTCTTTTCTTTTTCGTCAAATTTGGTTCATCTTTGTGCTTCCTTTTTTCTTCGGGTGAAGAATCAAGATTTTGGAAACCTTCTTCAACTGCCTCGCTGATTTTTTCCGTCATTTCAGATCTTTTTTTATCGTACTGTTCATCCTTGAATTTGAATTTGGGTCTTGAGAGGAGTTTTTCTAACTTTTTCTTTTTTCGTGCAGCTGCTTTTTCCATTCGCTCCGACTGCTTTTCTAGGTAGGCTTTCACACGTTTTTCCTCATTGATGTCTCTTAAACGGCGTCCACTCAAATCGCGACAAGCTTCGCGATTTGTGGTTTTTTCGATCTGAGCCCCAATTGCGCGGAGCATCGAGCCAAAACCACCTTTGCCACCAAAAATTTTCGGGTTGATTGAGACGATCCCATTTTGCAGAATTTTATTGTCCGTCGCGAGGAGATGATTTATCTTCATATAGAAATTAGAGCGTTTCAATTCCTGTAAAAAAAAAAAAAACAAATTGGTAAATTTATTGAACAATAAGTTTGTTGTATGAATTTCATTTGAATGCACAAGAGCATGAGAAGAAAAGACATTTTTTATCGTGCACTTGATTTTCACGAATGAAAATTATTGAAAACATAAACTTAACAATATATCAATTGGTTGATTGGGTTCGTACTTTTTTCTAATGTACTTGAAGCATGACGGAATTTTCATAATTTAGAAATCTTGACAGAAAAAAAAATTTATGAAACATCGAAGAATTGATGAAACTTTGAGGACACTTTTTAGAGTAGCAAAAAATTTTAATTAGTATGTACCTGAAGTTACAAATGTTTAGAATTAAATGAAAATAAAAAATATGTGAATTTTTTCATTTTTTATTATGATAGGAAGTGTCACGAATATTGTTTAGGGAGGATACGATGTTACGATTAAAAATGTTTAAAAGCAGGTAGAAAATTTTGTTCTATATAAACTGATAAATTTTGTTCGTCTAATTTTAAACGTTTGGAACTTTAAGCACAATAATTATTAGTGTAGTTGAAAAAGTTTTTCATATTTTTTTTGGATCTTCAATCATTAAATAACATCAGTGTTTTCAGAGATTTATATACTCAATTTCGTTTGCAGTCAAAACGTTATCCAATAGATTCAAAAAAGTTTTTAACGATGTATTAAAAATCAGAAATGGTTGGAGAATTTCAAGAAATGTAATTCAAAGTATCAAACTTAAGAAAATCTGAATACTCGAAAATTTTTGCACATGAAGTTACAAACGTTTAGAATTAAAAGAAAAAGTAAAATAGGCGTGTATTCAAGAAAAAATTTTTCCTGTTGTGTTTAACGACTTTTTAGTTGAAACAACAAACTTTAGGCCTACCAACAAAATATTTAATAAAATTGTTTAGGACTTTCTTAAGGAATTCAAGAATGTTTGAAGACAATAATAACTAGGAGTGAATTTAATGCTATAATACAAAATTTATTGATCAAACATTGTTCCATACAATTTGATTTACAATAGTTAGGATCTGTATTTCGTTTTTAATTTCAAGCTATAAACATTATTTCAAAATGTAGGTTACATTCATCGACCCTTTTATTTACTATTATCTTTTCTTATTCATTTATCTACACCTCCCGATAATCGCGTTCTTAAATATCTTTATTCAATGTTCATACCCTTTTTCGTAGCTTCAACTTCTGTTTCACAAATTCTTATTTCATTTCTAATAGTCGCACTTATTCATTTCAATATTCTCATTATTCAATATCGCTTTCATAATTATAACTACTCCAATTTCGCATTCACTCTCATTCACACTTTTGAGTAATCGCACTCTTAATATTAAAGTTATTTCTGACAACATTCTAGAACTATAGTTCTCCCATCTCGGCTAATTCTAGCATTATCGCTTCCGAAGGTTCCGATTTTTCCAATGTTGTTTCTGTTTCAACATCCAATTTTGTCAGGTTGTTTAACTCCCGATCAACTGTACCTAAATTTAAACCATGGGTTTGTTTATGACCACAATGTCCGCATGTCACCGTGCTTTGCTTTTCCGGGGTTATTAATATAATCCCTAATTGTTGCGAGGTCTCCTTGGCTAGCTCGTTGTCCACTAATTCCGAGGAAGCTGTAGCTTTAGGATTTAATCTCTTTAGTATTCTTAATCGATGGTATAAATTCAATATTCCTCTTTTTTTAAACACGTGTTTCTTCTCACTAGGTTTCACCCTTTTCCTCCTGATCAGACTTTTATTCGTCCAGATCAATTCTTCCACCAAAGGCACTGCAACGAAAAACTCTTTCAATATTTTGTGTCGGTTTCCTATGTTTTTATTATCTCTAGGTTCAAAGCGTTTATATCATTTCGTTACTCAATTAAATCTTATTCGTTTGTTTACGCGAATTTTCTCTCTCTTGTTAAAGTTTTATTATACTCAACATCTTGGTTTTTCGATTCGTCTACCCTTCATATTATTCAGCTACTCTTTTATCCCTGTTATAAATATTGTTACCGTCAAATTACTATTTGTTCTAGTTCTTTTCATTCTATTTTCTATTTTATTTTATATTGAATTTTTCCTCTAAATTATTCCAACATCACTGTTGTTTCAAAAGGGTAAGGAATGGAGAAATCTACAAAAATAGTAGATTGTCTTGAGACGAGTTGCTTTGGATCTGAAGCTCGAAAGGAATAAATCCCTTTCGCTCGAATCTCGGTCAATCTATACCTTGCAATTTCAACGATACGACTTGCCCACTTTGAACGCGTCACTTTATCATAGAAAGAAAGGAGAAAGTACAAAATATTTGAACAGCCTTGAAACGAGTTGCCTTGGATCTGAAGCTCAAAAGGGATAAATCCCTTTCGCTCGAATCTTGGTCAGTCTATATTTTGCACAAAATATTATATTTACTTGCGAATTTCTATCCTTGCACCAACAGATATTGGGGCCTAGAGTACAACTCTGGCTTTTTGGTCGATTAGTACTCGGCAGGTAAATGATGAAGCGGAGAGATCGTCTTCAGGTCGGATCTCTATAAGGGCCCGGGGAAGAGAATTACCAAGAAATACGTTTTTTAGGGCTTCCTGTCCAGACTCTAGAAAGAGATTTGAGGAGACTAACTTGGGTTTTTCTTCCATGCACTAAGGAAACGCGCGGGTTTATAAATGTTTCTTGGTTGAGGGGAAATAATAAAATTTGTAAAGAGGAGGCAAAAACAGGTTCCGTTTTGGCCGATGATGTATTGAAATTATTTGATATCATAAACTCAAAATGGATTGAAGTCATTATCGCGTGCCGATTTTAGTTCATTTCCATCCGCTCATTATTCGAATTAGATATCAAATTTTGAAGTCGTTATCGCGTGCCGATTTTAGTTCGTTTCCATCCGTTCATTAAAGTAAAATTAAAAAGGTGAAAATTATTCGTATCGGGGTAATTGTAGATCTCATTAAAAGTCATCGCGCGTTATCTTATTTGTTCTTTAAAAATAGTCTCTGTTAAAATTCTTAATAACTCTATGAAATAACTTTTATAAAACTAAAATTTGTTTCTCCTTTTCTTTCTTTATAATTTAATGAGACCAGAAGAGCGGACGTACACCGCTCGTCACATGAAAACTGAAAATAATTATCTCTAACTTTAGACAATTTTAACAAGACAGAATTTTTTTTTACACCCTCAAACGTGTAAATACTCAAGAGTTTTATTTATCATAACTCTTATTATCTCTTTCCCAAAAGGCATGATTATCTAATTTTTTGGTTTGATGGAAAAGTTATTTTAAAATCGAATTCGAAAAAAACACATTTTCTAATTGATTCATGAAATTTTTATTAATGTAAAATTTAAAAAAGTTCAAAGCATACATATTGGAATATTAAAAATGATTTTTTGACATTATATGATGATTTCGAGTTCTGAGGTTTATTTAGGTAAATAATAATAAGTTTCTGTCAGTTACGTCTGGACTAAATAGTTTCAGAACAGAAAATTTAACTTCAAGTTCGAAAAATTTCGATATGAAAGAAACAGAATTCACAAGATTCTAAATATATGAATTGTATTGAGTAAAAAATAATATCGAACTATACATTATTACAAGAGAAATCGATAAAATATATTTCCTAAAAAATAAAGTTGATGTCGGATAGCAAACTTTATATCAGTGATATTTTATTCGTGATGTGATTGGCTGATTGGAAAGTTAGGTTGGCGATGGAGTAAAATTTGAACTTCGAATGAGAACAAATTAGCAATTCGCGACATGTACCGGTATTATCGAAGTGAGCCATAATTCGCGAAAAATTAAAATTTGCATGAAAATCTCAAGTTGAAGTGTTTTTATGTTGAAATTTTTGTGTACAAAACAAAATATTATACAAGTGAAAGTTGAAAGCTGAGAGAGAGAGAGAGAGGAGATACACATTTAAACAAAACACAGTCTAATGTTATTGTCAGGCGCGTAAGCAGAGGTTGGTTTTGGGGGTTCAAACCATTCCCGAAATTCGGATAAAATTAATTATGTTCATGTGTAAAAACAATGATATTTTTATATTAAAATATAATTAAAACACGAGTTATACAAATAATGCATGAAAACGTGAGTGATATTTATTCAATGAAAAAGTAAAAATTATTATAACGTAGGATTACGTAGAAAGTAACAATTTGAAAAATTGCTTTAACGCAGTGAATAATAGAGAAAAGTAAAAATCTTCGAACATGCTAAACATCTGAAAATCTATTAACCTGTGATTAAGAATTATAGAAATCTATGTAGAATACTTATTAGAGTATTATAAAATCATTCGAATCATAATAATTTCGGAGTTATACAAAAAGTAATATGAGGCACTTAGAACAAGAGAAAGAAAGTTGTCAATGCCTAGGTAAAGTAAAATTTTTTCTTCCTTTTCCACCAACTGTTTTTCAATCGTACTCTACCTAGGCATTGATAACTTTCTTTCTCTTGTTCTAAGTGCTTCATATAGGAATCTATGAATAAAGTGTTTTCTGAAAAATCTCAACAAATTCCTACGATTTTTAATATCTTGAATTTCAGAGCATCTAATTCTAAGAAACGTATAGAGAAACACATAGTTATTTATAAATCTAGAAAATTTCTAGAGAACGCAACAATATCTTTAAAGCACTTCAAAAATATGAAGAAACAAGAACTTCAGAAAATACGAAAAATCTATATAAATGTGATTTTTTTATAAATCTTTGAAATAACCGAGAATAGATCGAAATTCGCATTTCAGACTCTAGAGCATTGATTTTTTTTTAAATATAATGTAGCAATCAACATGAGCATTAGAAATATATGAGAATATCTAAGAAATTCTTCAAGGTTGCGTATACTAGAAAAATGCGTAAAATACTAGAAATCTTTTGATACATTAAAACTATGTTAATATCATGTTTTTAAAAATTTAACTATCTTGGAATTCTATAGAATATACATATGTATATTGGATTCATTATCATATATATTTAGCTAATGATAAAAATTATTTTAGAAATTCATAATATGAATATTTGAGAAAACATTGGAAATACATTCTGTTCAATTTATATAATTCGACATTCTTTCAACTATATGAATACCAATAAAATATCAAATAAGAGTATAGACAAATGATATGACAGATATCTCCTTCAGGAAATTAATTTAAACACGCACAGTCGTTGAAAATTTCAATATTATAGCATCGATTTCTAGAAATCTATAACAATACCAGACAATGCTGGAAATTTTCATAAATAACATACAACAACGAAATTGTCAAAAAATATGACATGTAATACTTCATATCGGGTGTGCTTAGAATTACCTAAAAAAAACATGAAAAGGAAAAAATTTTTTAGAACTTCAATTCCTGCAGCATCGAATTCTAGATAGCTACATAGAACTTTGTAATAATATCAGAAAATCCTTCAAGTCTTGTAAATATCAAAAGTATATATATCCGAAAATTTTGAATAATGATAGTTGTAATTGAAAGAATCGTGAGCCTGTGTGAAGGATGAAGAATTACAAACTTGATTCTACTTTTTTTCATGTCTAATTGTATACTGTGTTTCTAAATAAAATATATAGTTATCCTATTTATTCTGAATATCAAATTTTTGTAAATAACACTTGATAATCTTCAAAAAATCTGCTTTTACATTCATGTAAAGTTGGCAACCCTTTTTTTTTAAACATAAAATTTTTGTGAGTTCTGGGTAGCTTGGCGATAGTTCTGGAGTTCTAGAACAAAATTATGAATAGTTCTGGAAAAAACCAGGTGAAAACGCTCAAACGAAAAAAAAGGGCTCTAACTTATGCGGCGCCCTATTTCGGCGCTATATGAGTTCTGACGTATTCAAAATGTTCCTAATACATAGTTCCAGAGTTCTTTGAAAGATTTTCAATAGTTGTGGGCAAGTTTTCAAGAAAACGAGGTATAAAGTTTTCAAATAAAAACGATTATTTCCGATAAATAAGCCACATCGAGTCGAAAAAAAGTTCTGATTAGAGTTTTGGGTAGCGCCTTAAGAGTTCTGAAGATAATTCAAATAATGTTTCGTGAAAAAATCCAAATCCAAATAGTTCTAGCGAAAATTGAGTTACGATTTTTCAAAAATGCGATTTTCTCCGATAACCCAGCCAAAACAGGTCGGATAAGAATTCTGATTAGAGTTCTGAGTAGCGCCCCAAGAGTTCTAAAGACTAAATAATGTTTGGCAAAAAAATCAAAATCCAAAAAGTTATAGCGAAAATCAAGTACCGTTTTTTCAAAAATGCGATTTTCTCCGACAACTCCGTTAAAACAAGTCGGACAAAAGTTCTGATTAGAGTTTTGAGTAGCGCACCAAGAGTTCTAAAGACAATTTAAACAATGTTTGGCGAAAAAATCAAAATCCAAAAAGTTATAGCGAAAATTGAGTACCGTTTTTTCAAAAATGCGATTTTCTCCGACAACTCCGTTAAAACAGGTCGGACAAAAGTTCTGATAAGAGTTCTAAGTAGCACCCCAAGAGTTCTAAAGACTATTTAAATAAAGTTTGACGGAAAAATCAAAATCCAAAAAGTTATAGCGAAAATTGAGTTTTAAGTAGCGCCTCAAGAGTTCTGAAGATTATTTAAACAAAAGTAGATAGGCTATGCCGATTCTAGATACCCCCACTCCTCCACCCATCACGTGACCCCCCTCCCCTCCCCGGCCCCTCCACCTCCCCCTGCGCGCTGATTGGTCCACCCCTCCCCTCCCACTCCATGGGTTTTCCGTATTTTTCCGCGATTTTCCTAGATTTTCCCTAGATTTTTCTAAATTTTTCCTAGATTTTCCCTACATTTTCCGGATTTTCGTTAGATTTTTCCGAATTTTTCCAAAATTTTCCAAGCTTTCCTCTAGATTTTCAGGGATTTTCCCTAGAAAAATTGCTGTCAACAAAATGGCGGTCGAAAAAACAAGATGGCGGCGGTCGGTAAATTACCTGTGTCAGTAATAATCACCTGCAGTCGGTAACTATTACCTATGGTAGGTAATTTTAGGAAATTTTTTGGTTATTGTTTTTTTATTTTTTTATTAATTTTTTTTTCTCAGTTTTTAATTACATTTGTTTCTTTTTTATAATGATTACATATATATACTTATAATTCCTTAAATCTACTCTTCTACGCCATACTTTTCTCTCATATACCCATTTGTCCATACAACTGTTGTTTTTAAAAATTCGTGCTTTCGACGCTCTTCAATCATTGGTTCACTTAAATTTACAGAGTTTTCACGATTGTTCAGACAAAAAAAATCATGCACACTTTCACTCCAGTCAAACATTCGTTCTTTAAATAACAATATTTCACATATTCTATCACACTCGCATTCATCCTCACATTCAAACAAACTTAATTCTAAGGCTTCAATCTCTAGCTGATATTTCATCCTTAATCAACTAAACTCCTTCTGACGTTCCGAAAACTCTTCATTATTTTTGACCATCAAGTTATTCAAATTATCTATTTCTTTTTCTATCGTATCGCTCGTGTCCATCACTCCATTTAACTTAGCGACGTCGATTCGGATCTTCTCTACCACCGACAAGCGTCTCAGTGCATCGAGCTCCCGTTTCTTTAACAATAAAAAAAAAAAAAAAAAAAATGTGAAAAAGTACTTGAGTGTATGTATACATAAATATTAAATAATAAGCATTGTTACAGAAATATCGAGCTATGTAGAAATTTCCGAACTTAATGCTAAAAACGCAACCGTCACAGTAGATAGACTATGCCGATTCTAAATACCCCCACTCCTCCACCCATCACGTGACCCCCCCGGCCCGCGTCGGTAAGGTAGGGCGGTGGTAAAGTAGAAATACAAGATGGCGGATGTCGATAAAGTGGGAATTAAAGATGGTGGTGGTCAGTTAATTACCCGCAGTCGATCAAACAGGGGTGTATTTATTTATAAAGGCAAATTAAACATATGATCTTAAACATTACGTTGACACGCTTTACGCTATTATAATGATAATCCCAGTATGATAATAATCATAAAAAATTTAAACTATTTCTCCACGCCATACATATTCCGCATATATGTACTCTCTCGCACTGTCGTACCCATTAACATATCATACTTTTCTCTCTCTTGATTTAAACACTCATCCAAATCTATTGATTTAAAATTTTTTTCCAGACAAAACGCATTAAACGACTCTTCACAATCTTCAAAATCGCCCTCTACCATCAGCGATCTCTTGTATAATTGTTCTTTTTCGCACTCATTTACACATTCATCCAACCTTAATTGTTGTAATTCATAATTTATTTTTACTCTATCAATTTCCTCCTGGCGTGCTGCAAACTCTTCATTATTTTTTTTGCAAATCGTTCTCCAGAATAGAAATCCGCCCCTCGATTTCATTGTTTTTTTCCATTACTTTGTTAAAACGCTCCACATCACTCCGAATTTTCACAATTTTTTGTAGTCTTTGTTGCTCATCGAGATCACGTTTCTTGAAAAAAAAAGTATACCTCAGCTAATTATCGAATTAAGATAACCCTCATAAACTCTACCATAAAAGACCTAATCCTCATATTTCGCGCTTAGGAAGAACTTTTATTTATAAATATCCTGTACTCACCGAAATCATGAAATTTCCAACAACTTTGATCACCCATGGACTAAGTGCAATACATGTCATACTCGGAGAGGAGTGATGTGGAGCGTTTTAACAAAGTAATGGAAAAAAACAATGAAATTGAGGGGCGGATTTCTACCCTGGAGAACGATTTGCAAAAAAAATAATGAAGAGTTTGCAGCACGCCAGGAGGAAATTGATAGAGTAAAAATAAATTATGAATTACAACAATTAATTAAATAATTAAAAAATAAAATATTAATTACAACAATTAAGGTTGGATGAATGTGTAAATGAGTGCGAAAAAGAACAATTATACAAGAGATCACTGATGGTAGAGGGCGATTTTGAAGATTGTGAAGAGTCGTTTAATGCGTTTTGTCTGGAAAAAAATTTTAAATCAATAGATTTGGATGAGTGTTTAAATCAAGAGAGAGAAAAGTATGATATGTTAATGGGTACGACAGTGCGAGAGAGTACATATATGCGGAATATGTATGGCGTGGAGAAATAGTTTAAATTTTTTATGATTATTATCATACTGGGGTTATCATTATTATAGCGTAAAGCGCGTCAACGTAATGTTTAAGATCATATGTTTAATTTGCCTTTATAAATAAATACACCCCTGTTTGATCGACTGCGGGTAATTAACTGACCACCGCCATCTATAATTCCCACTTTATCGACATCCGCCATCTTGTATTTCTACTTTACCACCGCCCTACCTTACCGACGCGGGCCGGGGGGTCACGTGATGGGTGGAGGAGTGGGGGTATCTAGAATAGGCATAGCCTATCTACTGTTCTGTGTAGCGCCTAAAGAGTTCTGAAGATTATTCAAATAATGTTTGGCGAAACAATCAAAATCCAAAAAGTTATTGCGAAAATTGAGTTCCATTCTTTTTAAAAATGCGATTTTCTCCGATAACCCAGCCAAAACAGGTCGGAGAAGAGTTCTGATTAGAGTTCTGAGTAGCGCCCTAAGAGTTCTGAAGATTATTCAAGTATTTTATTGTTCCAATTATGTATATGTTCAAAAAATTTGTTGCAACTATAGGTACTAAAAATACGTTTCAAAGAATTTAAGACCTCACAATTTGAAAATATATGATATTAGATGTGTCAAGCTATCAATTCGGTTCCAAGTTTTACAATTTGTATTTAACTGTTTTTCTAATCCTTTGAATCAGATCAGATTTTGTAAATTATGACACAGCTTTTCTTTCTCCCAAAACTTGCTTTTGATTTTTGGTCATGAACCAACAACGGTCTCAACTAGATTTCTTAAAGATTATCATACTCTTTACTATCCTATGCAGTAACACATTTTTTCAAGTATTGTAAGTCGCTAGGTTCCTAAGATAGTATTTTTGAACATTTGATTTACCTTTTGAAGTTAAAAATTTAAAATCGAATTTGTGAACCTAGGGCTTTACCCTTATTTCAAATCACAAATATTGATAATATCTTACGTAAATTTTCAAGTAATAGGGGACTGGAATGAACATGATGTTGATATATTACACCTGTCATTTTTTCTATTTAACAATTCCAAGTTCACATCGTTTTCTTATTTCTATGAATGATATTGAATAAATCGCTTCACGATGTTCAATTTTTTTCAAACATGAAATTTTTAACAATTTTCTTGGTAGTATACAAAGTTTCTCTTGTAGACATAGTTTATGTAAGCGCGGATAGTGATATTAATGTAATTGCAATGCAAACATTTTTTTAACTACATGCAAACACCGTATAAACAGTTAATGTAAATATGTCTACATGATGTTTACATCAATGATTTTAGTTGAGATTACAGAATTGATAAAAAAAAAAAAACTCAGTGTCAAAGTCAACTGAGAGTATAATTACAGAAACTGATTGGGGAGCTGGATGTTTACAGCAGGGTTTGTGAATATTGATTTTCGTCCTCTCTCAAAACATAAGTTTATCTTTTTCTCGTAGCATAATTATGCTACAAGTTACGAACGCTGGTTCATAGTCCCATCTCCAGCATTACACAGCTATTACTATATATTTTTTGGTATTGCCTTTTTTTACTACGAAATGGCTTGCATATTAGCAAGCGTGTCTGCTGTGCGGTGCTGTGTGCTGCTTTGTGGTGCTGTGTGCTGCCTCTCCCGCCGACTCGACTAATAAGGGCGAGCGTCGCCTTTCAGGCCCGCGATTGGTCGGCTCAGCGTGGGGCGCGGAAATTCGAATCTCGAAAGGCACAGCCGCCACAGATTACCGATAGCAAGTCTGGGGTACGTTCCAAAAGTCAACTTAGTTCAACTCGGGCACGATTTTTGTACTCCGAAAACAGAAAAACCTACGCAAGTTAAACTCTAGTAAAACTTTTGGAACGCACTCCCGGTCGTGTATTCAATCTTTGTTTTCTCTCTTGTACATATTTTTCTGTCTTTTTCGCGTAGTGAACAGCTGTTCACTGTTGTCGCAGAACAGTGTTTGTCAATCCGCAAAATAATAAATAATAAACAAAATATAGTGGTGTTCCCGGATTATAACTCCAGTGGAGAGAGACGTATTAAAAATTAGAATTCTCTTTCCCACTCACTGCCGTCATTTCAAATTAACAATTTTTTCATTTGAAAACATTATGTTAATAGCAATATTTATGTTGCTATTCTAAAAATAAAAAATGTTTCAATGCATGGAATGAAAGAAAAACAAAAAAAAATCACTGTAAATTCCACAGTAAATAATCAAAAAATTATAATTTGAATTGGAAGAAGATTTCCACCCGATCACCGCAGGTCACGGGTAGGAGTAAAAGTTACTCGTTGACTCAGTCGCCACGTTCTCGCTCACTAGGCAGACTCGTTCACTCGGCGCTCACTCACTAGGCGAACGAGTGTACATATATATTATTAAAGGTTTCATTAATAACTTTTCGTAGCTTTAACTTTTATTATACATAAATGGATATAAACTTCTTTCAATTCTGCATAAAATAATAATTAATTTTATCAGGGTCACAGGAGAGGTTAAGAATCCTAAAACCATAATCTGCCTACGCGTCGGATAAAGACTGCATGAACACTTAGTGCCTGCCTAGGCGGTAGATCGAAGGTCGCCGGTTATTAACTTTACAAAACAAATGTCATTATAAATGTAAAAAAAAAAAAAAAAAAAAAAAAAATGAAAAAATGTAAAAATAAAAAAATAAAAAATACTTCAGAACACTTGCGGCGCTACTCGGCACTCTAATCAGAACTCTTTTCCGACCTATTTTGGCTGAGTTATCGGAGAAAATCGCATTTTTGAAAAAATGGAACTCAATTTTCGCTAGAACTTTTTGGATTTTAATTTTGTCGTCAAACATTGTTTAAATTGTCTTTAGAACTCTTGGGGCGCTACTCAAAACTCTAATCAGAACTCTTTTCCGACTCGATTTGGCTTATTTATCGGAAATAATCGTTTTTCATTTGAAAACTTTATACCTCGTTTTCTCGAAAACTTGCCTAGAACTATTGAAAATCTTTTAAAGAACTCTGGAACTATGTATTAGCAACATTTTGAATACGTCAGAACTCATATAGCGCCGCGTGAAGTTAGCGCCCTTTTTTTTCGTTTGAGCGTTTTCACCTGTTTTTTTCCAGAACTATTAATAATTTTGTTCTAGAACTCCAGAGCTATCGCCAAGCTATCCAGAACTCACAAAAATTTCATGTTTTAAAAAAAAATGGTTGCCAACTTCACACCAATTGCTTTTACAAGTATATTTGTACATTATCAAAAATGTTTTTTTTTTTTTTTAATGAATTCAAATTTATAGAACACTGCATATTACAAACTGTATATAATAGTATTAAAAAAATGAGTTTAATTATTAACGTCAGCTTCGTGATGCAGGATTGGAATTGTATCATTTATGTAATTTCATCTCAAGTTAGTATTTTAACTAAAAAAATAAGGTTAAGTTCAAAAGAAACCTATTTGCAAGTGTTACATAGTGATAGTCACAAAGAAACAGAAGAATCAAGAATGGATCATCACTAAATTCGTGATTAAATTGAAGCAAGATTTGTGAACCTATGGAAGGGTGTTGACGAATATTCGAGAAAAAAAAAAAAAAAACTTCGAAAGAAAAGTAATTCTAGCTATACGATCACTACTTGCAAGAACAAACTTTTGAGAACATTGGCATTTATCAAAAAAAAAAACGTTTTCAATCATGATCAATAACTGTTTGTTGCTTTTTCCAGAATAAAATTGTAGAAATCGCTAGCAGTTTGCATGCATAACAATAAAGAAAAAAATGAACAATAGTTAACAAGGATAATGTATTAAAGAAGGATAGAAATGCATATTTTAGAGTCAAGAATCATGAATTCGCTGAATTATTATCATGTTCATTAAACTAAAGACATGAACTTAAATAATAAACATTCTGCACAGTACAACACGGTTGAAAAGACATAGAACTCTAAAAATTATAATTAAAAAATAGTTGAATGGTCCACAGTTATTGTAGAATAAATATTAAATTTACAAACAAATGGAGACACCACAATTCGAAATAGTTTGCATAAATTAATGATTTGAACATGGGACTTGGGATTATGAATATCAAAATTAATTATAAATTCAAAAAAATGGGGGTGGGGGCTCAGAACAATGATTAATACATAAACATACAAAAATTTAAAATAGAGTAATTAGAATGTAAAATATAAAAATTAGGTAAAATTAAAATCACATGAAAGTATGAAAAAATCGACATTAAATATCGACTACATGATAAGATGGAAGCAGAGATGTGCGAAAGTACGACTCATGAGTACCTGAGTACAGAGTACATGTACTCGATTACGATCCGAGTACCCAAGTACATGTACTCGAGTACTCAGATCTCTCCTAGTACTCAAGTACATGGACTCAAGTACTCAGAGAGGGCCGAGTACCCGATTACACGACTCGAGTACAATCCGAGTACTCAAGTACGAGTACTTGAGTACATGCACTTGGAAAGAGCCAAATATTCAGCCAAAACTTGATCACATGTACTCGCGCGTACTTATGTATTCGTGTAGTCGTGTATAAGGAGAGAGCTGAGTCCTCGAGCACAAATCAAGCAAGTCAATGAGTATATTTAGTATTAACTATCCTTTAGGAACAATCTTGATAAATTTTACAAAAGATATGTGCTTTCCGAAGTTCTTTAGTTCGTTGAACAAAAGAAATTGAAAATTGTTTTGCAAAATTAATTTGTTAAAACAATTTATTTTCTTTCACACGGTATATGTTCTTCACATAGTTTTGTGTCACTAAATAATATTACAATTTGACATTATTGATGCGATATTCATTAGTTTAAATGAATTATCGTGAAATTATGTTTCTAAGAGATGAATGTGCTTTTTATAGTTTTTCAGTGCTCTAGGCACGAATTTGAACAAATTTTCGCAAAATTCAATTGTTCAAATGATTTGTTTAAAAAACATAATTGAAAAATTCCGCTTTTACGAGATAAGTGTGCTTTTCATAGTTTTTTATGTCGCTTAACAAGAATTCCATATTGCTTTTGCACAATTTATTTGTTTTAACGATTCGTTTGAATAAATTATTGTAAAATAGTGTTCGTACAAGAAGCATGTGCTTTTCATACTTTTCTGCGTTACTTACCAAGAGTTCCACATCGCGGTCGCAACATAATAATAAAAATTTGGCACTCAAAATTTTTTTAGGTAAGAAATAAATATTACTTCCTTACATCATATACACACAAAATTTTAATATTATTGTTTCTGATCAGATACATAATTTATTTAAGAATTAATGCAAATCAGGATAATACGAACCATGTTTAAACTTTTAAAGTTTTGTAAATTTTGTTGAAGTTACACATTTCATAACATAGGAAATTTAAGTTACTAAAAAATTCTAAAGGTTAGAAATTTCACTATAATCCAAAAACTGTTCAAGAGTAAAAAAGTATCAGACATGGCACGATTCTAAAAAATTTTGGAACTTTAATAGTATTTCAGCATTTTGGGGTTTAGAAAATTCTGAACAAAATTATAAATACAAAATATTGCGCAATTTCAATTCGAAAAATTTGTCACTTCTTGAAAACCTACAAAATTATGAAAAATTTTTATAACTTTGGAAAAATTGTTCAGTTCACTTGCTAAACAGTTCCAGAACTACCGACTTAGCAGTTGGCACTCCTGCATTAGTATAATTAAGGAGCATTAAAATAAATGACAAATAAACATGTACTCGACTCCAATACTTTATTACAAAAGCTTATAAGCACTTTCAACACCTGCAATGGGGCATGTCACAAATAAAAACGGTCGAAAACAATTCTGAAATATTTTCTTACCGTAGAACATAGTAGTAAAAAGTTCAATAATTTTTCTGCACAGTTCAATCGTTGATATCATTGAAGAAGCCACTTTTTTGAATTGGCTTTACATAGAACACGAATCTCAAAATTTTTATTTGACAATCGATTAAATTTCGGAATATTCATCATTGTTGAGAAAGAAAATAAGCGTTCGACAGGGGCCGATGAGGGCAGCAGTGTATTATAAAACAAGAACATTCGATGAATTATTGGGACTTTCTTTACAATCGACAAATCGTCTGAGCAAGGTTCATTCAAGTACTGCAAAATAATATTCTCGGCAGCACAATTATCTACTTCTAAAACTGACTCATTTCTCTCAACTACATTAGAAGACTCATTACTCATGGATTCATCTTCGTCTTCTTCAAAATTGTACAGATCATCTGCAAAACGAGGAATCACTTTTTCGACTACCCTTAATTTTCTTGCAGATTCCAACAAAATTTTCATGAATGCTTCTTTTGACACATTATTTTTCAAACTATTTAGCCAACGGATTTTGAATCGTGGATGCAAAGCAGCAGCAACTGCTGCGTCACGCCCAGAATTTTTCATTTCAAAGTAATCGCTAAATCTTTTTTCTAATGCTGCAATGAGTCCATCAATCAAGTGTTGACAGTATGTAAATGTATTATTTTTTTTATGTTCCTCAAATTTTGTCTCGTCAGAATCAAACCAGGAAGGAGACAACCAAAATAGCAGTCATTTTCTGACTGCAATCTGTCCAATGCGTTTGCGATCGGTTTCATGCATTGCAAATATTCTGCAATAAAAGTAAAATCTTGAGGTTGTAACATGTCATTGCCTTTCAGCCCAATGGCATCGTAAAATTCTCTAGTGATTTTTTCTTCTACGTTTTGAATATCCGCAAACGCATCGAACAATGAATTCCATCGCGTTGCATTTGGTCGGCGAAGTGCTCGGCCCAAATGCTCAACAATGATTTCATACATTTTTGGGGAACGATGTTTATTCCAAAGCACTGTGCACCTGTTCAATGTAACAGTATATCGCCGAAACAGAGTTGGATGTTTATCGAGGATCTTCTTCGTATCAGTGGTAGAAAGTAAATTGAAAGTGTGGCTTGCACATCTCATATGCTTTGGGAGGCGTGCGATTTCTTCATCAATCTCCTCGTACGTGATGTCACTTATGTTATCCATCTGATCCTCATAACTGTCATTGTTCACAGAGTTCCTCCCATCTAAAAATGCATATTTTTTTGTAAATCATGAGACCTTGAAAACTCTGATCATAAAGGGAACAATGATCAACGATCCGTCAAAATATCAGTAATTAATCAAGATCCTTAATCATAAGAAACACTGTCGTGATATATTAAAAATTTCTGAATTTAAAGTGGATGCAAAATATGATTGACCTGTGAGTTAGTTGAAATTTTGTAAGAATCGAGTCGAGATCTCAATGTTTGTAAAAAAAATACACAAGAATTATATTAATTAAATTAACAATATTAATAATAAATACAATTATAATTCGGGAATATTGGGCAATGATTGAGTCAACAATGTTTGAAAACTGAACTGCAAGTGAATATGATGTGGTATAAAATTTATTTGTGACGATGAAGTGAATATGTAAACAAATTTATTTTGGACCTCAAATACAAAACGTAAATTCCGTGTTAAATTTAATCTTGGATAAAATTTTATTCGGTTAACATTGGATCAAAATTGTATTAACGTTAAGCTGAAATTCAAATGCGAATGCATTTAAACTATGTTTTTACTGTTTTCAGTATGTAAAAATGTTGTTTAGATTACATTCGAAATCTCAATGTCATTTAATAATGTCTGAGTTGTTATAAAATGAAAATAAATCAAAAACTGAGCTGGACTGTACTTGTCTGCTTGTTAGTTAAGATTGACAATGATTGCAAATAATATAAAAATCAAACTAGTATGAAAATGTTATTTAGTTCCAGTCTGATTATGTTTAGTAGAAATAATTTGAAATCTGTAATTCTATTATTTAAAATATTCCATTATTTAACATTTTGTTAAATCATTCAGGTCAAAAAATTCATCAAATATTGAAATAATGACATTTTTTCAGAACATTTCTAAAACATTCATCGTTTTTTATTATCATATTATTGATATTTTTTCGTGCGTTTGGAACCTACTCCAGTAATATGAATCAGCGTAACAGGAAAATTTGAAAAAAAACTTCCACCTTTATTTCTACTACCTGTATGTGAAAGATTTTCGATGTTGTTTTGAACAACTTCAGATTCGCTGATGAATTCATCATCTACTCCATATTCTTTGAAGGCTTTGACGAAGTTGGAACCACTGTCAGTAACAGTTTTGACAATCTTCGTTGTGTCCAAATCAAACGACGAGTGTATTTCGTCCAGTAGGGCTGCAATTTTGTCGTAAGAGTGTGTCCCTACAAATCTTCGGCAGGCAATTGCAGCAGAATACCTTTCCAATGAATCCGGATGTATCTACCATATGTGTAAATATAATTTTTTTAGGTACAAGAAATACAAAGTTCAAACTTACACGTGCATGTATGATTGAAATTTATGCAAACGCGTGAAAAATTGTTCCTAATCAAATTTGCATAAGTTTTTTGCTAAGTGGTCTATCGAGATCGTGTCACAAATCGGAGTCTTACGAAAGAAAGGATTACTACGTACCCCAAAAACATTAATCGATTATTTTTACCAAATCTAGACAGCCCCTTGAGTAAACTATAAACAATTACCCAATGTGCAGTAACACCCAAAAAACTTCTGCTACGGCTGCTCCAAATGCCAGCTGTCGTGCAGATGTATTGAGCGTCAGTTTTCATCATCTCGGTTATTTTTGACATGTTGAAATCAAAAATTGAGTTCACGCGTCGCAGCAGAGTAGATCGAGTCATATGCTTAATTCT